>JAJTUE010000004.1:1894094-2608555 GCA_036971405.1 Orbilia quercus
AAAAAAAAAAAAGGCATTGCCAGCCTGCGACGATATGCTCTTCAAAGAAAGAATATATGGTAAAAGATGCTACAAATTAAATACATATAGAAATTGTAATCTCTGTATATGAAATCCCGGTCGCTAAAGCAGAAATATCAGGGTATACCTATTCCTAGGTTCCCTTTGCAATTGATACCTAATTGTGTTAAAGACAATCGATCGTCCGAACAAACATCGGTGGGATCCGGCATTCTGCCTGACGCTGCGCGATCGAAAGAAAATATATCGGGATCAGATAGTGCGTTCCCGCTTATGTCTACCCTGATGATGTGCATTCCGCACCATTCAAGAATGTCGAGTTTCACACGTTGATATTTCTGATCGCTGGCAGTGATACTCGCCGCAACATTTTGTTTTTCAAAGGGTGTCATCGGGCAGATAATAGAGAGTCTAGACAATATTCTGATGGGCCGGAGGAGATGGTGATGGTGTCTAGCCTTGATTGCTCCAATATCTCTCCATTTTCTCCCTAGTATCATACCAAAGCCTCCTCATATCTTCCTCCCCAGCCGACCAAAACTTCTCGTGCAGACTCGCAACGCCTCCCTTGAGGTCGTCATGGTTGGGCCACGTAGCGCTCCACTTGTGATCCAGCCTCCCCCAGGGCATAGCGCCGTCCATTCGGTGGGCGTAGTTGAGCAAACTTTGCTCCATCGTGTGCGGGTTGAATCGTCTCCAGTGATTCATGGCGCTGTAATAGTAATCGAACAGCTCAAAGCTCGGTGCTGCGACCCAGAAGCCCGCTGAGAAGATATCACCCTCGACCGGAGGGAACGGGTGGGATCGTTCGCCGTTCAGAGCGTTGTCTGGTCGGGCGGCAAAGACGAATCTTTGAGGTAACGGGGCCTCGTCGGCTTTGATCTCGGCTCTTCTGGATTTTGTGAGGGCCTCGGTGGGTGTCTTGACGGCTGGATCATCGAAGATTCCGTCCAGACTGCGGGTGAGCAAGGTATCAGCGTCGATAAAGACCACCCTTTCGTATTCGACCAGTTCGAACAGTCGTAATTTTGTGAACTGGTCCTTCCACCTTGTGACCCCGGTTTTCACCCAAAACGGCAGGGTGACGTCCTCCGCAAAAATGACGGTTGCACCGTCGCTTTCGAGCGTTCTCTTCTTGGATTCCGAGACGGCCGACGTCACTAGTACGATGAAAGGGATAGAGCGGTTCGTACGAGTGTCCGGGTCATGTAGGAGTTGGTAAGCCAGAACTCGGGCGGCAACAAAGTACATGTCATCATCGTCCCGTTCGGAGTTGCTTGTGCGTTTCGTGTTTTCGGCAAGGAATGTGGCATAGGCGACTCTGGAATTGGGTTTCAACTGTTGGACTTCTGGAAGGCCCTGGGAGCCGTAGTGCTGTAGACGACCGAGACGGAGGGCGGAGGCAGGAGGGGCGGAGGGATAGGAGGTCCACAGGAAGCACGTCCAGATGAGGACGAGCAGGCCAAGACAGAAGATGGCCTGACGGGGAGTTAATGTTTTGGCGGAGCGAAACTGTCGGAGGGACTGAGCCAACCGCGAGGTCAGCGTGTCGTGAACTCCCATCATCGAATCAAGCGGGGTGCCGAATATGAAGGAGTGACGGGCGTAACGAGACCGATTGAAAGGGAGAGAGAGTGGGGAGAAGATGGGATTAGGTATGCCGGTGTAGATGCCGCAGGGGTTCAGCCCAATCGGTCTCGTTTAACCCTTTCTGCTTGGCGCCGCCGCCCAGACTTCGCGACGAAAGCGCACAACAAACATTCTATTAATTACCCGATGGTGGCAGCTGGGTTATCAATTGAGCATCAGAGTTTGAGCTTCGGGAAGGTGTTTCTCCGTTCTTGTTTGATTAAATCGACATATCCTTCTTCCCTTGATATTTGCGATCGTGAGATTCGATGTATGCAAATCCACAAGCTTCTTTGGATTTCCAATCGATATCAGAGCAATATCAAAAGCATATCGCAGTAAATGAAATTCAATATTGAAGTATCGGTGCATGAGTCGCAGTCGAAAAAAAATGTTATGTCCATTGTCGCTCGGCCTTTACCAGCGATTGCGTATATGGGCGCCACAGGTACCCATTCTGAATTCCGAGAGACTCCACAGTCGTATCAGATCATGATGCATGATGTCGTAGGGGTAGATTAGGGTGGGCCATAGTGGACGGAATCGATATATATGGGTGGTACGGCTCGGATCCACGGCATCGAAGCAAGAGGACAGCCAGCGACGGCTGACCGGTCTGTAAAATTAAAAGATATGATTAATTGCCAAAGTTAGTCCCTGGGTAGAAGCCAAAGAACGGGGCTGCAGGGTGACTTACAGAGCTCTGGCTTGCTCTCTGAAACAGAGCTTGGGATGGTGTCTATGATCTGATGTGAAGGTTTGAATAGCGACCGGTCAAAGTGCGACTTAATAATTAAGCTCTGTTCCAAAATTAGACTACACTTTATATTTATATCTATGATCGATATAAATACATAATTCACAACATTCATCTGCTGGTATCTATCAAGCTCGAACTTATTTTATAATTTAATTATAAATATAAATAACTCGTCAGTATTCTTGAATACAATAAGCAGTGGACTAGTAGTATTCGCAGAGTCACTGCAATGTAACATGCATGGCACCCGCATGGCACCCGCATGGCACTCGTTCGAGACGTTCAATTCGCGCGATATCACGCTGCTTGGCTTTTAAATTCCTCGCCGGATCGTGGTAATTAATACTGATGACTGACGCGTATATTCGCTTGGCAAAGTGGGCTCGTTCCGACTTCGTTCGAATTCCATCCGGCTTCACACGCAATCTATCCGACTGACCTCTACCACCATGAAGCTGCCATTGCCGCCGTCGAGGGCTCTATGCTTCATCGCCCTCGCCCTCGCCCTGCTCGCTCCCATATGCCGTGCCTCCAGGGGTGACGATCTGGACGAGTTCCAAAACTGCGTCAAGGTGACCTTCTCGTCGTAACTGAAAAAGGCGACGACGTCGACCGCTAATCGATCACAACAGGCCTGCATTCGCAAAGAATGCGACATCCAAGCTCCCAAACCGCTCCCGCTCCATCTGCGCCTGCTCTTCTGGAACTGCCCATCCGAATGCGACTACGTCTGCCAGCGTCATGTGACCCGCGTTCGTATCGCCAACGGTGATACCATCGAGCAGTTCCACGGCAAATGGCCCTTCTACCGCGTCTTCGGTGTCCAGGAACCCTTATCCGTCATCTTCTCCATCCTCAACGGTGTCCAGTTCTACAGAGGCCTTCAATTGATCAAAGCCGAGTTTCCGAGCTCGTATCCTCCCCGGGGACTCTTCATCTTCGGTGCCTATCTCGGCATGGTCGTGTGGTTCTTCAGCGCTGTCTTTCACACCCGTGACTCTATCCTCACCGAGCGCCTCGACTACTTTGGTGCCGGCGGTCTAGTGCTGTTCAACCTGTTCTACGCTCCAATAGTCATCTTCAGACCCTTCAACAGCACCCCGACATCCCCTTACGACCGAAAATTCTCCTTCTGGGTCTACGCTTGGGGCTTTATCTGTGCTGCCGCATACGCATCACACGTCTACTTTCTCCAATTCGTCAGATGGGATTACACTTATAACATGGCCGCTAATGTGGTCGTCGGCCTCTGCCAGAACCTTTTGTGGATATACTACACCGTCATCCGCTACGACCGTGAAAAACGCCCTTGGGCCTTCTGGCCGGGGTTCATTGTGATATGGATGACCCTATCCATGAGTTTAGAGTTACTTGACTTCCCACCCTTGCTCGACATGCTCGACGCCCATTCGCTTTGGCACGCTGCAACAATACTCCCGTGCATGTGGATGTATCGGTAAGAAATCCCACCCTTGTTCATCTTTTTTTTTCTTGCTCTTTGTGAGAGTGGTGTCAGAAGCATAAACTCCTGACTCGAGTGATCACAAAAAAACACTTAGGTTCCTAATCCGTGAAGCGAAGGACCATATCTACGGCAAACGTCTGAAATTGTAAATATAGCCACGTTCACACAAAGAAAGAAAGAAAAAAAGACATATATTCTATTTTACTCCCTGAAGGACGATAAATCGAGAAGAGAAATAATCTTCACTTGCAAATACTTCCCATTCATGCCGGACTTGGTAATCTAAGTGACGATGTTCCAACAACTTGCCCGAATCGACCAAAATCTGAACAAGTCTATGTCAGGCTAGCAGGCGCCCCTTCCTTTGACTTCCGTACGCTTTAGCAACCTTGGCGAAACGTTTCCCACGATTGGAATGTGCCGCGCTTCCGCACAAATCGGGGCTTCTACACCTGGACCAAACAGTACCCACTTGATGATGTCTGCGATCCGCTAGAGTGCGCCGCCAAGACGGTTTTCGGCTCTAAGCCCTTTTAACCACCCCCCATTTGAGCTACCCGTCGAAGAGCATATATAGATCCTGTCCTCTTTTGAATTTTATTCTATTTTAAATACTTATTTTGTTAGAAATTAAATTCCGCCCTGGCTTTAGCCTTCACACTCGTTTGTTTTTCAACTCTTTAGGTCTTTATCTTTGGACCAGCCATTCTTTTATATCACACTCCTTTTTCAACATGCTGTTCGGTTTCCTTTCAGTTTCTCTTTTCGTCGGCTCGGCTTTCGCGGACCTTGTTCGGGTCGGCAACCCGGAGTGTGGGGATGTAAGACAGTACAACCAGTGCCTACCACGGAAACTTGCAGCATCCCCTGGCATCGGAATACATCTGGCTGCTGAATACGGGTATGGCTTCTGTATCGATTATATTTCGAGCGCCGCTAACAATTTTAATAGCACCATATCTGTGAGCTTTCACAATGGAACCGTGGTCGACCTTGCAAGGGTAAGCTCCAAAAGATATCGATATGAAGCTTGTCGCAGAATATAAATTAACGACATCTGATAGGTCAATGCCACCGCTGATTTCACCGATTTGATGACCGACCTCGCCGACCCGATAGTCTACTGCTCCAAATCCACAACCTCCATGCAACGATTCCTCCACAATGCCAAACATCCCAACAAATGGCTATCCCGCACCCGTACCCACCGTCGCTCGACCCGCGCGACCTCCCTCCTAGCCACCATGCTCACCTCCCTCCGCACCGCAGCCGAAAAGAAGCTCCAAGAACAAATAACCCACGCCGTCGTCGTCCTCCCCGACCTCCCGGGCCTCAAATACCGTCTCCTGGAACGCGCAGCCACACGAGCAGAGATAACCCTCCTCCACGGCTTCACCTCCCCACCCGCAACCTCACAAATATACGCCCGAAAATACCTATCCCCGACTCTAACCACAGCAACATACGTAGCATCCCACCCTTCGACCCTCTGCAAAAACTACACCTCCCACGCCGCCTGCAAAGCCGAGCTGGAAACCTTCGAAACATCCAAGAGCTACTATAGCGGCGTCCTCCGCATCTCCCTGGATGCGCAAAGCCTCTCCATCTCCGGCGGCGAATGCGCCTCCGCCACTTCCTGCTTCGGGGACTACAACTCCCGCAATCTAGATATGGGATACCACTCCCCGCTCCGCCAGTCCGATCCGACAAAATACTGGACTATAATGCGTAATTTAATTCTCGAAGCGGGTATCCACACGGGCTCGCTGGGTCTCGACTCGTTGATGCTGCAGGGCGATCACGTCCTCGAACCGGATTTTCTAGAAAGTCTGCAGATGGCGTTGGATTTCGTCAACGGCGGGGATGAAGTTATCGAGTTGTTGAGGAGCAATGGGTATAAAGTTACTTACGAGACGGTGTTTTTGGCCGCCAGAGGCGCGGCGGAGATGGCGAAACGCATCGTGGCCGGGCAGAGGGTATACGGTGAGGATGGGTGTACTTATAACGGAGGTCGATTCGAGGGTATTCGTGAGCAGCGGTAGTTATATTACTTTTAGGTATATACATACGCGTGTTAGAAAATTTTTCTTTTGTACCAGATTCGTCTTCGGACTTGTAGTCTTAGCGCTTGAAATGATATCCTTTTTTTTATTCGATCCTATAAACAGGATAGATAATATGCATCCAAACGGAGCATCTGATCAACCAATTCTTCTCCCTTACCCGAAAACCCAATCTCCAAAAGATCAACGTGTGGAGATGTCTGACGACGAGACTACCAAAAGATACCATCGAGCTACATATAAGAGTAGTCGAAAAAAATTGTGTTCATGGCACATTCAACCTCTAAACCCAAAAAAATCATCCCGAGCATCATACCGCCCCACATTCTCCGGTACGATCCCCGCGAACAACCCCTCCGCGGTCCCGAACCCCGTCTTACCCCCCCAAACCACATTATCCCCGCTGTCGTACTACGTCAGCAGCGCCTTCACCTTCGCTGCCAATTCGTCCGCCTCCCCCTTCGTCGCCGCCTCAGCGTACACTCTAACCACATTCTCCGTGCCGCTCGGCCGCACGAAGCTCCGCCCGTTAGTATACTTTGCCACCAGCCCATCAATCTGGTCTTGCAAACCTTTCGGTTCGACGAGTTTACGTTCCGCATCCGTGGTCTTGTACACGTTTCTATCCGCCACCTCGGCCTTCTCTAATCGATTAGGAAGATCAGAGTAGCAGGAATCCCACTGGTCCGGTGTCCAGGATTTATGCGCAAGTATCACCTCCACGAGCAAGAGGTCGGATAGTGCGTCTCCGACAGTCTGGTTGATCAGATCCGTTAACGCTTTCAGATTCGTAAGCGCGGTCTGTTGCGCGGGAATGGCGGGTTCGTGCTCGGTGATCCGTCTGAGAGCTTCCGGGGAGAAGAGTACGGTGCCGTGCCCGTTGGCTTCAAAGTAGACGCCGCAGTCGTACGCTAGTGCTGCATGATGGAGATGTTTTACTCCCGTCGGGGTGCAGACGACGGGGAGTCCGAGTTTCTCAATGTATTTGGTCGAATTGCCGTTCGCGTAGGCGGTCTGGACGACGCCGAGGTTGAAGTCTGTTATTCCGCTGGCTCGAACGAGGTCCACGATGAAGGATGCGGCTAAGGTGGCGATTTTGTCACCGTCGAGGAGGTGGAATACGTTGTTGGAGTCGACGTAGTAGTAGACTATGCGGTCCGCATCGCCGTCGAGGGAGGCGTAGCGGGCGAGAGGGTGGGCTGTTGTGGAAGGGGGGAGGCGTTGGTTGGTTTTGACGTAGTCGGCGCCGCACTGGGAGTTGAGTTTGGAGAATGTGGTGGTGTCGTCGTTCACGATGGTGATTTGGATGGATGAGTTGAGGTGTTTGGTCAGATCGAGGAGTTTGGGTCCGCCGACGCCGTTAGCTGCGTCGACGGTGACGTTGCCGTTGGATTTGCCGGCCACGAGCTTGTTGAAGGCGTCGGAGAGCTTCTTGTAGTACCCGTCGAGGGTGGGTTCGCCGTACGGGTGATCTGTCGAGGCGGTGTTGATACATCTGACGACGTAGTGGAGCTGGGGGGTGGTGACGGTGCCGAAGCCTGTAGAGACGGCACCGACGGCGTTGAGAGCGTCTTCCAATGCCTTGATCAAAGCCGGACTGGATTCTCTGGTGTCAGCGCCGTAGACGACTCGAGCTTCGACACCTGCTTTTATGTTCAATTGTTTCTCGAGCTGTTCGTAATATTTGAAGACCTCTTCGTCGGTGATTGCGTTTGCGAGTTTGGTGCCGTAAGCTTCCCAGCTGGATTCGAGCATCTCGCCCTAGACGCTGTTAGAGCTGTTGGGACTTCCAGATGGAAATTAAAACACACCATTGGGTCGACGAGCTTGACGCCGTTGTCGGCAGGCGGGTTATGGGAGGCGGTAATCATGACGCCGACGGTCTGGCCGTGGTGGTATCGGGACCTCAAGGCGGCGAGCAGACCGACGCGAAAGACGACGGACGGCAGCAAGTTTCTGCATTATTTGTCAATTGGCTATTCCAGCGTACTTCCGGAGGTATATTTGCCTACGCTTTCATACGAAACTGCCACGGAAAGTTAGCGAGAAGCGTGGGAGAAGCGTGGAGAGCGGTGACGTACATACCCCTGCGGTGCCATACTGGAAGGTCTGGTCTGCTTTCGGGTAGGCTGACGAGGCGGCAATAACGACTTCTTGTGACATGGTGGTAATAACTGTTGAAGTGAAGGGAGAGTCTATGAATCAATTGATTCTGTCGATAGTGTAATATGGTGATAGTAAGGAAGCTTAAGAGGAGAGGGGGTTTGGCGGGGTTGAATCTATTTATTTATTTATAGGTGCCGGCTGATGTGCCGCATTTTGACGACGCGAGCTGATCTGCTACGTTTGCGGAACATCATAACACAACGATAGACACGCATCAATATCTCTATTATTATTATTGAGCACTTAGTATTATCGATATTGGATGTTTGTATCCAACTGCATGATCGTCGAGTATTGTGTTTCCCGTGTTGTGATTTACCAGACCGGTGTTGTTTAAGCTTCCTCGGCCAACTCCTCGGCCCGATCAATCACGACATTCCATCCACAACCTCCTCCAGCCATGGCTCCCTCTCTCCACCCTCTTCACCTTCACCTCCCCCCAAAATGCCCGAAGTCCTGATCTTCGGTGCCGGTGCCGTCGGCGCCTTCTACGGCTCCCTCATCGCCAAAACAGGCACTCCCGTCTCCGTCGTCTGTCGCTCAAACTACTCTGCCGTCAAAGCCGACGGCTTCACCGTCACCTCTCCCCAATACGGCGCCTACAACTGGACACCCGCCCGCGTCTTCTCCTCCGCCGATGCCGCAAGATCCGCAACCGTGAAGTGGTCCTACATTGTTGTTACGACAAAAGCTCTCCCGGACGTCTCTGACGACTCGGTTCTGCTCGAGGGCCTGGTATCCGAAGACACCGCGATCGTATTGATCCAGAACGGTCTGGGCGTGGAAGACTCTTACACCCGCCGGTTCCCGCACGCATCGATCCTATCCGCCGTCACGATCGTGTCCGCATCCCAACTCTCCCACGGCAAGATCACGCATAACCGCTGGACGCGAATAAACATCGGTCCTTACCTGCCCGACCGGACGAACGAAGAAGAAGCATCGCACACGGCTACCCTCAAAACGAAGCAGTTTACCGATTTGTTACAATCAGGCGGCGTCAAGGATGCATCGGCTTACACCCACCAAAAGCTCCAACAAGTCCGCTGGCACAAAATCGCCATCAACGCATCCATGAACCCTTCGTCCGTGCTGTCCAACGGCTCGTCCAACGCGGCAATGGCGTCAGACGCCGAGTTATCCGTCCACCTCAAGGGAGTCATGGACGAAATCCTCACCACGGCCCCCAAAATCCTCGGTGCGCCGTTCCCCGCCGAATTCGCCACGTCGGAGCGTATAATAAACTCCACGCGCAAGAACGACAGCGGGAGCAGACCGAGCATGTGGGGCGACTGGGAGAGCGGACGCCCGATGGAGTTGGAGGTTATACTCGGGAATCCTATTCGGATTGCCAGGGAGAAAGGGTTCGAGATGCCGAGGATGCAGAGTTTGTACGCGCTGTTGAAGATGGCGCAGGGGAATAGAGACAGAAAGGGGAGTAAATTGTAGTTTTCTATCGGTAAGTCTCTAATTTTTATGGATGTGTTTTTAGTTTGATTGTGATTTTCTGTGATGATAGATGCTGGGGCCATATGAGATCTGTTCGATGGATCGTTGCTTCTAATTCCAGCTTGAAACTTTTGACCATTATGACCAATTTTCTGAATTAGATGTGTGTTTGTATTTCTTCTGCTTTCGTCGATGCATTGTTAGATATATGTACTAACTTTCCGCGAATTGAAGATTGGCTAGACTATTGAATATGCCATGTATAACGTATGTTATAAGTAAATACCGTAGCAACTACCATGTATTTCAGCGTCGTATCAAATCCTCTCCTGTAAACTAAACTAGCAAACACCAGGAATTAAATGAAAGCATACCAGCAAGAATAGAAATATAACCGCACTATCAACTGTCAGGAATAGATTATAATTCATCCTATTTGAGCTGCAAGGCTGTTTCTCCATACATACGAGTGCCCAAATTAAGTGAGTGCTAGGGTGTGTTGAATACGTCGATGTGGCGGCCTACCAGGCAGCTGCAGGGCGCGGCAGTTGGGAAGCCAAGATTCGCGTATATTAGACTTGGTCAGCCCCTCACATATTGAGGTGGAGGATGCGAGGCTTAAAATATTAAGGTCGGGCATATAGAGGTAAGACCGCATTCTTAATTTCTATGGTTTGCTTCATTTTATCTCGATTCTTTGCATGCTCTGTTCTATTTGAAGCTATTTCCGACGAGCGAAATACCACACGCAACACAAATCTCGTACACTATATCCATATACACAGCTGTATAGCTCAAGCCAAAGTACCCAAACCGAAAGATATAAAAATAATACCAAAAAATGCACTTTGCAATCCACAAGCTTCCCCCCTCGCCCCGCCTCGCCCGTCTGTACACCCTCTACACAGCCCTCATAATTCTCCTCCAACTCTACATCATAACCGCGATAATCTACCACCTGCGCCTGGTCACCGCCGCCTTTGCCGACTTTGACGGTATGTTACCCTTCCACATGGTGCTCGGATGGGTGGTCACTGTGAGTAATATACTCCGGTTTGTGGAGCACGTTCAAACGTCGGATTTTGCGGGGTGGATGGAGGCTGGAAGGGAAGGGAAGAGCGTGGGGCGGTTTGATGTTGTTTTTGGGGCTCTTTAGTGAGTTCAATTCCTATCTGTATTAATTGGTTTAGTTGGATGTTTTTTTTGGATCTGGTTGGTGTTGGTGGGATGATGCTGATTATTACAGGTTACTGCCGTACATCATGCTTCCGTTCGCTTTATTCGGTGCGACGACGTTGATGGGGCTTGGGTTTTTGATTCCCGTGCCTGTCGTGTACGTATAACTTTAAATTTCTTCTTTAGATATTATTATATGGCTAATTTGAATTGTGTAGTTCTGGATACTTTTTCGCCCGGTACCTGTGGAGTAAGATGCAGACCGAGTTCTTCACGGGTGGATACGCCAAGGTTGCTTCGGAAGATGATGATCAGTTGCCTGTTTATGAAGAACGGCAGGTGTAATGCACTATATATATGGAGTTATATTATGCGGGTGGTATTTATGGGTATTTTTGTACGATATGCTTTTATTATTAGGTAGGGTGTATATCCCGGGTTAGTGTTAATGTAACACAGAACAGCCATAATGAACACGGTAAAGACCATTTCACTCCGTTGGGAAAAATCGGAGTAAACAGAAAAATAAACAGAGGGTACTCGGAATTATGCCAAGAAAAAATAGAATGATGTAAAAGCGCATGTTTTGACAGCTGTACGTGCGTGAAAACGAAACGAAACGAATGCGGCCGTACTCGAGCGTACGGAATATTAAAATTACTAAACAGTCAATCGAAACAATCAAAAGTTGAAAACAAAGAGAAAGAAAAGAAAGAAAGACAAAAGTAGAATAAACGCCAGGCGACGCCCATGTTCCCGTTTGTTAGTAGGTCGACTTCGTAGCTCTCACCCCCACCAATTAAAAACAAGGCCAATCAATGCTCGGATGATGCGTTCGTGTTCGCTACGTTGTATTGATGGATTCCAATGAAAGACAAAAAAAAGAGGTGCCCCCGTCTATCGATCGCAAGAGTTTGAATTTCGTAAGTTTCGTGGATGTTTTTTTTCAGTTTGTTAGTTTTTTTTTTTTTAGTTTTTTTTTTTTTGATTCGTGGTTTCGGATGATTGGCTTTTAGGAATCTTTTCTGGGAGAGTCGCTTTGGAAGCTCGGATCACGAATCATAGGGTTGCCGACTGTACGACGGGCGACGGGGGAGGCGGATATTCCTATCAGACGTTAACTGAGAATTCGAATGGGAGATAGTAATGTGACGTACGCATGTTTCGCCATTCACCGTCAGGGGAGGCTCGAGGGTTGCCCGTGAGAACAGAGAGACCGCCGAGGATGGAGCTTAGACCGCCGTCGCTGGCGTCGCTAGTGTTCCTGCGGTGGGCGGTGGCGTTGGGGGAACGTGGCTGCAGCGGCTGGGGACGGATGAAGGAAGCGCTGGGGCTGGAAGTGGCGGGTGGGACGGTGGAATTGGTGGTTGAGGCCGAGGAGGCGGAAGTCGGACGGACGATTTTGAAGAGTTCTTCCAAGACGTCTTTGGATGGACTATTTTACACGTTAGAAGGTGTTGGTCAGAGGAATGGACAGGTAGAGTACCTGTAGATAATTTTGGAATCGAGGCTTTCTTCTGGGATGCCGTTGGAGGCGACTGAGCTGCGACGGGTGCCCTGGATGTTCTCCTTCTCCCTGCTATCGATGGTCTCGGAGTCGTAGAGGAAGACAGGCCGTGAGAACTGGGGACGGTACATGGGGATCCTCATGGGACGGGGAGCGTAGACGGAGATTCCGGGAGAGGAAGGAGGACGAGGTGGCGGGGTTGGAGAGGTGGTGATGGCGGAAGATGATGATGCGTGTTGGGAGGGAGAGGGGGAGAGGGGAGTGGGAGAGCTGTAGACGGGGTGCGGGGAGGGACTGGATGCGGTAGCCATTGTCGATATCGATGATGGTGAAGCTGGAAGTGATTGGAGACGTCGAAGGACGGTGGTGGTGGTGGTGGTGGTGATAGTAATAAAGACAGTGGAGCGGTGGAGTGTTGAAAGCTGACGATGATGGCAAAGGGGAGATATTTAAATATAGAATTCAAATGCTGGTCACGCTGTTGTTGCTGCTGGTCAGGGGCAAATTAATGAACAAGCTCTTAACAGAATTCCGACCCGAATTCAGATTCAGTCCTCTTCCGGCCATAACAGCATTATGATGATAATAAAAATAATTCCAACAGACCGGAATACACTCCAGACACTTAGCTTATTATTCGGTCTTCATGCGGGACAGCTCAGAATGCCGTCGCTTAGCTGGCAGCTGCCGTGATTCAGTCCGATCTCCCGCCGATAATCAGGTACCTCCCAGTCACGTGCCTGTTGTCTAAACTGCGATTGTCATCTGACGGCAATATTTCTGCACAGGCGGGACAGAATATGATATAAAATATCTGATATTGAAACCAGAACTGTTACTGTTGGTGAGGAATATCGCCACTTCGAATAGCTTGTTTGTGGCTAGCTTCACCGCCTCGATGGTTACACACACCCAACCACCCCAACTGCAACTTCCTATCTTTGCTAACTGTGTTTCAACAGCTCAAACATCTTATAATACTTAGTGCTTCAGTACTTACTTCAGTATTAAAGTGGTTATCTCGACCCATGCGTCGGGTACATGCTCCGAAAGCTTGGTCAAGCCACGCCCTCGCTAATATGACCGCTGCAATCATTTTGATAAATCCCGGAATAGTCCCGAGACCGATATGCATGACGTCGAGACGAGTCGTCGAACAGTCATATGTTTTGAGAGCTTTGTGCTGTCTCAGCCAGGCCGGACCTCTCGACGTCGCGGGTTTTTTGCGTATTTTAGCGTGCTTTCGGAATGCGGTCCAATCACAGCCGACGAAAAACGCAACAGAGGAAACGCTTTTCATGGGACGCCTGTCTCCATTCGGCTAGTCGCTCGATTGACCCGTTTATATTATATTATATTGTATTTTATATATATGTCATGACGGGTAGATTGTCAGAGGAGACGGTTCTATTTAACGGCGGCTCCTTCCAGTCTGTTCCACCTGTCCTACTATCACCGTTCCTGCGATTTGTCACTGGATATTTTAACTTTACCCAAAGCTTAGTTAGCTTCACCCCAAGCTGCATTGTTAATAATACTTTATTTCAATTTAATCGTCGTACAAAGCTTATATCATCTGGCGAGTTTGTTCTAGATATCAGATTGCGATCTGCCTGACGATTGAATTACAAATCCATCCCCAAATACGCTAACAATATCGCTGCAACATCACAAGAGCTATAAGATAGCTACCCCGTCTGCCAGACCACTCTCTAACCTCATCGTTCGCTACACCACAGCTACACCACAGCTACACCATGGAAGACCGTACAATAAAAACAACCGTCTTCATCTCTAACATCCACTGTCCCACCTGCACCTCCCTCATCCAATCCACCCTTGACTCCCTCTCCCCAAAACCTCTCTCCCACAACGCCTCCATCCTCTCAAATCGTGTCCAGATATACCACTCCTCTCTCCTCTCATCCCAGGATATCGTCGATGCCCTCCACCTGGCCGGCTTCGACATCGAATCCTGCCTTTCTTCCTCCTCTGACGAGAACAAAGACCCCGAACCCGTCTCCCTCAAGAGATCCAGCTACCTCCTCGAGGAGCTCGGTGGCACCCTCTTTCGACAAATCGAGTCCAAGAAGCGGAAGCGTCACGAAGAAGTCTGCGGCCAATGCCTCTCCGAGAAGCTCGCCAGCAACTCTTCCCTTCCCTCGCATACCGTCTCGACCGACGCTACTATCGTCCGTCCTATCCCTCTGCACACCAGACTCTACGGTGACGCCCACGCATCGGCTACCCCTTCCGGCGCCGCTAGTCCGACGCTCGAAAGAAGGCAGCCTTTCCACCCTTCTTTGGAAGCTGTTGTCACTCAACCACCCGACGACGACAAATGGCTTGCCACCCTTTCCATCCAAGGCATGACTTGCTCGGCCTGCGTCAACACCATCCGCCAGAATCTCAACAGACACTCCTTCATCGAAAAGGCTGAAGTCAGTGCTCTGACGCACAGTGGCAACATCGTCTTCTTCGGCAAGTCTAACGTCGATACGATCGTCGAGACTATCGAAGACGGTGGCTACGACGCACAAATCATCGATCTCACCTCCTTCAACAATGGCGAATTCGAATCGCGCGAACGGACCATGACCCTTCAAATCGACGGTCTCCATTGTCCGAACTGTCCTCCACGCATAATGAATGCCGTCGAGAGCTTCGCCTCTTCTCAAATCACCATCGTCAAACCTCTAACCTCTCCCAAACTTCCCGAACTCACTTTCAGATACACTCCGCAGCCGGACATCACCGCTCGCAAACTCATCCAATCCGTGAAGAGCCTCGATCCCGCGTTCAAAGTGACCATCAAACCACCCCAGACCCTCGAAGACCGCAGTGCTTCCGTGCACAAATCTGAAGTGCGCCGTATCGGTATCCGTCTCCTGCTCAGTGTCATTTGCGCCATCCCCGCCTTCATCATTGGCATCGTCTTTATGGCACTCCTTCCGGAGACCAACAGCTACAGGCTGTGGGCGGAGAAACCGATCTGGAAGGGAAACGTCACGGTCGCCGAATGGGCCCTGTTGATAATATCAACACCAGTCTATTTCTTCGCCGCAGACCTCTTTCACGTTCGAGCTGTCCAGGAGTTACGGGGTCTTTGGAGCCGCAAGAACCCAAAACCGATATGGATGAAGTTTCTCAAGTTTGGTAGCATGAATTTATTGGTAGGTCTTCATTTCAATCATCGTGACAGAATATTGGCTAACGAGGTTAGATGTCGTTGGGTACTACGATTGCATACTTTTCATCCATTGCTCTCCTAGCTATCAATGCTGCTCAGGTCCTTCCCACCGGCCACATGGGTGGTCTCGGGGAGCACAATATGATGAAGAGCGAGATTGCGCACGCCACATATTTCGATGCCGTGGTATTTCTTACCATGTTTTTACTCTTCGGTAAGTTCATTTCCTCTATTAGTTTTGATTGATACTAACTTAAAACAGGCCGCCTGCTCGAATCTTACAGTAAAGCAAAATCCGCCAACGCTGTCAGCTTGCTGGGTAACCTACGCCCCAAAGAGGCAAGACTCATCACCCGTTCCTCAGAATCAGATCTCTCTTCGTCGACAGAAACCATACCCGTCGAACTACTCGAAGTTGGGGACAACGTCCTCGTTCCGCACGGGCAATCGCCACCGCTCGACGGCAAAATCATCAACGGAGAAGGACAGTTTGACGAGTCCGCACTAACGGGCGAATCTAAACTTGTCGGTAAGAGTATTGGAGACGATGTGTTCGCCGGCACGGTAAACCAAGGCAACGCCATTACTGTCGAAATCACAAGCATCTCCGGCAAATCAATGCTAGATAACATTGTCCGCATCGTGAGAGAAGGACAAGTCCAGCGTGCGCCCATCGAGCGGGTCGCCGATCTGCTAACGGGATACTTTGTACCCGTGGTATCCTATCTCGCTGTCATCACGTGGGTCATCTGGCTATCTCTCGGTTACTCTGGTGCGCTCCCGAAAGAGTGGCTTGACGGTAATCAAGGAGGATGGGCGCTGTGGAGTATGAGTTTTGCCATTGCGGTGTTTGTTATCGCCTGCCCGTGCGGTCTGGGGCTCGCTGCGCCTACAGCATTATTCATCGGTACGGGATTAGCTGCCCGCTATGGTATTCTGGCCAAGGGTGGCGGTGAGGCGTTTCAAGAAGCTAGCTGGCTCGATGCCGTTGTGTTTGATAAGACTGGAACGTTGACCGTTGGTGGGGAGCCGGAGGTTGGTGATGCAGTTTATACCATGGAGAACGCGGTTGATGAGGAGAAGGGCGAAGAGCGACGGGTTGTGACGGGTATTGCGGAGGGATTGGAGAGTGCCAGTGGGCATCCGCTCGCTATAGCGGTGATGACTTACGTCAAGAACGAGGGGTTCAAGAGCTTGGAACGACTGAGCGTCGAGGAGGTACCTGGTCGCGGTGTATTTGGAACCTTCAAGATTGATGATGCCGAAGTCGAGGCGTTCATCGGTAATGAATCGTTCATGCACGATAAAGGCCTTACGATCCCGACCGCTGTGCAGAGCGCACTTGACAAGTGGAAGACGGAAGCCAAATCAGTCATTATCCTCGCCGCTCGACAAGTTTCCCAGACGGGATCCACGATTTTAACACTCCCAGAAACACCCACCATCCTCGCTTACTTTTCCGTCTCCGACCAGATCCGGCCGGAAGCACTGTACGTGATATCAGAATTACACAAACTAGGCATAAACGTCTACATGATCACAGGCGACAACGCCACCACTGCCGCTGCGGTCGCACGAACGATATCCATCCCGCAAGAGCACGTCATCGCGGGTGTCCTCCCGCACGAAAAGGCCGAGAAGATAAAATACCTCCAGCGGGCAGCCAAACCGCGTCGAAGGACGGGTATACGCGCCTTCTTCCACCGCAAACGCAGCGCGGAGAACGCGAATACCCGGCCGCGAGTAGCCATGGTTGGCGACGGGATAAACGATTCCCCCGCGTTAGTGACCGCTGATGTGGGAATAGCTATCGGGTCGGGTAGCGATATAGCGTTGAGCAGTGCGAGTTTTATACTGTTACGGGAGGATTTGAGGCAGGTGTTGGTGCTGCTCGAGCTGGCGGGAACAGTGATCAGACGGGTCAAGTTCAATTTTTTTTGGGCGGGGGTGTATAATGTTATCGGGGTGCCGATTGCAGCGGGCGTGCTGTACGGGTATCAGCGGACGAGGCTGGATCCCAGTTGGGCTGCTTTGGCGATGGCGGGGAGCAGTGTTAGTGTTGTGGGGAGTAGTTTGGCGCTGAGGAGTGGGGTTTGGGGGGTGGGGTTTAGAGTTAGGAGGGAGTGGAGGAAGTGATATCGATTCGATAGCTGGTGATTTTGTTGATCATGAAGTATAGGATACGAAATTGGGCAGGAGGTGTTGTTCCTGTTGCATTTTTTGTTTCTATGGACTGTAGCGTCGATGCTATACGAACTGGGGGGGGTGGATAGCAGATTGTATGGCACTTTTCATTTGTTAGTCGAATGATGAATATATCTGAATCAAGTCAAAGCAGACTAAATGCTGAAAATTGGTCCAAAAAATGTAATATTTATTTAAGGTATTGCCCTGCGAATACCTGCTGTGAGGTTATCCTTCGCTTCACATTAATGATCTCGACCCTCCCGAATGTCATTGATACGATATCGGCTCGGATAAGCTTGGGTTAATATAAACCCATGGTAGCTCCGTAGAGCTTACGGTGAGCCTCCTTCGTTATAAGTTTCACTTTTTCTTGAAAGTAACGATGAGCAAGCCGTACAGAACTTGCTCCACCTCATTCGATCCCGGCCTTCCGATTGCGATCATTGGGTGAGAACGGATTTCCCCATGTTCCTATAAGGCAAGCGATATACCCCACCCACAAGAAGAGATGGTTGGGCACTAGATCGTGGGTTTAAATGGTTTTTGTGGGTGGGAAGTTCATGTCGCTTATCTGGGTTTTTTGAAGCCATGGATTTAACTTACCGGCCGTTGTTGTATTTGTTTTTTCGGGCTAGAACTTTACTATACAAGTTTTCGTTGTTTATGAGACAGGGGACGGGTTGGCGGCTGGTGGAGTGCAGATAGTGGTGGGTATTCCGCCCGTTAAATTCGGCCGTTAACTAAGATAAACGGCTGAATCTAATGTTGACTGGGATCGTTCGAATGACGATTTCGATTCGAGTGGTGTTTGTGATGTTTTTTTGATTGAAAGTTAAGACAGGGTTGAGGGATCGAGAGAAGGGGCCAATTGTGAGGGTGGAAGGCTTAAATCCGGCTAGGCTGCCATAAGGTACTCGATCTTTTAAGCGCTTTTTTTGCCGGGTGGATAGGAAATATTTATGGATTGATACATTTAAACGGGTATTGTTGAATATTTAAATGATAATATTGATAGGTTCAGAGACGGGTTATATTGGGTGGAATTGTGTCTCGGGGTGTTAAACGATAGGTTTAGCCATATTCCTGGATCCATGGAAAAAGTGAAGATATTGGATCTCGTCTTGTCATAGGGTTTCGCTTTTTCGAATCGTAGATAAAACGTTCGATTGTATTTTTTGTCGACTGCAGTGCAGTTCCCTGTGAACGAATTAATCATGTTTTTGTCTTTCTTTCTTTCTCTCTCTGTAAAATTAGCTGGATAACATGCAATTCAGCAATCACCTATATAGCTATATAATACGTTGATATAGCCACCGAGTCTTAGAACCTGCAAGATCAATCCATGCTCCAAATCGACTCCAGGGTCTCGACTCAACACTCCAGTGTTCCAAGTGGACCACCTTTTTTTCTTCTTCCCGAGGAGATTTTTAATTTTGGATGTTTTGGCTCTGTCATGTATCACTTTTTCCCTTTTACATTCAGTGAACGACCAGGTGCCGTGCAACCGCCGTGCGATACCTCATCTCATCCCCTTGCTTCGTCCACGCATGGGTGTCCCATATGCATCTGCCTGGTATGCTATGCTATGCTATGCTCGGGGAGGCTGATATCATGGCTGAAGAAGAGGTTAAAATTCACTGTGGGTCTTTTGTTCTTGATTTTAATATTTTATTTTGCTATATTTTACTTTTTTGTTTCGTTGCAGAGCATACCCCCATATCTTCAAGCCGCGGAGTACGGATATTCTAGCTAGCTACTTAGCTATCATATGCAGCTCTATTTTCCTTTCTTACATTAAACGGTAAACCGGTTTACCTACCCCTGATCGATGGGTCGTTTTTAGTTTCCTGATAACGAGCGAGCTGGAGGGGAGGAAACACGGAACGGGCCTCGAACGTCAAATCTCTTTTCTTCTTTTCTTCTTCATCCTCGGTTTAATTCTTGGATTTTTACCTCTGGGAGTGGCGTGATATCTGGCTGCGAGAGGAGGGGACGTAATTCTTTTCTGGAATAGAATAAACCTCGCTGCAGCTGTGTAGATCTCGAGGCGTTCGCCCGCCGTCGGATTCGAAAAAGGTGCGTGAACGCTTATAATATACCAATTATCGTAGCCAGATGCAGACTTTGCTGCACTACTCACACCGTTGCATCGATATCATACCTTGGATCTCGCTGATTTCGATAAAACCTAGGCGGAACAGGTTCCCCGAGGCGTACCCTTACATACCCTTTCGTTCAAACGATTGTTAATCGTTTCTCGAGCTCAGCGGGCTGAGCTTTACAATTTATCTTGACCCATCCTATGGGATATACTGCTGCAGGCCCACACCTATCTATCTGAATCTCATCGATCGATGCCCAGCATTTTTTATCGCTTTTCGTCACAGATTATAGGGCTGGTACTCTCATATACTGTTAAAAAAAGTTTTTAATTCTTCCGTGACCCGGATGACTGGGTTTAGTTTTACTTTTACAAATTATTGCTCAGCATCCGACACCTCATCTCATCCTCAGGCCACTTTTTTTATATTTCCTTTGTTGGTTCTGTTTCTCCCTACAAAACGGGAGTATTATACCTCTTGTCGTTTAACAAATGGCATGGCGCACCCGGTAGTCAACATCACCCGGTTGCTGGAGCAAGCTGCTCGACAGGAACTCGTGCGAAAAGCTGGCTTGTTGCCCATAGTTATTCCCGCAGATATACTCCAGAATCAGGTCTTGAATCCTGGTATGTTTACTCTCCGTTACTTGTACCCTCAGTAGTATTATTGTCTACTTCGCTTATACTAAATATGACCGATCCTGCAGAATATATACCGCCGAATCTACCCCAGCATTTACTAATTATCGTGTGGCTGAGTATCTTTGTACCGCTCGTGGCTGTTGTACTCCGCTTCGTTGCCAGGTTTGGTACCGAGTCGCGGATCGGGCTGGATGATTGGTTTTCTGTCGTTGCGTGGGTTATCGCCGCCGGGTTCGGGACGACGTCTATTTATGCAGTGAAGATTGGGGGTATGGGACGGCATATTTGGCTTCTGACGGATCCGGAGCTCAATATGGGGTATATGGTACGATTTAGCCCAAGATATTTATGCTTCTTTGAGGAATGTGAAGCTAACGGCGGTTGTAAATCCAGATTGGATATTTCCATCAAATCTCCTACGGGATCGCATCGTTCTTCCTCCATATCACAATACTGGTCTTCTACGTGCGGATAATACCCAGAGAACTCTTCGAGCGGAAAATCCTCTACGCCTTCTTCATCTTTCATTTCATGTACCTACCCGCTTTTGTAACCGTGTCGGCGCTGCAATGTTTCCCCGTACGGTCGGGTTGGGATCTGCGATATCGACTTATGCTCGGTGAGAGGAATAAATGTATGGATCCCGTGAAGCAGGTGATCGCGTTGACCATAACGGGGATCGTGACGGATTGCATGTTGTTCATCCTACCGTTGACGGTTGTATGGCGGTTGACGTTGGAACCGAGGCAGAAGATTATGGTTAGCTGTTTGTTCTTGCTGGGAGGGTTGTAAGTGCCTATCCCCCCCATATATATACGCCCCCTTCGAGCTTTTTGTATGAATGCTAATTTCGAGTATTATTTGTTATCAGAGCCTGCGTCGCATCCGGCATCCGGCTCAAATATTTGATCATATTCTTCAGATCCTTCGACAGATCATTCTACGCCATGCCGGTCAACGCCCTCGGCCATCTGGAAATAGCGATAGGTCTGCTAACCGCCTGTCTGCCGATGATACGACAAGCGATCATCCTGCTACCCCAAGGCAGTTTCTACGCACGAATATTCTCCATCTTTCGCCGCAAAAGACGGCGCCGAAACAATAAGATTAAACTGAAAGTGCAAAAGATCGATAGCCGGTCCACAAAGATAACCACGGCGGATCAAGATACCATGCTGCAGGATCTTAGCGTGAGCGCGCCGAGTCCGAAGCGGGAAAGTTTCCCCCAGACACCCGGACGGTCGAAACGGGATACGGTGGGGAGTCATAGGCACGATCGGATCGTGAGGGATATCGCGCGGGACGGGTTTATGCCTGCTTCTTCTACTTCCGCGAGGACTACAGAGTCGCCGGATATCGATTCCATGTGGATCATGATGGATTATGGGCCGGTGAGGGTGCCGATTCGGTTTGAAGGGAGGAAAGTATAATATTCGAAGTAGATGGGGAGAGGAAATTTTATCATTTTATTTTGATACGATTTATGAGCTATGAGAAATTATATCCTTTTGCCCATATGCATGATATCTGCTTTTTTTTTTTTTTTTTTTTTGTTTTTTTATTTATTTCAGCGGGTTTTTTTTNTGCTCTGTACCTGATATCGGCGGGTCTCTTTCCGTCGAACTTTTCCTTTCTGGGCTTTTTGTTAACTTTTAGCGGTGTAACATGTTGCATTTTAAGAGTCTGCTGCGTTGTTGCGTTGCTGTCGTTTTTTGATATCATTGTGTCTCGTAAACCAGAAGCTGAACGCGAAGCGGTTCGATAAAGATTACACTTCTTTATATTTCCTATAATTCTTGTTTACAATTACATAGCAGACAAGAATATTGCGAATCGGTGGATGACATTGCTACCTACAGCTCGAAACCGCTCAGCAACTCATATCCATAGAGTGCCTGAAATACCTCGTTACAAGACCAGGGTGCTTACGGCATAGAATGTCACTGCTAAGCCGAGATTTTCAATTGGCTAGGTTTAGACTTAACCTGGTAGTCGCATAGCTTTTGCAGAGACCTAAACTGCACACCTAGTGGCACTGCAGATACCGTTGTATCTGTATATTAGGTATCAAGTACTTCGTTGACTAGATTAATACTAGGCTTGGGAGATATTGCCTGATAATTTTGTCCACTTCAGGGGTCATTATGGTCTGCCTCATTCACTTTCCGGACGAACAATCATTTTACATTCAGAGCGTATAAGAATTCTCCGGAAGCTTTCTACTATCAGCACTCGTTCACCCATTCAATAACAACTATTATCTCAATTCTCAAGATTTATATTTTAACTTCCTCCATCCCACACTTCGTCATACATCTACCGCTCTACTTTTAATTCATCTCATCGGAATATTTCATCCACAATATATTCCATCATCATCTACACTTGATCGATCACATCTTCACACACGAATGATGGAAACCCAAGATATCGCTAGCAAAAGCTACCCGGCGCTCGAAAGAGTATCAGATTGGTATGGGTCGCTACGTCCCTTACTGCTAGACTTGGTAAGCGATTATGCCGGCAAAGAGCTTTTCTTTATCGACGGAGATTCGCTTTGTCTCCATGTGTCCAATGACGCAAGAATCGAGATCGCAGGTGGCTATTCTTCCCAAAGTTATACTCCACAGAGGCCGGGGTTTCGCTAATTTGGTTTTTCTATCAGAGGGACCGGAAGTGGTTCATGCAATCTATGTTATGGAGAAGTTTTTGAGTAATCTCAAGCAACGAGGTTGTAATTTCCATATTGTTTTTCTAGAGTGTGAGTCTTGATATCCGTCAAATCCTCTTAGAGATAACGAGAACTGCTCAATATTCGATGGAAATACTAATTATGACCAAATATTCAGCACACAAGTTCCTGTCTTTCAAAAACACACGAGTAAAAGGGCCGAGGGCATACCGCTTCATTCTTATCAGAGAGGTGTTTATTCGTCACCTCCAGCAATCTTTATCGGCCGATAATCCCGTCAGGATCTATCGTTTCGATAGTTTTGAGGATGTCGCTTTCAAGAGCTATCTCCACGAAGAGAATCCGTACTTTTGTATGGCGCATGATGCTGCGGTTATGAATGAAGAAAATAAGGAGCAGTATTTATTACAGTCCGCCTTTCTGTGGGCTATGGTAAAGAGGGGGTATAATATCGCACTTTTGGATAAAGTTTCATTTAGAGATTCCAAAGTAGGTATCCCACTAATTTATTATACTTACCATAGTAGCTCGCTAATGATCGGTGTAGGCGATGACACTAGTAATTGAAGGCCAAGGTCTCGATCGATTCGATAGCCCACGCTTCCTACAAAAAATGACAGCAGAGATGGAAAAAGCAGCAGCGGTATTAGAACACAAATACAATATTGACGAACCCAGAAGACCTATCGAGCTCATGTCGACCACAAAAGAGCACATCAACCATCCACGAGAATTTATAGCGATCGCAGTGATGACTGCGCTAGCAGAAAGCCATGCCTCGCATAAATTCCTCGTTGAAAAATATGCGAATTCATTTCTCGCCCATACGGCATTACTCCGAACTCTTACCCTCGAGGAACGATGCGTACCAAGCGTTCGGTTCGATGGACATCACGCTAAACCAGTAAACTTTTTTGTCAGCACCGTCTGTCGATACCTCGCAAAGACTTTGGCAGACGACTCGGATATCAAAATCTTGGAAAATACGTTTCCGAACACTGATTTTGACGTGTGCGATGTCATCGACACACGGTTGTTCCTTTACTGTCTGGCCAGTCCGGAATTTGCTGGTAAAGCTGATGCCGATATCAATCGCCTGCGCAGTGCATTCGAGGCACAGACTGGTATCAAGCTCTCACCGCCTAGTCAGAACCAGCTTAACGTAACAATTTTGACTCCAACCTCAGAGACACCCGCTCGTGTATCAGTTCTCCCGTTTGAACATCCGATATTCGATCCCCATCTGGCTGCGGTCAAGCTCGAAATCGATGAAGCTGGATTCATCGAACCCGAAGCTCTACACCGACTCGCGCAGGAGAAAACGCATTGGCATTCAACCTCGCTGCTCAAGAGCGAGTTGAAAAAACCGGACAAATGGAAGATTCGTGCAGAACAGATCCAGCAGTTTCGTATGCAGCGATATGCAGCATCGCTCACAGGCAGAGCCATGCAGTCCTTAGAACCCGAGCTCATCGTCGTCGGCGAGACCGCAAAAGCTGGAAAGCAGGAAAAGATCGAGAATGAGAGATCTTCGGCTACAGCAGAGAATTCGGGAAGTCAGAACGAACCACCGAAGAACCATAAGGGTAAACCCGGGCAAGGGAAGGGCTCGAAAGATAACCAAGGCGGTAGCCGCAAGAAAGCTGACCTCATCCGTGAGGCGAATACTAAAGCCAAAGCGCAAAAGAAAGAAGACAAATTCTCCTCGGCTTGGACTAGGGTCCTCGACGAGCTTATCAATTTATCCGAGAAGACGAGAACAAAGGCCGATTTTGAGGATGCATCGCTGGTAGCGCTCGCAAGACTCTCTGAATTCCAGAAGCTCAAGTTAAAGGCAGAGGCTACCCCACATATCTACTTGGAGACACAACTCTATCGCATGAAAGTCTTGCTCGATCTGTGGAGGGAAGCGTGTAGAGTAGGCAGTAAAGAGAAGGAAAACCATCAGAACCTCGCTGCTCTGATTCTCAACGAATCGCGACAGATATTAGCATCGCCCGCTTTAACCAAGAAGGTTTCTACGCTGATACAGAAGATTTGGACCGATATGGGTTTTGGTCAGCTACCTTTGATCCCAAATCCCTCGGGGACCGAAGTTATTTCACCCAAAGTCGAGCCAAAGACAGTAAAGCCCGAGATGAGGATCGCGTCTTCTCCGATCGATTTTCAATTAATCAACAGTGGACCCTATATGGACCGCAACTTTGGATCAGAACCGGACTCTCGCGTCAAATTCCATCCTGATGCCTGGCAGCGAGATGTTTTGGATCAGATTGATGCCAACAAGTCGGTATTTGTGGTCGCCCCGACATCTGCCGGTAAAACTTTTATTTCGTTCTACGCAATGGAGAATGTCCTCAGGGGTAGTAATGATGGCGTTCTTGTGTATATTGCTCCAACGAAGGCCTTGGTGAGATATAACAATAGTCTTTCAAAGGAAATAGCAGCTCATTTGTATTTTTTATTATAGGTCAACCAAATTGCGGCGGAAGTTCTAGGACGATTTACCAAAAATTATCCACATGCTGGACAAACGGTCTGGGCTATTCATACCAGAGACTACAGAATCAACAATCCCGAAAAATGTCAGATCTTGATAACAGTCCCTCATATTCTACAGATTATGCTTCTATCCCCTCATAATGCAGGCAAATGGGCACCAAGAGTCAAGCGAATCATTTTTGACGAAATCCATTCTATCGGTCAAGCCGAAGATGGTGTTATTTGGGAGCAGCTTCTTTTGATCGCACCCTGGTAAGTCAACATTCGAAGTCGTACCAATATTCTAAGCCGCTAACAGAATGTAGTCCGATTATCGCTCTGTCGGCTACGGTTGGCAATCCCGGTGAATTCAGGGACTGGCTCGTTGAGATCCAGAAAGCAGCAGACGTCGACCTCAAAATGATCGAGCACAAATATCGTTATTCGGATTTACGAAAATTCATCTATCAGGCTCCCTCTAACGAGAAATTCACCGGCCTCGGTAGGCAAAGACACTTCGAAGAGCTAGATGGCGAACCGAGCTTCACGGTTATCAATCCAATCTCTACTCTAGTCGACGTTAGACACCGCGCGCTCCCGGACGATCTTAGCCTTGAGCCTCGTGATTGCCTTGAGCTCTACAAATCCATGATGAAGCACCAGACCAAACAGTTTCCGATAGATAAAGGTTTAGACCCGTTGAAATGGTTCAAAGGAGTAATTGGCAAAGTCGACGTCGTTAAATGGGAGGCAGCTTTGAAGAAGGAGCTGGTAACATGGATGGCTGGTCAGGATTCTCCTTTCGATCAAGTGATGCACGATTTGGATTACTCGCGCCATTTGAAACTTGCTCGCAAAACGCCTAGATTACTACCAACTTCGCTCAAAGATTCGGAATCTACAGACGATAGTGATGAAGACGACACGGAATACAATTCCGAAGATGACCTCGAAAACGAGCGTGAAGACGACGCACACGACGATGATAAAGAAACCCAAAAAGCAACTCTATCTCTACTTACTCGTCTGCACGCCAAGAATGCCCTACCCGTAATCCTATTCACATTCGACCGGGGAATGGTAGAGAAGACGGCGGAAAAACTCGTGGAGCAGTTGAAAACCGCAGAGCTAATCTTCAAGAAGACTGATCCAGGATATTTGAAAGAACTCCACGCGTACCAGGAGTGGAAGAAAAAGCAGAGTTCAAAGATCAATACAAAGGCGGATGAAAAGATCGTGAAAAGGGGAAAGAAAAGCAAGGACGACGATGACGGTTCGATCAAAGAAGAAAGAAATCAAGCGATGCGCGAGGACGTCAGTAAATGGGAATCTTTCGATCCCGACGCATTGCAAGATAGTTTTTTGTTCACTGGGAAATTGAATCGTGATATTGAGGAGGACTTCAAGATGCTCCGTAAAGCCCAAGTGGATGAACGATTCATTGCAGTTTTGCGACGTGGTATTGGTATCCATCATGCCGGTTTGAGTAGACCGCTTCGAGAAGTGTGAGTTCAGTTCCCATCCGTATATATATGCTAGCTAACGTCCGTTAGCACGGAAACGTTATTCCGTCTAGGGTATCTTCAGGTCGTAATTGCTACAGGAACTCTAGCTCTTGGTATGTTCAGCATCCAATAATTACTTTTTGTCCAGCCGCTGACCGTATTCAGGTATCAATATGCCCTGTAAAACTGTTGTATTCCTCGGAGACAGCGTCTACCTAACCGCCCTATCATTCCGTCAATGCGCAGGTCGTGCAGGTCGCCGTGGATTCGACCTTTTCGGAAATGTCGTCTTCCACGGACTCCCCAAGGCCAAAGTCAACCGTCTTATCAGCTCACGCCTACCCTCTTTGCAAGGCCATTTCCCAATCAGCACATCCATCGTCCTCCGACTCTTCTCTCTTATCAGCGGATCCCAAAGCTCGCCATACTCGCGAAGAGCTATCAACCAACTGCTTTCGCAATCGAGGTTGTTTCTCGGCGGGAAGAGTTTCAGAGAACAAGTATTGCACCATTTACGTTTTTCCATCGAATATCTTCGACGTCAACACTTGATTGATATCAACGGCAAGGCTATCAACTTTGCCGGACTCGTCGGTCATTTGTACTATACTGAAAACAGTGCCTTCGCTTTCCACGCATTGCTGAAGGAAGGTGTATTCCACGCCATTTGCAAAAATGTGAATACTTACCCGCAGCAAACGTGTATGATGTTGATGCACCTGATGGCGCATATCTTCGGACGTCGACGATGCAAGAATCCCAAGGAAATGAGTGCGAAATTGCTCGAGAGAATCAAGCATTCGCCGAGCGAAGTGTTCCTTGGGCCTCTTCCGGAGATTGCTAAAGACGCTCTCGTCAAGCATAACGATGACGTTTTGAAGACTTTTACGGGGTATGTTGTCACATTTGCGAATCAGCATTGTCGACATTTAGCGGACAATACGCTGCCCTTCACCGAGAAGGAGATCGGACCATCTAACGATCAAGAAGATGAGAAAGTCCACGCACGGTCAGTCTTCTACCGTCTATCCGGCCATGGTGATACATTCAAGTCGGTCAGTGATCTGACATCTTCGGCAAGAAACGGAGTCTTTCTTGAATCTGGCGCGATTCCAATCATTAATATCGATTACGAATACTACAACGCCTACCTCCTCGACTTCTACAAACACGGAAGTCTTAGTCCTCTCGTCACCGCCAACGGTCTCCGAAGGAATGACACTTGGTATCTGCTGAAAGACTTTTCGATGATTCTAGCTACCATAACTACGTCCATCAAGAACTTTTTCTCAGAAAAAGAATCTGGTAGTTCAGATGACGATGCTCTCCTTGAGATGTTGCAAATGGAAGACGGAGAGCAATTCGAGGAGGATTACGAGGATTCCTTGTCCGATGAAGAGGATGCAGAGTGGGGCACCGATACCGATAGCAGCCATGCCGCAGTTCACGATCCTAATGGGCTGCTCAGGGTGTTCAAGGCAATAGTCCTCCTCAAACAACAATTCGACGCGAATCTTGCGGCTGTTGGCGCCACAAAGAAGCATGAAAGAAATAAGAAGCAGAAGAGGCCGAGGCTTCGGGTCTATTAGTACCGTTTTAGGGTAATTATCATCTCTGCGTTGAGGTTTGTGGTATTTCTATTTTCAACTCAAAAAGGTGGCTGGGAACCCGGAACAGGCTAAAAGTTCAGATAGAAGTATATATCACAGTCTCGAATATCAATAACATGTCAAATAATAGCTATTGGGGCAGTAAAACAAACTCCAAGGCGTCCCGAACTCTTCTTCCTTTTTTCTTTTCTTTCCTGTTTTTTCTGCGGCATTTTCGAGGTCCAAGTCACGTCTCTTCCTGCAGGAAAGCTCCATTTGAACAAGCCATCTGCAGCTGGAAAGTGGGGGATCTCCATCTGAATATATTTTTTTTAATTGTGCTGTTGAATTAATATCAATGCGGAGTAAATAAATCCTACTCTTAAGAAAAATTCCGTTGGTTCCCATGCATACTGTGAGAAGAGCTGTATGGATCTTGATTGTGGTAAGACTAGTAAGTAGGAGCTCCTCTCACCCTCTCGCCTTTGGCCCCCAAAGAACCTATTCATCCCCGCAATTGTCACCGACGAGAAAATTTTTTTTAAAATTTTGAACACCATCGTTCCTCCCCCTGCCAGAGGGGAAAAAAACTTTATACCGGCGAACTCGTCTTAAAAGAAAATTTGACACTCGCTCCTTCTTCAAAGGAAAGGTAGAGATACCTAGTTCATATCGTGGTACTAGAGCTGTCTCGTGCTACCCTCAAACAAGCATTAGGAACCACAGCAACCGACCCAGTCAGAGGAAGAAAAAAAATCTCTGCCCCTGCCCTGCAGTTGCAGCGAGATAGATGCTCTATGCCAATGAGCAAAGGCCAAAGTTACCATTCATCGTTCTGGGCAGGAAAAATAAAATATAGAATAATACGGAATGGTAGAGTAAAATAATCATTTTTATTGTTCTGGGATACGGTGGGCGGTCCGTAGATCGAAAGGATATCACTGACGTAGACGTCCTGACAAGTTTTTTGCGAACAGTTCAGTCATTTTTCTCTTTCTTTCTTTCCTTTTTCGCCACCCAACAGCTTCGAGGCATTAGGGTGGTCGGGTACATAGACGAGCAGTGAGAAGCCTTAACTGGCTGGGTGGGTATTATGCACCTTGCCTCTTTTCTGACGCTTTGATTCTCGGTATTCCTAATTGTATTGTCTGATTGATTCCGTATGTTAAAATTGCTAATTCTGATAGAAGAGGATGGAATCAAAATCACGTTGGAAGGGAAGCTTACGATACCCACTTCACCACGTTGTTTGCCTTCGATTAAGCAACGAACAATAATATTTGAGCAAAATAAAAGTTAAACGTCGTACGTCTAAGGTTGTACGAGAATAGCTTCAATTAGACCTCGGTTTGAAGGATTTACCTAATAGATTTATTTTATTTTTCCTTAAATTTTTTTAAACGAGCGCAAGACCGAGCTCTTGAATCAAACTTGACGGAACAACTTGGCTATTCGGATTCGGATATCAGAGAAGGTTCCGACCACGAACAATCCGACTCGGAATAAAAACCAGAGACAACAATCATAGAAATTCTGGAAACAACAGTCACAAAGTTAAACAACGAACCGACCAAAGGTGACAGATCTCGATAGCAGGCGCATTCTTAAAGAACTTCAAGAACAGAACGAGCAGCGAAGAACCAAGTGTCAAATGTGACTGGATCCCAAAGGTACCTGCAGATGAAGACAGTTTAGCAGTCCCAGAACGAAGAATCTTGGGAGAAACTCGATGTGATGCTTTTCTGCGAGCTCGACATTTCGAGAACCATGAGCTAGCTGCCAAGGGTGCAAGTACGAAGCTCCAAACCCGCGAATCCGTTGGACGATATTCACCAGAAATTAGTCCAATAGTTCCGTAATTCTCGTTATCTAATGCACGTCGTGAGTCAAAGGACACCGAAAGGCGCCGGGCAAAGAAGTAATTGTCAAGAGCTGTGCGTAAGGTGTGTGTGTGTGAAGCTTAGGTATCCACTCCGCCGTGTGATATGCGCCATCATTGGGTCACCTTCGCTGCTCCGTCACAAACCGAAAACAAAAAAAAAAGAAGCCATGCCTCGACCAACGATGCTGTTAGTTGGCTCCTTCGTTCGAGAAGGACCCCTTCTTTCCTTTTTGTCTTTTTCTTCCTTTTCGTCAAATCATGTATCGGTCTTGTTCCGGAACGACATGCTCGAAATGGGAAGGGACTGTAGTACTTTTCGTCCCGATACGATACTTTAAACTTCCCTTCCTCGCTCTCCGCATAGGGCCGAAAGCGAAATGGCAAAATGGGAGATGGCGACAGCTGTCAACCATCATGAACTAGTACTCGGTACCTCCACCCAGGCCGCCATATAACGTGGATTCGGATACGGAGAACTGGCCACAAGTGGTACTTGTTACGTCGGGGAGGGTACGTACGTGGGTACCTTCATCTCTGGTGTCGACGACCAGGTGGGAGCTGACAGACTGGACAAGCTTAAGCTCGCGGATAACCCGTCACGAGAAAAAAATTTCGGACTGTCGGCTACCCCATTTTGACATCTAGACCCTTTTTATGAAGGGTGTCTCACCCAGGCACCGATCCCAAATAGGCGGCACCGATTTGACCGACGAGTCTGTCTTCGATTCACGAAAAGCGGAGTCACCTTTTTTTTCTTCCCACCTCATTCTTCATGTGTGCAGCTCGGGTCTGCACGAAGCTCTGTTGGACGATTACGACGGGTACATGCAAGTTGGAGCTTGACCACCATCACCCGAGAATTCGAAAAAGACTCCTTCAATATGCGGGGCTGATGGCCGTATGACCCAGTTGACGAGGATACAGACAGACAGGATCATCTGTTACGAATGTTCTCTGGTTCACATCTTGCACTTCCGGGTCATCGTCGTCACCTTGATTTGTGAACCGATCGCTGAAACAGTGACGACGAGCCTTAAACAGTGGCATGCTTTGAAAGAGGAGAGATCCGATAAAAAAATTTTTTTTCCATCTTGTCTTGCCTCTCTCCCTTGCTTTACCTTTTCCGTACTCGAACCAAAGCTCTTTACGTTCGAGACAACGGAAATTCTGCGCATATTCCGCAATCTTCTAGGAGCGTTAAATGTCAATATGGAAAACGGCCCCCGGAGTAAAGCAAGGGGGACCTGTCGAGAGACGGCGCTATAGTAGCGAAAATTTCAAAAAGAGATCACCATCAATGAGAAAGGGTCCATTCACCGATGTGCACTAGCTATCCAGAAGCGTTTCCTAAAACCATGTCCAGATATTCCTCGTTGATCTCGAATCTTTTTTAAAACATAAAAGCGACCGTGGGAGGTGAGTGAGCTGATTCCCAAAACATCCAGAAATTCGACTATATGTCTGCATCAGGCGGGTGAGAGGGTTGTGATTGGCCGGTCTCAGGCGGTTGTAGGAATTGGCCTGGCACATCCTGTCTGCACCATATGGTCGAGCGGAAATATGCGTCCCAGCACCAGAAATATCGCTCGATTTTGTTGACAAAATATTCAACGACGATGAAGGGGGAAATATTCGTCCCCTTTCCGAGACCCAATTGTTAGTATATTCTGCTGCTAAATTACGAATTGCCCGTCCTGCAGGCAGAATTAAAAAAGGCGGGATAAACGGCAACGGCATTCTCAGAAAGCGCTCGTCGTTTCGTCGAAACGAAAACATCGACAAAAAAAAAAAAAAAAACAACCAATTTTGAAGGTAAAGGCAAGTAAAATGCTGGTCTGTCGGAGTCATCACGGCAGAACTCGAAGCGTGGCTGAACCTATTCCTGGAGATCCATCCCATCAACGTATGTATGGGTCGAAGGTAAAAAAGGTCAGATGAACTGCATTTTTCTTTTCTTTCACGACCTGCCTGCCGTCTGAAGACCGACGAGGGGTGCAAGGAAGACGAAGAAGGGAAGAGAAGGGTTAAGGGCCAGGCGGCACCTCGATTGCGCCCCGTGAACGCAATTTTTGGGCCGGGTTGAGGGTCGGGGCATATCTAAACGAAATTGCGCTCCAAAGAACGCCAAGCTAGCGGCATCGATTGCTTTCTGCTTTGAGGGTATATCTCGAAACTTAATCAATAAGATTTGAAGTGTATCAAAAACAGCCAATGCGGGATGCAAAAGACCCAAGTCGCCTCCTCTCTCCCTGGTTGGGAGACGAGTTTACAGGTTCGTGTTTAGGAAAGCCGATATAATATCCAGTCTGCTGGGTCTGATGGATGCAGCGATACCGACGATGCGATGGGGGGAAAAAAACGAGCCATTAATCAAGACTCAAATTTCCTGCCTCGTCCAGACCTCATGAATCAAAAGCCGTCGTTTCCGCCCGAACAGGGTTGGTGTGTGTGTTGTCGTCCATCGCTACAGGTTCGATCGCCGCCATCTCTCAGTTATTTTCTCATGCCGCTGGTTCTTGCTGTTTAATTCCTCCACACGCGCTTTTTTCGTCCCCATCCCCAGTCTGCTCTCAATATATTTTGGAAGGTCCACTTTCCGCCTGTCTATTTTGAAGATGAAACTAACAGGCTCCACTTATTTATCAATATCGGGGGTTAGGCCAATGGAAGGGGTGTTTAGATTCTGGTGTTTTGGGCACGGTTCGGATTCCGAGAAGCGAACAGCGCACTGTGAATGGAAATCACATTTAGCTTGCTGAGATGAGGTATAGCTCAGAGAAAGAGAGATATAATTTCTGGGTGGAAAATGTGATATTCGCACCTGTGAAGAAACCAACCGAATTTGTTCCTCACCAGAGGAATAAACAATATAAATGTCAGGTCAGATGCGCGAGAAGGAACCATCGTCTCGACCAGTCGACTTGCTCCACTTTCCTTCCCCATCAGCATGTGCGACACAATTCCCGTAACAACCATCAAGTGTGTCTTTTGCTAAAAAGAAAATATCGAAAGGAACCCGAAACCTTCTTTCCTTTTCTTTCGAAGCAAAAACTAGAAAGGGTGACGAGCTCGCGTCCATTTGGACCAATAAGAACGCTGGTCGGTTTCTTTTTTAGGTTGTCATCACCCTATCAACGATTGGGAAAATGGTTGCTTGCGCCTTACTTCCCTGCTCGCATCTTTCCTTCTTTCCTTTTTCTGCAGCCTTTCCCCCCCGAGCTCAAGAAGAAGAAGAAGTCAAAAGGAAAGAAAAGAATATGGGTGGTCACTAAATCTGGAAAATTCGACGGCTAGTTCGGGTACCTCTGCTCGTATGCTCTGCAACCCCGACAGCAAGGTATCTGCAAAACAGAGACCAAAATGACATGCATGCAGAGGGCATGTGATGGATACGGACAGAAGACTTTTCATTGATTTGGTTACTGCGAGGACCTTTATTGTTTTTTTTCGTGAGGAATTCCTCGTTATTACCAAGTTATCGGCTCTCTCGATTCAGGAGCCGGACGCAATCTGAATGGCCGAGATGACTTTTTGGGTTTTTAAAATTTGATTAAAAATGTCGAGCAACTGAGAGGAAGGTGCATCCGTCAATTTCAACATCTCGCATTTCGATTTTTAATGATTTCTTTTCGGGTGTTGGGCATCCACTTGCCCTCTCTCACTCGTTGTTATGCTTATCAGCGAGCGAGAAAGAAGAAAAAGGCTGAAAGAAGGATACTCCGGGAGGCGCTTTTCTTCCTGCCAAACAGACCAGGACGCTGAACCAGTAAGAAGTCGCAACAATTTTTGTTCTCTCTTCGACTGTACAGAACGTTAGCTGCATGCATTAGCAGTGACATGGTTTATTTCACCAATGAGAAGCGAGCTCGATGCATGGCTGGGTTGAACGTGGGGATGGTTTTTCGTTCGTCTTTTGGCCCCTAGTTTCCAAGGTGGACCAGGGTGGATACCGCGCTTTGCATAGAGATCTCAGTGAGGATGCAAGTACCGCTTTCGTGGATGGCGGAGTCGTTCCGAACATTCCTGTCCTTCTCAATCGGGGGTTATTCGTTACATCTTGCAAAGGGTAGTCTTTTCGAGACTAAATGCTAAAGTTAGGCCGAAGATCTGAGGCCTCATTCCCCGAGAGGTTTTCTTAATATTTCAATAATTTTTTTCAAGGAGAAGGGTTTGTAAGGGAAAAGTTTTTCTCACTAATTCAGCTGCCCAGGCAGACGAATAGATGTAAAAGGAGGGTCCCAAATAAAGCAACTAATATATGAAATAATAATAATAATAATAATAATAATAATAAATGCTAATAATGAGGAGGAAACATTTCGGCGGAGTGGAAGATGAAAAAACACGCAGGCGTTACGTTGCTATCCCACGAACACCGCCGCGTGCCGGTTGGCTGTGGGATTGATTGACAGACCAACTGGGGGGCGGCCATGGCATCAGAAGCCGAAACGACAAGCCATCGTGAATATTGGCCTCCGCTGGATTTGTTTTCGGTAATTTCTGATTTTGACGGACAGGACAGGAGGAAGCGGACGGAAAGGACCTGGAAAAAGTACCTATGCGTGTGCATGTTAATATCGCGTCGGCCCAATCCTTTCGACAAGATCTCCCACGTAAAAGGCGGGTCTACGTAGGAGTGATGATATGAACCTGTTGAACCTGCCATCCTGTGGTTCTTACTCCGCTAAGCCCAGACAGAGAGACACCCGAGACGACGGATGGGTGGTGTGTGAGAAATAAAAATAAAAAATAAAAAATAAAGATCAAATAGAAAATACTAACATATACGGTTTCGATGGGGAAAATAGCAAAGGCAGCAAGCACACACGAACCAATACGAAATGACCGGCCTGTGATTCGATTTCCCTGCTGCACCGCACAGCGTCTTCCCCCATCTCGACAGCCGATCGTCCAGCAAGGGAGAAAGAAAAAAAGGAAGACGGAGTACGGAGGGCTCTTCTGTCAGTGCAAGCGCAAGTGCAACCTGGTTGCTTTTTCCCCCTGCTTTTTTCTCTCTCTTGGAAGTGCTTCTTCCTGTCTCTTAATTTGCTCGATCTCATTTCTTATTCGTTTGCCTGCTGATTTTTGTGCATTAGCCAGCAGGCTTTGCCCTTTTTAAAACAAGCAAGAACAGGGAAGAGAAAGAGAAACCCACCACGCTAAGCAGGCCTGTTTCTTGCTGGCGGGCTGGTTGGCTGGAGTGCTGCGGTTGCGGTTCCTTAACCTAACAGCGGTGACAGCAGTGTTCCCTGCCTGCCCACCCTTGTCGGCGTGCCTGCTCTGAGCGAAGTCTGTATGTGATGTACCTTTTGAAGCTAGAGGTTTCCGGTGTGTGTGTGTGTGTGTGTGTGTGTGCTGCAGGGTGAAACGGTTCTCTTCTGAGAGAAGTATCTTTGTCTGGGAAGGAAGAGAGAGTTCTTTGGTGTGTTTTGGTGGTCAACCTCGTGTCTCCCTTTTCCAACACATTTCTCCCCTAAAACCCAGCAAGCACCCTCCTTCGATTCTCTCTCTTCACCTCATCCGTCATCTCAAACCACATCCATCCGCATCCACCAACCAACCATCATCATCATCACATCTCCCTCCTCTCTCTCTCACCCTTTCTCTCTTACTCTCTCACTCTCACTACTCACCCTCTCCCTCTATCCCTTTCTTCTTAACTATTTGTGCCTGCCTGTGTCACTCTGTTGATTGACTGACTTGACTGCAAGCTACAACCGGAAACAACAATTCAAAACAAGACCAATTCCCACTCTGCGCTCTCTCGACCTCCTTGCGCTTTCCCTCGGCTTTCTCCCCCCGCCCTTCTGAAAACGACCTTGCAAGACAGTCTGTTGTTATAGGAGCCCAGTCACCGAGCAATAAACTCTCTTGGTCGGTCGATTCTCGAATCTTTCAATTCGCTTTTTCGCCAGACTATACCAAAAAGTTTTCCCCAGTACCCTCGAGAACCCATTCACTTGGAGTAGTAGCACTTTACTTGGGCCAACCACAAAACATTCGACGCATTCACTGAACGGAGGAATTCAGTCACTAGTTTTTATTTTTGTTTTTATTTTATTTGTCTTGTTTAACTTCTTTCTTGTTCGACTATTTCTTTGCATACCAACAGAACATACCACCAGGCGACGAAACACCCATATAACTCAACCGGGGATCCAGAGAGACCCTTGAAAGACGCACAGCCTTGCAATCGCCTATTCCTTTCCTGATACCGTTTCTTCACCGACGTCAGTTTTATAACGTCACCGGCACGCCCACGCTTCGAACACATTTTTTTTTCTCTCCCTCGGATTTGCTAGATCGATCGAAAGAAAGATCGAAAGAAAGATCGAAGGGAAAAAACCTCCCCACACCACCCACCACGTTTCTCTGCACTTCTTTAATCCGACCTTGCTGCCGGGAGGTATTTTTATCGGTAATATTCAGCTCGGAAACCCACGCCAACCACTTAATCCGCTTCTAATACCACCAATACCACCATCCGACCACCCGCCTATCCTGTCACTCTTGGTAACCTGCTGGTTTCTATTCCAGGACGCAACCAGATTATTAGCCTCGCAACATCCGAATCACACATATACCCGCATCGTTGTATTTTCTCTACCTTTTTTTCCTCTTTGACCTGAAAACCCCTCTTTTTCTTGCTCACAAGGGTCCACGCTTCTGCCATCGAAAGCGCGTCCTACCACTCTGCACCGGATCCTACTTTGCGAACGGAACCGAATCACTCTCTTATTATTCCACATCTCCCGAGCAGCGGAGCTTTTAATTAAGTAATTCCTCTCGGTCAGAATTTTTTTTCTCTCCCGACAACCGGTTCTATATTTATAAATCAAACAAACAAGAAGAAAAAGGCTCTCAGCTCCGCGAACCTTTATCCGATAAGCCGATTTGAATAGAACAACGATTATACAGTCCGAAAAAAAAAAAAAAAATCCGCCTCAGAGGAATATACGACGAATAACACACTGGATGCTCGTTTCAAGGAACTAAGAGACTCTTCCTTTCCTTCCTTCTGACCGTTGGAGTCTCTGCTCCGGTCTATTCACCTCATTCCGACACTACTCCCTGTTTTACTACCATCTGGTTCATCTATTACTTCAGGAGCAGGTTCCTCTCGCTGACCAGTCCCTTTCTCTCGTCCTCGCATTCAGCAACTAAAAGCTTTGTTTTAACGGATATACCTCTTTGATTCCCTTGGTTACGGCTCGGATCCCAGTTTTTCCGGTTTTTCCTCGTATAGATTTTTATTCCCCATAACCATTTGTGTACAGATCTCCCTTTTTATTTTCTTGTCTTTTAACTCCCGTCCCGGTCTACCCTCGGAAACAGATTTTCGTGGGTACAAAAGTCAAATTAGGAACTGGTAAGTTTTTTCTCGCCTGCTCCTTTGGGAGTGATAATCATGTCGAGCGTCGATGATGTTGCTCAAGGAATATCATCCTTCCCTCGTACATGGTTGTTGCGACCAACAACAGGAGTCGCAGCCTGGGCTAACCCATCTTCCGCCTGTTCCAGCAAAGTAGTGAACGGTATAAAGTACTGTTCACCTTCGGCTGTTCCTGTTCGACTTCTCCTCTCATCCCTCATGCCTTCTTTCTACGCCCGCCCTCCACCAGGGCTTCCAATCACCCCACCGGAATCCATATACTACTCGCATCAGTATGCCATGGGACCAAACGGTCCCGCATATGGTATGCACGAGCAGAAGGGGTACGACGGCTATAACCAGGTCCCGCAGTACCACTCTGGATACCGACAGCAGAATATGCAGTTTCCTCCCGGACTTCCCCACCCAGGGAACTTCAATGACTGTAACACACTCCCTCCCTTGACCGCCATGAAGTCAGAGGACAACATGCAGATGTCTTGGAACCACAGGAGCGAAGCCAACAAGTCCGCCCCTACCAAGGTCGAGGAGAAGCCAACTGGTGGTGTCGCCCAGGTTCTCGATTATGAGATTGAAGACATGGCCGAGTTTGTCACCTCTATGGCCATCGGAATGTACGTTAACCACTATTACATTTCTTGTGTTTCTCTTACTAAGTTTGCTACTAGAATACTCCCTGGCAACCAGAGCCAAACGACCATCACTTCTTTCAAGAAGTTCGTCTTCACCATCTTGCAATCTACCAGGCTGCCATCCTCCACTGTGATCTTGTCGCTGGATTACTTGTCTCATAGAATGAACAACTGCCCACCGACGACTCAGCACAAGGGGCTTCCTCACCTTTACCGCATGTGCACCATTTCCCTCTTGCTCGCCAGCAAGTTTTTGGACGATAACACCTTCCAAAACCGCTCTTGGGCAGATGTCACCGGTCTTCAAGTTACCGAGCTCAACCAACTTGAGGCCGACTGGTTGGCAGCGATCGGATGGCAACTTCACGTTGCCCGACCGGGTTACACCGGATTCGATTCTTGGAAAGCATCCTGGGACTCGTTTATAAGTCAGAAACAAGTCGTTCACCATGCTCCAGTCCTTCCGTCGCTCAATACCAATGTCCAGAACAACGGGAACAGACGCCACACCCTTACCTTCACTCATCAGACATTCTCTCCACAACAACAACACCCGGGATATATCGGCGATCGCCTGCGTGGCTACCAACAGCAGCAGCAGCACCAGATGTCGATGAACGATGGCTACTGGTGCCCTGAACTCGCTGCCCCGTCCGCTCAACCCTCGCCACCATCCGCCCAATCCACCGGACCACCAACTCCCTTGAACTGGGACTGGCCAACCTACTTTGGAGGCAAGCCGCAGCAGCCCTTCCCAACCAGAATATCTCCACCACAGTATATGCAGCACGGATGGATCTGTAATTGCCAAACCTGTGGACAAAACAAGATGCAGCCTACTCCACCGTACTATATGATGGGTTACGGCCAACAGATCGTTGCTTGAGGTTTTGGTATTCTTTTCTTGATTCGGATCAATAGACTATTGCGGCGTTGCGAAATCAACCATTTTCAACTTGTCGAAAAAGCGAAAAAACTCGGTCATCCAAAAGCATTTACTTTTTATTTTCTTTATTTTATTATGCTGCGGGGTTTTCTTTCCAATTTCGATTTCTTCTGTTCCTGACTCTTTTAATGGCTTCATATTTCGGTGCCCAGCGTTTCTTTTTATTCGGTTCTCTATAATTTCTGTCTGGATTCAACGACCAGCTGGACGGACTTGACTCCTGCTCCAAATTTGCTTAGTTCGCTCATCGACAAATACCCAACAAACAATACCACGACGATCGTCACGACTCCGAGGCGTCACAAGCATTCAGTATGGGTGGCTTTCTGGACCTTTTTCTTACATTTTATCTTTTATATCTTTATTCCAATGCACAGGGGTTTCTCTTTTTTTATTTTATTTTTTAATCGGGTATAACTGTTTATGCATGATCAGCGATTGTTTCAGCCTGCCTTTTCTCTCTCTCTCTTTCTTCACATCTTGCTCAGTATTTCTATGCGGCGTACTGCGGATGAATACCGTTTACCTTCCTTTCGATTCGCTGGCGTCTCCTTACGAAGACCCCATGCCCCGGGAATCTTCCAGTTGAACTTCCACCTTTTCGGTTTTTTCTTTTCTTTAATTTTTTATGTCTAACTTTTCTAACAGCTACAAAAAGATATCCTGTTGTCATGATTTACACGACTTTGCTTTGTCCGGTTCCTGTTTGCTGCTATGCATCTATTGTACCTGAGTTTTTTTTTGCATCTGGCTCTATAAATCTGTTTGGCTTTTATTTCTCTCGTCAAATATCTTGCTTTTGACTGCATGAGTGGGGGTTTCTGTGTAACTTTGGAATCTTCGTTTCTTTCATACTGGTCGTAATATCCTTTTTTTTTTAAACTTTCGTTCATTTTTTAACTGGACTGACTATACCCAACTTTTACCGTTTGTTTACTTCGCTTCTCCTTTGTTCTCATTTATTGATATTGAACTAAACAAACTTTGTACGAAAGATTTCTTTGCTTATATTTTTCTTTGCCATAATTAGTTTTCTTTTTGATTGATCATTGTTTTTTTTCATCAGGGATCCGGAAAACAACAAAAATCTCAACGGAAAGGTGTATTCTTTTTTTGAAAAAAACCCAAAATAAGTTTTTTTTTTCTTATACCTTCTATTTAGCTTTTCGTGGCTTCACAAACTTTATGGTTCGCTCGATTTTCTTTTCGTTCAGTTTTTTTTTATATCGCCTTGTCGTTTTCACTTTTTGTTATATCGGTTTTGCTTGATTGCTTTTGCAGCAGCGATATATATTAAGATGAGACAGGTTTGAGCGAGAAGGGCTGAAGAAGCTTAGGTGGTTAAGGAGAGAGGTTTGGAGGAGTAGATATGGGAGAGGTTAGACTCTTCCCTGAGATAGATAGTATAGCAGAAATGCAAGAATATGGCTTGGTCAGATTTTTTTGATTCAAGTGTTTTAGACTATCAACAACTTTTCTTTTTTCATCTGATTTCCTTTGGTGTATCTGTGAGATGACTTTCACTCTGAGAAGGGATATATGTATGATAATTCAGTGGATACGATTAATGATAATGATGATGAGATTTTTGGATATTTTTAATATTTCGGTAGAACTTCTAGACGTGGCGAAATCGTGGAAATCTTCAAGTCAATCGTCGCCAGGTGGATCGGTGCAACTGTTGCATTTCGTGGAATCTCGTGTTGTGGATTTGCGGCCAAAAGCGCGATTACTCAAAATGCAACCTCGTCAACAACATGTCGCTGTCAGCAACATCGACATCGCAAACATCACCGTCGGCTCCGAAACACCGTATAGCTGTCGGAATCACAATGTTCGGCAAGAAGAAGAAGGAAGCATCCGAATTGGCATCGATATCTACGGTCGAATGTGAAGACTCGAGCTCCCAGTCCTCCGACATCGCAATCGCCCCGACGCCATTGCTGTTCGCCCTCCCGTATGATATCCTAAGCTTGATTCTCCAACGTCTCTCCTTCCGAGATATCATATCCCTCTCCCTGACGAGCAAACTGCTCCGGCAAATTCCACTGCCGTACCCACCGGAACTAGACCCAGATCACGGTCATGATGAATTCAAGGCCCAATGCACCTACCGCATCCACCAGAAACTGCTCTCACGCCCCCATCCAGCTCCTCCCATCCATCGAATATCTTCAAGCCCACCACCAACTAGTCTTGATCTTAATCGTCCCCGCAAGCTCGTGATAGTACGCCGAATACCCGATGAAATCTACAGATGCACCTACTGTAACCATGTTCTCTGTCCCACAACCTGCTCGACAGCGATATTCCTCGACACGGCAACGGGTATCTTCTTCCCCGCCCATCTTTACCATCCCGCTAGAGCAAAGTACCTCTACGCCATGACATCATTCGAATGGCGCTCCTTCAACGACACCCCGACGCCCATATACCGCGCCTACTCCACAATCTGGTGCGCCCACCACCGCTGCCCCGAAGATCTATTATCCCAACCGGCGGAAAAAGCAGCGAGAACGCAGAATCTCGGCCTAGCCTTCGTCTGCGAGTACAACCAAAATCGCCTGTGGAGCAGACACCGCGATCAAACCTACGAGATCAACGAGTCCCCCAAATTACCGCACAGATTCCTCCCGAACGAACCGATCCAACTGGCGGGATACCGTATCAAACCCCGCTCCTTCCTCACATCTGTCGGCACCGCCCTCGTCGGCGGAAGAAAAAAACAGGACGAACTGCTCCCCGTGTACGAACGCTACGCGTACGAAACCCTCTGCATGCATTGTCTTCTCCCCACACAGCTAGGCAGCGTGATCGTACCTTCCCTGAACCTCGGCAGGGTCACCGCCTGCATATGTCCCAAACACCACCCGCACCCGGACTACGACGACGACGACTACTTGCCCTCTACACCGGGTACAACTGGTTGCCTGACGTGCGGTGTCGCAACGGTACGGATAACATACACGGAACCGTTCGATACCGATGATCTCCCCGCGGTGAATAAGAAGAAGCCGCGGTATACCCTCGGCGTGGCGACGTTGTGCAAAGCGGTACCGGCGTTCTCGTCCGGGTTTGCGCGGTATACGAAGCAGGCTACCCTTGCGGGTGTGAAACGTATACATCCCTTACATCCGGTCGAGGCTGAGCAGGTGCTTAATCTGGTCCGAGGACGCAAGTTGGTGGCGCCGGCTGTGCCTAAGATCGGTGTGCAAGATTTGCCGCATAATGTTTTGAAGAAGATTATGACGTATATGGTGGATGATGGGGAGAAGACGGTTGTTACGTTGCGGAGTATAGATTTCGGGTATGTTAGTTATTCGTTTTTGGCGGCGTGGTACGGATGGTATGCGAAAAAATTGGCGGCGAGTATGAAACGTGAGATCAGATAGTTTTTTGAGTCTGATAGATTACATATGTTTGGTTTATTTCCTTGAGATTGTTTTATTTCCATCTATATGGGAGTTTTGAATTTTATGCATCCGAATACATTAATGTGTAATTAATAATAAAATACCAACCAAAAGGATCTCTATGTGTACGCCGTCGCTAATATAATGTACCCATGAGTAAATTTCAAATAAATAAACACCTCCCTCCAATATATGACTACTTGGTACTTATGGCGTTTCAAACAAACTATCCAAAGCGGCGTAATTAATCTTCCTCGAAAACGTCTTCTTTTTGAGCATCTCTCTCGCCGCTTCAGCCGGACTCGCCGGCATATCTGGAAAACTACTATCCCTCGGCTTCGTCTTGCCGCGCTTCTTCCTCGCCTTTTTCCCGATTCCGGCTTTCTCGTCCGCTTCTGCTTTAAGCCGTTTGGCTTCCTGCGTTAGTAAATACTCGCGATTATATTCGTACCAGATTTTGGTTTTTAACGCAACCTCCTCCGGGTTCATCATTATCGACTCGATTTCGTCGTCGTCGACGTCTTCGAGGTTTTCCGGGTCCGCAGAGATGGTGGACGGTGGGAGGAGAGCTTGTTGCCGTAGTCGTTCGCGGCGGATGTCTTCGACTGCGGTTTGGGTTTCCGGGTTGTTTATTAATGCGAGGATTTCGGCTTCGAGCGGGCTGTTGGCTGATTCGCCGCCGCCGTTTTGGCCGCCTGTCGGGGATTTGGCCGATTCGCCGGCGGTGAGAACGCTACCCGGGGATGCGGCGGTCGTCGGAGGAGATGAGGGTCGTGGCGGGGCGGGGACTGTGGTGACTTGTAGGGGTTCGTGCAGAGGACCGGGTGGTCTTGGTATAGCGGGGATAGCAAACCCGTCGGCGTCCACCCGTAGTCGTTTGTGAGATTGTGCGTCACCGAGAAGATCACTCGCGAAAACATCCTGGGCGACCTCGTTCGCGGTGGTGGCAACTATTCCCGGCCCAACGAGACGGCCGTCAGGTCCGATAAAGTTACCAGCGGAGAGATCGATGATCGGTGTTCCCGTCGGCTCCTCCTCTTCGTTCTCGATGACTTCACCATCCTCGTTGACGCTCTTGACCCATCTCCTCCGTCGTTTTTTTGTCTTATTTTCCCCAAAACTCGGAGGATCGTGATACTGCTCGAGCCACATATTACGAAACTCGCTGACAGTAAGCTCGCTGCTCTTCGTGTTTTTGAATTCCTCCAAACGCTTGTTAATCGTCATGGTGGCCACTTTGACGACGTAAACTATCTCCGTGACCGTTCTGCGGAAATTATTCATCCGAGCAGCGATGATGAGTGCGGCGCCGCACACGCCGGCAGGTCGACGCCCTTCCATGATCCAATCGCGGTCCATACGCTGCACGATCTTGATAGCATCTCTGCATACCTGCTGCGTTTTATCACCGAATTCGAGATGCTTGGCGAACCGACGGATCCAGAGTTCGGGGTCCAACTGGGGGATGTTCAAGTTGAGAGTCTTGACGAGCTTGAGATAGGTTGCTCCGAGGGAGAAAACGTTGATTTGCAGGATATCCGAAAAGTCGATCAGCATGTGCGCACTCTTATCGAGCCGACAGGCGACGTAGAGACAGCAGGCGACGACGTGCTGGGTCTTCCGTCCTTGTATGAAATTGTGAGTGACGGCGAGAGTGAAATAGCGGCTGGCGGTCTCCACGAATCGGTCGTGAACACTTAACGCCGACGCTAATTGGTTGAGTTTCCGGCGACCTTCACCGTCCGAATCGCGATTAGTATATCTACATCCTTGCAAACACGCCAAACAGCACAAACAAAAAAAGATAAAAAAAAATTGTATATGTATATAAAAAAATTTGGACTCACCATTCGAGATGACTTGTTCTCGTGTTTCTGCTGCTCCGTGACGACGGAAGGGACCAGCTGAGCGGGCGTGCTTCTGGTCCGCACCGACGTAGGAACCCTGAACGACTGCAGCTCCGGACGAGGTTTCGCCGAATGTGATTTCAGATACGATGAAGGACTCTGTGACGACGGTACCGCAGTTCGTGCAGATACGCTTGTCGTCAATGTCCTCGACGGACGGGTTTGGACAGGACGGATTGGGGCAAGATGAGGCGACCATAGCTGCTAGAAATATCGATATTATCTGGCCTATATGGTGAGTGAGAGTACAGACAGTGGATGCCCCGTCCACCGTCGGCACTTATCAGATTCGATTGTTTGGAGTCGGAGTGAGGTTGATGGGAAGAAGAAGGTGGCTGAGAAGTGCGGTTGAAGGAAGGTTCGAACCCGCTCAGACGAAAAGTGTCATTTTATTCTTTATATTTTTGTGTGGGTGAGTCTTTCGTCGGCAGGCAAACAACCACCGCGCCAAACGTCGTCCGCAACACACTCCAATCCGCAATTGATTCAACCCCGCCGCCGATATTTAAACATCGTCGACGGTCTTTTCTCACGACGACCACAGGGCATAATGCAATATATTATAGGTCTGATATTGCATCTTATGGTTACTGGCTAGACCTTAGTGGATAGGCTTACAGGTTGGTTTCGGGTTATACTTCCATTGCTTGCTTCGTTATCACGACATTAACTTATCGATGACAAAGGACTTCACCGTACGTATCGGTCAATATCATCAGATATGATACGAATCAGACCGCTGAACTCCAGTATCAACCATACCACACACTCAAAGCCATGATCGTGATCACTTCGTGGCTTGATGTCATAGTCTAACAATGACGGGTGCCTCAGTAGCGCTCTTGGCGCCCAGACCGCCGTCTCCTGATCCTTCGCGAAAACCGTTGACAAAATCCGCCAGTCGCCGACAGCGACCCACCTCCAATCTCTCTCAAGCTTTTCCCGACATCAACCGCCTTCCCCAATTATGACCAGGCAAAAAACGGTGGATGAAAGACTGCATCGGGCGGGACTTCTTCCGAACTTGCCAAGTTTATTGGGGCTTAATACAATGATGGATATTTTGTTCAGGGTTCCCGAGATTTCCATAGCGGGTGTTTTAAACCCCTATGCTCGCACGTTCGATCAGGTTGAGTTCCAGCACCTTTTAAATTTTACCTCGAGTCAGTAACATAGCACTCTCGATATCGACATCGGGATTTTTGCATACTGTCGACAATGTCGTACTCCCAGCATGGCCACGCCGAAAAACTGCAGTCGCACCCCGTCGGCGGCATTCAAGATGAGATGCCGACGGGTGCAGGGATGCTCGATACGTCGCAATACTCGCACTACCAACCGCCTGGCGCAAGCCCACCTGCAGCCACGCCGCCTACCAAGACATTCACGATTTCTCGACGCACGATAATTATCATTGCCGTGGTGGTTTTAATTATCATCGGTGCGCTGGTGGGCGGCCTCGTAGGCGGATTAAAGAAGAACAGTTCTTCGAGTTCACCGGATCAAAACTCCGGTTCCAGTTCCAGTTCCAGCGAAAGAACCTCCAGCACCAGCACATCCTCGAGATCTTCCACCACCACCAGTGCAACCTCCACCTCCACCACCAGCGCCGCCGCAAACACGCCGCAACAGCAAGCATCCTACCCAACATCCTCAACCTTCACATTAATCCCCGGTGGCAACGGCGTCTCAGGCGCATCCCCAACCCCATTCCCAGGCTTCGACACACCCATCTCCTCCTCCTCCACCCTCCTCACAAACGGCGACTTCAAATCCGGCAATCTAAACGGCTGGACCAACACCGACGGCTGCTGGTCTGTCATTATTGATCCCTCATCCTCATCTCCTCTGCAGGAATCAACGAGCGGGAACGACTTTATAGCGCGCAATAACGCGGACGATCTATCCGGTGGGAAGAGCTGTAATCTCACACAGGTGATCAAGGGCGTGAACGCCGGAAAAGTGGAATTATCTTTCCTCTGGGGGAATTATGAGACCGATGATGTGAGTTTTTATTTTTCCAAGCAGTACACATCATGTAAACGTATATGCGTTTGGAATTGCTAATCTTTTTATAGAATACATGGTTCTACGCCTCCGCCGGCGCAGCCAACAATCCCATCCTCCTGCTAGCAATGCAGACTACCCCGCGCTTCTCACGGTACCAGGAATGGTCGAAATCAGCGTATACAATCGACTTTGAAGGCGGTGATTTCGTGGTTACCTTTTCGGCGCATTCGAGGATTACGACGAATGATATCGCGCAGGTTCAGGTGGTTTGGAGTGGCCCATTATAAGAAATTTAAAGACTGCAATGAGTATCACGTTGGGGAGCTGGGTGTATAAAATGAGCAAATTTATGAAGGTTACGTTATATACCAGAACAGTCTCGTGACTGTCTATTATATATTCTATCTCGTCTCGTGATAATTAAGAACAATGGGTGGGCGAGTGATGTTTGAAAGAACCCCAAAACACCAGGTGAACAGGAGGAGGGTTTTGAGAGGGAGAGTATATAAGAGAACAATAATTCATAATCATAACCCCATCATGCAGTATATATTAACTGTGTAAAATAGCGGTCAGACAGCGCATTAAAACACCAAAACCCGTTAAAAAATCAAGGTTTAATCCCAAGAGTGGCTAAATAGGACTTCTCCCTATCAATCTGTTCCCGAATAGCAGCCCTAATATGTTCCGGTTGATCGGCGTATATCTCCGGATCGATGGACATGAGCCCCCCGCCGTTTAGATAACCACCAGGAGCAAAATTAAGCGTGCAAGGCGGCGACACAGTTTGGTATTCTATCGTGTAGGCGGCTTTTGCGGGATACTTGCGCGCCGAGGCGGGGATGGAGGCGTCAAAGAATTCGTCAGGTGGGGGTAAGCTGTTTGATAGTTTTTCGATTCTGGCGGCCGATGGTTGCATGTGTGCTGGGTAGTGCATTTGGTTGGTGTGTGGTTCGTAGATGCCGTTTAGGGTGCGGGAACGATATTCAGCGAGGAGTTTGTTATATTCGCTGGGTTTTTTGCATATTAGTAAAGAACAAATTGATGAGAATGGTGTAAATACATACGCGGTATTGGTTGCGATTTCGATCATGAAATTTTCCGGTGTGAGCTTCTTCTTCTTCGGATTGTTCACTGTGAAGAGTCCTCCGATGCCAGATGTTTTCACCTCGGGAATCGCAGGGGCAGAATTGTGATAGACCGAGCTTGCACCGTGCCATGCAACGTACTGGTTTTGATTGTACGGCACACCGGGTGGAGGGAGACGGTCATCCGGGTCGGCGAGCTCGCCCTCGACGTCACCACGATCTTTGGCGACTTGTTCGTAGTAGTCGTCCATGACTTTTCGACCACCAACGATCATTCTAGCTCCGAACTCGCGGAAGACCGAGCGAGCTGTGCAAACACCGATCGCACGGCCCTTGTAGGAATGTGGGATGATGTTGCGTTTGATGAGATCGAATTTCTCCTCTTCGTTGCAAATGATCTTGTACAGTTGCTTGTGTCGTTGGAAGAAAAGGTAGGAATCGCGGAAACCGGCGCATCGAGCTGGCTCGGTGGATAACATGTACAGTTGTTCCCCACGATTCATCATAGTGAACGTTCGGCAACGGTACTGGCGGCCTCCGAGCAGATTTCCGTCCTTGTCGACCTTTCGCTCGCCGGAAGGGTCCTCGGGGAGCTCGATCTCATTGTTCCTGACCAGCTGTTCGTTTCCGAATTTGTCACTGGGGACGGTGGTGGTGTGGGATGGTCCTCCGCGACCTCTTCCTCTGGCACCAATACCGGAAGTCGAAGGTCGACCTCGTCCGCGTCGACGAACCATGCCAGATGGTGAATCCACAGCAGAGGGAGATCCTGGGATTGGGGATTCTGTTTCGTCGAAATCTTCAAGCAGCGGTGGTGGTGGTGGTGGCTCTGCTAGAGAGTTCCTGGGCGGCCTTCCTCGGCGTTTCTTAGGGATCTCAGGGACGGGCTCCTGCTCCTGCTCTTCCTCCTCCGGTTCCTCTTCCTCCTCCTCTTGTTCCTCTTGTTCCTCTTCCTCCTCTTCCTCTTGTTCCTCTTGTTCCTCTTGTTCCTCTTCTACTTCGTCAGGACTCGGCGAGTCGGAGATAGGAGCTGCAGAGATGAACAATTGTTAGACTAATGATGAATTCGTCGAATCGAAGGATACTGAACGGGGAAAGGTGATGAGGAAGCTGCGTTCGATGGACAAAGAGGTTGCTACCTCGATGCCATCGTGCACGGGCCATTCATTCATTGTCTTTCATGCAGCAACGGGAGGCTGAGACATACACGGCACTTTCTCCTTCTCCTTCTCTCGCTCCCGTTCCTCCATCCGTGTCGAGCGGCGCCTGGTAACCATTTTTTCGATGATGTTTGTCGCGCGCGCGTTGTATGTGTCTGATACACGTCCGAACGGGTTGATCTATGTTGATTGTATGCCCCGGCGACCAACGTTCGAGGTTATTGCGGGGGGTACAGTTATTATGTTGATGTCGGGTTGATGGTCGTTGTGATTGTGACGATGATGAGGTTGACGTTGATGTTGAGAAGGTTGAAAGTGCGACAGGTTGGTGTACAGCCAGGGCTCGGTTCTCAGTTAGCGTGTTCCTGCCAAGACTCACCCATTGGAGAAGCACTTCCCAAGCAGCATCGATCTTATCAGCTTCAAACCAACTGCCCAGATCCCAAGCCGAAATATTCACAAAGAATGTTCTTTGTTCGAAATGAGCTCGAAAACACCAAGCGCCAAGTATACCGCCCACAGCGTCTATTCGGGTATATTCCGGCCGCCCAAGTGAAGTTCTGAAATTTATCCGGTCGGTCCAACCAATATGATATAATGCTGGCTAAATACAATCCTTTCGCACCATTAATTTCATTCGTACTAATCTTACACAGTCTAATTAGAGCGTGTTCTCGAAGGAGGCCGTGCTTTTACATATGACGCTCTCGCATCTTCCTCGATCCCGTGTGGGGCCAGCAGAAAAGCCCTCATTCGCGAATCTTGTGCATCATGACTCCAAGTCGACTCCGACTGTTAAAGAGTGCGCTGCCGCTCATGTCATGTCGCCGATATCAAGAGCCGACCCCGCGATCACGAACGAGTTCTAGACTTCTTCCTTCCGTCCCTGATTTTTTTTTTTCTCGAACGAACAAGGGCACCTTCCAAACCATGTGGCTTTTTTCGCCTCCCCTCCTTGACGACCATCGATCCAGAGTCTTGATCGAGCGACCTGCATGCAGCGGAAAATCCCATTGATGAACCATCTGTGCCTCAGTTAAGCCGAATGTTGCATTCGACAACATCGTCAATCCTGGCAGCAACCGCAATTTAGGAAATTTTGCCGGCTAAATTCGATCGTGTCAATGCAAAAATCAATTCCAGGTCGCACGAATCCCCCAAAGTGCGCGGGGATACCAAGACCACCAAATCTTTATACATGACGCATATAGGCAGGCATTTATCTACCAATCCGTATTATCTTGGACGGGTTGAATTCGGGCTAAAATACAACCTGCAGGCCTTGTAAGCTTGGTCTCTTCGCTTTGGATTTCTTGGAATAGATCGCAGCCAATGGGTTCCTTACCCAGGCGAGCGCGACCTCCTTCGCAAGGGAAACATAAAGCAAGGAGACCAGCCCGCACATGAATCTGTCTCCCGTATCCCGTTTTTTATGTTCTTATTTCATTTATAACCGTCTCGAGCAGCTGATTTCCCGGAAACGTGGAAAGGGGACTGGAATTTTGTTTTTCATTCTGTCTCGTACCTTGGTTGTGTTATACCTGCGCCGTCGCTCTTTCATTTTTAAAATTCTGCGTAGCGTTGCTCAACATTTTCCAACGTTTCGTTCTGGGGTCTTTTGGTAATTCAACGGCGTGTGCGTTTATTATCGTCAATTGCAATTGCTGTTCAAGATGTTCTTTACGTCCTTTGCTGTTCTGGCGCTTTCAATACTTGCCGCGAATACACTTGCCGCCACAATCCATTCTCGAGAAGACATATCGGCCGCCAATGCGAAAACCTATGATTTTGTCAGTTGACCTCGCGCATTTCTTTCGAACCCTTTTATACTAACAATCCCCCAATACAGATAGTCGTAGGTGGCGGTACAGCCGGTATCGCAGTAGCCACTAGGCTCGGACAAAAGCTTCCTAAAGCTAAAATCCTCATCCTCGAAGCCGGCCCTGCTCCTCCCACCAACGAGCCAGGAATCAACATTCCAGGCCTCAAGGGCTCAACATTATTCGGCCCCTACGACTGGAAATTCCTCTCCACACCCCAAGAAAACATCGGGAGCAGAGTGATCGGCCAGAGCAGAGGACGGGTTCTCGGCGGCAGCACAGCCTTAAACTTCATGGTATGGGACCGTCCTTCGAAAGCCGAGTTTGATTCCTGGGAGGATCTGGGCAACCACGGGTGGGCGTGGGGCACTGTCCTCAAATATATGCTCAAGGTCGAGAACTATGTTACGACCAGCAGCAATAGTATTTTCGGATTGAAGAAGGGCGTTGGCACAGGCGGTCCGATTCAGACTACCGTTGATCGGATACAGCCGCTGCAGCAGTTACCCTTCATCCCGACGATGAATAACCTGGGTGTTCCCACAAATTTGGAATCGCTGAACGGAAACCCCATAGGCGCGTCCTATCAACCTTCTAATATCAGGGCGTCGAATTATACCAGATCCTGGGCACCAGAATACCTCTGGATAGCTGGCCCAAACGTCAAAGTAATAACAGACGCAACAGTCAAAAAGATAACCTTCAAATCAACCAGCAAAGGACAGCAAGCCACGGGCGTAACATTAGAAGACGGCACCACCTACTCCGTAACAAAAGAGGTCATCCTCTCCGCCGGTACCTTCCAATCCCCCCAAATCCTCGAGGCCTCAGGGATCGGTCAAACCGCAGTCCTCTCCAAAGCCGGTATAAAGACTATACTCAACCTCCCCGGCGTCGGCGAAAATCTCCAAGACCACGTCTACGTCAGTGCCTCCTACCAGCTAAAACCAGGCTTCACCTCCTTCGACTCCTTAAACACAAACGCCACCTACGCAGCCGAACAAATGGGCCTCTACCAAGCCGGTAAACCGTCCGCATTCGACTACAACGGCAGCAACCTCGCCTTCCTAACATGGAAGCAAATCCTCGGATCCGACGCCGCGATCAACAACCTCGCAACCGCATCAGCCTCCCCCAAGAGCGTAGTAGACAAAACTAAACTATCCTACCTTATCTCCAGCATCAAAACCCAAGTTCCACAGCTGGAAATCATCTTCGCGGACGGCTACACCGGCACCAGGGGCTACCCCGCAGCCGGCACACCAGCCTACGGAAACCAATATATAACCATGCTCGGGGTGCTCCAACACACCTTCTCAACGGGTAGCGTGCACATTGACACGTCGAACCCGTCGAACCCACCGATCATCGATCCGAATTACCTCGCGAACGCGTACGACGCCGAAGCGCTAAAACAGATCGTTAAATACCTACGTAAAGTAGCCAATACGGCGCCGTTGAAAAACATCCTGGTAGAAGAGTACGAGCCCGGTAGTGGAGTTTCCACGGATGCACAGATCGCGAAGTATGTGAGGGATACGGTGTCTACTTTGTGGCATCCTGTCGGGACGTGCGCGATGCTGCCGAAGGAGGATAGCGGGGTTGTGGATTGCAATTTGAAGGTTTACGGGACGACGAATTTGAGGATTGTGGACGCGTCTGTTATTCCTGTGCAGTTGTCGGCGCATATTCAGACGGCTGTTTATGGGATTGCAGAGAGGGCGTCAGAGTTGATTGGAAATGCTTGGGATTGAAGCGGTCTTAGTCACAAATTGGAAGATCGGCGGGGATACTTTTTTGGTAGGTGAATATTAAAATATGATAGAGAGGGCTTATGTATATTCTTTTAATTTTTATGTAATTTTGTAGTTTTTGATGTCAATGTAGCGAGTAGTTTATACCCATACTCTAATGGTAGTACGTAATCGAGTAATTTTTTGGCTAGGATATCGTTTCCCTATTGTTTTGTTTAATTTTCCGACGAAATCTCTATTGGAATCTAGTCTCAGGTTAGAATCTATGTAAGAAGTGCATGTATGTGTCTAGGTACCTAGGTACATACCTAGGTAGGTATGTAAAACAAGTATTCGTGGAGGAGCTAGGAGCCAAATCTAGAAAGCGGCGCCCAATCCAGAACGAATTCTGTGTAACCGTAGTATACCACCAAGAAAAAAACCGGCAGATCAACCGTTGGCAAAAAAGCTTGAACGGCCTTACGTAGGTTACGACCCTCGCGATCATGGAAACGCGACTATCGATCGCATGGCGCACGATTCGGTGGTATACTAAAAATACCCACAGTCCGTGATTCACGCCTTGCCATCCCAAGCTAAGGACCGGGCTATGGTGGCGATCTCAGTCTCGGTATTTGATCATAAACCTTGTTACATAATTCCACTTTATGTGTTGCACCGCTGTGGGGATGGACCCTTGACGGGAATTTGGAAGCAGAAAACAAGGTTTCTTGAAGGAATATAATTGTTCGATTGGCCAAGATTTGCTGAGAGGGAAAAGGTCGTTCGAGGCTTGTTCTTCGCTTAGCCAGCTTAGATGTGCTAATCGACTTGGTTTTATTTGCGACGGGAAGTTGCACGTGCCGATTGGGTATGCACTCGGATATTGATGTCTGCCATGAGGCTTATTATATCAACGTGAAAGGGTTTAAGGTGGATCTACCGAGATTTCAATATTTCCTCTTGAATAGCGAATTGGTCGCATTAACTATGTAAAATCTTCAAATCGAAAGCTGTGCTTGCTCTCATATATTTTAATTTTTGGCGTTGCCGTTGCGCACCAATAAGGTTCCTGAACGGATACCGGGTCATGCTTGATCGATCGAGGCTCTGGAATTATGGCTTGTAAGCGCTAAATAGAATTGATCTCCTCACAGGATCGAATGTATGAAATGAAGGGCTGGAAAGTGGCGAGTTCATAAACTTCTCTCAGATATAAAGGAACGCTGGATATCGATCGAATTTGAATTATTCTCTTATCCATTCTACCATATTGAGTATTTTATTTTACATTAAAATTCAGTTATATCCTCAAATATACTCCCAAGAAAATTATCAAAAGTCTTATACCACATTACGGTAAATATCTGAAGAACGAACTATTTTGCGAAACCGTCACAATGTTATTCACATCGACTATTCTCGCTGCCCTGTTGGGCATCGCGGGCGTACGAGCCAATCTCCACGACGAGGTCGGGTACACGGACGGATTACATGAGCCCTTCGACCCAGGTTTCATGAAAAACACCACACCGGCAAAACACAGAATCAGAAAGTGGAATAACGATCTGATCCCAGAGGGTTGCAAAGTCCGCTTCACAGAGTTGAATATCGATCCTCGGGATACCGAAGTTTACAAAGTTACCTATCCTCACGTACGACATCCACCCCAAACTAAGTATACTTCTATATTCTAGTCGGGCGTACTGATAACTGTTTTCGTTAATTTCAGGGCTGCATCAAACCATGGATCTTTTGCCGCGCCAAAGACGCACAGTTGGATATCAAGACTATGGCAAATCTATTCGGTCGACTACCGCTACACATGCGCGCGGTGGTCAGACACCCCATCGCCGTACCGCAGGATAGCTGTTCCGCGCTCTCGTATACGGACCGTGGAGATATAGTGTTTATGGGGAACTGCAGTACCCCATCCGTCTGGATCCATGAAACCGGTCACCATATGGACGCTATGCTAAAGCCTGATAGCGCTGAGAGTGGTATGCCTATTTACCTCGATCCCAAAACTTTGCTACGTATACTTGCAATAATAATACCTAACTATACTAACGCTGGTGATGTGAGATAGGTACCGAAACCTGGAAATCGGCTATAGCCAACGATTCCTGCGTCGTAGATTCCTACGCGAACGTCAACGGCGTGGAAGATTTCGCACAGATCACCGTTGTGGCGTTGTATAAAACTATCCTAGGAAGAATCCCGACGCCATCCTACCCTGGCTGTTTCGACAACCAGCTGAACACGCTGTTGGAGAAGTATAAGGATGGGTATTTGACCTATGGTGGGTTGTGTACGAGTAAAGTTCCGCCGTCGAAGCCGGTGGGCAAGATTGCGAATGATACGCCTGCGTTGACGGCTATGGATGCGGGTAAGCGGGTTATTGAGTGTAAGTTTGATCTTGGCCATTAGATGGGTATATATCGTGGATTGGGGGTATAAGCGGTGCTTGGGTTTGAATTACATTTGCGGTTTGGGAGCATGGAATTTTGGGAATTTATTGTATATTAGAGGTAAATTATGCACGGGTGGCGTTCGGTTGCACTGTAATATTAAACTCTATTTATTCAGCGGGATTTTATGATATTTCATTTTGATGCCTGAGCTTTGGAGACTTATAAATTCTTGATATTCTATGGACGGGTGATATAATTCTACCCGTTACCATGGCCATTTGGTATTCGCGCAGAGCGAGCTGCTGGCCGTTGCACTGCAATATCGACTGGCGTATCCAGGAATGTAAGCTGAGCATGGGCTAGCTAGCTATACATGGCCAAATTCTCTTGGAAAACTATTAAGTAAGTACAGGGTACTTACCTAGGTACCTAGGTAGTTAATACCCATCTTGATTCAGAGTGAAATATTTAGCCTGAGCTTCACACATTCGGCAGAGCCGAGGACAACACTGGCCCTAAATCCAACATCTGCTCCATAACTTCGTCTGGGTCTTACTAGTATACTGTGGAACAAGAGGGATTAATAATGGTGCCAGCCGATATCGCGACCTCGGCGACTGACCACTTATTCAACCCACCTGTGTAACTCTGCATTGTTTATATCAGTTCAACCCCCTACACAATCCAATCCTTTTGGTATATTAGTTTGGAAGGTCACACGCCAGCTTAAGACAATTCTACTGAAACATAACCCGGGTTTCTCTTTCTCTTATTGTAACAATGACCGAACTAATCCTCAAATCCAAAGACTCGAAACCGGCTCTCCCTTTAGAACTTCAATACTCCATCCTTAGCCTGGCAGGATGGCATCAACACGGAGTCCTGTCCCAAGTCTGCACCGCCTGGCGAGACGAACTATCCAACCCGTCCAATCAGTCGAAACTCTACCAGCCGATCGGGAATAGTAGATACAAGAGCAAAAAATGGGATTTGGATACTCCGTTTCCGCATATTCACAAGGCCTTGGTTTATCAGAATACCTTACGGTGGGATAACGAATCGCAGAAACTCGATTGGGCGCATCGTGATAGAAAGGACGATAGTCGACAGAAGGACGATACTGCAGCCGGTTTAGAAGATTGGGTAGACAGAGTACCGGGGCATATGAACGATTTTCGTCGGCATCCGGCTTTTCGATGCGTCGGGCCAGATATCCCCGTATTCGTTGGAACATTCGCATCCAGATACAAAAGCGACAGCGGGGACACTTTCCTGCCTGCGCAGAATCTCATCGTTCGCGAGGTATTCACCGTCGGACGATTTCTCGACACAATGCGGACGTGGAGAATTGAGGATATCGAATATCGACTGAGTCTCGGCAAGCCTCTAATTCATCGGATCTCATGCGCATATTTCATAGACACCTGTTCCGATAGAGCCGACGGGCAGAAATTCGTCTCCATATCTGCGGAAATTGTACACGATAACCCCGAAAGATTCACGGTTCCGTTGAAGGTGTACAAACCGCGGCCGGATGTAGACTTCGACATGGGCTGTTTAACCACACGGATAGCGAGGAATTAAGTGAAGAGATGAACAATATGTATGGTAATGGGAATCGTGATAAAATTTAGAGGGATATACAGCAAAGGGAAAAAGATCGCTCAACGTAAACTATATGGACAATGCAAAGGGAGTATCATATCTGGATGCTAGAGATTGAAAGCGTATATGCTTCGCAACAGGAATTCAATAACTTTCAGCCGAATGAAGGGAATGTGGAGACATCTTTAAGTTTAAGGCTCGATACCGAGATGGTCTCGGAGGGCGCAGTATTTAGCGTAATAGTTCATACCGGGGTCGGATTGGAGGCCGTAGAATACGATGAGTCTGGTGAGATGGGCCTCTGTGAATAGAAAGTTAGATATGAATTACAGAATAATTGAGAAATTGATTTGCTGGCATACCATTCAGCTTCATCAAGCTGCCTACGGTGGTGGGGAAGACTACCATATCTGGGTACACGCCATCGTCGTTGAGTAGCGGGTAGATGCGCATATGGTTCTTCTTGAGGTCGACGGTCGAGTTCTTGATGTACTGTTTTGTGTTGTGGGCGCTGCGAAAAAACATCGAGAAGTTCAGCCTCACGACCACGGACTCGGACAAGAGCGATGTCAGGAAATACTTTTTTAAGGCAAAGAGGTACTCACATGTTGTCTTTCCATTTGCTGAATTGTGATTTCATTTCTTCTCTCTTATCTTGTTCTTGCTCGAGCAAGATTCTCAGTCTTTCAATCTCGTCTTGAAGACTTTCAATCACTTCAGATGTAACCTCGCCCCGCTCGTAGGCCTTTGGCGTCCGTCTGCCGCTGGGGCTTGTTCCGGAGACTATCGCATGGTTCCTGTACGCTTCCGCGATCTCACTCAGGGAGGCGTCGCCGCTCTCGCTGGCCTGGGAGGGTGAGATAAACTTTTGGTTGTTCTTAGGTCTGTGCCGGGACGAGAGCCCCTCGTCTTCTTCGATGGGGGAAGACGCTCGACGCTGATAATTGTACAACGAATGGTCGGACGAGAGCGAGGGGACGTAGTCGCGCGAGATGACTCTGTGAGCAGTATCAGGACTGTCGTCGGAGATGTCAGAGATGATGGAGTCCGGACGGGCGTGCGGTGCGGCGGGTCGGTGGTTGGGATTGTAGGCGACCGACATGTCGTACGCCGGACAAGGATTGTATTGGAATATAAAGACAGGGTTTTATTAAATTAACGAAGTACTCGTTCCGATATATTGGATATAAGATATCGATATCGATATATCTGCAATATATATTGGAGTAGAGCAGAAAAGAGGAGTCGGCAGAATGCTAGCGGTCAGCTCGAGGTCTAATACGAGGGTTCCTGTTCGGCCTGGTCGCAACTGATGATTGGTCGGGAAGCTGGTGTTCTAGAATTGGAGCTATCCTGGTCAAAGATGAGACCCGCAAATTTTCGCCTGATCAGGTTTGCCTCCAGTTCCATCGGTCTCAACTACCTTTTTGAGAGCTCGATGAGCTAGCTGTGTATCAGGAGTTATTTTTTGTAACATTTCCTAAGAGAATGTATCTAGATGGGCTTTGTTTGTTAATAAATCCTTTTTAAAGCTCTTTGATTAGAACAAACGAGTAATAATAATATGGCATGATACTTTGGCGATTGTTTCGAACGTTTCGTGATCTCAAGGTATCTCATGGGTTTGACTGATTTCGGATAGAACTCGTACGTCTTGGCTCGTTTCGTGATAATTATTTCCCAGTGTAATGCTACCACTATCCGCTTCTTCATTTTGTAATCACCAAAAGTTCGCCAAGTTAATCATTTCTACGCCGCAATTGTGCAATTGTGCACTTGTGAGCGACTAATCCTTCAAATTTTGTATCATTTATTCTCTTCTCGAATGTTCGGCTTGAACCGTCTCTGGATTGAACAAGTCTCGTATTACTGCCTGATATAGATATCCACACGCCACGGCCATAGTGTCGAGCCGTCTTCGCAGTAGATCATCTGCTGAATCTTCACTACCACGCCATTGGCTGATGCACTAACTGGGTTGCATCTGAGCTCGAAATATGCATCTATCCCGAAGTGCGAAACACAGCTGAATGGCTGGCTTGTTTCTCATGCGCAGGATAGCCCGCAGCGCGCGACGGCTGAAAAACGGGCCTTCCTCCTAGCTTCGCATCGAGACGACGGCTTTGATATAGGTTCTAGCCCGCAGCTTTAATAGAGCATAAGCCCTTAAATCGTCCCCTGTATGCAAAGGCTAATTAGCTAATCCCATCACGGCAAGCCTCCGAACTAGATGCAATGAAAATACCCTCAATCTCCATTCAATTGCATATGTGGGCGTGCTTGTGATAGGCAGGCGCTGCATTACGAAGCTCGGTATTTGCCATCAGATCTATTAGCTGTCTGAGGACCCCGCTTTGGCGGAACGGACTGATCTATCGCATTCGGGATGCCGCAGTTAACCTGCCCTCAATGTGATTATAAAAGACCAGATACTTCAGTATGGTGAAATTTGATTGAAGCCACGAACTGATGTTAATTTTATAGTTATACCACTTATCTTTGGTTAGTGGCTGATAGTGCTAATATCTCGAGTTGGTTCCGAATCGAATTGCAAAAGAAAGCATAAAATCCAGCCCAGAGCAGATTGTATATATAACAATTATTCAAGGAAGAATTCCTCATGGCGACAAGTACCAACCATCTTCCATTCAATTCTAACCCTGGCTCAACTTCAGCATCGCAGCAAAACAGTGGTTCGAGCGTCTCGCTCAACAACGGCGGCCAGAATAACCAAGATGAACACACAACTTCATCTAAAGCTCAAGATGGCAACAACACGAAATCCACAAACTTTGGAGCTCCAATTCAGTCAAATGGCAAAGGTGGCGGAAGCCACCAGGCAATAAGCCCAGATTTCAAAGTAAACCCAGCCAATGGGACCATGTCCTTGGGTTTGCCGATTCCTTGTTCACCCAACCGATCCAATCTCCAAGTCGAATTGAGCTTGTCATACAGCTCGGGTTCTGGCAATGGCGAGTTCGGCTTCGGTTGGGATATATCTAATGGCGCGATTTCTCGTAAAACTTCAGACCGTATCCCAAAGTATGATGACTCCGATGTTTTTGTATTTATGGGTGCGGAAGACCTTGTCGCAAAGACGAAGGTTGAAGGACTCGTCGAGAAACAATACAACGGGCAGAGCTTTCTGGTTCGTGAATACCAAGAAAGAGTGGAAAGCGAGAAAGTGCGGATCGAACTTTGGTGTCATACAGATTCGCCAGGCGACGTGCACTGGAGAGTTACAACTAACAGTGACGTTACAACAATTTTCGGACCTGATGATGATTCCCGTATCATGGAAATATCTGCAGAGCAAGGAGTTAAAAAGATCTTTACTTGGCTTCCTTCTCTCAAATATGACTCTTATGGAAACGCCATAAAATATTCATACAAGAGAGAGAATAATGACAACGTGGAACCTGGAGTGGAAGACAACCATATGGTTGATGCTAATAGATATCTAAAATCGATAAAATATTGCAATCGTTATCCTAACAGGGACTTGAAAGACTGGACGAAAATTATCGACATTCCTGACTCTGATTGGCTCTTTGAGATTGTCTTTGATTATGGAGAGCATGATCCACTTGCACCGACTACAACGGAGCTGTCAAAATGGCCTGTTCGGCAAGATCCATTCTCATCATATAGAAGTGGCTTTGAAGTCCGAACTCTCCGTTTATGCCGCCGAATTTTCATGTTTCATCATATTCCCGAGGAGCTGGGCGTAAAAGATTGCCTTGTTACTTCCGCATCTATGAATTATACCGAATCTGCTTCTGGGACTTTTCTGTCATCAATGACCCATTATGGGTACAGCGACAATGGGAAAACCCGACAGAGTTTACCTCCACTGCAATTTACTTATTCCCAATTACCAGACTTTCCACAAATAAAGCCCCAACAATTCAATACTTCAAACCTATCTTCCGTACCAGACATACCGGACTCACTCATCAATTGCCAATGGCTCGATCTTGATAGCGAGGGTTCAACGGGAGTGTTAACTCAATGGGATAGTACCATGTGGCAGTATCAGCGCAATTTCAATCCATTACATGACGCAGATAGCAAAACGGAAGAGATCCCAGATCCTCGAATGGACGATCCATATGCGTTAAACATGTACCCCAGCACTTCTGCAGATGGTAAAGGAATTTTCTTCGAGGACCTTGATCGAAGCGGAAATCTTAGTATTGTACAATATGACGAATACGGCCGATTGACGGGATTTTACGAGCGATCGACTACTATTGACAGCTGGTCAGAGTATATCTCGTTTAGCAGCATACCTACAATCGACATCAAGTCGAGTACTTCAATCAAGCGGATTGATTTGACTGGCGATGGGTTGAACGATTTGATGATTGTGGACGAGGTATCAAGTGAAGTGATATGGTACAGATCTCTCGCGAAAGAAGGCTACGAACCCGAACAACGGCTGCATCTTCCTCAAGTCCCAAGAATCTTGACGAACGATGACGCCAGTGTGACATATCTGGCAGATATGTCTGGAGACGGTTTGAGCGATGTCGTGGAAATTTCAACTGGGGGAGTATATTACTGGCCAAACATGGGCCACGGCAAATTTGGAACTCCGATATTGATGGCAAACTCACCCAGGCTGGAAACGACATTCAACATGGACCGGCTCCAGCTCTTAGATATCGATGGGTCTGGAACTGCTGATATGATATACGCTCTCGAAGCCGGTGGCATCATGGTATATATCAATCAAGCAGGAAACTCCTGGAGCGACGGTATTTTAATTCCAAACTTCCCACTGTTGCACTCTGGTGCGGTATTCTTCGTTGCAGACCTCTTGGGTAAAGGTTCCTCGTGTGCGTGTATCGGATCGAAAGACGCCACAGACGGACGATACACTATTCAATTCCTAGATCTGGCAGCCGGCGGGAAACCGTATCTTCTCAAAAGTTTTACAAACGGACAAGGTCTTAGCACTAGTATTACCTATCGAACGTCCAACTATTTCAGACTCAAAGATGAGCACGAAGGGAAGAAATGGAAGCATAATATACCGTTTCCAGTCCATTGCGTCAAGACCGTTTGCACAATGGATCACATCACAGCCACTAAGCAGAAGACAGAGTACGCATACCACGATGGGTACTATGACGGTATCGAAAGAGAATTTCGGGGCTTTGGTATTGTCGAACAATGGGAACGCCAGAGTTTCTGCTTCAACAGTGATCGAAAATTCAGTCTGCCGCCCAAATACACCAAAAGTTGGTATCACACCGGAGCGATTGATTACGAACTCCCGCCTGAAACTATCTTCGGATTTGGTAAACAGGTGCCTTGTCTGCTTCCAAAAGATGTACAACCAGAAGAGTACTACGACGTGCATCGCGCATTGAGAGGATTGGATTTACGACAGGAGATATACCAAGAGGATGGCACTCCATGTAGCCACCTACCTTATACCATTGAGACCAAAAGTTACGAGATATCACGCATTCTGGCCACTTCTAGGGATAGTCGTGGTTCTTATAGATCAATGCCAGTCGATACACTTACAATCCATAGTGAAAGGCAGACCAGCGAGCCTCGTGTTGGACGAGCGATTGTTCTGGAAACTAACAATTTCGGACAGATTCTTCAGTCTGCTTTGATTACATATGGGAGGAAGGAAAAGATTGCGCTGAATGCAAAACAGGACATAATTAGCCAAAGTTGTCGTATGCAACAAGAAGAAACGATCATTGATTATAAAATAACATCGTTCACGCAAGCCGTGGATGAGAAATACGCTTACAGGAATCCCTTAGCCCAGGGTGTTACGAGTTTTCGTCTCCTGGGATGCGGTGATATTCCTGGTATCAGAACTGACCCGCGGGGTCTAATGCAAGCTGACAAATTTGGCTTCCTCAAGACCGCCAAGCTCGAATTCGAAGATCTTTCTCACGATATATATGGAAAGACTGGTAAGTGCCTATTCTTCAAACCGAAAGTTGTGAAAAAAAAAACCTAAAGATGTGGACCCAGGCCCGCGGAAGTATATTACGCACGAAGAATGCAATTTCTATCTCAGCAGCGACCTCACGAAAAGACTAGACGCGAAGAAGGGCGAACTGGAAGCTTATTCGATCGTAGATCAATCTTTTACGAGAGCTTTGACAAAAGAGCACTTTGAAAAATTCTACGGTCTCACTCCAGATACACTTGGAGAGCAGTTTGGCGTTAATCTATGGACGGACGGCGGGTACACCGATCTCGATGGATCCGGAAGCCTTTGGCAACCATCCGCCAAACTTCGGTTCCAGAAAGATGACTTACCTGCCGATCGTCTACAATATGCTCGGAGTCACTTCTATACCCCTCGTGTGAGCATTGACTGTTTTAACAATAAAGCATTCCAGCAGTCTGATAAGCTTCAACTAATGCTGGAGTCCGAGATCGATGCTATGGGAAACACCGTGAAATATAAAAACGATTACAAACATCTTTGTCCGGTTCGAGTTATCGACCCGAATGGAAACATCTCAGACTCTGCCATTAACGCTCGGGGCGATATCACGGGAACAGCTCGCAGAGGCAAAATCGATGAAAATATCGGAGACACACTAGACTCCTTTGTCCCGATTGTCACAAATGAAGAATTGGCCAACTTTCTCAAGAAGCCTACAGACGAAGCGGTTAGAAAACTATTAGGAAGCGCGACGACCGCTAATTTTCACTATCTCGCAGCCGTCGACGTGACGGCGGAAGGCGTAAATCCAAATTTCTTCATATCGTTGGAACGCCACGAACATAGTTCGGTCTCGGAATCCTCGAAATTAGATATAACTCTAAGCTATCTTGACGGAAACTCCCAACCAATACAAACTTTCAGACTTGTGGATTCGTCCGCTCTTTCGAGCTCTGCGGATCTTGAATGGTTCGTTAACTGGAAAATATCTGGCGGAGGCGGGGAAGTTCGGACGATCAAATCGTTTACGACTAATGATCATAGCTTTATCTCTAAAGTTACAGAAGATCACATCATCACGAATTCTCTACGAGATGCGATGGGAAGAGTGGCATTACAAGTAAACCCTGATGGCACATGGAAAAAGTCGTGCTACTCGGCTTGGAAGGCAGAGACTTGGGATGAAGGAGATACGGTTCTAATCAATCCTGCGGCCGATGAGCACGTTGGCCATTTCTTTGATTTCTTGGATGCGGCATCATATTCGCTGAGCTGGCATAAGGTTCGCAGTAATTCAACTGATGTTCGGGAGAAGGACGCCGCGACCAAGTCTGGGGTGTATGCCAATACCCCTAGTTCTTCTGACCTAGACGGTTCTGGCCGTATCATTAGGGCTAATAATTCCAATGGGGTTAAAGTCATCTCGGAAGGAACCCTTTACGATATCTTTGGGAACCAAGCTATACAGCTAGACTGCTATGGCAGGCGAGCTGCTAATTCAGGATGCGATCTTCTTGGCCATAAGATCTATAACTCCCTCATGGACCAAGATGAGAGGAAAGTTTTCTTCACCAGCTTGGGGAACCCCCTTCTCGCATGGGATGCAAGCGACTTTCGGAGACGAGAGGTTTACGATGCCTTGTCGCGCAGTATAGAAACTCGGATAGGAGAAGGATGCGTTCCATCTCTGAGTGCTTGCAAGATGGTTTATGGTGACTCGCTCCCAGGCGCCAAATTGAAAAATTATCAAACAAAGCTCGTACACGTTCACGACCAATCAGGCGTTACCACCTTTGAAGCCTATGACTTCAAAGGAAACTGCGTTGAACAGAGTAAAAGGTTCGCGAAGGTGTACAAGGAATACATTGATTGGAGCGATACCCAAGAGCCCGAGCTTGAAGACGAAAGGCTTACTTCCAAGCTCTCATTTGACGCATTAAATCGAGCAGTTGAAGAAATCGATGTCTCGGGAGCAAAAATATACTGGGACTACTTTTTCCAAAGCTCAATCCAATCCATTTCCAGACAGGAGATAGGCGACACCGATCGGACCATCGTGATCAAAAAGGCAACATACGACGCTGAAGGCAAGGTCCTCAAAGTGATATATGGCAACGCAAATATTGCAACATTCACGTACGACCCGATCAATTCGTCGAGAACGGGAATGTGCACTCGTACCAAGGATAACAAATGCATTCAAAACGTAGAATACTGGTACGACTGTAGCAAACGAATAATCGCATCGCAGGATTCGGTACAAGAAACGATTTCTTTTAGAAATTCCCGAGTCGACCCTCGCCGTGAGTTCACGTACGATGCATTCGGACAACTGACAGAGTACCGTGGCCGAGAACAGATTACTTCCCGAGGAGAGGCGGGCAACTGTAAAGCATATTCTTATGGGAAACCCGAGAAGGCAACTGGGGACGGCAACCGTCTCTGTCAGTTTGTTGAAAGGTACGAATACGACGATGCGAGGAATATTACGCAGGTAGACCATCAGCCTGTTGGTGATAATAAGGTCAAAGGTTGGCGAAGAAGATATGTTTATGAATCGCCAGAGCCTGCAGCTCAGGGAAGTAGTATCCGGAGTTCGGGTAATCGTCTGAAGAGAACTTCTCTTGGAAAGTACGAAGATGTATATCATTATGGCTCTGATGTGGCACAACAGTCGGATATGGAAAACGAAGAGTCTGATCCAGAGCTCTATACCTATGATGGAACAGCTGGAAGCCGAGGATGTATAACGTCAATGCCTGGGTTTTCATCAATCTCTTGGAATTATTTGACCCAAATGCGATCCATGGCATCCCAAGTCATCAAAGGCAATTCGGTGCCAGAAACAACATGGTACGTATACGACTGGCAGGGAAACCGAGTTCGAAAGATCACAGAGAGTTTCGCGAATGAGGGCGAACAAGCAGCCAAGATCAGAGATACACTGTATGTATCCGACGTCGAAGTGTCAACAAAGTACAAAGGTAGCGGAGGTACAAGCTCGAAACGTACCGTATCATCCATTCGCTTGAACAAGAAAGGCGATATTGCCTGTGTGGTGGAAAAAATCCTCAAGGATGCCGAACTTTCGTCGCTCCTCCGGTATTGTACCAGCGACAACCTCGAAATGGATGCCGACGGAGAAGTCATCAGCTATGAAGAGTACTCTCCCTTTGGCTCTACCACTTATCGGACATTAAAAGCAGGGATTTCGGCGCCCAGGAAGTTTCGATTTGCCGCCTACGAAAGAGACAAGGAAAGTGGACTGTATTATTGCAAAGCACGATACTATGCTCATTGGCTGGGTCGTTGGATGTCGCCTGATCCGATGGGACACGTTGACGGCCTCAATCTTTACACATACGTGAGAAATGATCCGGCAAATCTGACGGATCATAACGGAACCGACCCAGACCCCGAAAATCCGGATTATATAAGACTGGACGACCCCCAGAATCAACCAAGCGATCTTTTTCAATTCAAGGAGCCCAAGGGCTGGTATACGGTCTCCGAGTTATATAACCAAATAGATCTCAAGGCCACGTTGGACTGGGCGAGGAGCAAACCATGGACGGTAGGGTCGTACATAGGCGCCCTTGGTTACGGATATGGACTGGGTGTGAAAGCTCTGGGTGCAGTTTCCAACCCATACGACGCCCAATCTGGGATGAATCCTGTATTTGAAGCAGGCAAGGGCTTCCTCGGAGGCGGTGCCATAAACTGGTCCGGTAGCCAACTTCAAGACGTAGCAATCAGATACAAAAATGAGGGTGAGGGAGGGGCGGATTGGAAGGTGGATATGAAAGCGGGGGCACTCGGGGGCCTGACATCCTCGGTGGTTGACTACGGTGTTCGTTGGGCGACTGGTACAATTGGGGATAACGATGCTAAATTGCCTGGCATAGTCGGTGGCATTGCTGGAGGTTACGTCCAATCCTATTTAACCAAGAGGTGGACACAACCGAAGGAACCGTGGAATATTAGGATGATTGGCCAGACAGCTTTGAATATGGGGACGAATGGTTATTTCGGAGGCACTGGAGGATTAATACCTGGACAAACCCTGAAGATTGATGCGGGTCCAAACCAGAGCGAACATACTAATGTCTTCGAATTCGAGCTTGATGACTTTAAGGGAGCCAGTCAGGAGAAGCCCGGGCCGATAGATCTTAGTCGGAAGGAATCTAAGGGCCAGCGCCAGCAAACCAACGTGAAAAATGGACCGGGTATGCGCAAGAAGAACGTGGGGGTTACACTATAGCTTACTTAAAGATTTGCGCCGAACGAAGGATTATACTCTATCGAATTACGTTGATCAAATATTAAAAAAATAATCTTTCTCATCAAGTCCAATCCTAGCCGATTTACGGTCGTTCAAGTTTCTCCAAAATGGTTATTAATAATAATTCGATCTAGGAGCTTTTACGCATCGTGACTTACTGAACTCTGCTGGCTCTGCAGTCAAATACAGCGTGATTGCAAACCAATACAATTCATAATATAATTATATGTGGTACATGTTGCATAGACACACCTATCAACTTTATTCTCTGCTAAAACCTGAAATTATAATTGGTATATAAACCTTATGAACGAGGACAGTACCTACTTCGGATTTTAAACTATTTCTTCCAGAATCTAGATCAATTACCAACTTCTAACTAGGTGACTATGTATTCTGCACTGCAGTGCATAAAACCCCCAACTACCAACATGTGATTACATTCGAACCAAACACCAACAGTTTTCCGAACTCTGAAACTGCAAAATTCCCCAAATCCCGATTAGCGGTCTAGAAGAAATATAATGTTAGATGAAAATCCTGTATTATTACTAGATTAAGTGTCTTCATGACCGTAAACGGTCATCGGCGGATTAATAAATCCATGAGGCTGGTAGACGCTAGTTACATAATCAAATCGACGATGTGTTGCGCTAAATGTTAATGGTTTCCAACATATAAGAAGACTTTGCAAAGCATATTCCTTGCAACAATGCAACACTATTTTATAAATCTTTGGACGCCCTTTTCCTGGGCCGCTTTATACCATTTTTGATAGTTGTTCCGTGCACACGCGAATGACAGGTTGGTTCTCCAACTTGGGCTCATTTATTGCTTGATTCTCCTAACTTACTTTAATCATTGTCAGATGAGTACTTGACACTCTTGAAAGACTTGGGAGCTTCGGATTCTACGTCGAAGAGGACGTCGGTCTGGAGATTGCCGTTATCCGTTATAATATATTGGAGCCATTCGAATTCCTTTACCTTGAGAATAAATTAATCTGCTCATGCCTCCACGACGGTTTTCCTTTAGATGTTGCCGATTCTAACATTATAGCCGTCCGACGCAAAAAATCTAGCTAGTTGCCGCATTGATTGCCTACAGATGTGATTGTTATCCTGTTGAAAGAATACAACATGTACGACAACAAGGGAACAAGATTGAAATTGCAAAAGCCGGTCAATGGGCGGGCACCTACTTTCACAGAGGAACAGCTTCAAAGTTTGCTATTCCTGTTACCAATATTACAATTTTGATGGTTTCACCGTGGACACGGGTATCCCATTATTCGACACGTCAATCTTGGCAGTCTTCCTATTCATCATTTGCTACAGGCTATAGCTAGAGTTCGAAATATAAATAAATCATAATTCCTTAAATTATCATTTCCGGTAATCATAAGATAACCACCAGAAGCCGTAGTATCTTTCAGTTTCTCATATACAAAGTCAATCGATGCCATTAAGATTCCGGACTCATGATTTCGTCCTTTTACATATCAAATAAGACATCTAATTCCTAGAAAGTTCTTAATCCCCATTCTATATTCTGGAAAACTTCTCCACCACCCCGAGCTCCTCAAAAAATCCAACTACCCTACACTACAAACAAGAAAATTAAGATGTGCTTCTACCCTGCCGTCCGCTACCGCTGCGGCCACATCCGCTGCGAAACCTCGAAGTCCCCGGCTGTCTTTTGCACCCACAAGCTTTGCTCCGGGAAACCCCCACTCATGCCTCGGGAATTCAGAATGGGATGTGGCAGAGTTCATTCGTACATCCCAAGCACGATACAAACCAGCTACGACTGTTTTTCATGCCAAGGCGGACCGGCGTGAGAAGCATCCTGTGGAAGAAATTTCCTCTAAACACAGAACCAGAGTATTGGTTTAGTCACGGCCTTGCTTGTCTATCTGAAGGAAGTTTATTGATATTATGATATGAGAAAGGATGATTAGAGACGGCCGATAGACATGATTTGAACGAAGAGGAAGATATGAAGCAAGCGTTGAAATTTATATAAATGTTTTCTTTGATTTGTATCTACAAGATATCGACTAGCGTATATGTACAAGTCCACCAGGGCTCCCCATCAGAAAGGCACTAGTGAATCTCTCATGCCGCCGAAACATAGCTCTCGTATGTATGTACAAAGGGTATGTCAAAGTATACACAATTTGGCTTTTACACCGTAATATAAAATGTTCATACAGAAGAAATGAAAAATGCATATTGGTTAGTTTGTTTGTCAATCTGGATAAAAACGCCGTCAAGGCCTCAGTTCATACTTCGCCGCACCGCAAAACTCCGGAAGGAGCTACCAACTTGACATATGATATTTACGCCCAGCTGGAGATTCTCTTCATAGCCCTCTTTCTCCTGGTCATCCGCTGCTTAATAGCTGCTGGCCCATCAAAAGTCGACCCTATAGGACCAAACTTGATAGCGGAGTAGGTCACCGACGAATTTGGAACACTCGCCTCAACTTCCTGAGGATCACCGGAGGTAGTATCGCAAGTTCCACGCGCGATACCGGGCTTCGAGGGATCCTGATCTGTTGGGTAGGAAGAATCCAGCCAGAGCATGTTCGCTGCATGGTCGTCCCAGAGAGACATTACGAGAACCATGCCGCCCTTCATTGCGTCACCCATAGCCGACAGACCGCCCTTATCTTGGAAACCGGTTCTGTCGCCGAAAGTAGCCTTTTGGGCGTCGCAGTAGTCCGCGGTGATCGAGTTGCCGGAGACACCATCGATGGTAGACTGGGAGTTTTCGACGACGTTGCCGTCTTGGACGTAGAAGCGTTTGATCTCCGAAAGATTACCGCCATCAGTGAGGAACTGAGTTACGACGGTGAATTTCTTGGTAGTGTCGATGGTCTTGCCGGGTCCGAAAAACTCGGTATCGCCCTGACGGTAGGAGTTGAAGTCGCAACCATCAGCGTCACAGGTACCACCGTAACGGTCAGAGGAATACGTGCCACCGCAGCTGTCACCGTCACAACGCTCCTGCTCGAGATTCGTGCAAGGATGTGGGGTGTAGGCGGTGGAAATGGAGTTGGCTTCCCAGATATCCATTTCCGGGCAACAGGATCCGTGGCCACCGACACCAGCATTAGCATCGTTGGAAGATGGGGCCCAGCCCTCGACGTTAGCCTATTAATTTTGTTAACTTCTATATTCAAATTCGAAACTAACTTGGGAATCTGTTATTGACAACCACCTACTTCGCCGTTAATGAATTTCAAATCTCTGGGGCATTGAGCATCGCAGTAACCCGTTCCATATTTTGCGCCGGCCTTGTTTCCAGGATACCTGGACACGCCACCATCGGCGTCCATAGCGACAAAGTACAGAGCGCCATTGAGACCACATGGCAAGTTCGAAACGTCAACGTCGAAAGTGAACTCATTGTCTAAGAGATCAAATTTCTTGTAGCTGTCGGGAGAGTCCATCAAGTATGTACGGGACCCAATATTCTTGCCCGAGCCTGTTTTGATTTTAACGTTAACATTCTGGTATCTCTATTGGCTGCGCCAAAGGAATAGCTTACTTTGAGTGACAAATTTGAGGGTGAGAGCATCTCCGCTAGTCGTAATACCATATGTTCCAGAGTAGTCAGCACCATCGAGAGCGCAATTTTCAGCACAGGAAACGTTGTCGGGACACAATTCAGCGTCCCAGGTGTTTCCCGTATAGCAGTTAGTGTACCCGTCTGTAAAATAACCGTTAACCATCGATATCAATGAATTAAAAGATATTTTGCAATTGTGAGGCATACCATTGTTGTGAACCCAACGCCAGTTGGCATCAATCACAACTTCACCAGACTGCGACGAACAGCCGCCAGATCCATCACAGGTCGAAAATGATATGGAGGGATGGGTTTCTGCCTGCTGAGTTCCGACATTCTGAGCAACGACCAGCGACCAAAGGAAGGTCGAGGTGAAAGCGAGTTTAGAAACGGAAACCATGTTTGCGATTTCGAATTTTAGTTTTATGCGTAAAATTTTTCAAAACTTTCGGATTTGAAGAATAAAGCTGGCTATGGAGCTTAAAGGGCAGTAAGAGAATTATGCACCTGATTCCTGATGAGGCTGTTGCGTGATGGTAGTCAGAAAGAGTCGATCAAAGGTGGGAACGAAGCTCTATATATACTATTGTTAGTCGCATAGCTACTTAGGTGTATAGAACCTGGGCATGGATATAAAATAGATGTCTGTATCCTAAATCTCCAACCGTTAACTGGCGCAAATACGGAATTACGGAACGTAGAAGAATAAAATTTGAACAATCCGGTGACGATCCGGAGTCGCGGATACAAGTTGTATTCCTGCTGCAATAAACTGTGTACGCATATACACATATGCGTCTAGGATATATGGCCAAGAATCTCAAGAACACGCCGATATGCCCAGTGAGAGCCTAACTCAACGGATTGAAGTTGTATTCGGAATGTATACCTGCGCGTAGGTAATCCCTGCTGTTGGAATAAATAAGAACCTGGGTATATCCCGAGAGGTTGTAGATCGTCTAGATTGAAGCGGCTGCGACGGCTTAGCCCTCCGAATTTTGCGTGAAATATCATGACATCGACAGAAGGAGGTCAGAGGCTCAGCCTCTAGCCCTGTTTCAGATTACAAGGGTCACTTAACGGGGAAGAGAATTGAATAAAATATGTGGTATTCGCTGGGCGAGGCGAGTATGCAGGGAATAGAGGCAGTGGCGCTCGCTTGTAAACTTTGTATATATGTAATATTAACGACCGACCCACAAGGTGATATCGTCATGAGTATTATTAGTGGTCACATGTCCAAACATGTATTTGCGAACTCAAAGTATCTTTGTATCTCGAGTGTTTCGATCCTCTTGGAGTCAAAACTAGCAAGTCTATTAACTTTAATGTTAACCATGATAGGAGTTATAACTCGAGTTGATCCTAGGACTCGCAAGATCGCTGTCGCAACTTCCAGATGTAAATCCGGCCCTGCCTGAACTCCGGCCACGAGACAGATGCAATGTCTATCGCTCCAGACCCCTTGAAGCTTCGATCTTCTTCGAAATGAAATAAAAAAGAGGCATCTTCTCAACCGTCATCGTGCATGTAACCCTCGACATCCGAATATCCGCTCCCCGCAAACAGACCCTTGCGCAACCGCAGAGGTGACTACCCTCTAACCCACACAATGACACGTAAGCAAGGGTAGTTTTTGTGTATTATATAGAGTGTAAGAGCCAGGCAGACGGGGTCAAAAAGCGAATAGGCGAGGATCTTTCACTGGTTCCAGAAAATGTATTTAGGCGGAATTTAAACTGGGGAGGACTTTGTTCCGAACCCCACAAAATGCGGGAAACAAGGGATTCTTTCTTTTTTTTTTGCGCTCAAGGAGAAACTTATTTTCGCACCTGCATGTTAGCAGCTAGAACTTGATATCATTGTGGTTTTTATAGAAGCAGAGCTAGAAGGTAGACGTCGACGTATACGTACGAGCGTCAACGAAATGGTGATACAAAATCCAACAGCAACGCGGAATGCACAAATACATGCAGTTTCGCAACGAGCAACAAATCCTTGGTGACGAGGCGAGGAATGAGACTAGCCAAATTCCAAAGTGAGCCTTCTATGGCCTATTTACGTTTGCATAACAAATTGTAAATTTACAGCCGTCTGACCAACCACACCGCTCGATTACTCAAAGTGTGAAATATACAAACACTAGCGGCGAAGATCATTCTATCTCCACCTGTTTCAAACCTCAACAGTCGGGTTGATCTCTCGGCACTTCCGAAGGAACAAACAAGCCGAAAGAAAACCCCACAAAATAAACACCCCAAAAATCCTGAACCCGTAGACAAATTAATCGAATTGAATCATGATACCTAGCTGATAGTTGTCTCGTGAACCAGACGTGCTAGCTGATAGGTGAATCCTGTTACATACGTATACGCACAGTCCTAGCGGGAAAAGGCTTCGAGAAGCTTGTGTTCGAGCAGGTACCATCGCACAGACAAATTTTAATATATCCCCAAACCAGTTATTCGATGATAAACTAGTTTTTCTTTCTTGCTGTGGTTAGAGCGCTGGTATCGGGCCACTCGGAACTCCTGGAGAGGAAAATCAATACGATTGACGACAGCAAAATAATCTGCTGTCGAGGTCTACATTCGATATATCCGTAGAAGGATCGTGCTTGATCGACTAAGATGGAGATTGCACTGTCTTCAATCGTGGTACGGTATATCATCGGTGGCATTTGCAGGTATCTTATACAGAGGTACAAGTGATAATGAAAACAGAAAATACAGTGTCGACGCGCTCTGCTAGGTACTACCCGCAAAGCGCAGTAACGGAGTGAGAGGAACCAGAAGAAACATAAGACTTTTGAAAATTCATCTAGGGTGTAATGAGGCCAAGAAACAAGGAAGAAGAAGCCAGAAGATCCCCATCGTTCAATACCCTAAAAATTCAAATAGTGCCCTGTAAAAGAGGAAATTAGCCGCTGAGGCAAGTAAAAAGGCATGGTAACCCGAAATCAGGAAATCCCACACCAGGTCCGAATTTAACGACCCAAGAAGTATCGCCATAAAACCTATACTCCAAGAAACAATACCACCAATAAGAGTCACAAACTCCACACACCTGGGATCGAGACCGAAACATTCCAAAGCTCCAAAACAAGACACATAACCTACACCGCATACCAAAATCTCGCTCATAAACACGCCTCTCTCTCCCAAGGAAACAGCGTCGGCGTAAGCACAATCCTCACGTCAGGATTATACTGCGCGTACAAATATAACAACAGATCTGCATTCCCGGTATCCCTAGTATCCTTAGCAACCTTCAACGTCTCCGGGTTAATCGGAATATTAAAATCAGCAAGACAATCCCTATTCGGCTTCGTATTCCCTACAAGCCGACACTGCTTATCAGCCATACGGCGTACCATGTCGTTGGGACTAACATGGCGATGACCGACGGGGCAAGGGCCGAATCCGTCGCAGGTAGCGTTTATATCGAATGCGTTTTGATGAAGTATGTACCGTGCGATTATTTTGGCACCATCACAGCTGGGTTTGAAATCTTTGTCGTAGAAGTTACTTGGGCTTTCGGGATCGGTGGTTATCGTTTGAGGAGTGAATTCTAAGGCGACCAATTGCGGTCGCTCCGGGACGGTGAATTTGTTATCTGTATCTGATGGCGGGGTGAGCAAGCCCCTGGTGTCTGGCGGGCTTGATGCCTGGATCTTGGGATCTTGCGAATAGCACTGAATTTGAGCCAGCAGCTCTTTCGGGTCGAGTTTGAGACCAGCACTTGCGGCTTCGGCTTGGATTATATTGAGCTGGGCAACCGCCTTTTCCGCTTCGGCATATCTACTTTCGGTCAATATTGCGGGGTTGGCCTGTAGTCTTTCGGACTCGTTCTCGAGAAGGTCACGTTCATCTTTGTCGGTAAGAGTGAATCCGGCGGCGTTGGATACGTTTCTAATCCACAGGAGATAGCGGTTCATGTGGATAGTGTCAAGGTTGACGCTAAAGTCTCTTGATGGCTTGGATTTTCGGTATTCGCGGCTGCTAGATGGGATGGTCCTATCGATGTGAGGCATCTCGACCAGTTTATTATACGGAGTGGTCGAAATAGGTTAGTTCGAAGCGATATATGATCCGGTGAGAATCAAAAGTTGCAGTATCACGAAGCTGTAAGGTGGGAATAACAGTGGTAGAGATGGTGGGTATGTGAACAAAGAAGGTGGGAGAAGGGGAACACCTGTCCGGTCATTAAATTTAGGATTGGCGGCACACATCAATGGCATATTTATAGACGGGTTTCACAGCATCGATGTCTCGCCGAAATAAAGATCCACCTCTGGGGCGAGAAGCCATGCTTGTCAAAGGGTTCCTGTACTTCAATGCTATATACAGGCCAAAGTCTCGAATTTACTACCACTCACGTAGAAAATTACAGAATTATGCATAAAAGTTTACCTATAGCACGATTAGTATCGCAGAAATTGGAAAGTAGTGATAGAATGAATGTACTTACCGTCTGCTTCTTCTTACTCTGCACCTCCGCCAAAGCGTCCACATAGTTTTCGTGCGTGATCTTGTTCTTCCCTTCTCGTAGCGCAATCATACCAGCCTCCACGCATACACTCTTCAACATAGCTCCGTTGAACTCATCCGTGCTCCTTGCCAGTTCCTGGAAGTTGACACCGCCATCAACCGTCATTTTCCTCGAATGAATCTGCATAATATTCGCTCTGGCTTCCTCGTTCGGTAGCGGGAACTCGATCTTTCGATCCAGACGTCCAGAACGAAGCAGCGCGGGATCCAAGACGTCGACTCGATTTGTCGCCGCGAGGACCTTGACTCTGTCGTCGCTGGCGAAACCGTCAAGCTGATTGAGCAACTCCAACATGGTACGCTGCACTTCTCTGTCTCCCGACTTCTCGGAGTCGAAACGCTTGGTACCAACGGCGTCGAGTTCGTCAATAAAGATGATTGCCGGTGCCTTCTCCTTCGCCAAAGCGAACGCGTCACGGACGAGTTTCGCACCGTCACCAATGAACATCTGGACGAGCTGCGGACCGGCAAGCTTTAAGAATGTAGCGCCGGATTGGGCCGCGCAAGCTCTAGCAAGCAGAGTCTTACCCGTCCCCGGAGGTCCGTACATCAAAGCACCTAAAATATAGAGTCCCCATCAGTGTGAAGTTCCCCCGCACAAATCGACAAAATGCAAAAACATACCCTTCGGCGCCTTGATACCAATCTTCTTAAACCTCTCCGCCTCCTTCATAGGAGTAACAACAGCCTCAACAAGCTCCATAATCTGCTTATCCAACCCACCGATATCACCATACCCTTCCGTCGGCTTCTCGTCCACCTCCATAGCCTTCACTCGACTATCGTACTCCGCCGGTAGCGTATCCAACACGAGATAACTGTCCTTATTAACACCGATCAAATCACCGGGCTTCAGTTTCTCCGGATCGACGAGACCGATGAGCGGTAGGAAAATTGTCTGCCGCGTCGACGTCTTGATCACAGCCGATTTCCCCGTCCGCGTGGCGTCCACATCGGTATTCGCTCCGTCCTCAGGTAATTCGCTGTTAGGATCCAAATCCAGCAGCTCAACCACGTTGCCGACAAGATACGGCAGCATACGGTTATTCTCGATTTTTTCTAGATTCTCTTTGATACGGGAGTTCATCGAGCCCTTTTCGTGCGTTAGACGCTGGAATTCGGAGCGCATGACGCGTAGGTCGTTTTCGAGCAGACGCCGGCGGTTGATGACGTCTTGCGTGGAAGCGGTCAGGATTTCGGGGTCAATGCCGGACTCTGCTTCGGCCATCGAGGCGTCGCCGTCCTTGTCTTTGGAGCCGTCGGCATTGGTGGCCTGCTCGAGGGCCTCTAGGTCTTCGAGAGTGGCCATGGCGAGCTAGGATTTTGAGGGGTGATAACGGCGGTGGAGTATCGGTATGAATAGTCTGAAACGCGTCCTTGGGGTGGATTAAGCTTAATAAGGTCTTCGGACCAGTTGAGATGATGCGGGTGGAGATGGATGTCGATGGCTGGATGGCTAGATGGAGGGTGGTCGTCGTAATCGATTGGAAAGCAAGGGAAGCTTCGAAGCTCCAAACAATGTTACTCAGCAACACGCCAAATCCAACATCACCAATACACAAAATACACAAGCCACAGGAATATCTGCTGCATAAGTGGAAATCTAGTTTTACCAGATCTGCAGAGAAAAAATATATATAATTAAACGATTCCGGGTATCTATCGATCGAACTCTAAAAAAACGCCGTTATAAAAATTAAAAACCCCTACTGTCCCCATACTTCCCAGATCTTTCCACTCAGTGCACTCTTTATCTTCCTTCGATCCGTACTCGCCGCCGAGTCGACAACCGTCGACATCATCGGCTTTCCGATGGTATCCCCTCCGCACCTCTCATATCTCTCCAGTAACTCTCTCGGCGTCTTGAAATGACGTTGAATCTCTAGTGCCTTCTCGGCACTGACCCCTTTCGTGCACATCAACATCTTGAGAAATACATCTCTCATTGTACTCGTCCGGCTCTTGCTGGCCATCGCAGCGAGCGTCGTATAGTTCAAGAAGTAGTCCCTGTCGGGTTCCTTCTCTTCCAGGTATGCCTTCAACTCTGGGAATGTTTTGATCTGGACTAGATTGTCCGGATAGACGTACAAATCTTTCCTTTCAAGCATCTGCTTCAACATTCGAGTGAAGCGAGCCAAATATCGAACCGTGTCATCCAACTTTGGTGACAGTTTGACGAAAAATCCATTCACAACCTGTGTACTATAAATGGCTGTGGTAATCGCTTCTGACATTGCCGCAGTCGACGCAGAGACCTTCCCGTTAGGAAGTTCGATTATATATGTTACGTTTCCCACGAATTTCTTCAGGCGGAACTTTTGTTCGTGGAATCTGCCGTCTTTAATGCTGCTGACTAGATCGTCGATGCGTTTTCTTTCGCAGACATAGTCGAGAGACAATTCGACTTCCTCTGATGTTTCGCGACCGTTTTCATAGAGTTTGCCTTTGGCAACCCACATGACATCACCGAGCTCCATCCCGCGGGTGAGAGGCGTGCAACCCACTGTTTCAAAAGAACGTTGTATATAGTCCCTGTCTGTCTTAGATGCAACTTCACGATTGTCTAGAACTAGATGTACGGTAAAATGGCCGGCTTTGAGGTATCGTGGGGTGAAGGGCGTCTTAATATCTGGAGCTTCATCGCCGATCGGTTGAACTGATGCAGAACGGAAACCCGGTTTTGGAGGAATAGCTTGCTGCACTGGTCTGCTAACTGGTGGAATAGCCCCGGCAATGTCGTCATCTTCATCAGACGTAGATAGCCCACCCAACTTTCTCCCTTGTCCACTAAACATGTTCGCAACATCATCTGCACTGGCTGCACTTCGATCCGCAAGGAGATCTGACGCAACAGCATTAGCGTTCCCCTTTCCTTTCCTCTCTCGTCCCCGAGCACTACCTGTTACCGCTACAACCGAATTCTTAATCGCAGTCACACCGCCAGACTGATTTTCGACCTCCTTCATTTTCTCTGCGACTTCCCAACCCCATTCCGTCAGACAGAACAACGCTGGTCGACCCTTCTGAGTGACATAGTTGTGCTCCTTAAGCGTCTTCATGCTATTCCACGCAGTATATTTGTTCGTTTCTCCAGGGTTTCCCGCCAACGTGAACGATGTATCAGAGTATTGTGCAGCTCGACGAACGAGCTCATCCTTCGTAATTTTATCTCCTGGGTCCAATTCGTACAAAGCGAGTAGGATGGCGTACGCTCCGGTTCGGGGACGAGGAATGTATTGTTTTGTGGCTCGGGGTAGTTTTCGAGGTATCGTCGCCTCTTGTCTTTCAGCATCTTCATCGTCGTCTTCTTTCTCTTTTTCTTTTCTGACAATCGTCGTAGTCCTAGATGATGTCGTCTTCTGCTTCTTGGCTGGTCGCGCACGATCCCATCGACCTAGGATTGGCTCTCCACTATCGAACAAAGACTCTACCTCGCCGGGGATTGCTACCGCCGCCCTTCCAGCAGGTTGGCTGTCGCGATCATTATCATTCAAGGCTTGATACTGATTCCACGATTTCGTAAGCCTTGCCACAATTTTGTCGCCAATACCGATAAGATCGCCGGCTTCGGAGGGATGATTGAAAGTTCTCGGACATGCGCGCATGGAATCTGCTGCTCGGCGGTACCTATACCACAAGTGATCTGTTAGATTGAAGGACTTTTGTCAGGTGTCCAAGTAAGTATGGGCATGTGAAACTCACAAGCGTTCTCTCTCGGTCCCTGCAACATCTTCGGTCCACCGTTCAAGGAATTCTAGCAGGACCGGGTTTCCGCATCGTAGCTGCTCTCGGGCTCTCTTCGGCGGCATTTTGGCAGCTCCGACGAGGCCGTGGGTGAGGATTTGTAGTTACTTTGGTATGTTGATGTAGGAGGAGACGCTCGAATGGAATCTGTAGAGTCGTGTTGTGGATATTTTGTTCTTTGGGGAAGACGTGTCTGGGAACACAAACAGAAAGTTGGAGAGGCAACCAAGCCAACAACACAAAAGTGGTGTCGGGATGATTGGTGGTGTCGATGAGAAGCTCTGACCCAATCCCACCTCATGCCATTAAATGGTCCTCTGACAAACAAGATTAGAGCAACAGTACATTTGACATAGACAAAAAATTATCGATATAATGCAACAGTCTTCTAACTTCTCTTCCTCCCTCCCTTATCATCTGAGGGATAATAAATGCACCACAAGCACTGTGTCTACCGCGTTGGTCAAGAACTCAAACATGCTGCCAGTGGAAAACTGACAAACTTGTATGATAGATTTTTATGGTATGCGCTAAAGGTGTGATACTACTACTGAATCTCTTGATGGTAATGCCAACTATTCATCACAAATCCTATTTAGACATACCATTGCTAGAAAAATTCTGTCTAATTATACATTTGGGAATATAATTTTCGACACATATTATACATCTTTCGTGAATCACTGGTCCCCCATCTCTTCGTCAGAATCCTCCTGTTCATCCTCACTTCCTTCCTGCATTTCCTCATCACTCCAAATCTCCTCATCTCCGCTCCACCCAGTCTCTTTCTCTAGCTCCTCGTCGTCATCCTTCTCCTTCTCTTTGGTCTTCTTCTTCCTCTTTACATTCTCCTCCTGCACCCGTTTCCTCTCATCCTTCGTCTTCTGCTTCTGTTTCGCCCTCTTCTCTAGCTCTCTCTCCTCCTCCCTCGTCTTCTTCACAAACGAGTGCCACAAAATCCGTCCATCGTTAACCCCTTCCTCGATTTTGACTAACTGCAATCTCAACCTCGGCCCTAATTCCTGTAGTTTCACCGCCTTCTTCTCCGCGCCTCCGTCTTCTGTAACCTTCTTCACCCTCCCCGCCTTCTGCACGTTCGGCACCGCAACTTCAACCTCAGCATCCGTATCCACCTCGCTCTCACTCGTATAACCTCCACCCGCCGCCGCAGGGTCCAACAAGTACTCCGAAATATCAGCCAACCCGCCCAAATCCGGTATCGCACCCCGTCCATCCTTCTTCCCCGGTTGCGAAGCTCTATTAAGCTTTCTTATCGCCCTCGGCACCCCCGTCGGCCGAGTACTTATAGAATAATGCCTTAAATCTATAACGTACCCTTCATCCTCCTTTAGCTTCTCGACGTCTTTGACATCCGGTAGCTCGCGATTAAGCAGCATCACCCGTTTTACGGACTTCAAAGCAAGGGTTTGCGCCGATATCGCGGGTAACATGGATTGGAACATGGATTGGGTTAATATCTCGTGGTTGGCAGGTTTGCCCGTCGTAGGCGTAACAAGGTTACTCATCACCAACTGTAAATCACCCAGAATTAGCTTCATATCCCCAATACCCAACTATAGAAGATTGAAGATTCTCTTACAAGAGGCGGACTCATATACTCCTTCCCGGTGGTCCTCACCCCGCCGTGCCGATGTCCCTTTGCTACATCCTTGCACAAACTGTAATTTAACACCCGGAAGTGTAATGTCGGCCCCCTCGGCGTCCGTAGAATCCTCAAGGTCACGTTCCCGCTCTCGGAGCGACTGAACATTAGAATCTGCGTGACGCCTAACGGTCCTGCCATCGTGGTGAAATCTTTGACCTTGTTGCTTTTGCGCTCCCGGAGACGAGAGGCGGTGTACGGTTCCATCACGCGGCGGAGATCGTGGACCAGAGTACCGATTGATGGGCCGCACGGGGAAGAGCCGGTTCGGATGATCATTGTCTTCGGCGTGCGGGAAGCAGTTGATGCGAGTGGGGTTTTCGCGGTGACGGTCGAGGCTGCTGTAGGGTTCTGGCGGGTTGGATCGGGCACATGGGTGCGGCGTTTAGTCCGTCGGCGGGCCATTGTGACAGGTTATTGATTCAATCAGATAAGGCGACCGTGTTTAGGTACTTTTAGAAATGCTGGATTGTGATGGTGGTGATATTGGAGGGGTGGTGGTTGTGAGAACGACGTTTGTAAAGTTTAGAGATGAGGCTCTGCGACGAATCGAAATTTTCTTGTCACAACTCGCAGAACTTGTGCGACTCCACGTGCAGCTCTTATTTCGGGGTCACATGATCATCGCAAGAATTAATTCCCAAAAATTACCATTGTATATAAATCTATGGGTATATTAATAGGCTGGTCATGTTGGTTTAACTAGAACCTATTCAAGTTTCTCTTATCATTCATAAATTTAGCCCCATTTAAGAGTTGTTCTGCAGATTCGTACCGTACATTTGAGTCGTGGAGCTTCGAAGCTCCAAGCTTCGATTCGGACCATTAATTGTCAGAGGGAAGGCATAGATTACGCTGTACTGCTCTAGGATCTGGTGCTTTCGGCAAACTGACCGGTAATCTCCGTTAGTAATTTCAATAATTTGACCTATTGTGTCTACGTAGATCTACGGAACTCAAGTAAACATGCCAATGCGTCATCTTGATCCCGTCCTATCCTGTATGCCGGCCTACAAGTATTCGCAAATGCAATTGAAATGAGCTAATAAATCCTGCAATAAAAGAGAAGATATCAAATTATTTGCAAAAGCCAGCAGACCACACAAATTAATATATTCTGGCAGCCTGGGGCTGGAAGCAAGTCGATTATCTGTACAAGAGGCCCATAGTGTGAGCTTTATGTACATGCAGAGACCAGCACAGTGCAGCAAAGAGTTGAGTGTTGCCGCTGGAAAGCTTTTGCCGGACAATGGTGTGATGGTGGATCCAATTTACATCAAACCGTCCCCTCGTCCAAAGCTCACCGCGTATCGACTACCCAGCCCCGTCAAATCCAAACTTCGGAATCGGCATTCGAACGATCAGACAGTCAACGATTTATCTCTTCATGACAATCATGCCTTGAATAATAGTCGTCGAATAGAAGCTCGAAGCTAAGTCGCGGCTGAAAGAAACAGCCCTACCGCCTTCGTAATCGCCTGTGGGAGATCGAGAAAGCCTTCGACCCGCAGCTGCCGCGCACCGCAATCTAAAAAAAGATTAAGCCTACAGCCGTTTCTCCAGAACCTTCAGCCGGGCTCGTGGGCAGCTATTTGTCACGGCTTGTTCAGTTTGACAAGCTTGGCGTCCCTCCTCAGAGGCTGTGTTGGGAGGCGATCCACAGTTGCATGCAGACATGAACAGCCTTATATCAATCTTCTAGCTTCTCTCATGCATCTGGCTTTGAGCTTTTCTATTCGGAATGGAGAGAATCGTGGTCTGCTCGTGGCTCTATTATCATCGTATTCCGGGAATTATCTCCCCAATCTTTGATCGAGGACAGTGATAACATACCTGCTTCAGGAGTAGGATAGCGGGGATTACCAAATGTGCAGAACTGATTAATCTTTGATAGTCTCGAACCCTAGTTCGCGGTTACTCTTTTCTGCTTGGCCGTCAGCTAAATTGTCAGCACCAGAACATCCATCTTTCACACGATAAATCAGACTACACCGAAAAAAATCACAGCTAAAAGAAAACCTGTGTGCTCGAGAAAACAAAATGGCATCGTGGAAAGGCACATGTTCCTGCAAATCTCCATCTGCGCCAGTGATTCCTCGTCATTCACTTGATCCCATTCGTCAAGTGCTGACAGTTTTCTGTTTCTCCTTCCGTTTCGTTTGATATTCAGCAACGGATGAATGCCAGATTCTGTCACCAGCCAACTAATTGGCTGGCAGGGCTGGCAGCCAGTGGGTACCTACGAATCACAGCGAGAGCCTCGCTACCCCCCGTCGCAGGGGATCGACTGGTGGCTTGCTTTGCCCTTTCGCACAGTGCATGGAGGCACACCCGTCGTTCGTTCGTTCACAATAGGCAGAGCAGAGCAGACAAGAACCTTTCGCCCCCCCATGTCAGACTTAAATCGTAGGATGTATCGATTATCCTTGTTCAGCCATCTTTCTGACGCTACGATCTCATATTTTATATAAGAAGACGGGAGCCTCCGTTTTGTTTACAAGCCCCAGCTCCTGAGCCCTTCCTGTGGTTTCCATCCGTCCTTTTTTGTGATCTGGAAGAGGCTTTGAATAGTCTCCACTAGAATCCGTAGTATCATTGCTTGATTACTATTTTCTTGCATCGAATACTTTTACTTTCATATTCTATCGTTTACGAATTTTAATTAAGTTGGGTACTTAACATTCAGAGTAAAATGCATAAACTCGCAGCCGTTGGGCTGCTGACCGCGGCTAATTTCGCAGCGGCAGCTCTTGTCCCACGAGAGGCTACGACATCCGCTGCTAACCCGTACGACTATTACTTCGACGTTCCCTCGAATACCTCAACGACAAGCTACGCAATCGCTACAGAAGAAACATCGTATGCGCAAGAATCATACACATACACATATACAGACACCCGAGGATACACCGACGATTCAACGACAACAACAGGCGTGTACACATACACTCGAGGTGACTATGATACAACTTCAACCTCAACTCCAGCGCGAGAAACGTACACATACACAAACACTCGAGGAAACCCACCGTATGAATACAACGGCACGACGACTGGTGGATACACTCGCGTCCCGACGCCGACAGAGTATACACCGGCAAAGTATACCCCCCACCCGAGCGTTTTCAGCACCGCCTGCGCTCAAATCAGCGACTCGTACGCTAGCGCTCTATCCGCCTACGAAGAGGCGACGAGAACGGATACCGATGCGGTGTATCCTACCAGAGTAGCCATTCGTCCGCGCGAAGCATGGGATTGTCTGTATTCCATCCCGATCGATGTGGATCTTACGCTGGAATTCATTCGCGAAATCAAAAAATACCTACAATTCCAGTCTACGATTGAGTACCTCGCGAACCCACCCGAGGGTTCTCTGCAAGAGCCTATCGACATCCTCGGATCATTGGATGAACTGGCTGAACTAGTCCAGAGCGGCGAGATTGCACACCACATCCGCTTTGAGATGGCGGTGACAAAGTTGTTGCAAAGATGTCACGATGGGCATTTGAACTTCATCTGGAATTCACGAAGTCTGATTACTTTCAGGGGACCGTTTTCACTGATCTCTATCAGCCCCGACGGGATCCAGAAACCGCAAATATACGTCGAGAACGACCTGATGGAATTCGGCCTCGAGGAAACCGCTAGCATTGTTAGAATCGACGGATATGATGTCGAAGCGTGGCTCGCCGAATTCGCGGACTTTGGAAACTCGCAGTCGCCGGATGCACGGTACAACGCTATCTTTTCCAACCGCGATCCAGGATCCGACGGTGCTTTCTTCAACCTGTACGGATGGTACCCGGGTAAGAACTTTATCGATATCACGTTCTCGAACTCGTCTACAATCCAGTACCCTTATCGCGCTTACGCTCGTTGGACCGACGACTTGAACTGGGATGGTATCCGAGACGGTGGCGATTTCTACTCTAGCATCGTCTTGAACCCAAGTTACTACCCGGCGACGGCAACCAGTGATATTTCCGTTGAGACTACCGCTCCTACAATAACCCCCGATTCGGGAAGCGGAAACGTGGGCCACATGCACGACAAGCGGGCCACGAGGACAAACGGTATGCGTGTGGGTTCCGCGACCTCCACGCCGCGACCATCTACAACCCCGAGTAGGCTGCCTCAACTGGTGTACTTCAACTACCCGTACATGCAGCACCGAGTTGGGCCATACGTGCAGGATTTGAACGCTATCATCGGAGGATATTTCCTGAATGATACATTGTATACTGCGGTCTTGGATATCTCGAGCTTCGCAGCCGAAGATGAGAATGCCGATTTCCAAATGGAAGGGTTCCAAGCTGCCCTTCGTGCGTTCTTTGCCGAAACCGAGCGCAGAGGCTCGAAGAAGCTCATCATCGATGTTCGAGGTAACGGTGGTGGTCTTATCAATCTCGGATTCGAGCTTTACAAGCAACTCTTCCCCGCAGCCCCGGCGAACTCTTACTACCGCATCCGCGCCCACGAAGCAGCTCTGATTTTCGCCAATGTATCCGAATCCATTGCTACGGATAAAGCCGTCGAAGAGCTACTCCAAAAGATCGATCGACTCGGTGCGTCCAACGTCGACGATGCCACCTCGCTCGCCGTCTTCCGCGCCGCCAACAGCGGGTTCAGCAGACAAACCGTCCTCGACATCAACGGCAACAAGCCGAAAGACCTCAAAACCTTCATAGGACCATATAACCTCATCCGCCCACCAATCAATGATTCCGTCTCCCTCCTCGTCGAAACAAACCTCACCCTCCAATTCGGCGATACCGACATCTCCGGGTTCGGATCTCTCGCGAACCTCACGGACTCCCCACAACCCTTCCTGAAGCAGGATATCCTCCTCCTATCAGACGGTACCTGCGCATCAACGTGTACCATCTTCGCGGAACTGCTTCGACGCGAACAAGCCAACATCTCATCAATCGTGATGGGCGGACGACCGAACGATGCCCCGTCCCCCCATGTCGGCGGCACGCACGGCAGCAGAGTCCTCAGCTACGCCAATCTCCTAGCGGACTCGCAGGCCGTCGCGCGTTTCGCACCCCCAGAGACAGACGAGGAAGAACAGTACCTGATAGATACCATCCCGCTGACTCTCCCGTTCGCGTTCACCGCTGCGAATATCAACTTCCGCGATGCGATTCGTCCCGAGGATGCGACGCAGACGCCGTTACAGTTCGCACTGGAGGCAGCGGATTGCAGGTTATATTTTAGTCCGATTGGGTTTTCGGATTCGGTTTATCTTTGGGGAGAGCTGGCGGAGTTGAAGTGGGGGACTCGATCGAATTTTACGGGGTGTGCGGTCGGCGGGTTGGAGAAAGGGGAGGAGAGCGAAGGGCCCGTACCGGATGATCCGGAGACGTTGGAGATTGTGAATTGGATTACGCAGGGGTTGAATCCGTGAATATGATTTTTTTTCTACCGGTATTAATATACATATATGCATGGAGGAAGACTTGAAAAGTGATATATTGGTATTTTTAACGCAATGGTTTGGATTTGTACGATAGTTCCTTTGATCTATTTTCTGGATATGGCGTTTTTGTTTTTATTTATTTATATTATTTTGGCTATATGGGTCTAGATGGTAGAATCATTGGCTTGAGCGAGTACGCATTGCATTCGAATAGCACAGCGTTGAGATAAGAAAATTCAAAAGCATGATACTTTCACGTCACAAATAATCCGCATATCGTTCGCTCCGGAATTCCGCGTTGAAAATATTGTCTTTCCAATTCGGGTAATCTTATGTCAACACATTTCGTTCAGCTGAAGAAGCTTCAAGAAGTGCAAAGCGCAAGGAACCAGGCACCAAAGTTTCTCTCTGTCTAGCCTAAGTCCACTTTGACGAAGCCTCCAGCATTGCCTTAAAAATGGCCTCATCGAGTCTGACGCGCAAATGGATATGATGTCAAGAATGTAAATGGGTGAAACGATAACATTGCATCGTGCATGGAAACATGTCGAATCGAACTCTGAGCTCTCGGGCTCAATCCATCATTTCCTATCTTCTACATTCGATTGCGCATGGTGAAGAAATGCCTTCTACGACTGCCGATATCATATCACAATTGGCAGCGTCGTCACCGAAAAGCGTCACGCGGGCAACATATTGGGGGAATTAACGGTATACGATTGCCCTCGTCAATGTTGACGGGACGGTGGATCCTTCACTGTTATCGTCGAACGGAGTTATTGCCTTCCACGCAGGTACAAGAATCAAGAAAAAATTGTACATGCGGATGGTGGTGTGGGTGGAGATTTCAAATAACTTTTCGTTTCAGATCGGACGCTCGCGACTTTTGAGCAAGCAGACTAAATGTCTTTCCGAGAGGTTCTAAAACACTCATATGGTGTTTGCACTTTTGTGTCATAGAACGGTCCGAGGAGGACTCCAAGGTTTTTCTCCTGGTCAATTACGGTGGAGAATTGGTTGCCTGTCGTGTGGTGCAGACAGACGGATCTCTTTTTTTGTTCGATCTAGGGACTTTTGTTTGAGGTGCTGCGCAGGTGATCATGAGGTTTTTCAGTTCAAGGGGGTTGTGCAGAAGTATTAATCGTGGGATTTTAATCATTCTTCTTCTACAGAGTGTAGAGTATACTTTTACTTTATTTGCTCGAATGTAGATGTGAGACTTATGACGAAGATGCTGTTGCGGAACTTCAAGGGTAGAAAATGTAGCCTCGTCCTGAAAAGGGAAAGTGAACTCCGGGGAAAGATAGTAACAGAAACACTGGGGATGGTGTCGTTATGGCGTTTTTTCCCTTTCAGGCCCGTTAGTATCAGTGGGAGAAGAAGTCGACGTCAAAGTAGGATCCTAAAAGCGGCCCAAGGGGAGGGGCTCCACTTTGAAACTAGCCGAGTCAATCAATCAATCCATCACGAATTGAAACGTAAACTACCATCTTCGTAATGTGTGCGTGCCTAGATACCTTAGCTTGCTTATCGCCGACAATTAATCAAAGGTACGTACTTTTCTTCCAGCTGGAAGTGTGCAAAATGCAGCGCATCATATCAGATTCTGATATTCTCTGATATGGGGCACATGCTCATCGGCAGTCAGAGCAGAACTAACTGCTGAACCGACATTACATTGACAATGCAGCACGGTATCGATCAGGCCGAGTTTCCTTGGTAATGCAATGCAAAAATTCAATTCTGTAACGCTTGAATAGAGAGAGTACGTTAGCTGGACATGTAACGCTGGGTGGCGGGTAAGATTATGAAAGGACAAGATGGGAGAGAGAATGTGACCTCTTTCCTGATAGGTCCAGTTGAGGCTATGCCAGGCGTACTACTGCTATATGCTGCTATGATCGGTCGAATCCTACTCCTTTGGCTGGTAGGGCGGTGAGCTTGGGCCGAGCCAGGGTCGCATTAGTGAGCAACTACGTGGGTGACCGAGTGCCGACGAGGAGCGAATGAACGAACGAATGAGCGATATGCAATGTGGGGCCTCTGCTCTTGATACCTGGGCAACTATACGCTTTCGAATCTTTTGTCCAGGTAATGTAATGGAGCAGAGTGGTGATATGCAGGAATCCTACTTTTTGTCGCTGCAGGTGATACCTTCCGCCCAGCATTTGGCGGCTTAAGCGAACAGCCTTGCCCATTGCCCGTCATTCATCTTGGTGTTTTAAATATCAATCACCGCACTGCAGCTCTTTCAGCCTCTGATGCGTTCTTTTTGATAATTTTGTTTTATTTTATTGTTTTATTTTTATTTTTTATATATTTTATTTCCCCGTCTTTTCTCGATAGCTCGTTACTTAATCCCCATTCGTCCTGTCCAGTCTACGCACATTCTATGACTACTACCACTCCGCATCTTTCGTCCTTTCGTCTTGGTCTAAATGCTTTTCCGTAACGAACGAAAGGGCCACAGCATTAATAAGAGGCGGCCAGTCAGCTGTCAGGATCCCATCCTGGTCCCCAGCTACGCCATCTCAAACAGTATCTCCAACAGTAATAAGCCGGTGTCGATATCGAAGCGAATATCCAGAAGATTCAGTCTCGCCCACGGTACCATGCGATCTTTCCCTTCGCCTTGGTGGAAGTCCTCCTCTCGTGGGGAAGCTGGCAAGCCAGACAATACCAAACCCGTCCTCGTCAATCCTATCGCTACTGTCGCCAGTCCTGTCGACGCTCCAACGTCAAGAATCGGTTCGCCTTTTAACACGCAGCAGACTTCCCAAGTCTGGGGTACTTCGAAACGTCACTCGTACGCAGGGAGCCCTACAAGTTCTGTTAGAATGGCTGCTTCGAGAAGAAGAGAGAGCACCATGGGTGATTATCTAATGATGATTGAGTATGTTTTTTTTTTTTTTTTTTTTTTTTTTTTTTTTTTTTTTTTGGAATTCGTTAACTATAACGTTCCTGCATTGGATATATCCTTTTGTACCACATGCTAACACGCATTTGTAATATTCTTAGCCCAAATGAGTCAACCACCGACCTCAACTCCCCAGAACCGCGCTTCCAACTCCACGATGCCTCTATCGATACTTTCCTCCGTGAATTCTCCGCAGATTCATCCTTCAACGGCTTCTCAACACCACCTCCCGAAACAGACAGACTTCGTCCAGAGTCTCCACAAGGCAAGACTAGAAGCCGGCCGTTGACTCCAAACCTCAACGATGAATTCGATTTCAGGTCCTTGAATATCACTCCGGAACCAGTGATCGGACGGCCCAGCGGTGGGTTTGACAGTCCGCCGCCGTACAACTCATGGAGCAACGAACAGATCCAGGAGAAGGATGAGAAGTTTCTGGTTCCGACGGGTACTGAGGATAAACTACTCGTACCCGCCGCTGCTGGAACGGATGTCCCCGGGCAGAGAGGCCCGCTGCCATGGTATAACGATGTCTCTGCGAACCGAGCTTCGTTCCATTCGCTAGATGAGATCCAGCCGCCTAGTTATCCTTCTCTTGCTGTTGAGGCACCGGAAAGACATACTTGGGCCGGTGATGGCAAGGAGGAGAGCATCTGGAAGAGATTCGTTAAGAACCCATCGGACGAAGAAGCTGCGGAGATTCTAAGAAAAGCAGAGTTGGAGACCCTTGCTACCGTTTCGAAGATGAGTAGACTCCAAGGTTTTCTGAGTGGGTCGTCGAAAAATGAGAGACAGAGGTCTAAGTCACCACCCCTCACTGGGAGGGAGAGGGAGGGAGGGACAACCGAAGATGGGTCGGAGACAATCACTCCACCTTCACCTACGTTTGGGAGACCGAGAAGGGATACTGGAGCTTGGTGGTTGGGCAAGAGTAGAAATATGGCTGGTCCATCTGACGCAGAGGGTGAGTACGCTCCTATGATTTGTACTTTTTCAGTCGTCTAACATGATTCTCTAGGTTCAAACTCGCAAACAAAGCCTGAAGAACCACAACTTGCATCTACAGAACCCTTGGGAAATGAAACTGCGACCGAGCCCGTGGAAGGAGTAACAGCTTCAGATGCAGAGCAGACTCTAATCTCGGAAATATTTGACTTTTCGTCTGTTTCCAACAAGACGAGCGAGCCAACTCTCGCAAAAATCGTAGAAGAGACCGAAGATTGCGATATTGAGCTGATGACACCAGTTCATCAGTCGTCATCATTCGACGTCGATGCGCCGCCCGGAGTCTGTTTATTCTGCGGAGAAGACCTGCGCTGTCACCAAGGCGAGGCTAACGGGAACTGGTACATGACTTTGAAAACCCACTTTGAAGTCGCGCACGGAAGCTGGGCTGCCAGAATGCCCGGATGGTTTGGCACTGCCAAATCTAGTTCCGAGGAGCCTGAGAAAATCATCACGGCGTCCGAGCCAGTCGATATGGACCTCGACGTGCCAGAGCTCGATCTCGACCCATCGACAGCAAATGACAACACAGAACCCAAAGCACCTGAATTCACTGCGGACGAATCTGAGAAGCACGAATGTCCTGTTCCCACCTGCAACGAGTCATTCGATGTCTTTCGAGATCTTAATATCCACATCTTCGAAAAACATGGAATGCGAGGAACACCTTTGGGACTTACAAAGCCAAAAGCATTTGGCAAGACCCCACAATGGAACAGAAAACGATCCGAAGGGCATGATTGTCCAGCCTTTAGTTGCAACGCGAGGTTCACGAGCTACGGTGCTCGTGATCGGCACATGGAAGAGACCCACGGGGTTAAACCGCGACCGTCGCATGTGGAAAACGATCTTTGGACAGAGCATTTGCCTATCAGTCAGAGTGGCTTGGAGGACTTTGTGGCTTTGACCTTAAAAAAGCCCAGCCACAAAGTCGAAGGCGAATCGGATTCTTTGAACTCGCCAGAGACGATGGAATCCTCAGACTTGAAGCAGTTGTGGCAAGGATTTGCAACGTCACTAAAAATGAATAGCGATATTCAGCCGGAGTCGTCTCGTTCGACAAATCAAGAGACCCTGGATGTATACACTACATCGAGCGTTGCCGGTCCAGCGCACCATTATTCTCCAAAATCGGATGATGGTCCCAAGGAGGTCAAGATGCTCAACAGAACGCTATCCGAGCTTCTGAGAGTGGTCAGACAAACCACTGGCGCTGGGCCATTGGCTTCAAAAGAGAACTTTGCCGTTCAAGGATGGTTACGGGATTATCTCGCCTGGATCGGGCCAGAAGCGGCCGAGATGGTTATATCATCCAGCCTTTCCTACTACGAAGATATATCCGTTGAACCGGATGATGTCGAATGGATTCAAAAGATCAAGACTGAATTAGATCTTATGAGGCCAACTAGTTCGAAGAAGGGAAAACAGAAGGCAGCAGAGTACTTCTCACAGGCTAGTGATCTGTCGGATTTCAATCAATTCGCTCCAAACCCCGCCAAAGTGGATCCTCAATTTCTCGAAATTCGAAATGTGAGAGATTCTGAGGCGGAAGAGCATTCTCGTGTCAAACTCGCTGCCATGAATGACCGTTTTCTCGAGGCTGCGAACAATGCGTACGACAAACTGCTTATTGGAACCAAACGCCCCACCGCCTCAACAGAATTTAACGACTTCGTCGCATCTCTCGGCGGGGTTAAAGACATCATCGACGTCGGTATGACCGTCGTCGACCAAATCCTTGCCGAGGAAGTACCTCGTTCCTTGAAGAAAGTCTACTGTTTCCTACACGTCGCATACGCAATTTCGCAATCCGAATCCTCATCACCAGAGCGGGCAACCGATCTGGAATTCAAAGCCGGTTTGTCAGTCTTTCGGTTTTGCCTTCCGGCTATCGCTGAAATTCCGGGGATGCCCTCTGAACGGGATATCTTTGACGAGATTGCGAGTGTTATGTGGGAAGAGTTAGAGTATGCGCTTAAATGGATTGAAACATGGGATGGTAGCGAGGCTTTGAACAAGGTCGGTTGTTCGGCAAACGAGGTCGAGGACCTTAAGAGCTTCATGCGGAGCCACTGTGAGACCGAGCAGGATGGAATGGCGGTGGATATGACCATCGATCCGAAGTTGCTCTGCCTGGGCGCGGCAGCTGAAGAACCCCTTCCTGTCGTGGAACAGTCACAACCACCACCACCATCATCGTGGCAAGATATTGTGGAGTGTGGAATATTTGCTATTATTATACGATGGCTGAAAGGTAAGCAATTTCCAAGTCTCCTATAATCGTCGATCAATATGCTAACGGGAGTAAATGGGTAGAACTCAAAGGGACCGGAGTAATATTTGCATATTTATGTGGCGGTATATGCACATCTCTCGCCTCGAGCTTTAAAAAGCGAGTGAAATTTAAAGACCGCGAACTCGAATTACAACTCCGGCAAGACGTGGTCACGCATCTAAACGGTTATCAATACTCCGGGGTTGAAAATGTAACCTCCGCCGCCATCTCAACGCTCAAGCAAGGTTACATTTCCACTATTCGAGAGTTTGAAAATTACATGATCAATCTCACACGGGTCCGCCGTCGAACCCAGGAAGAGTTTTGCGCTTTTGTGTACGCCATCGTCTGGCATTGCAACTCATGCGCGACTTTTGTGCCAGATAGCCTCTGGTCTTCGTGCAAAGGTGTTGGTGATACAGACTACAGCCTTCAATATGTGGACGACAGGGTAAACGGGGAGATTGGCTGGTTCTCCGGCAAAGCCTCTGATGAGCAGCACATGACAGTGGGACACGTATCGGTCCCAGAAGTCGATGTCTCAGTCGAACAACTCAGGGAGTTCACTATGGGTGATAACCAATCTGAACCGCTCAACGTGGGCATGTGCGCTATCGATACCCTGCTGCTACCGCCCACGCCAACCAAAGTGATATTGCAAAAACAATCCCCGTTCAGCACCGCTTCATCCAACTCCCCGAATAATTATGACAGCATGTGGGAAAATTCACCACGAGGACACCAAGGCAGCGAGACGAGTCTCAGTAACCCGAATAGTACCAACGTCACCCCGGATGAGGTTTACGTCAACCCGAACATGCCCAACTCGAACAACTTTGCCACGGATTACTTTTCCTACTCCCGTCCGCAGGCACCTGCTCCCGCGCCGGTAGTAGAACCAGTATCTGGTCCCTTTCGAGAATCTAACACCAAGACTTCGCGGAAGAGAAAGTACCTTGAAGGCGATGGGGCTAGTTCCTTCCCTGCCAGACGGAGAAAGGTGGTAGCGATGACGGGGAGGAGATTATACTGCGATGTTCCCGGGTGCGAAGAGTTTGCATCCACGTCAAGTAATCTGAGCCGACACAAAAGGACGAAGCACGGTAATAAGGCTGTTAGAGAGGCTAGTTACCATTGTGAACGAGCTGGGTGTGATCGTGTTTTCTATGGGCCGAGAGGGAAGGGAAATCTGAGGACGCATATGAGGAAAGATCATGGGGTTTGATTTTTGATATTTGGTTTTAATTGTGGTTTTTATGATTTGATGAGAACGATATTGACTTACCTACTAATCATCTCATTTCTGCATTTCGTTATTTTTCGTATTTTTTTTCGTATTTTTTCTTGTTATTTTGCATAGCAAACAAGTAGTGAGCTGGCATGAGCGCTGGGGTCATTCGTTTCCGATACGCAGCTGCACGGATTTTTTCTTTTAGCATTTACACTGACACTGCGGTGTCTTTTTTGTTTTTTACTTTGAGAGCGTTGAGTTTTTATAGCGACATCATGATACCCGGTTGACACGTTTTACGAGAAAGCGTCGGCCGTCGTTTTTATTTTCTTTTCGATATGGCCTGGAGCGGAATACTGGTTGAAATATACTTTTAATATTAATTCAATCCTCAGTTATGAAATATTCGGGGCCGATAGCCTTGAATCACCTTGTACACTATTCATGACTGAGCTTCTTGAGTCTCGTAGCGTGTAGTCTTTGTGCGGGCAAGTCGAGCGAAGTTGAATGTGTTGCGTGTTGGCGGCCAAAAGCGGCTCATCTGCGACTTTGAGCGCATCGTCGCCAAAGTTTTTTTCTTCAACCTTCAACACCCTCGATACCCTCGAAAAATCCCCAATCGACCAACCGCGCAATTATATCCTAGCTGTGAATACGTTGCCATAGCTCCGGTTACAGACAGACACAATGGAGCGCGATAAGCATAAAACTAAGAAGCGGAAGATTTCGAAACCACACACCGAAGACGACCTCACGCCGTCACAGGCACCGTCGCTGTGTGATCTCGTTGCATCGATAAAGAAGAATACACAAGCAGTACAGACGCAGACTGTAGCTCCAGTGACCGCTAGCAAGGCGGAAAAGACTCGGAGTAGCAGTAATGGAGATGTTAAGAAGCGGAAGAAGCCGTCAGCCGAAGCTGACGATGAGGCCGTAACGAAGGGAACTGACGGCGCAGCAGCTAGTGACGTAGAAGAAGTAGAAGAGGAAGAAGAAGAACAGAAATCATTCAAGGAATTGGTAAGTTATATATATGCCCTCGCCTTGATTCGTATACTAACGCAGAGCTTCAGGGTATCATCGACCAACTCTGCGAAACCCTCGATACCCTCAAATTCCACAAACCCACACCGATCCAACAAGCGTCGATACCACTCGCCCTCGAATCAAAGGATCTTATTGGCCTAGCGGAAACAGGATCCGGCAAAACCGCCGCCTTTGCCCTTCCGATTCTCCAAGCACTCTACCACTCTCCGCACTCGACACTATTCGCCTGCATATTGGCCCCGACCCGCGAACTCGCCTTCCAGATCGCTGAACAAACAGACGCTCTAGGCGGGTCGTTGGGGGTGAAAACGTGTGTGATAGTCGGCGGCATGGATATGATGCCGCAAGCTATCGCACTCTCCAAACGACCGCACATAATAGTCGCCACGCCAGGTCGGTTGCTCGATCACCTGGAGAATACGAAGGGGTTTTCCTTACGGCCGTTGAAGTATCTTGTCATGGACGAGGCGGATCGTTTGCTCGATTTGGACTTTGGACCGATTATCGAGAAGATTCTGAAGGTGTTACCCTCGCAGCGGCAGACTTATTTATTTTCTGCAACGATGACGGATAAAGTCAAGCGATTGCAGCGGATGTCGCTTACGAACCCCGTCCGGGTGGCGGTATCGTCGAAATACCAGACGGTGAAGTCTCTGTTGCAGTATTTCATGCTTATCCCGCAGAAGGACAAGGATACGTATTTGGTATACCTCGTCGCGGAGAAATTCGCGGGGAAAACGATGATTATCTTTACCAGAACGATAATGGACGCGCAGAGGATCAGTATCGTGTTACGTCTACTCGGGTGTTCTGCGATCCCATTACACGGACAGCTAAGTCAAACGGGACGATTGGGCGCGTTGAATAAATTTAAGGCGGGGAGTAGGAATATTCTTGTTGCGACGGATGTAGCCGCCCGAGGACTGGATATTCCGACGGTGGATTACGTTATTAATTACGATATAGCGGGGGATTCGAAGACTTATATTCATCGGGTGGGACGGACGGCGAGAGCGGGGAGGAGTGGAGTTTGCGTTAATATGGTGACGCAGTATGATATTGAGGAGTTCACGAGGATTGAGAAGGCGTTGGGGAAGAAGTTGGAGGTTTTGGAGGTGGAGAAGGGGGATGTAAGTTTGTTGGCTGAGAGCGTCGGGGAAGCGCAGAGACAGGCGATCAAAGAGGTTAAAGAGTGGCAGGAGAAGAAGAAGGAAAAGGGTGCAGGGAGGAAGATGAGGACTGGGAAGGGCGGGAGGAGGGATAATATGGATAAAGAGGAGGTGTAGTCTTTCTGACATTGCGGTGTGAGGTTGTAACTATATTGAGATACCCAATCGCTATATACGACTATATAATAGACAAAAGTCGTTTGCTTGGAGATTTAAGTTGACTGTTCGGGTGCACCGGATAATGCCATTTCATATTTGCTAATTACAAATGCTATGATGCCAGATAAAAGGTATATATGCCTGCCGTCTTTGATGTTTACTCCCTCTGTAATATCACAAAGAGACCCATAATCCCCAGCACTGCAGTCTTCACCATCGGATGTTCCGATAGCAGAATGGTAACGTACCCGACAAACGGTACGTACCCCTTCACGCTTCCAATCACCTCCTTCTCGCGATCGATATAATGCTGACCAGGTGTGTACAGAACAACGTCGTCTTGGGAATTATTGTCTCCTTTGGTGAGCAGTCTGAGCGGTGGGTATGCTCTGCTCTTCGCTTGTTTCGCCGATGGTCTATAACATCTCACCGTTAGCACCCCATACACACTGTCCAACTTTTACACTTGAGAACGTCTTGCGTAGATTGGATATATACCTACCGAGCAACATGTTTCCTCAACGCTCTATGAACGATCGGAATCGATTTTCCCTGAATATTAAAAACCACAATCTCGCCAACTTGCGTATCCTCCCCGCGGTTCCAGAGGAATAACAGATCGCCACGCTGGAACGCCGGTTCCATGGATCCGGAGAGGACGACGACGATGGGGGATGGCGAGTTGGTGATTAGCGAGAGGGACTTCCACATCATAAATGCTGTAGAGAGGATTAGGCCGAAGTTTAGGACCTGCGCCAGGAGTTGGCGAGGTTGATAGGCTGCAAGTGCTCCTAGCATGGTCGGTTCTGGTGGTGTCTAGTGGGGGGTTATGGTTCTGTCGGGTGAAAGGTTGCTCGCCCATGTCGTGGAAGTCGCGACGTTTGGAGTTGTAGCTTCGCTCTGAGGATATGTGTTCAATCGACAGCTCGAATTAGTTGCCTTCCGGATTAGGAAGGTTTGGTGGCATTGCCAGCAACGCAGAATTGCTGTTGCATTTTGGGGCTGCTGTTCAGATTCGCTATGTCGTGGCTTGAGAAATATTGTTCAGAGATCTTTATATCATTGTGACATATTAACGTCATTAGTTATTAGTCTCGCTGTTGCGACCCTCCACGGAGGGTCACACAGTGAGACCAATTATTTATATAGTGAGACGAACAAGATTAGATATCTCTATATAAGTACAGTCACACGATTATGCGTTTGAACCATATTCGTATCCATAACAGAACTAACGCTAGCGGATAAAGTATCAACTGTATTGTATTTACGGAGTTGATATCGAGGCTAGGAATACTGGTTTCTGCATCATTCAGTAAGTACTTATTACTAAGATCACACCAGAATTTTCGGTGTCATGTTCATGAAACCCACCAGTTACTTCGTTTGTAGGGTCGTATGACATGAAAACAATTAACGTGCGCACGAGGCTATTTAGATGAACCAAGCTCAGTATCCAGCCTCCCCGGTCCCCAATTTGATAGCTCGAAATTTTTCTAGTGGTGCTTCTCACTAATAAAACCCCCTTGAAGACCCTCAACATCCCTCTCTTCAATGAGCTCAAAACCAGCGCACCCGCACCAAGAATCACCCATGCCTGCCCACATACATATCCCCGTGGTAATGAGCGGAATATATAGCCATGCTACTCCCATGAGCAACTATTTTGAGCGATATCAACCTCACAAGGTCGAACAGGAGCCCTACAACGTGCTAGCCTTGCATATCTTCACTAAACAACAATGCTGTCGAAATTCGCCAGTTTCACGGCGGTAGCACCGCTCTTGCTAATCGTTGTCTCGCGACTGGGAAGCGCTCAGTTGATTATCCCGGATGTCGTGGATACACCAGATGTGACGGCTCAAGCGCTCGTGTTCTACTTTTCGGATGGCACAGCCTACGAATATACGGATTACGCATACGGTTGGAATGGGAATTGTAACAAACTGAACTCGCCGTCTCCTGGGCATGCGACTGTCGACTTTGTCGAATACATACCTCAGGCATCCGCTGCTGCTGGCGCATTTGAAAAGAACGCGAATGATCCCGACAACGGCAGGACGGAGGATTTAGAGGTCCGGAAGGTGGTGATATACCGTGATCTGCACTGCGCAAAAGAAATTGTGGAAAAGGTTGAAGAGCAAGAGAGTCAAGACGGTACCTCTACTTCCAATGTTGTTGAAGTGCTCGAACCTGTGGAGCTAGATGTTGAAGCGAAGGTCAGAGAGTCCCAGGATAACGTGAATGGAGACCAGGGAGATGATTCGAATCGTATATTTTTGAATGATCAAGGTTTGAATGTGGATGCTCCTGCTAGTTTTAGGTTGGTGCTAGGAAGGAAGGCAGATGCTCCTGCTCCAAGTATAGCTCCACCAGACGAGGAGACTCCAGAAGAGACTTCAACCGAGGGACCACCAACTGAAGAGACTTCTACCGAAGAGCCAACTGTGGAGGGTGATAACACGCAAGAAATAACAGAGGAAGGCATTGTTGTCGAAGATATATCGCAGGATGAGAATGGCGATACCACGGAAGAGGAGATCATTGGCGAAGCGGAAGAAGCTCCGTCACCAGAAGTAACTCCACCACCTCAGGAGCCCAATATCCCCATGGTAGTTGTTACCACTCATATTACCATAACTCCTACCGAATCGACCACGCAGGAGTCTACTACTAATACTGAGACTCCTACTGAAGCTACGCCTACAGACGTAATCACCATTGAGGAACCAACTACCACTACGACGGAAGAGCCGACGACATCAACCACAAAAGAACCGACCACCACGGAAACTTCGACTGAAACTTCAATCGAAACATCCACCGGTGCACCCGCCGGAGAGACTACTCCAGCCGTACCAGGTCTCACGTTTGAACCGGACGGAGAGGCGTGTAATCCTCAACAACCAGACTCCAAGTGCTACGTCGAATGTGACGTGGAAGACCCGTATTGTTGTAGTCCTTCAGACAAAGATTACCCGGACTGCTGCGATCCTGATGACGAGGGATGCTGGAGACATGAGTTCATCCTAGATAATCTGCCATCTAAGACGACAACGGCGGAAACCTCAGAGTCTACACCAGAGCAGACTCCAGATGCAACGGAGACAACTGCTGCCCCAGAACCGACTCCGGAACCCGCACCGGAATCGCCACCAGAACAGGCTGCTCCTCCTCCTCCAGAGGAAACTCCAGTGAATGAAACTGCAGATCAGGCCGAAAATCAGGAATCTCCCAATGAAACAACCGAGGAAACGCCGCCGCCAGAGCAGACTGCTGAAGTGCCTGCTCCTGAGCCCGCTGACGCTCCACCACAGCCTGCGAAGCGTGATCAAGTTTACATGGCGCAAAATGACGGTGCGATCGTGGAAGAAACCGGTTCATCATTCCTTCGATTTAACAACATGGCTCGCTCGAAGTTTCTGCACTTGATCCGTTAAAACTTGTTTCCCCAGTGCACATGTACCCGTATTGGATTATTTATACATATTTTATAATCTTTATAATTTATAACTGCCATTAATATTATTAAATTTATTTTCGTCGTCCCAGCCGTGATACGTATTTCCCGAACTTGCCGACCCTACAGGGAATTCTCAACAATCCGAGGCTATATTTTAAGGCGGGCGAAGAAAAGATGTCAAATCACCCAACAAATTATCAATCAACGTCCCTGGATTCGCCAACTGCTGCAAAATCTTAGATAAAGCATCTTGTATAGCCGCCGGAATACTCGGTGGTGCGATCGAACTTGATTGTGGATTCGAAGTAGCAAAGATAGGTGATAGCTCCTGCAGCGGTTTCTCCAGCCAACAGACATGTTCACCCTCAAAAGTGGCCGAAGTGAAGAATAATGTGATATTGTTATTCGGTAAGGATAAGAATGCGGAAGCTACTGCGTAGCTGGTGAGAAGTATTGGATTTAACTTTGTGAAGATCTGGACCTTGTTATCGCCTGGATGAAGGGTCAGATCTCGAAGGGAGGAGGATCCGAGTTGGATCGGTCCGAGTGCTGTGTCTGCTGTTAAGTTGCCCTAAATATTTATTAACATACTTTTTCGTGGCGCTTTTAAAGCCTGGTTACATACAATTTGTAAAATAAAAGAGCTCGGGTTCGGTATCATGGCATCAGCAAGCATATTGGTACCATCTTCGAGTGGTTGGTCGGGAATAGTTGGGTTCGTGATAGTTATTCCTTTGAGTCCGTTGAGTCCTGCATCCTCTTTAGCCGAGTATTTCATAAGAACCCCATAATTATGATACTCATAGAGAGCAGAAAAGGATGTCTCACCTTCAAGTTGCAGGGTCTTCTGGAAATTGACACGATACTTCAACGCCCCGATAGACAGTTCCGGATTGGACCGTATCCCCACTTCAAACTCCTCAGAGTTCAAAACTTGAGCCGAAAATTGCTGGTATATCCCTGTGTCTAGAATATTGGCATTCGAGCCAGAGATACTCAGATCCAGTGTATCCTTAATCCGAAAATCTTCCACAGTCATATCCATAAATGACTTTTGGGTCTCTGCTGTTGGTTCTGTAGCCGGGAGAAACATCTCGAACATTCCCGGAGATAAACGTGCGCTGACGGGGGCGTGAGCTTGAATTGTAGAGTTCATATCGAGCATAACATGGTCGTTTGTGGGGTTTCGGATGACGATTCCGTGTACCTGTACCGTGGAATCGTCTATTGCTTTTTGTGAGATATTTGGGATTACGCCAAATATTCTGTATTCGGTTGTTAGTATTGTTCATCTTGGACTTCGTGTCGATATATTGGAGAAGTCGATAGAGCAACAATAACCGGAAACTGAATCATGACGTACACTCCAAGAATAATCGACAGTGTGATTAAAAGAATTAAGCAGATTAAATATATCCATTTTTTTCTCCATAAGTGATCCTTGATATTGTGACTGGAAATCTTCGAAGGCTTGTCTATGATATTGTTTTCTACATCTTGGTTTGTCCTGTCTATGTCGACAAGTCTAACTTCTTGTGTTAGTATCTGATCCGTTTTAAGATAAGATTATATTAGAAAAGCTTACCTATATCAACGAGACGCCACGCCGGGTGGGTATTCTAAATTATACTGCTTTAGCACAAAAAAAGTAGATCGAGTTTGAATATTAGGATCGTGGGGCGTCCGTATATATCATAGTGCAGACTATATAACCTCAACTAACGCTGAGCTGAGAGATCTGGTGGTGGCAGTACACTACCACATGTCAAAACGAGGTCTACCAAATAAGGCGGATGATTTTCGTGAAAGGTTAGTCGGTAGCTTGTTTGAGTCTTCAACGCCGTTGCATTGCGTAGGAAAACGAATCGAGTTTCAAAATAGTTTTGAACCAACCACGCGAATAGGATTGCTGGCTGAAACGCCAATAATCAGTATTCGGGCAATTGTCGATAAATATCACATGTTACCATAAAAGATCGGTCTAAGATCTCATATTCAGAAGATTCAGATTTTTGACCAAGTGCTAGTAAGTATTTATTAATGATTTAAACCGAGGAATTGTCGAGCAAGTTACTAAGGCATCATTAGAGTTATCTACAGGCTATCCATAGGAAAAGCAACAAATGCAGCTACGGATGCCGATTCCTCAAAGAATCGTCTCGAAATAATCAATCGGAAGTCCAAGAGCAGTACATTGCGCCTGCTCACTCAAAGGAACAACCCCACCGTTCCACTGCAACCGCATCATCAGAGGTTCTCGAGTATTAATCTTCTCCCATTTTCCCGTCTTCTCAATCTGATTCAACGAAGTCCAATACCCTCTCGCTTTCAAAACCCCCGTTTTCGGATTCGGATCACCGGTCCAGATGAATGACGTCCAGTAATCGACAACGATCTGTTCGAACGGAACGTCGTTCTCATCCCTGATGGCTCGTTCGCTACCCACCAACTCGCCGGAGACTAATCCAGTCTCGCCGCTATGACATTTAAAGTACTCTGCGTTCGGATCACCGAACGGGTGGTCTGCCGCGACTGGCGGTTGGCAGAGTGGGCTGGTGTAGGAAGGTGGCTGGTGTGTTCGATTGAATTCGAAGGCGAAGACGCTGGGTAGAACCTTGTGTTTGATTGTTGAGTATGCGGTTGCCCATGTTAAGCATTTATACCCGGCGTCAGTTAGAATTCTCTGGGTGAAGTTGAAAGCTGAGAGAGCTGGATCGCCGGGTGGGATTGGGAAGTCCGGGTTGCTTGCGAATGGGGTGAGGTCTTTGCCTACGACCGGGCTGACTAAACCGAGGAATTGGGGAATCGAGGGGATACCGTAGTATGGTGAGAGAATGATAGCTGTTTCGTCACGATTGACGCCAGCAAGGAGGGGAACAGAGGCGGCATAACCTTTGCCAGTTACGGCAAGAGTGCGATTCTTGAGAAGGGTATTATCCACCACGGGAAATGCGAGGCTGTTAGACGTTCGATATAGTTAGCAGGCCATTTATTTCAACCTGAGGATGAGGCTTAATAGTATGACATACCGTCCGATACTAGGTACCACCTGTGCATTCAGCGTCACAGCATCAACGTTGGACAAGCAGCTCACCAGCGCCCAACCGACAGCGTCGCCACATCCGGTCCCTTGGATGACGGTGGGCCCAAATACCGCCGAATATTCGGGAATTGACAAGTACTGAGCCCAATACTGGTTCGGAGTCCACCCAATAGGCAATGACTCCATGATGGCGCCCGCGAATAGGCCTGCTGCAGCCTGCGAAGCCATCAGAGCTCTTACACCTGCGGCTCCAGAGGAGTCTCCGCCAACGGTAACACGCTGAGAGTCACCACCGAACGCTCCAATGTTTTCTCGGACCCATTTAAGGGCAGTAATCATGTCCCCAAGACCATAGTTGCCCGTAATAGATGTTCCGTCTATCGCCAACCATCCAAAATGACCTAATCTGTAATTAATCTTGACAGTGACAATATCTCCACGAGAGGCAAGGTTCACATCGTCCGTATGTCCTAGATCACCGCTATTCTCGGTGAAACTGCCACCATGGATCCAAACGAACACGGGTTTTAGGAATGTTTCCGATGCTCCTGGGCCAGGTAGATATGGAGTTGCAATGTTCAAAAATAGGCAATCCTCAGATCCATACGGCTCGTTATCCTGCATTTGATAGCACCAAGGACCGTATTCCAACGCTTGTGCATCAAACGAAGTTTGATAAATACTGGAGTGTGCAAATCTTCCTGGGTTAGCTGCGTAGCGTATACCCATGAATCTTATACCAGATGCGTCCCGGAAACCAGTCAGAGTTCGGGCACCGGTCGTGACCCCAACATGGTATTTCTCCGATGTATCTCGATAGGTCAAGTTGGATATCGGTGCACTATGCGAGCATAATGTTGGAAGAAGCCGGGCGCAATCCAGTGCCTTTAGTTTGCCTGTAAGATCGATGGCTCTGCAGGTGTCCTTTGTTTTTGGGTCGTTATCGTTATAGTCGGCAACCCAGAACTGTTGGCTGTATGGGTACTTGCGGAGGTAGGCTTGGTAGGACAGGGAATTGTTTAAACCAGCGTTGAAGTCTTGAGCCTCGGGTGACCATAGGGTTTCAGAAAATAGGAAACATGTGTATTTGCCTGCTTCGAAAGTCCTGGGTAGCTCGATGAGGACAGCTGACGAGGTTCTGTTTGAGTATTGACCTAGAGTGAGAATTAATTGTGTTGGTACACGATATTTGCAACATCTCGACACTTCTTCGACACCTTTCGAACGGAGCGGATTTCAACTTACCGTATAAATCATTGTCTTTGAGAATTGTAAAAGACGATCCGATATTTGACGGAGTCGGAGTAGCAATCACTTGAGCAGCGATAAGGACCGCAATGGCCAGCTTTTCGAACGCTTTTCCCATTTTATTGCTGTCGCGTCGATGGATGTCAGATGCAGAAGTCTGGACAGTTGCGTGTTCCCCTAACACAGCCAGATCCGATTTTGAAATTTAAATCCAAATTGCCATGCCGTGTAGCCAAGGTTATTAAAGCCCATTCGAGAACAGCGGATTACACCATGTGTCAATAATTTACAGTTTTTTAGTAGTAAATAAAAAAAGTTTTAACGTGTATGGTAGCCCGGATGAGTTGTACCCTTGTCGGGGACCCTGAAAGCTGTTGGATGGAGACGGATTTTTGTGGGCGTGCGCCGGGTAATTCGAATACGGGACCTCCGCATTGTTTACCTAGTAAATTCATGAACATGAGATATCCTGGTCCATAGTCTCTGTTATATTTCATGATAGTTCCATCCCCTTTGCAGATGCAGCGTCTAATTTTTCTGGATCCAGCTGGATCGATTTCGACGATAACCATATCACAGTGGCTTATATCTGGAGCTAGGGCTAATGATGGCTACTCCACCGGGGTACAAACCACGGGATGGACAAATGTCCTCCGAAGCACTGTGTCCGAAATAGCTTCAATTCGAGGAAATATCCATCCTGCTCTTTCCTTTTTTTCCTTGTCATACATGAATCCACGAGAAGAGTTCGAGGTCCGTGAAGGTGTGTGTTGCAAGCTCCGCAGGACGGTCCAGTGAAAGGGTTTGAAACGGACCCTGGCCCTGGACCGAGGAAAGAGTTTTAAAGAATCCGAGCAGGCTAGATTCAGGCGAGATGAAGACATAGTTGATAGCTAACTATACGCATTATATCTATAGTATCAGATAACCAAGAAATTAATGCTGGGTATCTGACATATGCATGAATGCAGGCACATAGTGGCTGAGCTGGGGTCGGCTGGAAATTCGATAATTGGCTAGAATTTGCACCAACGTAATATACAACTGAATAGCCTGTTATGTCTAGTAATTCTGGAATTATCTAGAAATTCCCATTTAATCGATTGGTCGAGGCCTAGAGTGCTTGCGCTGTCTTCGGCCTTCATGAACAATGCGCGAGCATTATCATGAAAGAATATAGTCTCGAGTCCAAATCTAAAAAAAGCCCTTTACAAACTGGCCGGTGGGCAGTTGATATCGTACCAATGATAGGAAATGTTTTACACAGAAGTTCGAAGCCCTCGAGGCAAGTATTTGCAGGTATTTTTTTAATTGAACGCATGCAAACCCCACAACGCAAATAATGCAACATTTGCCAACAGTCGAAGTCGACAGACTTGACCTTGGTTCTTAGTTACAGAATATGGTACCAGGCACCTATATTCCTTACGAAAACTTAGCATTTACACACTTATGGGTAGTTACCATTTAAGTTTAATTTGCAATGGTCTATATGCAACCAACCTTGTCTGAACAGATAAAAATATCTAGATTAGACTGGGTGGGGACACATTTGAAGTCTTGGAATAAAGCTTAAGTGCTTGGTACAAGTTTGACTGGCTGCCTAGACTAGAATAAAGCGGGTATAGGTAAACACAACCACTTTCATTGGGCCTAAGAAGTCAAGTTGATAAGATCGCTTGAGCCAGGTCGAAAATATAATTTGGGAATGCAGTAAAAGAGAGATGTTAGACAAAGGCCAAATTCTGGAACCTATAGTTTTTTATGGTTGCTTCTTCTCCATGATTCCTATCAGAATTCTAGAAGGATAGGCCCATTTATATTTTCCTTGGCGAATATTTAAATTCTTGACTAGGTGACTAGTTCTAGGTAGTTCCTAGACCTAGACTGGGTGACACAACCTTGTGTCAAGATAATTAATCTCCTTTAAATAAAAGCTTAAAAGAAATATGTTTTGGGAGGCTTAGCTGGTGAGAGCTTTTACATCTAATGGCGTCAAATATATTTGTTTATAGACATAAATTCATGACAATTGATTTACGATCATACAACCTAAATTCAAAAACATCAAGCACGACTTCATCAGCATTCACTGCATCATCAAATTCCATCCTCATTCCTTCCAAGAACACCTCATGGCATTGCTATCACTCTCAAAATCGATATCCACACCTCGATCTTTGCGTTCCAGTCGTATACCACGTGCTGCTCCTAGCACTTACTCCCATTTTCTGACCCCTCCGAATTCTTACAAAAGCCGCGACGCAATCCTCGCTATCAGCCTAAGAAATAAACTACACGCAATATCACCGCGCATTCCTCGACCGCAGCCTCCGAATCTCACATCGGACGATCCAGACTTCGGTAAAATGGTCAAAGAGGTAGCCGAGAGTTTTATGGGATCTCAAAGCGGCGAGACTTACTCGAATCATTCCTACAATTCCATCCCATACTCGGATCTTCCTTCGCAAATGCTTTTCGAGGATGTTGAACTCTCAGACGAATCCTCATTTCATCTCGATCTAAAACGTCTGCCGCCACCACAAGAGAGCCGCATCCGGAGAAAGATAAAGTTGAATAAAAGAAGCTACAGAGTCGATAAGTTGAGGCTGTTCATGGGACGGTGGAGGATCGGCTGGGCTACCGATATGCCACTGCTACAAATGTCTCCACGAATCAAGATTACAGATGCGACAGATGAAGAAGTTGGATTAGTTGTCACATGGGGTTTGAAAGAGAGAGAAGTATCGAACAGCTCTATTTACGACGAAGACGATTTGGAAGACGAGTGGGAAAATATTGATGAGAATTGCTTGGAGCTAGGAGGACTAGAAGCCAGAGAGCCTCCTTCTAGTGTCGAAAGGGAGCGATTGAAGATTATGGAGGGACTTTTAAGGGAAATTACTATTAATGAGGAGTCTTTTGACCAGCACGACCTCAAAGATATCGAGGAGATGATTGAACTTATCGCTGCCGATATGGGGTTTGACCTAGAGAGACAGGAGAATAGCCTTCAGGATTCAGAGGAGTGGGAAGCCATTGCTGCAGGTTGTTTCGACGGGTAGTTGTATGTTATAATCTTGTGGTGCTAATGGATTGATAGGGTCAAGTCTCGAATTGAGTAATGAAAATGACGCTCTTCGTGTATACTATTAATAGCAAAATAATAAGCCCAAGTCAGATTAACCGATATCCACGTGGTGACTTCGTGATATTCTTGACAGGCGTAGATCTTGTCTCGCCTTCGAGTCCGGGATGCAGTCTTTTGCTTATGTAGCTCCAGCTCCCGGATTACCACGTGCAAAGTGTAGATTTGAACGGACTTCGCATATCTCCCATCATCTCTAGAATATATTTTACCTGGTCTCGAAATCCATAAAAGTATATATACCATATAGCTGTCTTTCGTCTCCGAACTAGCCCCAACGCTCTCCAAACTATAGACCAACTCATACCCTGCAACGAATATGTCAAAACCATCTAGCTCTAGTCACACACTCATGATGGAGTTACCCATCAAACTAAAAGAAATAAACGACCTCAAAGCGATGCTGGAAGACCCTCTGGTAGATCTATTTACGGATCCGAGCCAAATACGCAATATTCGGGCAGTCCTAGCCGATTACAAAAGTGGGAAAGAAATAAGCCGCGTTTACCGAGACGGAAAGCCTGTGCTTTGAGTCGTAAAGATCAGACAAAATTTCTTTCCTACTTTCTCGATATTCTCAAGGTAGGCTACAGCAGTTGATATAAGGCAATTATTTTGAATATTTCCTGGGATTGTTTTTTTGGCCTTGTCGCCATTGCAAACACTATGGTAACTAACTCGATCCGCTTTCTGCAGCGCTGTCATATTATTGCATGCGTATCCAGTACCCGGATTACCTCGACTGAACAGTCTGGATCTAACTAGTGCTCCACGTCTCGATGGTTTCAAAAAAGTAAATGGCGGATAGTTTAAGTATGGATAGATCTATGTTAATACAATTTATACTGGAATTACTAAATATAAATATGATGCCAGAATGCCTTTGATGGGATTTGTCAAAAGGAATAGCCTATGATTTTTAGACTGCATGTATTGGATTGAACTCAAACAGTCAATGCTGTTTATTTTAGCAAATTAATTCGCTGGTTCATTCGATACTTTCTAATCCGTATGGATAGCTTTCTTTCCTCAAATTTCCATAATAACTATATATAAGACTTCATAATATCCGCCTGTATAAAGAACTTTTGGTTGCGTATATACTATGGCAGCGAGACCAGTACAGCATCTACGAGGGTGTTTTACTGCTTGGGTTCAGATTCCACTGAGCAGTCAATCATATATCTATGTAGGCCTTGTCTCGTAAACTAGCCACGACACACGAAAGGTTAGGCCGCTCAGATGAAAGTCCATTTTCTAAATTCCCAGTCATTCTAAAATCGAGAGATCATACAATAGTTTCTATTAAGCATTCAATTAAACCCAATACTGAGTTCAGTTAATTGGGTCGATTAAATTATATAGGATAACGGCGTTTTAGATTCAGAAAAGATCGTCTCGTAAACCAGAGGCTGAAGGCGAAGGAAAAGATATAAAATCCTTCGCCAAAACAGCTCAACTTTGTCTCGTAAACCAGTCGCTCGACACGAAGCTGCTGGTGGGGTGATCTGGTGAACCTGAATCTCTACTTCGACCATTAGGGGCTACCAGGTGCGGTAACAACGGTTTTGATAGTCGATAGCAGCAGCCAGATACAAACCAAAACAGCCACTTCACGCACTAGCTGGCCAATTGCAATACAACCATCCAATTGAATTATAACCATACTCTCTGCAATCGACGTCTTATTTTTCCTTGAAGCCCTTAACTTCTCGACCATGGATTTTCTTACTCCAAAGTTTGAATCCGAAGCAGATCTGACTTCGTACAGCAACCATCTCAAAGATGTGATGGAAGACTCGAGCATCGACGAACGACAAGTTACCAATATCCGTACCGTGATTGATGACATCGAAGCTGGGCGAAGATCATCTCATGTCTATCGGTACGGAGTGCCAGTACTTCTCGAAGAAGCAATACTGAGTCATCCGATGTGGTTTATGGTAAGTCTTCTCAGTCGGTCTGATAATTGTATGCATATTCCCATGTGAGCTAGCTAGCTGACTTTATCATCGTATCAGGGCGCCCCATTCGCCTTTCGAGACCCTAGCATCAGCCTCTTTGTGGGTGAGGTAAGTCAGTCTATCATTCTAATTGAACAACTAGTCATCTAACGCTTCTTAGATTTGCTTGGAGGTTAGGATACCTCATGACCTGGGCAAAAAAATTATATTGGTCCAGGCGTTGAACAATAGGCGGTCGTCTGTACTTTTCCTTAATCCAAACGACATCTCCGCCTTATCTCCACCTGCTGAGTACAAGAGTTTATTCTCCCCAGTGATCCTGTGGTACGGTACCGAGGACGCCACGTCGATGCCGAGTATCGTGGTGGAGACGCGGCTGTGGGACGACAACGGCGAACACCCCGTTAGCCCCTGGTTTCGTGAACATGCAGTTGTTTTTTCCACTATTGCAGGGTTTTCCAGATTGACTGGGATAGGGGTGCGCAATGCAATATATCTAGCCACTAACTAGTCATACATTGGCGGTATCGCCACCAATGTGGTGCCAGAATCACGAAGGATGAAGTTGACCCCCACTGCTGCCACAACTTAGTTGTTGGAGATACCCCCCATCAGTATTGAGATATCACTAGTGGTAGCATAATTAGTCGTAATTTCAACACCTCAAACCAACTGTATTCTTAATGGTGGTATCGGGGGCAGGTTAGTGGAATGAGGCAGTATCAATATTGCTAGAAAGATGAGCGTCCCTGGTTTTATCTTCCAGCCGCGGTTACGATACAAGATAATATATTTTACGATGGATCTTACTAGAGTTGGCTCACAACCTTTCGTTATGCGATCGTGCTTATTATATTGTCGCGTGAGGTAGTCGGCCTTCGATGAGCCGTATTATGAATCAATCAATCAATCAAATAATATGAGAAAGACAGTATATTTGTGCAAAGATTATTCTCTCCGACCAGCTAAGGCGCATAAATTTCGCGTAGATTATAGTGGTCCTTATTTTGTGGTCCGGAAAGGATCTTGTTTACAGAACAACATCTACAAGAAACTTGCGACTTGCCCTGTGTACTTTCTGAGTACCTAAGGTAAGCCAATGGCTTACTCGGTACGCAAGTAATTATTAACATCCCGCGAAATTCTAATTCAAAATTAATTTATTCGTAATTATCAATACATCATTTCTATTGAGGACGTTCATTCATTGTTGTACAGGAGGTGTCTTCCGTCAATCAACCCTTCTCAAAGAGGTTCTCCGGTCACTAGATCGGTACAAGGGCTTGAAGCAGGATTCCAGACATTCAAGCTTGTATCAAGCACAACGGAGTCGACTTCGAGATTCAGCCATCTCTCGTTGTACGGGCCAGGGAACGAGAAATCCGGCTTGGCCAGTTGGATGAGATTTCCCGGCCCGAGCAAGAGTTTCGTGAATGTGCCGGCGCCAGGAAGGTCACACCGGCACTGGGGAACTCCAGTCTCGTCAAAATCGCAATAGACCTGTTTATCTTGGTTGCCAAGGTAGGCGCTACTGCAGGACGAAGAAGTGCTGACGATAACATAGGCAGCGCCGTTGATAAGGAACGTGTCGTTGTCGGGGTCGGTTCCGGTACCCGCCTGGCACCACAGATAATAATTGGTCGGGAAGAACGGGTAGTAGACTCTTCCATCCGGATCGCGAATAAGCGCACTGTTGTACGACACAGGCGGGTCGGGGTCAAGATACCAGAAGAGGTTGTACAGGAAGTCCGCTTTCAGACCCGTGCCGACTTCCGAAAGCGAATATGCCGTGTATGTCGCCAGAGTCGTCGAGACGGTGGTCGAAGTTTCAACGGCGGTTGTTGATGCTAGAGGAACAGTTACAAAAGTCGTATCTACGACTTGAGAGGTGATGATAATGGCGGTGGTGTGGGATTCGACAGTGACCGTGACAGTTGAAGTTGCGCCGCCACCCGCAGTCACGATTGAAGCTGGAACGCCCCAACAGGAGCATGCGCTAGCAAAACGGATTCCGTCACTCGTGCATTGGGCCGTGACATAAGACGGTATCGGCGAAAGATCTCGCTCTTTAATTGCGCGAGGGGCACCGACGACGGATGTTGGTGTAAACGTTGTAGTTGTCTTCGTAGACGTCGAGCTTACAACTGTGGTGTATGAAGTTGCGGTCAGAGTTCCCGTGCTCGTTTCCTGGGTAGCGGTATACGGCACTACAACGACCGATGTATGAACGCACGGTGTGGTTACATAATCGGTAACAGTGCTGGCAAAAATTCGAGTAGAAATTAGTTCCGAAGTTGAAGCTTTCGAATAGTACAGAGTACAATGTTCAACTTACACTGCTTCTGGCGTTACTGTTGTCCAAATATAATTGGAACAATCGGTCGAAACTTGCGAGTAGCGACTGCTCGCGACGCCTCTGAGTGCTCGAAGGCAATTATCAGCATAGCAATATGTCGGATTAATTGTAGCCTGCGCTCTGGCAAGAAGAGTCGCCGCAATAAATATCGTTGAAACGGAACGCATTTTGGAACTTTTGGTCGTACAAAAATACCACACCCTACTACCAAACAAACGAGCGCTCAAGCGTGAGAAGGAAATATCGCGCCCTTTTTATCTTCAAGCCCCGATTGCGATCCTCCCGGAAGCTCCGTAATCGTTGCTTCTTTTCTGCCATAGTGATTCATCTTGAGAGGTTTTTTAGAGATTTTTTTTAAAATTATGAAGTCAGAAAGACCCACAGTGATAGCTAACGCACCTGTGGTTCTCCGTCGCGGCGCGGAGCAGGCGTTATCTCAACACTTAAACCCTGTTCGGGCTACTAAGAGCTCCGTGCTGTCGCATTTCCAGCTGCGAGCCCCGGTGTTTTCTACGTGGTCGTTGCTCAGACCGTTAATAATTGTGACCACTATTGCTTGTGCGCTCTATTTATGCCTGTAAACACCGAATCCTCTCAGCCCCACGGATCTACTCATTTATCGAGTGAACTTCTACAGTGAACCGTTCCTGATCTTGCATGTGCGCAGGCGGAAACAATTTTTTATTTTGTATTTTGACTTTCTCGCCCCGGGAAGGAGAAACAGTGGATACGCTATTACTCGATGACGATCAAGAGGGCAACCATGTTTTGTTGTGTCCTTACATTTCGGAGAGAATTTATGATTACGGTGGAGCATATCTCGGCTCTCCAATTAGATCGATCATGAAATGTGGGTCGTAACCACCAGTTCCTTAAGCTAGCCAATTTCTTTCCACGGGTCTATCCTTGTGGCTATATCTGGAAATTATCAGCTGACCATTATTGGATGGGGTAACTAAGTTCCGCTTGGACAGCAGAGTGAATATTACTCGAACTGCGCAGCTTATACGTTCGTGATTGAAGAAGAGAACGAAAAGGCGACTGGCCGTTGATTCGGAATGCACATATATACTCTTATGTTTATTGTATTGCCATCCAACGAATTTGAGGTCCATAGCTTTAAAGCCGTGATAATTATGACATAGAAAGAGAACTACGAGAGTCCAAATCCATATAAATACACCCAAACTCGTTGTATTTTCTCCCATTGTTTGCCTAAAATTTAAAAAAATACCCGTTTTTGTCGGGATATTTGCTGTGTCGCAGTCTCGTTACCAGGGGCCAAGGGTTGTTGCATTTCGATCAAAGCATGTGTTGTCGACGTTGAATGAATCGAGATTCCGAAATCGGTAATCGACTACGAAGTAGGACGTCGGCTGGCGACGGATACGGTAACATTGACCCTTATACCCCTGGATTCAAAGTTACAATATCTCGACAGACATCTTTACAGCTTTACCGCCATCGACAAAATGTTCACCGGCATTGTAGGTCCGCCAAGCTTTCCAATCCCTAAGCTACAGCCCATCAGATTCACTCGCTAACGCTGTAACAGAAACGATCGGAGGTACGTCCTATATCTCAGCAAATATCACATGTCACAGCTAAATCTCCCCACCACCAGTCGTTTCCGAGCTTCTCGAGCTCGATACCACCACTACGGGCGGCAATGGCTGCTCCATGACCATCTCCGACTGCGCCTCGATCCTCTCCGACGCCCTCCTCGGTGATAGCATCTGCGTAAACGGCACCTGCCTCACGATAACCTCTCTCTCCGATGACCTAAACTCCTTCAAGCTGGGTATCGCGCCGGAAACCCTCCGCCGTACGAACCTCGGCAAGTTGAAAGTCGGCTCCTACGTCAACCTCGAACGTGCAATGTCCACTTCCTCCAAACTCGCCCAAAAGGAACAGGTCACGAAGAGTGGTGTTCAAGCGTTACCTCCAAACTCCCGGTTCGGAGGTCATATGGTGCAGGGACACGTTGATTCCACGGCAACGATTACCAAGAAGGTTCCGGACGGCAATGCCGTTAGCTTTACCTTCAAGCTGGCGGATGAGTATAAGGATTTAGTGCGATACATCGTCGAGAAGGGATTTATTACTGTTGACGGTGCAAGTCTTACGGTGACGCATGTGGACGACAAGACAGGCGAGTTTGGTGTCATGTTGATCGCTTACACGCAGGAGAAAGTTGTAACCGCCAAGAAGGAAGTGGGGGAACTAGTTAACATTGAGGTTGACCAAGTTGGTAAATACGTTGAGGTAATAATATTGATCGTTAAGCTTATGAGAAGGGCCGTTCAAAGTGAAATAGACATACTGATATGTTTCTACAATTATTTAGAAGAGCATACTCGCCTTCATCGGCGGAGATGGGAGTGGGAACGAGTGGCTTACGAAATTTGTGGAAGGTATTGTGGAACAAAAGCTCAAATCTGTTTGAGTTGATTGATAGAAACCTACAGACGTAAATATATATAGTCTCCGCTATACGTAATAGTGAACGAAAGTTCGCATCCGTAGTTAAGTCGCGTAAAGAAAGTAAAATAGAGAACGCCCGTTCATCGTAGCGTAGTTTGCTCCTCTTCCTGCGGTTCTAATGAAATGACTTATCCAGCTTTGCCTGCAATATATAGTATAAAAGAAACTGATTTTAAGCGACCTCTGTTGTGAAATCTACTAAGGGTCGGCATTAAACGGCACTCGGAATAAACGATCCTAATAATCAAAGATTTTGATATCAAAAGTTAGTGAGCTGTACGCAGAAAGGGAAGACAATCAAAGGGCACAGAGAAAAAATAATACTTATTGTATTAGTCGAGCTCAAGTGGGGTATATATTCAACTAGTGGCAGGCCTAGGAAAGCGAAGAAATATTGTGGGTCATGCTTGGCTCTTGTGAAGTGAGGCTGCAGATACGAGACCAGGACCGTACGAACGCAAGGAATCGCATCAAGATCAGGCAGAAGAATCAGAACTTACGTTTTGTTTATCAGACGCCTGCTGATTCTTGAGATTCTTCTGGGCGAGACGCTGGCGAGCTGCACCAATGCTAAACTCCTGCTGGAGGATCTTCTGGCCAACTTTCGAACAGACATCGCGTACAAAGTCACCTCCTCGTTCCAGTATATCGAAAAATTCACCACTGTGGAACTCATGGAAGTGAAGAGCGATAAATTGCGATACTAGTTCTCTCAAATCATGTGGACGGTCGATTTCCTGATTGTAAGTGTAATTGATCAGGGGGATGACGTCGTCGAGCAAGCTGAAAGACGTGGTTTCTGCGCGAGACATCACCTGTGCGAGGCGTTGGAGAGAAAGAGCTTTCAGAGCGTCGATACCATGATAATCTGCGAGTACGAATACTTTGGCATGTTCTTCCATCAAGGATCCGTACGCGAATAACCTCCCTGGGGCTTCTTCAAGCATGAAGTGTAAATCACCCGCGTCTGTATTGCATCGCCACGTTGGCAGCGATGGATTCGGTAGGAATCTATGGATTGGAAGGAGTCCCATTCCATGACCACTTTCATCGTGGGAGGATTCGCCGTGCTGTTCATCACTCGTCGTAACTCCACCCGGAAGTTTTACTGATGTCGACTTTACCAATTCGGGTTTTGGGACAGCGTAGTCTTCCATATAAAGGAATGTTATGAACCGCTTGACGGTAGGATAGTCCCATTCAGTGAAGTCTAGCCCTTTCTCTCCTTTGCCTTCCTTATAGACTCCGGAGACCAAAGCTTTCAGCGTGACAGAAGTTGCCTTGGAGAATAAGGATCGGTGGACTGTAACCGATTTCCCTTCTGCAGTATTGAGTGAAATCATATCGGGTTCATCAAGGAGGCTATGAAAGAATTGATGTTTTCAATTATCAATAGTATGGAGGTTTGTAGGAAAGCATTGATGGACTGAAGACTCACCTTTCGAAATTCGGAGCTCGAGATCCCACAAATCGATCATCTTTTACACCCTTTGTCTTCCGCCCAATGCCAGAGTCTTGCATTGGGTCTTTCATGTTGGGGCTAGAAGGGAGTGTTAGTTCTGACGTGATTCAATGTTTGGATATCTCTCCCTACCTAGTGATTGACTGTGTAGGCATGATGCTGGAGAAGTTGCAGGCTGATCTATGATAAAGGAGAGATGGGTGAAGCTTAGAGCTTCCTCAAGCTTCTGAACGGTGCGGGTGTGTGCAGCTAAGCAAACACGAAACCAGGGGCATTGACACGGGCTTGAATGAACGTGATTGAGGCTGATACGGGTCTGCTGATTGAGATTGATATTAACAAAGCAGTTAAAAGTCTTGTTTAACATAAGTCATGGACAGCTAAGATGCATCGATGGTCTAAGGCTTGAAATCACAAGGTGGGAGGAGTTAGAAATTATATATGACCAGGAGATATATGGCGACATATGCATCTATAAAGAGGCAAAAATTGTCCGCGAGCTGAACTACGTGGGAGGGAAACTCCGGAATATTGTAGGTATACGTATACATCAATATCCTGCATGGCATACCCCTAGGGAAACTTTCTATAAGTCCGACATTTCTTTTTTGGGAACATCTTATTTCCCTTCTCTTCTGAACAAAGGAGTGACGCAACAGCAAGCTAGACTAGATTGCCAAAGAGTATAAGAAAGTTGTGCAAATTTCTTGTTTGGTATACAGTAAATGTGCCAAATGGAAGGAAAATATAAATCACTGGTTCGATGTAAACGTTTATAAGAGGTATTCCTGTGAAATTTCGAAAATGATAGCAGAAAAGATAGATTTAAATACCAGAGCTCGAAACATACTCATACCTGGTCTCGTTCCCAGCTTCGTCACCAAGCTCATACCCCTACTAATATTGCCTAGACACAGTATTTTCACTGGTTAGTTATGTAGGGCTATATTGCCAAACCAGACGCGATGCACGAGGGCTATTCAACGTTCTTAAGATTCCTTTTATAGTATACCTAGCTTGAGCACGAGTATACTATAGGTTTTAAGCGCATGGATCGTATACGTAGTCTACAGCGAAACCACTTAGCTAGGACAGCCAATAATGCTACTTCTTAAGATCTTCTGAGCCTCAAACTGGACACTATGCATATGTACGGTGCTTTGAAGTCTGTTTCCATTTTGAGCAGTTAAAAATTTATAGAGGCACTACTTACAATACTGATATTTATATTACGGATATCAGTTGTTCAGTTCATGAGACGAGCTCGAGGAGGTATCAGGATATCTGTTGACATGCCAACCTTAATACCACTGTAGATGGTGGAAGTTAGCCGCCAGAGCACAACCTGTCTGATTTACATATTCAGACATCACATTTCAATTTATTGCTTTACCAGGCCATGGGTGCTTAGCAGGAGTGCGCGAGCTTGGTTCTCCAAAAGCTTTTATTGATTTTTAGTGTATACAGCGTCTAATAATTCATGACTTGGAGTCTTATTAGTCACGCCAATTGGCGAAGATAATGCTTGATAAATGAGAAGCTTCAATGCTATATGCCAAGTTTTTTATTGTTTTTATTTATATTTAGCTACGAATTGACCTTAATATCAGGCCCGGATATGGCATTCTAAAGCTCAACTACAGGATCAAAAGCTTCGCCATCTAGGTGCCGCAATATTACTTCAGTGAATATGATATAACTGGGGCTTATATTGACTTCAGAATTATATATGCAAACGGTGGCGGAGTCAGTGGCTATACTTTTAAAACTTTCAAAGGAAGTATGTGCTTGTTACGGAAGGAGTCTCTTGTTGGTTTTCTTGCGATGGTACCATGACCACAGCATATATATCTTTCATTGAGCTAAGAGACACATATTATGTTGATTCCGGGCTATCTATTAAGCTTCTATGACCAATTGCCAAGATGTTCTTAATTCTAACAATTCAGTCTTCAGTATCTTTAAGATTTCATTCCTATTAATCGAGGCAAGGAATGAAATCCTGTATAAGAAGGTGGGGGTCATTGAAGGATATCGTCGCTGAGAGGGATTGGCTCTGATACGACTACTGCTAGTGTCCTCGTACAGATGGAAGCGGGGCAAATTTTCTTTCGTTTAGTCTTATAGCTTCGCTTTCCTTATTCAAAGGATATTAAGTTCAGGTCTACCCTAAAAAGGAAATTTCTCACGGTTTTCTAAGGTGCTGAGACCTGTCTTGAACTACAGTAAAGTTTCGGAATGATTTTAAGTCTAAACAGTGGAAAGTTCAAAATATTTTTTGCCCCTCTAATAGGTAGCGATATTTGATCGCATGTTATATGAAGCGCTCATGAAGCGCCAATAAATTTGAAGGAAGGGAAAATAGTTCCAAGCCCTCTTCGATCAAGGTTTTGAAATAGAACCCGGTCCGACCCTGCATGAACCCCACATGCCAATGCCTCTTCTCCTGCCTTCTCGCAGTTAGCATGTTCAGCAAGCGTGGCATAGCCGGGCGACTAGCCCGCCGTCCGCCCGACCAACGTTTCCATAAATATGTTGTACGAGCTCCAGGTTTTTTCAGGTAGTTTAATGCCACAGCGGGTTATGCAATTGTGTGGAGAGAGGGGGCGCTCCCGAAAATAGGCCCTGCTCGAAAGTCCTGTTCCAATGAACTAGTTCTCTGACGAGCGCAATTGTAAACCCGGTTGCCTGCAAACTTTCTCCCCTTTTGTTTTTTCTCCGCTGTCATATCATTTACCTTGTATATGCCGATTGATCCTGTACATGTGTCCACAAATAGTATGGGAGGTACAGAATACACACGGTCATATAAACCAAGCGAAGGCGAGAAAGGATTTGATCCGGCTGGGGTGCTTGAAGAAACTGTTGAGCTGGTTCCGCAGCGGAGAACGACGGTGGCCACGAGAATTTATTGAGCTCCTGCGAAAACAGGTGTCAGTTTGAGATTAGCTAGGTTGTGAGAGTGCTGGATTAGGCGATTGCTCTCGTTTTACTCCCATAATTTTTTATCCCGTCGGTTGTTTTACTGCTGCATGGCCGAAAATCTGGGGACGCTTTGACAAGAGATTGTTGTTGCACCGAAATCTCTGCAGCTGATCGTTAGGAGTTCGCCGTATATCTATCTAATCCCGTTATCAGTTATATATATCATCCCAACTTGTCGACTTTGCGATCCCAACACGTGTGGTGTGTTATGTATAAGACCAAAAATATTTCCTTTGTTTTTCTTTATTTGAGACCCCTGCTAACTAGCCCTGGATGAGAATAGCCCTTATCGATAAACAGCAGGAGCCCAAGCGACAACCAAAAACTTATTTAATCCCTGTAAAAAAAAAGAATTCGCTTGTGAAAAATTCATACACCCCGCGTTTTGAGGGCGGATTTTTCGTTTCGCAAAGCGATCATGAAGCGGGTGGACAGCATGACAAGCTTCAAGACTAAAGCTCGAGCCATTTTATGCAGAATTGCATCTCAAGTTGTCAGAAAGGGTGATCACGAGACAAGGGAGGTGAATTATCAGAGTTTCTCCGCACTTTGGAGGATTTTTATGACATCGCTTGGTGAATAACAGAATGCAACCATTGGTGCAAAGAAAGACTGAAGCGAGATAGGATGCCCTTAGTTTCGGGGATCGGATAATTGGAATTTAGCTACATATTGATATTGAAAGGCTAATTGTCGAACAGGAGGCGGAGGAAAAAGGCATTTCAAAGCAAGAGCGATACCGAAGCTTCCCTTGTAACGGATCAACAGATCTCGAAGCTCGCGGCGATCCCAGCCTTTCCTGTCATCTTTGGGATAAAGGTTCAAAGGGATTCTCAGAGAAACGAATGCCGCATCTTGCCATTGCATTGCAGATGGCTGACCCAAATTTGTTTCCCCCGTCTGATTGGATTGTTTCTCAATACATGTACTGGCTTCTGAAAGCTGGTCTTGATTGCAGGTGTCTGCCGCGTCGACCTCTGGCCAGTTCTGCAAGTTTTCTTTTTTTCTTCGAAAAGCTAGTCGTGCTCCACTCTTTGAAGACACTCAGAGATCTGAATTTATCTTTCATGGTTGTCGAAACTCGCTGATGCAGAATCATGCATTCGAAGGTCGTTTTCTCTCTGACATTTGAAGAAAAACCAACAGGGAAGGTCGAGCAGGCGTTGGCTTTTTGCCCAATCGATTCGTCGGATCTTTTATTTGCTACTTCGTCAGGCATGGTTCAGGAGCGAGACTGAATTTTGCGAGCAAAAAAAAGGGAAGTGAGACTTGATTGCTATGAGTAGAGGTACAACGGAATATGCATGCATGATGAATCAAGCAAGGGAGACATTGGAATGTTGGCAACGGAGGCTCGCGGCTCTGGGTGATTTGTGGTAAAATGAACTCCACGAGTTAGACGATCGCAGCTTTATCTCAAAGTCTAGATTATCCTCGACGATCTGACGACATCGCGGGCGATCGTTTATGAAATTAAGCGGTAGTATGGAAATATGAGGGGAAAACTTTTTCATATTTTATTTTATTTTACATTAGCGCGAGAGCAACATGTAAAGACATCAAGATGGTTTAATAGCATTTGATAGCTCGAATACAAAACCGCAAGCAGCAAGCTTGAACCGGGAGTGTCGGAGTATGAATTTGAAACCTAGAGATGTTCCGGCTTAGAGACGCATGAACGGCCAACCGTCTGATCAGAAGACGAATACGAAATCCCGGCCAGCAGGCTGTCAGATGCTGTAATCGGCCAATGTGGAGGTGCCGATGCATGCTTCTTGCCATCATGCCATACATACCGCCTTCAATGGTGAGGTGAGTTGCTGGAGAATCGCATGGGCAGAGGTTTCTCACGAGTAGCCCCCTTGTCTCTAAATGATTGGTCCTTTGAATAGCGGGATGATATCGATATACCTGACATCCCACTTTGAAGACCCTTTGGACCAGGTATCTCTCACTGTCTGCTAGAGCTCCGGGTACTTTTTCATAACGACGGGCAAGCAAGCTTCATCAGGCTTTTATTCTTGCGGGTCCATGAGCTTGCATAAACCGGCTAAACCTAAGATAGTTAGCACGGCCCCGCTCGCACTGAAAGTACCCAGACCGTTCGCACCCACACGCACAAAACGCCCCAAAAGAGCACTATACCTTGTCAGAAAGAAAAAAATTATAATTTTTTTTTGTTTTCTGTGCTTTTTTTTTTCGTGTAGTGTCGGTAGGCCAGGTGGAAAGAAAGTCGGATTGTCGAGTGACATCCTGCCCAACACTGACTGATGGACTAAGTTTTTGCCCAGTTTGAATCAAACCCATGCAATCAGTTAAGCTAGAGCTAAGAAAAGAAAAGAAAAACATTATCAGGAAGTCGAAGAGTCTGACAATCATTAAGGGCCATCAGCGCCTTGTACTCTTTTTTAAGCCTGAATTTTATTTTATTTTTTGAAGGTGTGGCAGGCCGTTGCTACTCTGCTGGCTTTTAACTCACATCGCTTCCCCAAATCCGTCGACCCTCTTTCACTCTCTTTCTCTTCCTTCTGCTCCTTCCTTTCCTCCTTTTGGACTTTATCGCACTCTTTCCTCTCGAAGGGACCAACCTGCTCTGATCCTATCTCGATCCAACGGCATTAGCCCCGCAATTCAACATTGGAATCCATAGTATAATATATTATCAACATGCAGGTTGTCGCAGAGCTGTAAATTGCCCTCTGGGGTAACGAAGTATAAGCTCCGTTATCTCAGCCTTCAGCTTTAGCCACATAGTACGAACGATATCGAAGAACGACAGATAATTGGACGGCTTTGATCATAAAATCATCGTCCCAAACAAAGCGACCGAAAGTTAAAATATCATTCAATACCTCAATATTATACAACCGCCCTCCAAACGATCTTAGTGTCTGTGGTCTATCAAGATCATATATCACACTATTGTCGAAGCCAGAAGTTCTCAGCCTGCGCCCAAACCACCTACAACCTACCCACCAACGATATTGAGCAGGACAGCCCTCTGTATATCCGAAAGGAATCAGCTCCTGTCCCCTACTCAATCTCGTTGTCGTATTCGAGAGAGAAGAGACGAAGAAATACCTTGTTATCATACCATCGCAGCACATCCGCCACTATCGTCACAGCAATCATCAAACCCCCAAAACTGCATAGAAAAGTACCCTTCTAGCCTTCTAGAAAAAAAAATTTCAAAACTCTTTCGCCTGTCAGAACTCTAATTGTCCATTGACGTCTGCTATCCTCCTGTGCCTTGAACAGAATTTTCGGACCCTGCTTGGCATTTTGTCGCAAAAAAAAAAATTGTGCCGCCAAAACTTAACATCAGGACAACACATCTTTCCACCTCTCCTAAAGTCCTCATAACCCAGCCTCAAAAGCTTTTGACAGGCTTCTCACGATCCCGCAAACCGGTGAATGCCAAAAGCGATCAGTTTATTTCATATTTTTTTCTTGCATTGTTGATGTACCACCCTTTTTTTTGGAGTTCTTCCCTGTGAATTCGGGATATTCATAGTACCAAAAGTTTCATTGGAATTTTCGTGGACAAAAGTTTTCTCGACATCTTTCTTGGATATTTTCCTCTTCTAACCCTATTCCCACCTTTTCAACTCTGGATATATCGTTACTATTGATATACCAATACTGCCGACTCGCCGAGTAGTCACTCGCATATAACCAATTCTTGAGGTATGCTGGCATCCCGAGAATTGCTCGATATGCTGCTACTCGATGCTAACTTGGAGATGGCAGGCTACCCTTCTATCTACCCCGTTCGTTCCCTGTAAAAGGTGCAGGCAAGCTTCGTGCTTTGTCCGCTTTTGACTTAAGCGTCATTGGCTTTCACAAAAAACTTGGGGAATCTCGAGTTTGAGAGTTTTGAAACCAGCTCTTTATCACATCGTGCCCAATGGCGAGACATAACAGAATGAGAATGGAGTGGACGTTAGCCTCGTGCCGAACTCCGAGGAGTACACGCAAAGACATCGAAGATATATTCCACAAACCGAGCTCGGGCTCCAACCGAGTATCAAAACCAAAATCGAAGAAGAACAGCAAACCTTCCAGGAAGACTGAGGTCAAGGGTTCATGGGACCATACCGGAGACGACTCGAGCCAAATCGCCGAGGGAGAAGGTAACGACAGCGAAGATGGCTCTGATGACTCGACCGACAAACCCTATGTGAAAGGCCCCGCACTGACATCGAGAGGTCATCTTAAAGGCAGAAAACATTCAAAGAAAATCCGCAATAAGAAGACAGGCAGCGCGGGGCCAATTAGTGCGATGCAGGCGTTCTCTCGCCAGAAGGCATCGGTTAACCGACTTCGTGATCAGACCCCTGATGACACACCAACGAAGAAGCGCGCTGGTGCGCCCATCTATGCTTATGATAGCGACAGTGACTGCTCTTCCCTCACAATGGATCTTGATATCGAAGATGACGACAGCGCGTTGAACGACTACAACATTCTGATTTCAGACACCGAAGAAAGCGATCTGGAGGAAGATGACGATTCCATGTCTGATGACATTGACGAAATTGACGAAGATGATTTGGAGGACCTTGAAGATCTTGACGACGACGACCAAAGTATTCTTGACGAAGAAACCGAATTTATCATTGGCGCACCACCTGCTTCCGATGACGGGCTCACCGGGCTCCCAATAATGGCAGTTCCAAATTCTCCCTCAGCTCTCTCTGAGGAAAGTGAAGATGACAGCGATGACATCTACATGGATATGGATGACCCGGTCATACAGAAGATCATGAATCACTCATACACCATCTGTGATGACCCAAATGAAAACTCGGATGACATGTTGGAGCCCTATTTTTCTGACGAAGCTGTGGAGGACTCAGACTACGATAGCGATGCTACTATATATGATGGTAAGCTCAGTGATTGTCCATATAGTACTCACGAAGTTGCCAGTATTCTAACGTCATCAAAAGTGCCTTCGATCCCATCGAGATCCCCTTCGCCAACACCAGTTCCCGAATCCGTCGACGATGACGACAAGACTCCAACACAACCCGCCAAGAAGACATTCTCTCCACCGAAAACTGGGTTCTTCAAGCCAAATCCTAACCACCTAATATGCATTGTCGAGAACATCTGTGGTGTCAACAGGGTTCTTACTATGACTGTTGAGGACTACTACCGAAAGGCAGATGGTAGCAATGCATCGGCGACCACCCCTGGTCCCAAAGCCAGCGAAGAACTCTTCGCATATCTTCCCTCGCAAAGTCAATATAGCAACTCCATCCCCAGCGAGGATTGGGATTCGTCGTCTTCTTTCAACAGAAACTGGTTCCCTGCTTCCGATTGGGATGAATCCTCCGTCCTCGACGCGGCACTCGGACCTCAATGGACTGATTATATCGTCGAAAACCTCGACGCTGCTAACGACGAGTTCCTGTCGAGCAGCATCGACACCATCTCCGTCATTGATGAAGAGAGACGAGGATCCGAATCATCCCCTATTCGTGCTTTCGCTGTCCCAGTCACTGCCTTCCGTGCCAACCAGAACAATGCTCTATCGCGCAGTAACAGCATCGTTAGTGGCATCCACGCCTCCGGTATCAAGAAAAATGCCCCAAGAAAAGATTCGTCGCTCACGCCTTCCCAACGTCGCAAGTCCGATGCTACGCTACCTGGGCGTCATAAGACCTCTACTCCACCAATTCCCTTTCCAGTTCCCTTAGAGCCACTGTTTGCAGACGCTCCTTTGGCTGTCAACCCAGCGGCCGTCTAAATCTCCGAACTCTTCCACGGTTTCGTTCTCTCAAACTTCACCTCTTTTCTACGCACCTTCAGCAACTCTCAAACCTAATCGTAGCTTGGTCAGCTCGAAACCTCTTTCGTGATAAATACTTACTTTTTTTCCTATTCCTCCCAAGATATCCCGTCTGAAAACTCGGTCACCGGTGTTTTTTGTTTTACATCTTTCCAACTTCCTGGCTTCACGATGGAAAAAGGCATTCCCTTTTTAGTTTTCCGAAAAGTTGAAACACGCTTAAGTTTTATGGTTCTTTTTTACTAACCCTTAGGGTATGCCGCATTGACTTATGATTTTTATGGAAATTTCCGCATCTTTTTGATATACGCTATATTTCCTAAACACATCACATCCTATCTCTTTTTTATCTTCCCTTCAAGTTATTTTCATATTTTTTTCTGGGATCTAACTGGAGGTTATTTGTTTTGGTTTCGTATCTTCCACTGCTGGTGTTTTTTTCTCATTATAAATCTGGAGTTCATTGACATTTGGTTTTTTCCCCGAATTTTTCCGAGAAGATTTAAAAGAGTTTTACTTGTCTTTTTCTTCCTTCACTTTCAGTCGTCTCTGATTGGGAAATCGGTACTATGGTCGTTTTTATGGGTATTTCATACGGTATTTTTTCGAACGATTGTTTTTTGATATCCTGAGCGTGGGCTCGTTTGCCCGATCGATTCTTATATATAGTTAAATAAAATATAAATATTCCAAATCAAATCGTTAGCTGTCTGCATTGAATTCATCGAGGCAAAGACTATGGCTCGTAACTGAAAAGTGGAGTCTTGTCTTCTGCCAGTCACAACCACCAGTGTTCAGACCAGGCGCGTCGGCGATGCCAATGTATTTTAATTTAATGACCAGAGAAATTTTCTATCCCCGTTAACCAGTAAAGTATTCGAGCAATAGTAATATATCGAGTATAAATTGTGAAAAATTATAGTTTCTTTTATCCACCCAAGGCATCGATTAGTTACTCTGAGCGGAGCCAATCCATAGTAGTATACAAGAAGAGCATGACTACTATTAAAACAAGAAACTCCTTTATAAATGCCAACATAAACAGCGCAGAATTTATTATAATCTAAACTTAAAAATGCCCAAACATTTGCCTGCAGCTTTGTACAAACGCCTTATAAATGCTAACTGAATGGTATCTTTCTTGCTAGGTCTCCACGCGCGTTGACTAGATCAGTTTATCCATCTCAAGCAGCAGACCTAATCTGCAGAACCCGAGTCTGTAAAGACCATAAACGATATAGTCTCGTGCATCCCTCTTGTGCATCTTATTCTCTGCAATTTCTTTCATCGCATCGGTCACCCAAGCCTCAAGTCTCATAACAAGACTGACAGTAATCAGAAATGCAACAGCAGCGTACTTTTGCAATATGCTTGTCTTCATTTGTCCCAGAGTAATCAAAGCAGATCCGTATACGGCAGCAGTGTAAGTCTGGGCGAAAGTTATAGTGACTTCCCTGGGAGAATCGTACTCTGGTATCTCGGTATCAGAGAAATTGGGGGAATTCGTGGTGAAGAAGAAACAGATCAATCTGGTGTAGGCGAAAGCGTGGATTATGAGAATGCTATCGTGGTAGAGGGTTTTCGAGTTGAGCAAATAAGCTCTGAGGATGATTGCCATACGAAATATAGCGCCTGCTTGGTAAACTGGTCGGACGAGGGCTGGGGTTCCTCTGCCTAGCTTGCGGACCAAGATCATGTTGGTCGCGCATTTGATAGCGCAGAGTCCAACCACGGGTAAGGGCACGGTCGTCCAAGCCGTTACGGGGAAATAGAACTGTACTAATTCTGAGATTCCAGACAGAGCATGTATGACAATTACTATTGGGGAAAGAATTGTAAGTCAAGGCATTGGAAGGGAAATTATTTCTATATCAGATGCTTACTTTCTCCGTTGCATTTTCTGTAGCTTTTGAAACTCCGACTGGCATAGCTCCAAAAAAATAGAAGCGTAAAGTAGAAACATCAAAATCGACCCAACTTACACCATTATCAGAAGCACGGCCTGGTTTGTTTCAGAGAGTGGGCGAGGAAGGCTTGTTTCCCGGGTAGCAAGGAAATGTTTCAACTGCGACGGTAAAATGCCTTCCATTATGTAGTTAAATGTAGAAACGAGTATCGATATAACCAGGGCCGCAGGGTAAGAATTAATTATATTTATCGAAGACAATGGTAGGTAGAAATCTGTTTCGTAGCGAGATGAATCTCAAAAGGCTATATCGGTTTATGTTATAGGGCTGAGATCTAAAATATTTGACGAGGTATCTCCAGTCGGACTATATATATTGAAATAACAGGAATCCCTCATAACTGATCTATTATTGCGATCCAATTAAATAAAATTACACGCCCAGATTAAGCTCGGCATGATGCCCTTTCGGTGTTGTGCGCTCAGAAAATTTCGATCTGGGAGATTTTTCAATCGAATTCCATTGTTTTGGTCTGCAGCCGCTTTGCATCGCCTGCCCACCTACACCAACCGCAGTGTAATATCATGAGATGATGCAACAGTACATGTAGTTGTGGACTGACTAGTCATGGAACACTGCCGAGTAACGTGGACCAAAGGTTAACGGTTTTGGAGTTCCGTTCGCGTGGAATGGACTTCCAAATCCAACCACCTGCAGGCGCCATATAATTAAGCCATCACAACATCGTACGATCCCCAGCCTATGACTTTATTAGCCTAGGCACGGTTATATTCTAAAAATATATCAATATCAAGCTTTCAAAAACCCATCTAAATAGTATAGAACCCACTAGGTGCTTTAAGTACATCATAATCACTTATTCATCTGAAGTTTAAAAGAATTTTAGTGGCTTTCTAAAAAAAAAACTCGCGTATTGAGACCATAGCCCCTCATAAGACTTTTATGTAAATCAAGTGCTTTAGGCTTTTCGGTCGTCGCAGATTGAGCGTAGAACTATAACTAACTGGTTTGGTAGGCGTAAGAAAGAAATATAAGTGCTAACCACAACGATTTGGTCAATGTCGCAACTCCAGATCTAATCTTATGAGCTCAGACCTTGCATGCATGTAAGTGTGTATCAGATATGCTATGATCGAGGGACAATCGGTGACACCCAAGGTTGCGACCGCGACCTTGGCGCAATTGGCCTGGCGAGGCTGTGACACCGCATGAGGTAGTTTCTTCGTATCTTTTTTTCTTACCACTGTGCAGATAAGATTCTTCTTATCGGATATGCGAAGCCTAAAAATGAGTTAGATACCCCGTGGCCGATCATGGTTGCTTGCTAAGTTCGAACCCCAAGCTCTTGGGTCCTGGGTTCGGCGTGCATATGTAAGGCGACCAAATGCATAATATATGCTTTGCATGAGCCAGGATCGGGCGAATCGAGCTCAAGATGACCGATGATTTTGTCCCTATTATCTATATGCTTTAGCTCACGGGAGAATATTGTTTCTGATTAATTTTTCATATCATCTGCTTTTTTAACTGAATGTTAAGAACACATGGGTAAGACTCCAAGAAGATCAACACGTCTGACTGACAACGTAGTCTCGAGACCCTACGAATATCGCCGAGATCTTGTGAGCACGTCTAACGTCTAATGTAATCTAATAGAAATGTCTACAGGATCACGCTGTCAGTTGGAGCCCTGTGTAACCTTACCCAACACAAAAGTGTTTTACAAGCTGACTGATCAGGCTAGGTCAACCCTGTAAATGATGCTGTCGCTACTCCGAAAGAAATCTGCACGCGCAGACCGGAGACATTCGAATTCAGTCTCTAAAGAAATTAGTCTCGATGCTAGGAAAATATTAGCCAACAAGCTTCCCGATACGGTTTTAAAATGTCTAATTATATTGAGCCTTTTGTGAGCCCCAGGAGAATACTTACATCACATGCGTATGTGAACGAGACCTCCGAACTTATAAAATAATACTATCATGCATCACCGTACCAGGACCGTAAATCACCAAGTCAAACTACCTATCAGTTCTCACAAAGTACAGCCACAGTAACAAAGGCAGCAACCCGACAAAAATGCAATTGACTCGTCTTATCCCCGTACTCGCGCTCCTCTTGACGACAGCTGCGGCACTCCCCGATGCTCCATCAGTTTTAACCGGGGTTTCCACTCCTGCCACTGGCGATTCTATCAAGCTAGAGTTCACACTATTCGGAGAAACCCTCGACGACGGGCGAAGAAATTTTATTGCTAGCGTTCAAGCTAGCGTGTGGGATCAACTTGCAGCACTAGAGAACAAAGTCAACGCCATGTTTGATAGCGGAGATCTCGATCAAGGCCTTGTCCACCAGCTTTCGTACGCCAGAGGGTCTATATACGAGTGCACCATCCCCGATTTCGCCCACTTGCCAACTGCTTTGGTCAAGCCGCCGAACAAGTGCCCATCGAACTAAATTTCCTTGATCTTTTTCGAACTGCCTTACACGGAGGGGTCAGATGTTAAGTAGCTACATTTGCAATAACAGCTTTCAATGGAATTATACATTTACATAAACCAAAATTCTACAAAGCACCTACCACTTTCAAACCTGTGTGGTGAAAACCCTCTTAACTAGACTATTGTCGGCTGTAATGAAGCGCTTTTCTTCTAGTTCTCTTACTTACAGATAAAGAACCATCCATCATATGGAAACCATTTACTATTGAGGATCTTAGAGCAAAGGAGATCTGGGGAAACTTTCCCGTAGGAAATTTGTATTAGCAGAGGGATTACAAACTATTGTTTTAATTAGTCCTATTGATACTATATAAGACAAATAGCTCCATGAATCTACTTCCCAGCGGTGAATTCATGAGATGTTTGTGAAACTAGAATATTTCTCTAAACCAGATACAGGATTTATTTCGCAGCATCCAGAAGAGGCTTCACGAAACTGTTATAGTTGTCCAAAGGTGCGTATTCCTTAATCTTCTCCCAGATAGCATCAACATTCTTGACTGCTTCATCGCTAAGGGGACCCTTGTTCAACCATGCGACAGTTTCCTTTATCCGTTCCGGAGAGTAAGCACCGAAGATCACCCCATCTCCATACTGACCATCAAGATGGCTATGATAGCGAGTCCATCTGTACCCAAACTCGGCCAGAGGAACGCCTTCCTTCTGTGCTGCTGCACTCCAATCATCCAAAGCTGATTTCAACTCCTCTTTGTCATACATCGCTCGATAGATATTTCCGAGCTGAGTACCAGGCTCCCATCTGCCAGAAGCAACCTCAAGCTGCTGTCTTGTCTTAGCCAGTAATCCGCCAGCTAAAGGCGAGTAGGCATAAAAGGCGATACCAAGCTTGCGAAGGAGTGGGAACGTGGTAGTTTCCTGTGCCCTTGCGAAGGGATTATAGTTTCCCTGGAAGACGGTTGGCTGAACCCATCCCTTCTCTTTTGTAATGTCGTACACCCTTTGGATATCTTCTGGTAGGTAATTTGAGAGACCGAATCGCTTGAATGTGCCGGATTCGTAGAGGTTTTGTATACCCTCAAGCTGTGTTTCCAATGGGATGGAAGGATCAGGTGCATGGAGGTAATATATATCGATCTGCATCGCCATCGACAAAGTTTGTGTTAGTTTGACCGGTTGCCGACATTATCATTCAGAGTCGAAGCAGAGAAACTACATGTTTCAAACTAAAACTCTTTGCAAAGGTTATGATGGTTCAACTTACGGGTCCTAGATTCTCCTTTGCATATTTTCCATGCTCCAAAATACCCTCCACGGTAGCAGTTCCTGCCTTGAATCCGGCACCCTGCTTGGTGGAGATAATGAATTTCTTGGACTTGACATTTGCCTGGCCGAGGGTCTTCTCTGTATCTCCATAGATTTGAGCAGTGTCTAGGTCCTCAACTCCAACACTGCGCAGCAGGTCAAGAGTCTCGAGAACGTGGGTAACCTCACCCGTTTCTGGGTCTGGGTTAAAGGCTGCAGCACCGTATATGATCTTTGGGATAGTCATTTTTCTATTGGAATTTTCGGGGAATTTGACCGAAAAACAAATGATATGTCGTAGCAGCAAATGAACAAGCTATATAATTGCTTGAGAATAAGATTCGAGGTGGATTAAGGTGTAGTTTGTACCGAGATGACTGTGCAGTGAGGTTGGAAGAGAGGAATTTGATTGAGGCCGCTATTCTCACCTCTATATATACTCAATTGCGGGGGAAATCACGACAGCAACACGGTTGATTAGCAATTTACATTCCTGCTAGCGTCGCTCTAACTATGATTGAGTTTCAGCATTACGGTGGCGCCCTCGTTAACGGAATCTGAGTATCGGCTGTCTGCCAGCACTGTGCATTACTAATTGCGGAAGGATATTTCGCTTAGTAAGTGTCTGCGTTGGAGCAAAAGATATCATTTCGGAACTCGAATAGTTCCGGATGAAATGCACACGGCCGAGAACTGCAACCAGAGACTGTTAAAGTACGGTAGGGCTAATTGAAATCGCCGGCGGCAAACTTAATTGCAAGCTGCAAGTACTGGGCTGACAACCTAGCTACGCGTCCTACGACATTTTCATTATTGCAGCGCAGGGTCGATCTGCCTTAGTAATACCATGTTAACTCTTGCTTACCAAGTACAGAATCCGAAGTCCATGGAACTAATATTATAATCCACCCGCACGGTGTGCATACTTGGCGATTGCGAACTGCGAAATGATCAGTACCGAGCAACTACCGAGGTGGTTGGTCTTGTGTCTAATGGCCTAGAAAGAGTTGGGTCGTGCCCCGCTTTCGATTTCGGGTCGGAACGCTAATTGACATCCGAATTATGCCGCTACGAAATATAGCCAGGACTTGGTCTATAGTCAGGCAACCCTGCGAGACTGCTTGATTAATGGTTTCGAGGCTTCACAACTTATGGTAGCTTTCGGCCTTAGCCCTGTAAATATCCGTTAAAATTCTCCATCGGCTGGACGTCGAAAACTGCTAGTGTACCCTCTAAATAAGGCTAGCTGCAGTCTAGCTACAGGCATTAAATTCGAAAATCCAGAAGCCAAAATATGACGGAGGAGAGCTTAAGTATCAAGGTGTATGTATACGTAAGTACATATTCGAATTTTTTTCGTATTTCGTATAGCTTACCAGCATGCACCTACGCGCTTGAGAGAATTGCTAAAGACCTCTGCCTCACGAGCGCCTATCTCCGAGGCTATGCTGGAGATAAAACCAATATATTTTTCTTGCATTTTTACATTTCTGTATTAATAACGAAATTAGCCTCTTCAATGGCTTGAGCTTCTAGTTCGAGGGCCTATCTGGCCTACGATAGTATACAAAAACTGGCACTCAGCTTGCGCAGCCTTACTTTCTTTCCCTCCTTTTCGCCAAGATATAGTCTGACAGAAGATACATGCTTCAAATATCCAGCAATTTGGTACCGGTATAAAGCTCAGACCAGGAAATTCTTAGCCCGGGCCGATCCACTGAAAATATAAATCTGCCACCCGTGCTTCTAAATTACAAACAAACCCCCAATTTCCAATTTCTCCGAAATCCTGTTTGAGATCTCGGTATATTATTCCGCTTAAGTGTAGGATCAATTATCTAGGCCCCATGGATATCGATATGTTGGCGGTGGAGGTGGCGGAGGAGGGGAATGGGAACAGGAGAATCATGTATCGCAAAACCGGGAAGGGGTTGGGCATAAGATACTGCCAACCTGGAGCCGGACCTGATGGACCCACCTGCCACATGGGTTGGTCAGGAACCATGTTTTCAGCCTGTCTTCGCTTCTTGATGAGATAAGCGATATATGCAGCTAAACAGATGATGATCGCACCCAAGGAGCCGCCTACAGCGCCACCCATGATGGTAGTTGTAGTCTTGGTTTCCGTCTGAGGTACAGATTTAGAGGTGCCGTTTCCGGTTGAGGAGCTTCCTGTGGAACCCTTCGTACTGGTGATAAAAGTACTAGGCTTGGATCCCGTGCCTGACTGAATTCCAGGAGGTAAGACGACCGTCAAGCTATCCACCTCGGTGACACCATATGTCGATATACGGTCAGATATGCGAATCGTGGTTCTAACAACCGTGGAGATTACCGTTCTTGTAGTAGGACCAGGAACACTGATAATGGTTTCAACCGCATTGCCTTCTATCCTAACGTCAGAAAAGACCTACAGAAAAGGTATCAATATCGGCTTACCACCAAGACTAAAAACATCATCTGTTGCTCCGCAATTCTCTCCACTATTCTCCCCATCCGGATAATAGCAATAGTATTCATTGACATCGTCCACGGATGGTATGAGCGGTCCCCAAAACATTAGAGAGACCATCCTCAAGGCATTCTTTGATACATGCCATATCTTGCCAGAACTGATCCGTACAGCTTCTTCTTGCATGCGTATTCTTCCAGTCACTTTCGACGTGTGTTCCGCTGTGACAGATGCCGTTCCCAAGACACCCGACTCCTGGCGCGCAGCACATGCTTGCTCTATCGGGATTGCATGGTAAGTCGTCTGATTCTGTGCCATTGGAGAAATAGCATTGTGCAACCGCCTTGGCTGCTAAAAAGACAAGGGTTACTAAGCTATTTGCGTGGCATTTATCTGTTTTGCGGGGAAAGTGGCTATACCACCAACGGCATACCATGTCGACAGACGGCTACCGAACTTGGCTTTCCCGGCCCAGGAAAGCTTATTTCAGAAGTAACAATTAAACAAATTCAACTCTGAGAAAGCGACAAAAATGCACTGGGCGATCTCTTTAAGAGCAATTTCATTGTGAGGCTGAAATAATTGATAGTCCCTGAAGCAATGGTGGTGCCTTGTCAGTGTGGAGAATCCGGATCGTTGAGTACATCTGATTGGTGGCAAGATTAGATACTTCGATAAATCTCTTGAGCCTCAATTTTCAATGTAAATTTGGTAAAAGGATCGTAAAATTTCTCCTGTAGGATGTTCCTTTCAGAAGGGCAGGCAACTCGGCCCTGATAACAAAAGAAGTGCCAAGTTGGACCATTTTCTGGTAACCAATTTCAGGACGATACGCCCTTTCCGAACCGGCGATGCGCGACACTCCCTATCTCAGTAATATCTCACTCAAGTTTACCCAGAACAGAAGTAAATTATTTAGGATTTAATTGTGTTGCCACTGGGAGATATCAAACACCAGGACAACTGCGCGCTATCGGGGACTTCCGATAGCGAATGTTCGAAGCTTCCAAATGCAAAGATTTCCCTTTTTGCGTCCAATGAAGTGATATAAGGGTTCCATCTCCCCTATTAACTAACCAAGTTCCGGCATCCTCCACAATTTTTAAACCAGGAGTCTGAGTCCACAAAAACCATTAACGAACTTTGATGAACGACCCACCAACTTTGACCGCATCTTCACGGCTGCAAAACTTAACATCCCATTTTCGCACCGCCTCCCCAGTTCCCAAAATGCCGCCAATTACCTGCCATGTCCTCGATACCTCCTCCGGCGCTCCAGCAGCCTCGGTTCCTGTCACCCTATCTCTCCTCTCGCAATCTGTCGGCGCGCTCACCAGTTCGGCTGAGGCTCAGTCAATTGCAACGGCGACAACAAACTCCGATGGAAGAATAGCCATATGGTCGTCCGACTTTGAAATCCGGAACGGCCAGGTCTACAAGCTCCGATTCGAAACTTGGGATTACTTCCAAGGAAACACGTTTTTCCCCTACGTCGAGGTGACGTTTGTGGTCAATATGGAGAAGGACGGGAGAGATCATTACCATGTGCCTGTTCTTCTGGCTCCGTGGAGCTACAGTACCTACCGTGGAAGCTAGGTGGCGCAGAACTTTCTATTTATTATCGCATTCGCGAGCGAGAAATGGATTAAAATCAAAAAGGAGGGAAGATGGAAAATACGATTCCTCGCGGGACCCCGATGTTGAAGTGAACTCACTCTTTCATTCTTCCAAATCAAGAGACTGAGCTCAGCTAGGCCTTGCATGAGAAAATAGCTAATATTAGCTGGCGCGTCGATTACGGTATTGAATTCCTGATCGCATGTACATATACATATTGTTTATAGTGAGATATAATAGCGCATCACCAATATAGGAGAACAGACGAACGAGGAAAAAAATTGAAATACCACTTGCTGTCTGACATGATTTCTGCTTTTCAGCTCGTCGCTTAAACCACCATCGCGTAGATGCCCGATGTAATTTCGTACGATTTGAGCTCGCTAGTGCGACTGGAAAACCAACAATTTGAACAAAGTTGTGTTGTCTAGTATCAAAATGCAACAAGCCCACAACACCAATCAGCTAAGAGTGTAGAAGGATTTTCCGGCTCCGGGGCAAGCATCGCCGACCAGATGAGCAAATTGTTCATTTTCTCCTGACCTGTTATGGCGAAAGAATCGAAATCAATAGATTCAGAAACCCTTTTGGCGAAAATACGTACCATGTCTTGCGACGGCGGAGCGTAGAACCGGACCGGACGAATGGCCGAAATTTAGTTCAATTTTGAACCATATTAAGTTACGAGCCGTCCGAGCGAGGAGTATTCGATATTTGAAACGTATATGCTTATGCTCAGCTTTAGGCGTCATTTATCTAAATCCATATGCTTTATACGGTATGGTTGATAAAATACTTTCTCCAAGCCAAGGGAAAACCTGCCAATGCGTCCGCGTGAGCGTATATGGGTGTCTGCAAGCCAAGAAATTAGTAGACGAAGCAGTAACGGCCTGAGTCACAATACCAGGCATAACATTAAAGTAAAGAAATAGAAAGATACGCATGACCAAAGGGGAAAGGATCAACACCCTGATACTGTTGAGAAAACGGCTTGCAGGATAAGGACAGTATTTTTTGCTTAAATATAAATGTATACACTAGGTGCACTAGGGTAAGCGCTTTGCCTGCCGTAAACAATCCACGTGAACTGAAACATGCGGAGATGATATTTTGCCTGTTTGCAAACCATGTGCAGGCGTGGATCGGGATCCTTGTGTAAGTTGAGGGGCGGTTAGCCTACTTCTACCTCAATTATCATCCCTTGCGCATGCCAAGAATTAACATCTCGAGGCAGGAATTAATCTTGAATATGCAGGGCTACGGAAACTTATGAGTCCATCGAGAAGTTGTAGGTGGGCGAGCATCCGCCAAAAGGTTCAAAAATTCGGTATTAGTGCGCCTTACGATCTTCGTGCTGCGTCATAGATAGGGAAGGAATAAGCACGGTCTTCGCCGAACCCTATCCCCTTCCATGGTGATCCTGAAAGGTCCCAATGTTTGTGGACCCGACATCCAAGTTTTTGTTTTCAAAATTTCTTTTCCTCTGCGTTTCCTTGGATCCTGTGGGTGGCTGATCCAGTTCTGTACGTTTCCAATGATGGCATGGAAGCGCTAACCAGTCATGAGGGGGGGTTATAATGCGAGATAAATATATTGTGCAGCAACTAGGGCTGGGGTCCTAGTTCGAAAGGGTCTACGGGGGTTGAATAGTTTCTCAATCGATCCGACTCTTGAGGAAGGTAAAAGCTTGAATATTTGTATACAGCAATCCATTTAAGTTACACAAGACTATAGTGACTGCGGCAGCTTCGTCTTCTTAAACTCTTGGCCGTCAAATAGTATCACGAGATGTGGTTTAATCTTATCCCAGAAATCAAGATTTTCATCGGTGCAACCGCATGCATAAACGGTTGATGAGGCATCTACGTAAGCCTGGATCTTGGGATTTCATGGGTCAGAGGCAAATTTCACAACCTCCTGCATAAAAAGTTGGATTAGATAGATTGTAGACTAGAAAGATTAAGCCGCATTCGAAAACTCCGTCAGAGCAAACTCTCCTCTAACGAAGGAGAAACGGAGAATTTTTCATCGGACCCTATACACTTTATGCATCTACATGTAAAATTTCCCCAACAGTATCTGACGCACTCAATAGTGATGAGTCTATAGGAGATCCCCTTCTGTTTTCAGGATGTCCTCCGACTCTGCGATCTCAAGACACCCTTGCGCAACCACTACAGAATGATGCGCCGCTGCGATAAGTTCACACTTACATATACATTCTTCTAAAATGTTTTTTCTTCTTCTAACGAGCAAAGCCTTCGGTAATGGCGTTGGTCATCGAACGGCGGCGGCGCCGGTGTACATGTACTAATCAGACGGAATTTCCCATGTGTGCAGGACACCACTAACACCTGCTCAATGTGCGGTTCTATTGCGACTTGCATGGGAAAATTCCTTCTTTAGAATTGCATGCTGGTAGTTATGTGGGGGCAAACGTGACTTAGATTCTTCAATAATTGCTTTAGTATGTTAAAGCTAAACCCCACTGTTTCTGAATCACCTGCTGCCTTATCTGCAGGAACATTGCGTCTCATTGATCTGTCTGGTTCGAGTATCTCAATGGACAGGCAGTCTGAGTCAAAACCACAAACGCTGGTGGATACCAGAGGCCAAAATTAAGTCGTTATCTTAAACAAATTAACAAACAGAACAAACTATGCTTATGAAAACACGTTAATCAGATCCATGGTTAAATATTTCTCTTTTTTGCCGTGTAGGTTTAAACATTATGTAGTTACACGACGGGGGTTTGCAGCGCTCCGCTGTAAGAATAGCTTGAATACGAGGTCATGGGCAGGATGTTGGGACCCAACTCATATCATAAGCGAGGTGCCAGTTTCCACGGCTTCCCCACATGGTAAAAATCAGAGAAAATCCGCACGCACTGGCAGATATCCGACGCGCGAATACAGATGGGAATACATGTCCGGTGGATCGGTAGAACATTAGAACATGCAGCATTAATATGCAAAAAATTAACTCGCCGTACATACATACATTCAGACACCTACCAATAGTTTTTATTTATTTTGTTATTCTCTAGCACGCATTTTATTCCGAGGAATTATTGATTCTCTGGTGTGTGCCTGCCATAACAAGCCACCTGTATTGAGTCGTATGGAGAAAAAATTTCCCAATTTTGCCCAGGCTGCTGCATTGTTAGACCTGGTTAGTTTGACGAAGGCTGCCAGAGCAAAAGCGACTGCTTGCGGTTTAACCTCATGGGCATGGCCCCCTAGCTCCGCCGTTTGATCGGTCTCTGATATTATTTTCTTCTAAGCGAAGGGGGGCCGTTGGTTGAAACATATTGTCCTTGGCAAGGGATGAACGGGACAGGGCTTCGAATATCGCGACAGTCGGACCGACTTTGTGGGTTTTCATTCACCTTCCATGAGCTGGTGCTGATTGATCGGGATGGTCATGGCAATATCTGGAAGCAAAGCGTGGGTGGAGAAAAGTGGTCACGTCGCATGCGAGGTTAAGCGTCCCTATGTCGCCGCGTACGTAGCCTATGTATGCCGCCTCTATTTAATGAATGCATGCTTCGATTGGATTAAGCCAGGGCCTCACTTGTCTTCCTGGCGAGAGCAGCTTGTGAGATCAAACCACACCCTATGCCTATATTAGTCCGCTTAGGCCGATACCCCGAGGCTTTTTTTATTTTTATTTTTTATTGCCTGCATATAAGGAAAAGCTTAAGGTTCGAGTAACATTCGCAAGACAGATCCAGATCCAGACTACGTTGCTCCTCGTTTATAACGATCCAGCTGCACTGTGACCCCATCAACCGGGTATTCAGACCACTTCACATCACGAACGAGCAGAAGAAGTCATGGTTGGAGTTGCAGGCCGCAGTAAAGGCTGCAAGACCTGTCGCGATCGCAAAATAAAATGCGGTAGGTTAACGTTAATATCTTTTGCACCCGTTTGTCCCTCTGATCTTTCCCCCGCCGTCTTCACTCATTTTTTAGCGGCATTTCGCGCAATATTTCCTATTTGGGCTATATTCCACGAGTCAAGCACTGGCAATTTGGAATCTGTCCTGCAAACAGATTCCGAAATCGCATTTTCTTGCTAGGAAATGGGATTTTTGGGCTCGTCGTTTGAACTCGCGGACGCAGTCTACCTCGCTGGAATACACCTCATGCGGCACGATGTTCTTAATAAATAGGCAAATGATCATGATAACTGACATGGTGCTCGGAGAATATCTCGAATAAAAGATGAAAATCGTCCGGGCTGCATAAGATGTCAGAAAATCGGCAAGGAGTGTCCTGGTTACGCCCGTCCGATTCACTTTGTCTACAGCACCCAGCAGAAGAGTTCCCCGATAACATGGGAAGAGACACCGACTACCACGATCGAGAGCAGCCAGCTCCAGGTTGTGGTTGGTAATAATATATCAAGGAAGTCGAAGACCGCAAGACGCCAACAGGGCAGTACCGCCGTCCAATCTGTGAGTATTACTTTATCATAATCTTGCAACTTTGTAATCTCGTATCGGGAAAATGAATATCTATAAGAACTATCCAGGGGTGGACTCGGATGCTGACGAGGATTTCAAAATTATAAAGGGTTCATATGGCCCAAATCTCGCGACAGGCGTGACGCAGCACATGCCTCTAAATACCACAATCCCATTCAACAGATCTGAAGTTTACGCAAAAGTCTACGTCCAAGATTTTATCCATGTATCCGCTCCCTACCGGTCTGTCTTCAAGACGGCCATGGTGCCGTATAGGTTTGGACATCTGTACGCGACACACTTTCGGTCAGGAGATACGCCGGAAATACGCAAAGAGCTAGAGGACGCCTTTGGAGCCTGTGCGACGACATATTTTGCCATGAAGGAGAAGGACGTCAATTCGAAAATCCAAGGGCATGTCTTATACCTTAAGCTTTTACGACAACTGAAAAATTATGTCAAGAACGGCCTGGCGAATTCTGACCCCGCAGTGTTTTTATACACATGCATGATGGCAGCACATTACGAGGTAAGCAACATGGACTCGAGGCTAGTAAATCCATTACTACATAAAAAACATTGCACTCTAGCCTACAAGATAGGAAAACAATATGTAAGTTATATTTCAAGAAATATTAAACTAACGCAAAACCTTGCGGACGTAATTTCTAGGTATTAACTTCATCGTCTGCATTAACATGGTTGTACCATCTCGCTGCCCTTGGACGGTTAATATTGTCACTCGGACCGCATGCTTTCCACGACCCACTAGCCGGAGCAATATTGGAGGTCGTAAGACCGTACATAGTATTCAACGGTATAATGGAGTTGAAAAGGACCTTTTTAGAACAGGATGAATGGATAAATATTCCGCCACAGTACTACCCAGGTGGTAAAAGTACGTTCACAGATCCACAATTGCATAATCTATATTCCAAGAAATACTATAATCCAGACAACTGACACACTTCAAATAGGCTCATGGAACCGCCTCCTAGACCTGACCACCCCTTTCCCCCGCCTCATGGAAGAAGGCTTCGCCCTCTCCCGCAGCATAGACCCCACCTCCGCAGCTATCCACTTCCAAAACTGCCTAACCGCAGCGAACAAACTCCTCGCCTGGCGGCAAGAATGGAACCAAACCTTCGGTCAAGACCCGTACACATTCACCGTCCCCTCCCTCTCAATCCCCAACCTCTTCTCAGTGGACGAACAAGGACCCCTCTTCGAAACCGTCCTCTTCTTCGACAACATCTCAGTCTGCACCACCGTCTACCACTACGACGTCTTCATCCTCCTTCTCGCGAACCACCTGCAACGATTCATCCCCTGGTTCGAACTCTATTTCGGTAAATCCGACCCTCTGTGCGCCAAAGTCCGACAGGTGGTCAGTTCCTTCCAGGTCGAGCTCGTCGTCCGCGAGATAGCGAGGTGTATAGACTACCAACGCTGTCCGGAATTCGCGAACGGATCGACGGGGTTGTTCTTCGGCGCGAAGGCCGCGTGGGATATCACCGACCGTAGCAGTCGGATGGGGAGGTTCCTCGAACGGGCGATTTGTGAGTCACCCTTGATGCGCCGGACCGGGGTTACCGGTGCCGGTGATCTGTTGAAGGGGTGGTACGGGCCTGATCCGCCCACGGAGGACGATGTGATGAAGGTTGATTCGCAGCGGATGGCGCATTTGCAGGCGCATGTTCAGGCGTATGTTACGCAGGCGCAGCAGGAGGGGATATTGCCTGCGCTGGTGGATTTTGGGTATTCGCCTATTTAGGTGATTAGGTCTTGCTTATGGGGAAGTTTTATGGGAGTACTTCTTGGATACCATCTGGGTAGGAGTATATTATAATCAGTTTCTTGTAATTGCACGCGAGTATATTTTTTGGAAAAATTCATGTTTTCTTCTGTCTTTCTTGCTTTAAATTTGCTCGCTAGAGTGTCGCCACATCTGTTACGGAGGATGCAAAGAAAATTAAGCATAAAGACGTACATTTATATTCGGGCATTTTTGGGATATCATAGGTTTATAATAGTTTGGATCGATTATCAGATTAGATGAAATGGAATATCGAGTTTTTGACGCGCAAATACATTCATTCTTATTGTTTGTCTATCCTAACTGTGACTACCCGCAGTGATACAAGCAAGCAAAGAACATATAAAAAGTAAAGCAGCGAGTTAGTTGTGCATGGTTGAGCTTGAACAAGCAAGCCATATTGATAGTCATCAAGTGCCAGGAAGTTAGGAAAAGAGAAAAGGGAATATTTATAAAGTTATGTACTGGTTAAGAATAAGAAACTCCCCAGGTTCGTAATGGAGATAAAGTAGAGGTACTCAAAGTAGAAGAAAAGGAAAGAATGTAAGGCTAAAAGTCGCGCTGGTACCATTGGACTAAAACCCGGTGGAAGAGTATATATAAAAAGAATAACTGGTCGATGTAGAATGAAACAACCATTTTGTCGCCTGCCCAGATGTGTATGACTGAATGATAAAAAAATAAAAATGAAGAAACCCCACAAACTCGACGCCTTCCGAGGTAATTTCCAGGTGGTTGAACAGTAACAATATACAAATGAAATGAAGACAGAAAGAAAAGTGACAGATGTAAGGAAAAATAGAACTGTGAACGCCCGATTCGCCGATGATATTTTTGCTTCGCTTGAGAAGAAAAACTGACCTGATTGCTCGAAATGAAAAATGAAATGAAGAAAGGAGAAAAAGAGTATTAAGGCGCAATATACACACAAAAGAAATGAAGAAAAATATGCTGGGGCCTGAGATGTTAATGGTAATGGGGTATGTGAACGAAAAACTTTAGAACCCTGGGCTTCGCGCTTATTAGAAGCAGACCAAGAGATGCTATCTCTTGATGAAGTGTCTGAACCTCCTGACACTTTCTTCGCCTTCTTCGAACAATTCTCTAGCAAACCCCTTTCGGAGGGATAAATCGTCCTTGCTATTCCTATGAGCACCATCGGCCACAGCTTTCCGTTCCCGGTCGAGCATCTCCTTTCGCTCTCTCCGTCTGAGTTCGATGTCGTCTTGGCTGAGGTGGCCGTAGCCGTTCCTTCGCTTGAAGCAAAGATCCATCAAAGCACCCGCATCGACGCATTTCCTCGGGGTGGTTTGAACAATCTGAAATACTTCAACGGGATCACCGACGGCCCTGATTGCGGGTTCTGCGATTTTAAAAAGACCGAGAGAGACACGGAAGAGGATCTTGGAACCTTCGTAGAAGAAGGCATCCCATACACGGAGGACACTCTCTATTGGAAGATTGGAGATGAAACCGGACATGAGCCAAGAAGCTGTGCAGAGTGTGATATCAGGAAGTTTCGAGTTGTTGAAGTTGACCGAGGTACCGTCGAGACAAAGACTAATTTTTGCCCAAACGTGTGGCATGGCGTCTTTGACGGCCATCATGAGGACCTTTTGATATATTAGTAAGAGGAAACGGGATGCGAAAGGAGCATATATAACGTACAGCTTGATCAATGTTGCTACCCTCTAAGCTTCTCTCATGTGTACCAGGTAGATATTGGTGTGTGATGATGTAAAGCATCCAAAAGGACTTCTCCTCATCCATGAACAAGAGGAGCATACCGGCCCAAAAGTTCAAACTCTGACAGTAACCGATTCCAGGCACGTAGACTGCGAAGGCGGTTAGGACACGGCGAAGACTCTGGATTATCGAAGTCTCCACGATCTTGGAGTTGGACTGCTTGTGCTTGGTAAGCTTCGCCCCGTTGGCGAGGGGATATTTCTGTTCGGGCTTGAAGTAGATGTTATCAGGATGAGTGCGGTGCAAATCACGTTCGATGAGTTCTGGTGCCTCGGAGTCGGTTGGAGCGCCTTGAGCAACGAGTCTTTCATAAAGGCCAGGATTCTTGTTGACGTATTTTTGACCGTTGGCATAAAACCACCATGCGTTTCCTCGCCACTCTGGCGGGATCCCTTTTCGAACGAATCTCTTCACTGTAACAGAATTAGCTTTACTCGTTCAAGCAGTTGCAAAGGGCACCGAGACATACGTTTCTGAGATCGAGGGGGAAATCGGACAGGGATTTCGTTGTCAAGAGGAGAAAGGCCGGCCTCTTTCAAAAGTTGCTGCCACTTCTTCTTCCGACGTACCAAGATCTCTTCGTACTTGGAGTTCCAAGCGTTGTATTCGGCAGATGTGACATATTGGGTCTCTGTGCGGAATCTGTACTCAAAATTAGCGATAGGGAGTCAAAGTATAAGAGCCGGAAAGACGTACCCATATCGATCTCTCGGTGCCGCCGGTTTCATGGGAGGATATCTAGGCGGTGTATCATCAGGAGCAGGGCGGCTAATCTCGCCCCAGCCATCAGCGAGTTCGGGCTCTGCGGCGGGAGCAGCCTCGGGGCTGACGGTCTTCCTCTTGGCGGTAATGGCTTCCCATTCGTTGTTCTGGGCATCTTGGAGTTCCTCTTCCAGGTTGATACCGTTTTCCAAGAAAAGGCCAACACCTCTCTCGTCGGAAGTGGGCGAAGATGGCGAGGCAGCCTCCTCTCGCTGTTTGATGAGGAAATCTGCGAGACCGCTTCTGCTCATTCTATCCTCCTTCATGGAAACTTTCTTGGAGTGTCCCTCAAGTGGGGTTCCGCTGTCGGTTCTCTTCTGTTTGTCGATTACTGGAACTTCGGTGGGGTCCCAATCGTCGTCGTCAGATTCATACATGCCAATAGCATCCTCCACTGACATTTCACCGGAAATATCACCAGGTTCTGAGGCTGATGTTGTGGTGGCAGAGTTATTCGTTGCTACTGAGGATCGGACGCCATTTTTCTGAAGTGTCGTTTGGGGAGATCCTTTAACGGCAGAATCATTCAGGTTGGAAGGAACGGGAAACGGGGATTCAGATCGCTTATGACGCAGTTCTGAAGGTGGAGGTGTCTCCTTGCGGGGTACGGCTGGAGGGCGTTCCTCGTGGAGTTCGTCGTGTCTGCTCATAGGGAGACTTTCGGAAGTACCACGTGGCGAGGACTGGGCTTCAGAGGACACTTCCTCACGAAGAATGGTGGGTCTTCTGGCAGGTGCTCGCAGGTTAGGTAGAGAAGAGTGAAAGGACGTCGGTTCAGTTGGTGATCTCGTGGTCGTGGTGGGAGAAGATGATCTGGAATGTTCTTGCCTCGAGGTGGCTATTTTGTTGAATGCCAAGGGCATTTGTATAATCGGAGATTTCATGGTGCCGTTGCTGCTGCTGCTGTTATCGTCTAGGTGTCTACCGTCCCTCTCGGTCGGGTAGCGTGGTGTAACGGGAAGCTGTCTACCTCGATTCTGGGGGTGCCCAGGCGGTGGTGGTGTGGGACCAGTTCGGATTCTCAGGCCTTTCGGCTGGCTATTGTGGAATGGTCCGTTCCCGGAGGGGCCGTTAGCAGGCGGCCTGGGTCGCGAAGCCGAGTGGTGGTTATTTTCGAAGGGAATAGGAGAAGATCGTTGGGAAGAGGCATTTGACAGGAGTTCAGCGGATCGGTAGCTGTTCAGAGGAGGAGGAGGAGGATTGCCATGACCTCGATCGTGATCATGCGGTCTGTTAAAATTAGAACGGTTGCTGCCAGCGGTAGGGGGCCGACCGGGGCTGCGAGGACGCCTGGGAGGGGCGTTTGGGTGGGAGAGCTGTCGCTGCAAGGGGTAACGACGGGGTTGGTGAGGCTGGCGAGGATGTTGGCTGTCTAGGGGCCAGTCGGCGGGGACTTCGTTGTTGCGATCGATGTCGACTGTGGAGTTCGAATGAGGCGATGAAGTTGGCGGCAGCGGTTGTCGTTGTTTGCTGCTGCTTCCCTTCTTAGAATCCCTGCGAGGTGGGAAAGCGTGCTGTGAGTGCAACACAGAATTCGATCCAGCAGCTGGCGACGTCGGTGACGAGCGTGCCTTCCTCACGACATTGACACCAATGGGAGCTGGCATTCGACGCTGCTGGTCGTGATAGTTGGTATTGAGGTTGTAGTTCTCGTTATGGTAGTCCGCGAACTCCCTAATGCTGTTCTCGTCCGCGGCGGGCGGAAGCATGACCGGGTCAGCTCCCACGGCCATGTGGTGCTGCTGCTGCTGGGCACCGCCAACAGCAGCGTGAACAGAAGGGTACTGGTCCACCATCATCATCCGCGGCATGTCCACCGCAGCTCGAGTGCCTCCGAACGACACCAGCCGAGGAGGAGCCGACGGCCTGTAGACCTGGACGAGAGCGACCCTCGGCGGCTGACGCTGTTTGGGGCGAGGTTTAGGCTTTCTGGCGACTGGTTTCGGCTCGCATTTCTGGATTCCAGTTTGAGGCCGAGGTCCGGTTCCGAATCCGTTTGCTCTGTCAATGACCGTCTTCTTTGTCCTGACCGAGACTTTTCTCCTGACCTCCTTTATCTTACCCTCCTTGGGTTTGAATTCCTTGGAGTACGTATAATTGGCTGCTGTTTCTTTGCTTGTATTCCGGGTTGATATTGCTGCTACTCTAGCAGGCCCTCCTCCAAACCCTCCAACGAGTTTGCCAGCCTGGGCGGTGAATATGGTCGGTGTGTTCCTCGGTTCGCGAGATCTGGTGTCGGTTATGTGATGATATCTGAGTTCGATTCTATTGAGGTTTTCGGGTCTGTAAGATCTGAGAGATGCAGTAGGCATTCAATGCCCTGGAAGCCCTCGAAAAGGAGGGACTGGGAGAGAAGAAATAGAAATAGAAAGAGAAAAAAAAGAGGAAGCCCGAAAAAGCAAAAGAAACGATGCGTCAATCAAAATGCGAGCCAAGTGCCCCCAGTCTCCAGTCTCACAGGGTGCAGTCCGAGTGGTGGTGGCTCTCTCTTTCAAATCCCAATCGAGATGGTGCCTGCCTGTTCCTGTTCCTGCCTGTGCGGAAGCGGAGAACGGTCCGGGATACAATTAATAACCGGCCTTGGGCCTTCCCTCGGGTACCTTCTGCCAACTGAAAACACACGTTTTAGCGCCCCGGCTTTGCGAAACAGTTGAGAACTCTCCTGCAGCGACACTGCAGCTAGTTCCCAAAATACCTGCTGAAAGCTGACTCCAGCAGCCCTTTCTCTTTTCCTTTTCCTAGGAGTCTTACCTCGTGTAAGAAAATATATATATCAGATGATGTTATGTTGTCGATAACCTCGAACATGCGGGAAGGGTGTCTCGTCTGGCGATTTCTCGATTATGGCTACTTTCAATTGGCCCGTGGAGTATATCGATAGCGAGTTATATTAATATTATTGTTGTATCGAGTGTTTCGTTCGTTGGTTGGAATCGCGGCTCTGAAAGTGCGCACACGCAATATCTGTTAGAAACTCTGTTGGTTCTCCGCACGGTCATATTAGAAGATTTGTTACCTGTCCGTTTCCAAAACCGATGTGAGAATTCCAATGTTTCCGGTGGGATGAACAAATGCAGGATCCGTATAATTTTAGCACAAAGCGGTGCAGCAGGAGGGGTGTGTGTTCAGACTCTGACACGCCGAAGATTGTAGGTATATCGATGATGGGTTGTCGTTTTCGTAGCAACGGGCACGGAATGAGCAAGAATATGTAGAATCAACAGCATTGAAACCAGCGGGAAATGTCTGGCATATTATCTAGTAATTAAAGTACCTTTAGAATGAAGATTTCCTACGCAATCCGGCACAATATTCGTTAAACACCACGATGCAATGCACAATACTGTTCTGGCGGGAGCCTCTCCTGGGCGCATCGGAGAGAAACCTATGTTTTTTTCCCTATGCGACAAACGAGATCGGTGACAGACAGAAACAAAGGGTTTAAAGTTCAATATCCTCCGCTTCTCAAGAAAGTGCACCTGCAAGTGTATGCAGGTACATGCGCCTTGTCTCTCTAGCTTCACGACTCCTGCATTAGATACTGCACTCCTGAGATGTCAATTTTATCGATACACATGTCCATGTCACGTCGACCCTCACGGACTGACGTTCTGGTGTCGCATGCCCAGCAGAGCTAGCAATTTTCTCAATCTCAGCAGCAAGCTAGTCAGCCCTTCCCGAGATCCATATATTATGGCCAATAAATACTCCAAGGCGAATACTTTAGACTTTATCCGAGCGATTTGTATTGATTATATTGCTTTTGTATTTATATCGAAAGAATACATCACTATGGGTCCTCTATTCTATACATACCTCGGTACTTAATAATATATATTATCTTTCCGACTGCAGATAAGATTGACGTATGACGGAGACCACTCACTCATCATAAACCAGGCTGACTATTGAGCCCTCTGTTAAGGATAATTCAGGTACCGACCAAGCTGTTGGGGTCACCCACGTCGAAAAAAAGACCAGTCTCCCTTGTTCCTCCCATTTTGCACAAGATGCAGAATCTTCGAGGACAGAGCCCGCTCGTAAAAGGCCCGGAATCAGAAGGCCCGTTTACGGGCAAATCACTAACCTATTCGGTGCAAATTCTTCTCTTCTCTAGCGAAATTTAGCGGTTCCTCTTGCCAGTACACGTATCTGCGAAAAGTTAAGTTAAGGGAACCCTCAGTCACTCGACCTCCTTCGCAAAAACCAAACCAGAAAAAAAAAAAAAAAAAAAAAAAACCGTGTCTACGAGAGGAGCAAGTACATGAACAAAGGATACACAACCATATGTGTGTACAAACCTGCGAGCTCGTGGCAGAGCAAAGCGAGAAAGAAACAAAAAGTAGAAATCTTACCGTTCTACAAATAATCTGGCATGTCTAACGGGAAAAAAAGAGAATATTTCGAACCTCCTTGCTCCCAGTGCGAAACAAAGAGTGGAGGCTTGGCCGGTTTCGTTTCAGGACAATTAGCCCCGCAGAACGGAGATCAGGAACCCGTTTCTGCATGCTGTACCCGAGGAATTGGTACCAAAAACTTTGGAAATCGAGAACTTCGCTGAAAAATAACGCTCAGACTTCTCCCCTCCCAACAAGCAAAAAAAACTACGTTAAAACCCAACATTTAATCCACGAACATGTGCATGCCAGCTGTTTGAGTGCCACAATGGGGAGATTTCTTCCATCTGATCACGCTGATAATTAGCAAGCAATCCCATGACCTCTACCCCCTTCCCTTCCCTTCCCTTCCCTTACCGCCATCATGCATCACCTCGAAATACAGGATACATTGTCACGGCGAATATTTTAGATTTATTTCTCTGCTCGCTTCACCGCAGTAGGTTGATCCGAAATTTGCGTGAATGTTTTCGCCCTCAGCCTTTAATTTCCTTTGCCCATGAAAAAAAAAAAATATCCCGGCCCGGCACTTTGGGAAAACCCATGCCTGCCCCCCGGCCAAATGCAATCTTAACCTCCCAGCAAGCAGGCGTCACGACTCGCCGTAAAGAACGAAATTTTCTTTCTCTTCCTATGAATTCCGTTCTATAGAATTGCCTATTCGGTGCGAATTGTGAATATATGTTAAACAATGACAAATCGGTCGAATTCATATGCTCCATAATGCATCATTCATCTTGTCTGTCGACGTGGGCTAGCTCTTCGTGCCGGTCAGGCTAAAAAGGGTGAAAACGTATCGACCTATCGCAGTTTGAATTGAACCAGTTACCGAAAATGCAGATGATCTAATTATCGTCAGTTTACCGATGCAAACGGAACATGGTGACAAGTTTCTCAACCAATCGAATACCGCTCAAGAGAAGAGCCATTAGCCAACCCGTCCGCAATTTAATGTAGCCAAGCGCAAGCCCGGTCGAGATTTGATAATTATCATATGACCATGTTTCCCGTGTCCCGCTTGCGCTGCGCTGCACTGGACCGTGAAATTCAATACTAGAAGTTTAGTCTCGAGACACTCGAAGTTCTAGTGCTCAATCGCCCCGAGACTACTCAATCGCATACGTATAATGCCCGCCGTTTTCGATTTAATGTATCGCATAAAGCGTTGCAGCCCGGACGGTTCAACGACCAGAGTGTGGTTTGCCGAGATAAATTAGAGTTTGTCGATCAAATGTTCTGTGCACACGGGTTCGTGAAAGAAAAAAGTATATGCCTCGGAAACACTTGATCGCAGACGAGACTAGTATCAGATCCGGTAATACACTAATAATTGTACTAAGCCTTCGACTGGCCTGGAGGCCCACAATGTATCGGGTACCGGCGGAACTCAACTTCGGGAGTATTCTAGTAGAATAATAATAATATACTACGAAACGCGGCTATAGCTCATATTGTATTGACTTGAGAACAAATATTTTAACCAATTAACAAATTTAATTGAAAAATCTCGGGCGGAAATCACCTGTCCATCTACAATGCTAATGTTCAATTAAAATCTCTAATCGTGCATGCATACGTCTGTCTGATTCGAACCTTACCTTATCCCGTATAATACTTAAGTAATGAATTGCAATTTATTTCGCTAGAATACAATAATAGATTAAAATCAATCTCGAAACTAGGACTAAAATTATAATTCTCGTACACTGCAATAATCAATACAATCGTCGTGCGCATTCGTGATACACGAAAACAGCACTTACATAGCCGATATCGATATATCAACCCTTCACAAATTCAAATGATTAAAGTCCCCAGATAGACGATAATGATAAAACGACGGAGTCCCCGTACTATTCCCCCACGCGAAAAGATGATTATCTCCAGGCGGCGTTCCATGCGTAGCCGCAGCCGCCAAAACAATACTATGCGGTTCCTGCTGGAACGCAATAGCTGTAGACGCCCCCAACGTCATAGCCGTATTATCATACGTAGATCTGTACAGCGTGCCCAACATACCAGCTGCAGCACCGTCACCACACCAGAATAGAGTTGCAACAGGCGTGCCGACGTCGACTTTCCATACCGTGGCAGAGAAGGAATATCCGCCATTAGTCGATCCGGTGGTATCGACGAATGCTTTTGCGACGTTACCGCTGGTCCAGGCATCATCCCAGCCGCGGTTGAGGATTTGTCCGCTGGAAGCGTAAAAGCCGCGAATGGATGGTTTGACGGACCAGGTGTTCGTGTTGACGAAGGAGATTGGTGATTTATTGTAGACCGAGTCTGCTATGGTGAATATTTGCCATTGTTGGAGTCCGTTTGCACCCCAGCCTGCTTCTACGATGTCTCCGGAAGGTCGAACGGAGTATAGCCTAGTGAGAGATAGTTGTAAGTATTTGGAAACTCTGGTCGAATAATTTATATCTGCTGGGAATAATACATACCGAACATTCTCAACATTGTCAAGGAAGAAAGAGATGGCACTGATCCCCGTCGATCCCAGAGTTGTAAGTCCGAGGGTTCCGATATTACCACTACTCCAGCCGGAGCTGCCGGTGTAGATTCGTTCTTGAATAACTCCGTTTGTGTCAAGGTAGTAAAGTCTCGCACGCTTGTTGGCATCGGTCCAAGTCAGGCCGGAACCGACTGTGGTAATGTTGAGGTCCCACATTGTTGTTGCGAGGGGGGTATTCGCTTTAACGCTGCCCGCGGGGAGGAGTTCCTCGTAGGTGTATGCGGTGAAGGGCGGTATCCTTTGCCAAGTGCCCATGTATACTTTTCCATTGTTTGTTGAGAAGAAGAATTTCTGTAGTATGGTTTTGTTAGGTTGGTTTCTCTAGTATATACTGAAGTGTATTGTATGATATCAAATGAGATGAATGGAAGTTGAAAGGTAGACTTACAACCCAGAGTCCGTTAGTTGCAACAAGTGATCCTTTAATCGGATATGCCTGTTCGCCAGAAGGAAGCACTAAAAATACCGAATGTTCAGAATCATTTTCCCTCGTGGTATCCCACCAACTTATAGTTCAGACTCACCAGTCAACTGTCTCTTGTCAAGTCTGTCGCCGCTGGGTAAAGCAGAAACCGTAACTCCAAGCACCAACCAAGCAACTATCGACATCCAGCGTAGGGACCAACTGCGCATGTTTGCCATTTAAGATTATGTATGAGAGCTCAAACTTCAAGCAAAAGTTCGAAGATATTATAAAGAACTAGATATCCTGTGATAGAACACTGTGGATCGACAGGCTGGTTGTCGAATACAGATTTTGAGTGTGACTTCTCTCTCCTTATATACTTCGAAATTCAAGAGTATCTACCATATTGATAACTACCATGGCGACCCGTCGTATACGAATTTGGTCGAGGACCCTTCTATTCTCGGTGGTGCGATAGACGCTAAAACTTTCTGAGGTTATGGTCGTTTCTAAACGTTATAGTACTATACCATATCGATATAACGTGACGGTGTAATGTATAGGCTATGTCTGATTGTTACAAGTAGGCTGGACGATATAGCCTCAAAATCCAGTTGGAGGATAGTCTATATTCCCTTATAGTTATAAAATACCGTCCCGCAGAGCACGTTTTTGAGTTGGAAAAGCTACTGCGGCCGGAAAACCCAGCCGAGTATCACTAGAGAGGTGCATTTGCTTATGCTACGTGGAAATCCAAGGCGAGTGTAAAGTCGCCTATGCATCTATGAAGGGAACAGCACAGCACACGATGTAGCATAATTTTGCTCCATTATTCTGCATAATTCTATATCGCTGCAATGTATACTTAAGTATATATTTGAAATGCAAATGGGTTGCTTAACTACCAATATCAACCGCTTACTTAGACTCAAAGTAGCAATGGCTTACACCATTAACACCCTATAGTTGTAACTATCCTGCAAAAGGACCATGGTACCAGCTCGAGGATCCCAGGACTGCATCTTAAGCAGTATAGTCGAGGACCAACGTTCTCCGTGCCTGAGCTCGCAGCCGCGGAACATAATTGAAAATCAAGAGTGTTTAACTGTCTTTGTTTACCGCCTACTCCGGTGGCGTCTACGCCATTTTATCATAAGGCGTCGGTCTTGCTTTTCAGCGGTTAGGCTGGGTGCATTCCGAGAAGCCTCTTAGCTGCAAATATTCACCAATGTATCTTTCCAAAATAGAGATATACATAAATAGGATTAATTTCTAGTGAGGCTCTGTTCAAATATACTTTCAAACATTGTCTTAATTCTATGCAGGCTTACAGGTAATGATAGACAGGAACCACCGTTAAACCAAGACATCAAGGCGACCCGAAAGTGTCAACAACCTAAAATAAAGATTCAGGACCGTCAAAAGTGGAAGTTTTAGGCTTCTGCGAACTGCAGCCTCTTGATCTTGCAGACCATCTCGCAGCAGTCTAATGTCTAATTACCCCAACTTGGCACTCGCATGCGCTTCGAATCAATGGAGTGGTAGGCTCCCTCATTTCGAGGAGAGGCTCGGGAAGCCGATATTATGTTACCAGGCATACACGTAGCGACCCGTATTTCGGCCGCACGTGCGATCACGACTCGACTGGTTTGGACTCACGGTGAAAAAACATGTCCTCGTGATCGTGCGTGGATCGCATGTGAAAAATTGATCGACTACAATAGAAAGGAAAGAAGGAATACAATACCAGGTATTACGTAGTCTAGAAATTAAAGGATGGATCGCGATCGAGGTCCATTGGCGTGTTGCAGATCAATACGAGCTCGCTAAAAAGTGCAGGGCTCTCAATTCAATTACCAAAATTTAAAATCAAGGCATCTATTGTCATTAAATCCGTACCAAGTCAGCTGCTGGGGACATTAACTTTCGAAATTATATATCCGCTGTTGCAGATTTGAGATCTTGATGGGTAACTTGATCGGTCAATCATAGACGAGGCGTAGATGAGGAATGGCTGGAATTTGACTAATTTGAACATTTTTGGTGTCTGGCGGAGTATTAGTTTCGGGTATTGCTTAGTTTACAAGGTGCTACGAAAGAACTGCAGAGGCTCTTGAGGAAATTGTCTCACGAATACATGATGTTAACCATTGGATCATTCATTGTGCCAATATGATATTAATACTGGAAAATAATCCATTGAATAACGTATAGAACGTTACTAGTATAGCTAACGCTTAATTCTATCATTTTGGAACCACTGATCCCTATAGTCAAAGCATTAACAGTAACATCACAGTCTACACACATACGCCGAACCTATTTACCTATAAAGTTGGATTTTAGATCCGCAAACCAACGGAATTCCAACGTTATTGACGGACCGGATTTATTGACAAACCTACTTTATATTTTAGCGGCGAAGACGGCATATTCCATGTATTTCCTAACCAGGACATTCGACGAGAAGAGCCTCGCGCTAGAGATTGCACATTTTCCGGAAATATAATACTCTTGATTATGTTATTGGTGGTTGCTTCTTGGAGATTGGTTGCATTTCCTGATCGGTAGAGTGGAGAAATAATCCCCTGGAGTAGGTGGGGTATAAGGCGTCAAGTATCAGCTGTTAACGTTACGGTGCTCTGTATGGCACGCAATATATCAGGTAGACTCAATTCTATGGCAGTTCACGCTAACATTTTGAAACCAACAATATATCAATGCAATACCAACACAGCAGTGGTGTTGCATTCCGAGATCCGGAAGACGATTCTGATATTGCATGCCAGTCTCATAATGATAAAATATAAAAAGGCAGGTTATGCTGCATAATATTCCTGGCAGACCTACACCAATAGGACACTATCGGTTAGAACAATTTCTATAATAGCGTAGTCGGCAAATAATATCAAACGCTTTACAGCCAACAAGCCTATACCACCTTTCTTCGATAGGCACATCGCATCGGCTGGTCACGGGATAATTAGCAATAACGGCGGAGGCGTGATTTAGAACATTTTGGTATCCTGAGGCTCGGGTAGAAATCACTAGTCAATTTTCAGCTAGTCGCATTTTTTCTCATAAAGCTTCCTTGTCCGCAAATACAAGGCAGCATATGTATGCATATCTATGAGCCAGTAAAAGGATCGAAAGAAAGCGGACATAATTTTTTAAGAATGCTAGGGATATGATATAATAGTTGATAGCCAATGTTGAGATCTTTATGAGGTAGTTATTGGGCTATATTAGTCTCGAAGGTCATATGTAGGCGTAACTTGAAAAAAAATTGTAATGACTTTTCCGTCGGTGTGACGTTATAGCTAGTTCGGCAATAGGCAGCGGATATAGGTTATTGGATGTTAGAAAACACATAAACTGCATGCTTAATTCTGTTCATACTATTCTGTCTGTTTGTGTCTTCGTTACTATCGCTATCAAGCTTATTAATGAATGGAAGAGCATGAGACATATGGAAGAGATTCACATCACCATGGCGCCGTGCTACAACAGCACTTGATCAATAGCACATATGCAAAGCTCTATGCCTATCCCTTTGAAATCTGGAGGTGTCCCCGGAAGTGCCACAGTGAAGATACCAACTGTGGCCGTGAGAAACCTCCCAGTAGATATATATTCCTCCTGCCTTACAGACTCTCCAGCCAGCATATAAAATATGCAATTTCTAAAACACAAATGGTAATTTGGCCAACATAGATCTATCGATCCTAGAGAAACCACCAAGACTATGAGAAACCAACACCTCACAATGGCAATCGAAGTATGAAACCTGCACTCTAATATAATTATCATTACACTTCAAGGTCCAAAGTTGACCGACTGATATCGTGGATCTAGAAAGCATCACTGCAGAATGACGTGAGAGATGAACCTAAATCGCAGGGTGAACCAATGCAGGTAGATGAACCAAAGCAAGAGGAACCGCAATATTGCGAGTTTTGTCTCCAAGACCCACAAGCGTCTGGAGAAGATATATTGAAGACGTAAATATTAAATCATATCCATCCAAATTTCCCAACATTACATACCGAAACGTACTCTTCCTGACATCAACACGAATGTCCTAGTTATCATTCAACTGAGGAATTATTCACACACAAGAAAGAGCATACAAAAGAATCCATCAAGAACCGTTCTATCCGTCCGTGGCCAGGTTCAGAAGATGGATTTGCCTGTTGCGTCTGTCCCTATAGAGCGAATCTCGAAGACGGCTATGTCGGGCTTTGGGGCCATGTCGCTGGATCTCACCCGTTACATTTTCGGCGTGAGCTGCTTTTGTAAGCACTTTCATTCTTGGAGGCAGTTACAAAGTTAAGCGAAGGGAATTGTCTTATATTATATCTGCAAGATATCACCGTTTTACAGACTCTTTGATATTTTTATACTCTCATCCTGTTGTTAAATAGATATAGTTCATCCTAGTTATTAATATCGCTCTTGCACAGACAATCGGGTGGTCTCGATCAGGTAATGGTCCAGTTCTGGAAAGGAGGACAGGATCAGGTGTCCGCTTGCAGCAATGGCGAGAACCTGTTCGGCCACGGTGCTCTGTTAGGAAAGCCAGATTGATTTCTGAGCACCCCTGTGCGCTGTGGGCATCGCATTACGCTCGAATTCCAGCCATCTCTAGCCGTCGTGAAGGTAGGGGCTCCATAACTTTCTCCGCACTTTGCGGGATATTGGTGGTCCATATTCCCGCATGAGCTGCACAGATGTAAAGCAATCCGAGTGGAGCCTGCTATTTTGCTTCCTGCCCGGTTTGGCGGCTACTTGAAGCGAGCCTGTCGAGAAAAATAAATAAAAATAAAAATAAAAATAATTTTTGTGGGCGGGCAGGTCATCCGCCCAAGTTGGCATTTCCCAGCTAGAAAAACCAACATTCTTCACCTTTTCATCTCCAAAACATCAAGCCATCTCGACCTCAGCATCTACCGACAGTTTCCCAGGAACCAACCAGCCTCAAATCTACCAGAGAAATTACCTACATGACGAAACCAGACTTTATGGGCATCATCACTTCTCCAGTTCTCGCTCAATCTGTTGCTTCCTCTCTCATCCACGGAGGCGGCGGTTTCCTCCTTCTCTTCGCGATCACCAAGGTCAGGCGCTTGGCTCCTTGATCAGGCGTCCCGAACATCAACGACTCGACCGTTTCAGACTCTGCGCAAGGCAGTTCTGGATCGCATATCGGATACCTAAATATACGGAGGAAACGGCCATAGCAGCACCCTCATCGGAGGGAATCTTGGCGGTTCGGACGAGGGAGGGCTACGATAATTCCCGGCACTACAACCCGCATTTACAAAAGGCCCCCTGTACCGGAGAGTAAATGGAGGTATTCCACTTCGACGCGGTGGATGCGGACTTCCAGCATGCGAATCCTCCCTCGCAAACCGCGGCGACGAGACAGCAAAATCTATCCGTTCATGATGATCCTTGGATTTCTCCCGGCTTCGCAGGAGTTTCCTCGACCACGACTACAACCACGATCAGGGCCGAGAGCTCGAACTCTATTACCGTTCTGAGTAGCAGTAGGAGCGTCTTCACGTCGGCGCAGGCTGCGCCTAACTCGCACAGGCGACGTTCCAGCGTGGTCCTGCGTGGACAGAAGGCCCTTCTACTCGTGGACCACGACACTGCTGTAGCATACGTGGACAACGAAACCGCGATCGAGGATTCACCGGACAACAGATCCCGGGATGTGAAACCCGCCCACGGGGACACTCTCACCGTTGCCAACGATGATCGCAAATCCAGGTCCAAGAGCCGCAAGCGTAAAGATCGAAAGAAGAAAAACAAGGCAGACCAGTCACGATCGCCAGCACCACCTGTTCCTCCCAAGATCGCCGAGGAATCGCCAGCACTGACTCCTCGTCGGATTGAGACCTTGAAAGCTGCTGAAAAGGTCCCTACCCTGGATCTCAAGTCAGACCAAAGTTCCAAATATTCCCCGATATATATGAAACGAGGTGTTTCGCCGGCACCTGCCCGATCCAATGTGTCATCGCTGTCAACCTCACTTAGAGAAGCAAGCATGGCGGCTCAGATTCCTCTGCTGACTCTCAATACCAAGATCGGAACCGAGCAGCTGATTTCTCAGCTTTCTCTCCATAACTGCGATTCCAACTCTTCGGATGGACAGCCAGAAGATACTTACGAGGTTAGCCTCGAACATGACTTTGTATCTTCGTTTGCAAAGTCTAAGAAGTCGCCGACGGGAAGTGGGCCGCAAAGTGATGTCGAGGATAACCAAACTAACGGGATCTCGATTGACCGTCAATATCCACCTCAGGAGAAACTTAAAATGTGCGCTGAGGACTTTGAGCCACTCACGATGCTTGGAAAGGGAACGTAAGTAAAACAGCTGACTCTTAATATCTAAAGCAACGGTTTGACATTGTACATAGGTTTGGCACCGTTCTGCTCGTTCGACACCGGGCCTCTGGCCGCCTATACGCTCAAAAGCAACTGAAGAAAGCTTCAATTAAGGTCCACAAACGGATGATCGAGCAGACAAAAACAGAACGTGCAATTCTCGAATCCGTTCGTCACCCGTTCGTCGTCAAGCTCTTTTTCGCCTTTCAGGACCATCAGAAGCTATATCTTATTCTGGAATACGCTCAAGGAGGTGAACTCTTCAATTACCTTGCTGCGGAACGCATTTTCCCCGAAGACACAGCCGCATTTTACAGTGCGGAGATAATTCTTGCGCTCGACCACCTACACCGTAATGTGGGCGTAGTGTACCGCGATCTGAAGCCCGAGAACTGTCTGTTGGATGCCTCGGGTCATCTACTTCTCACCGACTTTGGTCTGAGCAAGGTTGCAGAGGAGGGAGCGAGATGTAGGAGTCTAAGCGGAACACCTGAATACATGGCACCGGAAGTCTTGGAGGGTAAACCATATGGCTTTGAGGTCGATTGGTGGAGTCTCGGGGCCCTATTATTTGATCTGCTGACTGGCAGCCCGCCATTCCGTAAGTTATCCTTCACTATTCCATGTTCCTGATGATAGTGTTAACAGTCTACCGCAGCTGGCCAAAATAATGCCCAGATCCTCAACAAGATCAACAAGCAGAAAGTCAAACTACCATTCTACCTCTCTCCCGACTCGAAAGACCTCCTCACCCGTCTCCTTCGCAAAGAACCGGCGAAGCGTCTAGGATACAAGATGCCGCACGATCTCACTACTTTTCAAAAGCATAGATTCTTCCGAAAGATCGATTGGAAGAAACTTGAAAGACGCGAGTTGGATCCACCGATTTCACCCTTGATTACCGATCCGTCGAAGGCCGAGAATTTCGCCACGGAGTTTACAGAGGCGAATTTTAGTCCTGTTATTACTCGTAGTAGCTGGTGGGGAAGAGACGGCGGGAGACGGGAGGAGGACGTTCATTTCGGAGGGTTTAGCTTTGAAGGTGAGACTGGGGATTGGGGTGATCGGTATTTTAGGGATTTCTAAGATTCCATTGTATCCCGAAATGATCCCTGCTATTTTTGGTGGTGGTGGAAGGTGAAGTATACCTTTCTTGTAGTCTATGTTTTCTTTGTTATAACAGTTATATAGCACTAGGAAGTCTAGTTCCAAGATTGTACAAGAGCCCTATACAAGACTGTGAAGCAGGAGACCTGGTAACAAAGTTACTAGAAGAAGCCATATAAAATTATATTTATCCAGATATCCAGGATCTCACTGATAATGGTGAAGAAATAGAAGATTCTGAGCACTAGGAGTAGCTGGATCTCTACAGAAATACGTAGAAGAGATACAATATACAGACATACTCTTATAGCTCATTCACTGAATGGACATTTTCCGTAGATGTTGTCGTAAATCTCCCAGCTGCTCTGATATTCCCCAAACGTATAGGAAAACAGCAAGATCACGCCATTCAGTCACTACGTCTCACACTTCTCACCACTTCTCCACCGTAATTGACCGTAGAGCCTGTTGCAAAAAGCAGTCACTATACAATCACCGGGAGATATATGTTTTCGTAATTGGAGTAACCGTTTAACTGCTCAAAAAACTATATAATGCCCACCTTGCCCTGAAATTTTCTATTTTCTTTCTTTCTTCCTCATCTTCATATCACCATCCTAGTCTTCTCACCCTCTATGTCAAGTTTGGTAGCGAGACGACTAACATATCGTTCTCGCCGCCGACTCAAATGGCATCATTGCCAGTTTCCTCAGTTTCCGACAGGTGTTTCTTCTATTCCATACTTTTCAACAACTTAGCCTGCCGGAATGCTGATTTCCAACGAACAACCACCCGGCCAACCTCCTAACGGACTACCCAACCAGGGTACGGGTTGTCCGTCGGGCGGTTTATGGCTTAGGTGTTGACTATTTCGCATTGGATATACGCTAAACCCCGCCCGGCGGATGATGAACATCGTCACCGGTTAGGTTGTCTTCAATCCTTGAGTCTCGTATAGAGCTCTAGGGTGGGAGAAAGACCATGCGGAGGCCTGGTGAGCTTCAAAATACTGCCTTTGATTAGGAAATCTATATACACGATATACGATCACGAATCGGAGCTCTCGAAACGACATTATACCAGCGGGATGATACAACATCCCATCATGCTGAGGGACTATGAGAATATCAAATATACATGCACTTGTCTAAATTCCAATATATACAAAACAGCTACAATTTTACAATGAATCCGCAAAACACTCTAATGTTATAACGAAATCTGCCGCAAATTCGAAACCGAGGGTATCTTTCATGCGTTTCAAGCAAGAAATGCCTCTACAGACCAGACCCTGTCTCGCAAACTAACGGCAAACCGGTAGATCAAGTAGCAGAGAAAGAGGAGAAAGATACAGTATGGTTTGCAGTCGGCTATGAGAGAGATGGTAGCCTTTGCCTCGAAGATAATAGAATGCATATTACTCCTGGCTCGATCACACATCCATCTCAAGCATAAATATTTACTTCACGATTCAGAACTTAAGAGGGCACAGGCAAAGTATCTGAAGATATCAACCTCCGGTGTAACCTCTTCCCAGGGGTCAGAAATTATATAATACTTGATGCATAAAACGACTCTATAAGCTATGTATACGTATCCAGCGAAATCTAAATTGGCCATAGCTGCCTTATAAGTACATACTCTCCAATACTTCTACTATATGTTTCGCTATTTGACGTATCTAATATGTAGCGAAAAGCAGTGGAAACTTACGACTATGTTCGAATCATATCCAGTAGCAAGCCCATGGTGCTGCAGCACAGTTGCCCCGTCACCGGTGTCTGCTACCAAATGGTGATTTTCAGGCACACATTTGATAAATTTATATACTACAAAGGTTGAATTCAACGAACCAGTACCCACTCGCTTTCTGGGATAGTATAATATACATGGGTGGTGGCCGCCGCCCACCATGTCCTTACAGACTAGTCTCCTTTCCACCCTCGTCACAGAAACCCAGACGAGCCTCACAAGCTTGCTAGCGCTGTCGCCAAAGTATTACGTTGGTTGAAAAGAGATGGAGAAATACTGTATACCTACAACTAAGAGGTGGAAAAAATATGGATTCAGCCTAAATATACGAATTTAGTATACGGAATCTGAAGAATGATCGAAGTCGACGGGAGAAACATGCTTTTGGTCCGAGATTTGCGGGGAAGAGATTAATATAACTTATTAGCTACTATACTAAGGTACATCTTATAACGATGGAGGTCCCATATGTGTACACATGACTGACAAACGGGTGCGACCAGTCCTTCGACAATTATTTTAAAACAGCTGGGTGGTTGGCCAAGAGTCTTAGACTGGCTGTCTACACCACTGATTAAAGTCTATTAAATAATAAACAGACTGATCATCTATGACCGCCTGATGGTGGCATTGGATCAAACCGACTGGGTATATTCAACTCACGACTACACGTCCGTGAACAACTTTCGGTATCGGTTGATGTGTGACTGGATTACAACATATCATACTCCCTCGGCCCCGTTTACGTTTACGATTAGAGGGAATGGTAAAACCTGCCTGATGGTCTGCCTACTGGCTCTGGTTGAGGTCTGACCTGCCTGCCCTCGGTATAATTTTATTTGGAAGATGGTGTACTCATCTATAAAGTTATATATGCAATGAAAAAAACATGATGAACGACGCTTCAAAGGTAACATAGCGTTATTAAGATGAAATGACCTCCCCTGCTTAGAAGCCGGGTTGATGGAGGCCCGGAACGACAAAGGAGCCGATATATTCAGGATCGTCGCACAAGTCTATGAAGATATCTATTATCTATCAAGAATGATTTATCTTTACATTCGATTATAATAAAGACATGGAAAGAATCTTTGCGGGCTTTGAACGCAAACCAGAATACTCTGAACACCAACCAGAACACGAATCAAAGACTCTCATTAATGATGAAAAAATGACAAAAGAAAAACAGATCATTCAAGAAGAGAATATAAATCGGAAACAATCAGGTATTCAACCACATCTGAGACCCCCCCAAACGCCTACTCTAACCTCCCAAGAAGGATCCTCATCCCAGAAAGTTTTGCCGGTATAGTACTTTGGAATGATCCAAGGACCAGCACAAGGAGCCCAGATATCAAAGTTTCTAAGACCAGGTTTTTTGTCGCGGATCATGACATCGACAAGTCCTTGGGCCAACCTTCCGGCTACATCACCACAATACACACGGACAACATCGCGTCTGTAGCTGCACAAGTAGACTGCGGTGTAGCCGGAGCATGCGAGAGCGACACAGTGGCCTGGTGGGGCGTAGCAGAATGCGTGTACCCATGCACTAGAGCGTAGTCTGTTGATGGCTGGTTGGACGTACTCGGGTTCGATGCCGAAGGTGTTCCCCGCTGGTTCGCGTTGGCAGTAGTAGATCTGCTTGGCTCGTTTTTCCAAAGAGGGGCCAGTTCCAGTAAGAGTTTCCTGGTGAAGCGATATAGTGAGTTCTATATTTCTCAGAGAAATGAAGGAATATATACTGACATTACCAAAAGCAGTTGTGTTGAACAGTGGGTTCCTGCTCAGCTCTTCAGCGATAGCCTAAAGTAGAGGTCCATTGATTAGCTGAATGATTTCACACGGAAACACACTTTCCCACAATCAGGATATATGTTTCTTGAGTTTATTTCGTCTCGGAACTTGACTATCTTACGTTGATGGAAGGACCAGATACTTCATATTGCGGGCCGCCAGGATAGTACTCGCCAGAGACAGTCAGGGGAGCCAAGGGGAGCTTTTCACCGTTTCCGAGGATAACATATTTGCCATCATCGGCTGTAGTGATGCCAGAATCTGTCAAAGGAACAACACCGGCCTAGCGTGGATGCGAATCCGCGGTAAGCAAATCATCAAGATGTCGCTCGCATCTATAACAAGATTTACATCGACTTACCAAAGCACTCTGGATGAGACCGAGAGTCAAGAGGAGGGATGTTGCGAGAACAAAGCTGCTGAAAACGGTAACGAATTTCATCTTGAAGATTGTTACTCGGGTTTTCTGATGATGGTAATGAGATCGAAGAGGAGTCTAGAGAGTGGGATGAGAGAGTGTGTGGTAGAGATGAAAATCTACGATGGACTTGTGGTAGAGGTTGGATGAAGAGAAGATAAGAAGAGAAGATTTGTGGAAGGGGTGCAGGGGGGTTAAATAGTGGTGGTAGACGGGACGTGGGAATAATCACATTCAAATTTGTCACAACAGAGGGGTTGTCAGGAAAACCATCTACTTCACGCATTGGTCAAGTGTCACCGTAGTCCAATAACATCGACGACATCGACACACTGATGCAATGGCTTCCAAATACCTCAAACTTCATTTTGTGAGCCTGTATTTGCTGTCGCAGAACCTATGGCCAAAGATCGAGGTCTTCTGTGAACTGGAGGATACAAGATGGCCTTGCTTCTTAAGTTTTATGATTCGTCACGGCGAAAGTTTGATATTAATCTGGATGCTTTTTCCAGACCCCTGTTGGGAAAGCGTCATTGAAAAGTATGTCAATTCTCTCTTATAAAATGTTTACAAGATCATGCTAATATCGTATTCTTTGTTCTGAACAGTTCATTCTGGAAACCAAGGGCGCGAATGGTCCGTTGGATAATGCAACTATCCGTGTTGACCCTGTTGGATTATGGGGGCGCAAGAGCCCCGGGACAGATCTATGACCATCGATATATCATGCTCAAGAAATGCAAATATTTACGATTGCTGTAGTTGCGGCCATGTAAATAGGTTTTGGGGTGTGTTTTTAGATAAATCTTTATGTACAGATATAAATTGATATATACAAATTTTGTTTGAAGAGTCGGCCTCCATATTATGTCAGGAAAGTTGAAGGTACAGCTAAAATGCAGTTTATATATGCCAGTGAGTATTATCGTGTTGACGTCTTCAAAGGGAGTTAGTTCTCAACTATGCCTTGGGATTGGTCTGGACAATAGCCCTTGCAGTAGCAATTGCATCCTGAGGACTTCGCTTATGGTATACAAAGAGACCCTGAAGCTCAGCTGTGCTGATGCCTTGACCAACGCCATTGAAGGCTCCTGAACCCTTTAGAACTTCCACAAATTCATTGCACAGCTCTTGAACCTTCCCCCGTCTTTCAGGTTCCATCTCTTCCTCCTCACCACCGTAGAAGCGTTCAAACATCCTCTTTACTTGCCATTCGGTTGCCAAACCTATTTCGACAGCCATATCGACCCTCCCAGGTCGAACTAATGCATCATCCAGCCTCTCTTTGAAGTTTGTAGTTAAGAACAAAATACGCTCTTCACTACTGGCTACTCCATCTAAGGCGTTCAAAAGTCCAGAAAAGGTAACATTGGCACCAGAATAACCTTCCTCGTTCATCTGTTTTCTATTCGCAAAGGCGGCATCCACGTCCTCCAGAAGCGCAATACTTCTCGTGGGCATGTTGGTCAATAAATGGTTCAGCCGATCGTCTGTCAGCCCTCTCTCGGATAAGTTGATCAAACATATATCGTAACTAAGCCCTCCGGCTAAAGCGTTGATAAAACTCGATTTGCCGCTCCCCGGAGGGCCGTAGAGTAGATATCCTCGGCGGTAGGGTATCCCACGATCGTGGTACCACTTCCTCGAAGCCAGAAAGTCGTTTATATCACCCACGATCGATTCTTTGACATTCTCATCGAGCACGACGGAACTTAACGGCCGTTTCGGTTTCGGTTGTCCGAATGGTCGCCATTCTGTCATCCATGAGGTGTATATGACGGTTTTACCTTCCTGGCTTTTCAAAGCCTGCTCCTGTGCGGCGGAAAGGAGTTCGTTAAATATGTTTCGGTGGGAGTATAATGTCGTGAGGGAGACCGTTTCCCACGGGATACCGCTAGGATCGAGATTTTTGAGCTCCCGGGTACGTTCCATGTGGATAAAGGCGTTCTTGTAGCGGAAGATGTGGTTACCGATGCCCGGGAGGAGTGAGAACGACGTGCTGATGCTACCATTGTCGTGATTGGAGATAGTGGTTGCCACGGAGAGATGGTGGACCCGAGGTGTGTATCGGGTGAAGAGGTATTTTATCGGAGACGTGAACGGTGATATCTGGGGTGCATTAGTGGTAGAGTGTGCCAAGTTGGCTTGCGCGAGTTTCCGCTGATGTTGGTGGATCCATTGGAGAAACCAAGCGTAGGATTGGTCGCGAATGGGTATCTCAACGGTGATTAAGAAATGCCGTTTAAGTGATTGCGAGAGGGATATGATGCCCTTACGACCGACAGCGAGACCAGCAGTGAGGCCGACGACACCGACTCCCTATCAGGACGACTTCTGGTTCAGTTAGCTGTGCAAACTAATTAGAACGACGGATGCAGCTTACAGCCGTCAGAACTTGATTGTCTAATAACTGATCACTCCATGTCCTTGGCGTTGCTTGTGCGGATTTTGGAGGAACTGCGACTCCATCAAGCTGAGTAATCGGCTTGTCATCGCCTGGTGTCACCGAGAGAGTCTCCTGGGCAGCATAGGGTGGAGGTGTGTCGACGGGAGGTTTAGCATTCTGGTTGCCTATGCCGAATGGCATTACCTCTGCTCTGTGTCGACGTAGATTCGCTTGTAGCAGGCGTGCTACAAGCTACCGTGATGTCGATGTCGGATGGTGGGAATGTTGGTCGGACGTAGGAAATGAGTGCTTGTTTGGTGATGTTCGAATTTATTTGAATCCCAGTCAACTACCGGGCGGCGGTCCTCCCGGAGCCCGGAGGACACCCCAGAGCGCCAACCATCGCCCCCGCCAAAGGAAAGCTGGAAAGTATCACCAACACCGCGCCGTCTTGCGATCTTGTCGAATTCTCTCCATCGCTCGTATACCAAACACTTCCTGCCAGAGACCCGAACTCGTACAAGCATTCTCCGCGATACTCTTTCGTCGATTCTTTCAAACGGCTCTTTTTCTGAGGCACGACCTGCTTCACGACCCTTGGACCCCTTGCTTCTTCGGACCTGCCTGAAGCTTCGCCTTTGGAGCTGACTCAATCCAATCGAATCGTGGAACGGCTGGAATCTTCCGGTGTCTCTATCCTGACCGCTCAAGTATATATACAGCAGCCCCCCCACTGAATTCACATCTTTTCTCACTTGTCCTCAGCCTCTTTTTCAATTTCACATTCTATCTATCAGTATTTCAAAATGGCCAACCAAAAGAGAATCATGAAGGTTAGCGAGCACACCTCTCAACCGCAAGTATCCCCGGGATCATATCTAACACACCTCGTGATAATGTAGGAGTACAAAGAAATCATAGACAATCCGTTGGACGGCATCTCTGTTGAATTTTACCATTCGAACATAATGATATGGGATATCTTCATCAACGGACCTCAAAATTCACCGTACGCGGTACGTGCTTACCCCTCTTCTATCCCACCGGCCTACCCCACCCTTAAATAATATCCTCGCCGCCGCACGGGTTCTTCCGCCTACCGTGGAATATTCGAACATTCGTAGAAACCACAGCTAACTCTCTCTCTCTTTTCTCTTTTGCAGGGTGGGCTTTTCAAACTCCGCCTAGAATTGTCTAAAGATTACCCCTTCAAAGCCCCAACGCTTTCCTTCGCGACAAAGATCTACCACCCAAACGTGTCCAATGACGACAAAGGATCCATGTGTCTTGCCATTATTCGCGGCGATACCTGGAAGCCGTCCTGCACAATCGCTGCCGTTTTAGAAAAAGCACTTAATCTGCTGAGGGAACCAAATGTCGATGACGCCATTGAGACGGGAATCGCGGAAGAGTTCAAGACGAACCCAGAGCAGTTTGAAAAGACTGCAAGGGAGTGGACAAGGAAACATGCTCAGTAAGATGCCTATGTGCTTGTGTGTGGTACGCGAAAACGAAAGACAAGAGACAGTCTGTGAGGGCAGAAAGGCCCAGAGAAAGATTCTGTTTGGTGAAAAAAACGACAATGGATTCACGGTTGATGATTATATTGTTATCTTGGCGTTTTGTTCTTTCTTAATTACACCTTTTGAGAATGGCATGCTTCTAGTTACTTCTGGGCGACCACCAATTTGACCGTGGATATTTGCAGAATACATCTGGTGTTTTCAGTTGATTGTGATTTTTTTATTATCCTTAGGTCTTATGTTCTGATAGAGAACAAATACTTGTCCAATACCAATCAGTTGATGCAATCAGAAGCTTAAGCTTATAACGTGATCACGTATAAAAGTATTCATATCAATCCCTTCACTCCCGTGACGATGACGATGCTGAAGTTCCTTCCTCAGAGGGCGTCGATAATTCACTAGCTTCACTTTTAACATAACCCTTGACTTTTTGACGGTGTAGCTAGCATCTAAGCTCAAAAACAATGTATTAATATTATATTAGAAGTGGAAAGTAGTGCATACTAGAAGATCAAGAGATGTGGTTTTATATCCGACCTTTTTGGGAATTTTTACCCAATTCTTGTGGCTTTCAAAATTAATGGGTCTCGTGGTGCGCCATTGCGATTTTGTGATACAGTTGTTCTTCTCCCAGTTTCAAGACTATCACACTGCAACTTCCATTCCAGAGTCGTATGGGAGACATCTTGATTAGGTGATATACATGTGTTGACGTCCCCGTTAGTATTTTTGGGGTGCAGCCAGGTTGTTATAGATAATTTGTCGATACTGGAAACGATATCTCTCAGCGATACCTCGGGTATGTGGGGGCCATGAGGCAAAAGCAGTTCTCCCAGTCCATTAGCATTAAGAGACGTTATCAGAGATCCCAAGGCGGTTGCGCGACAAATTTCTATCTCGCAGACGAGATGGTCGTCATTCTTATTTTGGAGGATATCTTGTACCATGGTGTGCATTAGGCTCAAAACAGCGACTAGCCAGTCCTCCCTTTCATATTAGATGAAATCTAAATTTTTTCGAAGTATTATAGATTGGATAAAAACGGAGTTCATTGATATTTCTACACATCTATTAAATGAGTGATAAGGATTGTTTACCATAAATAGGCTGTGGGACCAACCGTAAATTGACTTCAATCTCAGACTGCGTCGTATGCTCCTTGCACTTAAATCCTCCTTGGGGCTTTGCAGAGTGTTTTCTATAAAACTGTGGTCGCTCGTGGTTGTTTTGTTATCGATAACCACAACAGTCTGGTTACGAGATTGATCGATAACAAGTACCAAATTGATGATCAAATACTTGGACGCCTGTTCGATGATGTGCTTGCAGATGGGAAGATAGTGGAAAACAGCTCCTATGAACAGTCAGTCTCCATAAGAATCTTCTACGAACTTTGGCTTATCCTTATCGCCACCTCGTATGCAGCGGTTAATCCATAGCTGAGGCCAAGGTGATAACGCTCCCGCGAGATCGTATTCGTCTGCTAATAGAGCGATAGCCCGCAGAGCTGTAAATTTGATGACAAAGGGCACCCGTTCTTCGGTACTGCGGTAATGAAGAATATTGAATATAGTTGTAAGCCAATGGACATCAGTGTTGGGAACCGTGATTTTGGGTTAGTCTCCTCCCAGCAAGGTGATCTTTTCGAGTAGTACGAACTTCGTGTCTGGGTCTAGGAGTTTCCTCCAAACCGTTGACGCGACTCGAAGTGCAACGGATGATACAAGGAAGACATAGTGCTCGGCGCTAAGTTTCAGCTCGACTGCTAAAAATCTGGGATTGGGAAAAAGGTATCCGTCTGCGTTCCTAGTGGTGATCTGGGAAATAATTGGGATATAAGTTGTCCAGTGTCGACGCGATCTGTCGATAAATTTATAATTATCTATTTAAAGCTGAATACAGGAGAATGGAGTTTTGAAAGTGTCAGCGAACAAAAATATCGCCAAGACGCGCCGTTCTTCCAACTGGCCAATTACATCGAGTTTGTGGGTACTTACAGGTACCTAAGTACCTAGGTAGGTACTAAGTTCTTAGGCAAGTGCTGCAGTAGTTAGAAGAGAATTATAGACCTACTTCGAGGACTATCATACAAGGGATATCCATCTCCATCCATCTCGAAATCTCCATTCAGACTTCCCTTCCACCTCAAAACTCCAAGATAACAAGCAACACAGAACGCCCATGTCCCTCAATTACCAACCGATAGATGTACCGCATCTCATCTGCAGTACGAGAATAATCAAGCCTCAATCTCTTTCGGCCGATTCGTCCATTCACAGCTCTTCCCGCTCGCCTTCTTCAAAATCTCCTCATTATCCTCCGTCCACCACTTCTTCAAGATCATTTGCCCACGACGAGCCATCCCCGCATCTCGATTCCTGTACACGCTATCAATAGCCCTCACATCATCTCTGTCGTTCACCAACCATCTCCTCTCCTCGCTGAACCACGTGTCGTAGGTCATACCCGTGTGCTCGTCTCGCACGTTCGCCGCCAGCCGGTCCTTAACGATGGTTTTAAGTCTCGTCGCTTCGAGATTTACATTCCGGCCTTCACGGGATCGTTCGTCGGCTTTTAACGAGCGGGCGTTGTAGTATTGGATGTATTTACTTTTCGAAACCGCTTGGGAAAGGGTATTCAGTGACACTTGCATCATGTTTGTGTATCCTAGGTCGAGGTATCTGAGAGAATGCGAGGATTTTATGAAATTCAAGGCGGATTCGATGATTCCGTCTTCGATCCAGTTGAATTGCATCTTAAGATCTATTGTCGCATAGGATTGTCCTACATCGACCATACGGATGGACGGGTGGTCTGCTAATGCATCGAATATGGCGGCGGTGCCCATTGTGCTCGCACCTATGGATTGCAGGGAGAGACGTTCGATCGAGGTGTTCTTTTTTAAACCTTCGGCGAAGATTTTACAACCGGTGTCGCCGATGAGATTATTTGACATGTATAGCGATTTCAGCTGGCAAGTTTGTTGGGAGATGAATTTGGAAATGTAGTTTATTGCGGTCATTTCGCCTTCCTTGGCGGGGAGGATGCCGACGCCGTTGAGGTAGAGGGAGTTTAGAGGTGACGGTGGCGCTATGGGGAGGAATTCGCTGAAATGGTCGGAGAGTTTTTCGAAGACTTTGGAAAGGCAGTCGTCGCCAAGGTCGGTTTGGTCCAAGTCCAAAGTACGAAGACGGGGAAGCTGTGAGAGCAGTTTGAATAGCGATTCGTGGCACCCTGAACCCAGCGGATTTCGTTTCAGCCAGAGATTCTCAATAACCCGGCTCTTGGACATCGCGTCCACCAGGATGGCGAAAGAGTCCGTATCAATGCAATTTCCGGCGAGGTACCAAGTTCTCATCGCTTCAGGGCGTTTTTCGAGAAAATTGGTAATGGCAGAGGCCCCGTCGGGACCTATTATATTGTTACCGAGCAAGAAATGTTCGATAAAGGTATTGGTCTCCAGCGACTCCATGAGTTGTGATATCGATGGCCCGACGACCATTTTGCACAGATCCATCCGTCGATCAGAGTAGACGACTCCTCGCTTGAACTCTAGAAATTCCGTTTTGTAGTATGGTTCGTAACCTGGTTCGTACTGTTTATCCGGCGTTCTCTCGGCGTCATCTTTTATTTGTTTGGATTCGCCAAAGTGCGCCCGAAACTCTTCCGCCGATATGTCTTTCATCAGATGGGTGAAGAATGGTTCGAGCTCGCTGTAGGGTGCGATTTCGACGGGCATGGGTAGCGATAGTGGTTGCAGTACGGTCTCTGGTGTTATCCGTTGGTCCCACTGGCCGTATGATTTGATCTTGAGTATCCATCTTGCTGCTTTCTCGCCAGGCTGTTTCATGCTACAGCTGGGGCCAACGGGCGAGACGCCTAGTCGGTCCATGATACGGTCGGTGTCCATGCCGGTCAGGTCCAGCTCGATTGCGGGCGCCATTTTCTGGAGGTTTGAAATGACTCTTCTTCTTATCGATAACGAGCTTCTCAATTGAATTTCTAGAAGGCGTGAGAGGGTCAAATTGAGTGCACCTATCGCATGGCGAACACGTGAGATTAGTATTGAGAGACTCAATGGAAGTCGTTGGGTGAGAGAACGAGTAGCACGAAGGATGTGAGAGCGCATACCTCCTACAATTGATCAGAAACCAGGAAATATCCTGTATATCGGTGTATTTATTGCTAGATCTAAGCTACGGATACAGATATTATCTCGGTCCTTGTAAACTGTCAGCTTTATAGAGCACCAATTGACTGTCAATGTCGACTGGGGATGCGGGGCATGTTAGCTTGGATTGTTTGACTCACGAACAAACAGGAGAACCGAATCGAACCTGCCAAGCCGATCCTTCATCTTGTAGTTTGTGCGCTTTTGTCACCATGCAAGGGAAAGTCATTTCGACTCAGGCAGTCGCGTGTCGGGAGCGTATCGTTATGGTGCCCCAGGTTTCTTCGTTGTCGTCGACGGTCACGTGGTCTTGATAAACAAGGGTTATTCGCAGGGAATGGCCATTCGCCCTCCCGCAACAGTTGAACGCCATCCTGCACCCAATTACCAGCGATACTTGGTTGTGGCCTTGTTTCAATAATTGTTTCTCCCATAGGTAGTCGGATAGTAAGTACGAGATATGATGTAGCTATGACCTCTCAAATTGGTGGTAAGGTTTTGATGCTCTCAAACTGACGAAAAATGGCGGCAGTTGAATTTATCCTAGTTGGACGAAGCGGTACGTACTGGATGGCACCAACCTCCAGAAAGACAGCGGACCCGATGTAACACTGATACCAGAAGAGACCAGGAACAGGAAGAAAAGAAGGATTAATCGATAGCAGCACACCCTCAGAGGGGCTAAAACAGCCATTATGCCAGCAAATAAGACGAGTACGAACAGAGGTTGTGGACGTATTTACTCCGTCTCGACTTGCTGCACGACCACAGTACCGAACTCGGAGAAAACGACATCCGATTATATTAATTTATTTTTGGGCGAGCTTTATCGCTCTTACACGTGCATAGGACACGGGTATTGCATTTGCATTGGATGGGGATTGATATTCTTAGTCATGCCACTCTCCTCCCACTGATTTTCGTTGGACTGTCGACTGCATGCATTCGTATCTTGAAAATTGGAATAAGCTTTCTGGACAGGTGGTGGGAAGAAAGCCACAGAATCAGAAGCGGGACAGTCACAAACGGATAGTTACGCTAATGCGGCTAGTGATTCGCACTAAAGGAGCCTAAAGCCGGAAATACATCACTGTGAAAGAGAAAAACAGCGCCAAACAGTGGGATGTTTTCGAGGGCGAGAATGTACGAAGCCACGATGAAGGAAAAGAGCGAACGAAAAAAAACGGCAAAAAAAAAAAAAAAAAAAAAAGCTGGACTCAGAATGCAGAAAAAGTGTGCAGGTTGCAGAGAGGAAAAGTGAACAAGCTTTCGATCTTCATATCGCTTCCAGAGAGGATTCGTCCCATTTAATATTAGCAACCGAAATTATGTCCGCTGGCCGTTCGGGCACTCTACTGCGGACAGGCAAGGTGGTCCACTCCTCCATTACGCACAGGCACGGACATTCATGTGCATGTGCGCTAAAATGGAAACGAGGACCGAAGAGACAAGGAAGAGCCTTCCAGCACGAAGACCAAAGAGATGTTCAGCCTGCCCTCATCAACCGATTGGACGCCCGTCTGGCCACCGATAGGTCTCGAATCCCCTCTCTTTTCCCACAGTCTGAAGCCAGGCGTATTTCCCTTCTTCAGCCGGCGACGCTCGGAGAGAGACCCACGAGTCTTGACAAGTCTTGGGATAAGGGGCCAAACCCGTCAAGATATAAACAAGCATTTGCCAAGTTTCCTATCCGCTGCCAGCCAAGAAAAAGCTTCGCTCCTTCGATTCCCAACTCGGCGGGATTATCCAGACAAAAAAGGGCATCCTATCGAGGCTAAGATCGATTTTAAAAGGAGATTTGAAGAGGCTCTTCGATCTCTGTTAATAGCAATCATCTCTTGGCTTCCCCGGCCCATCCGATATCTCTTTCCTTTAACTCTTCGTCACAGATTTTATCCCGATCTATCTTTGTCGGAACCTATCGAAATAGTTGACTCTCGCAACTCCGCCCGTTTAGCTCCACGCCTTCCAAGCTAAGAAATACTGCTGACGACGACTCCTGTGGCTGCACTGGGTCTTTTCAATCTAATTTTTCTTCCCCTTACCGATTAGCTGTTTCTTTGAAGCGATTTGGGAAAGGCAGATCGAAGCCCTAAGCGGGGTGTGCGTATCATTGGACGTCCCTTCTTCTCGAATCACGATCACGTTTACAAGGTTCTATCTTTCCATCATATCAGACCTCGCTCGTCATTTTCCCAGTCTACGTACGCTGCTCAGGTCAGTTGCAACCTTGGATAACCTTCCGGTCTAGCCCCTCAGCCGATTTCGATGGTACCGGAGCGACCTGATCTCACGGCCTGTGGGAGAGAGTGAGTGCGATTGGAATCTAGCCTTGTCCGGTTCCACAGAAATTTCTAAAAACCCAATACCACCTTTTTTTTTTTTTGTATAACTATAATTTCCCAAAAACTCGGAATCACTCTTGCACCTCCTCCCCCTTCTCCCCTTCTTCTCCATCCGATGTCGACCGATGGTCATGGTCATACAGCAACTCGGCAGGACGACATTGCAGGAGGACCGAATCCCAGGGAGTCCAACCAGACCATCGCGTCGAGGTTGACACCATCTTCATGTACCGCCCGATCAACAACACCTTTTGCTTGGCCGCTCGGTAGCAGGAGGAGGAGTTCGTGGCATTATAATATGATGGTATCGAAAACACCCCGCGTCTTGCTGAGGTTCACTAGGCTGGTGCAGATATCCTGCTCTATTCTCGTTTTGGCAGCTGCAATCTTTTCCGTCGTCAGATTTGGCATCCAGCAGCAGGAAGTCTTGGTGGTCAAGGATGGGTCCAACTATGTCGATGTGGACTACAACAGCCTTCCAGACGGACGAGGCGATTGGCGACCGGTCCTTCTCGTGGCCCTTGTGAGTATAGTCATTTCTCTTTCTCTTTTTATGTCTACGATTACCCTTCCCTGTCTGTTCCTTTGCCATTCAATGCCCTTTCCATGCCCTCCCCTGGCCCATTCATGCCTCAGATGTCGCCGCTTGACGTTACATTTTAAGGCAATGCCGAGAGGAACACCAAGCCTCGTGAGTTCCCATGAACGAACAAGACCGACTGTGGACTCTTCGGACATAAAAGTAAGGCTTGTCCCGCCATAAATCCTAGCCTTCCGAACGTCACGAAACGAGGGTCCAGGCTTGAATATGGCATGCAGCCTATTTATATACTCTGCCGTTTTAAAGGATTCGTAAAATCGGATCTGTCTGGAAGCCCAGATGTAAACATGGGGCCTCCGAGATAGACTGAAAGCCGTCCGAATCCGTGAAACCTTTGACGTCTATAATACGTTTATCATCCGATCTGTCAATTGATTTTCTCACACTTCATACGGAAGCTTTTTTTTCGCTAACTTGGCTCCCGACTGGGATCATCCCGTCCCCGTAGTCCTCGGTTTCTCTCGTCGTCTTTTCTCTGCTCATTATCTTTCGACGGAGGCGAGTTAGCGTCGTCGTCGAAGTCGTATTGCTAAGTCTATGGTGCTCCTTGTAAGTGAAGTTTTTCAATTCTCGCTCTTTCCTAGTCCTCTCTTATTACCACTGTTATGCTTCTTCGGTTCCACACCGTCGAGACCTTTGATTTGCTGCTATCGAGACAAACGGCGTGTCTAGCGCAAAGACAGCATTCAGAGCCCTTCTTCGTACCTTCCTCTCTTCGCTTGTGATGTTTCTAAACCTGGCTTGCCCAACGCATGTCAGGCAACAATTCCTCGGCTCCCGATTTCTTATCCAGAAGTCGCAAAAATGCGCGGTGTTCCACACATGTTTGAGCCCTGTCACAAGCTTTCTGCGTCAATATGGCGACCGTTTTTCTATGTTTTAATAGCCCCAGGCCTGTCTCCTCTTCTTTCATGCCCCCAGTCTTGGCTATTTCCACTCACTTCCCAAGAGAGCGCCTTGCTAACGCTTGTTTTCTTTGCTACGGTGGGATCCAAGACTGGGATCCGAGATGGCGAGGGGAAGGGATCTCGAACCCTTGATATATTCCTATCTTCAAGAGAGGTAATTGGAAAAAAAAATTTTTCTTTACACCATTGGTGTCAACCTCTTCTATTTTTCCAATTCCTTTCTGAGCATATATAAATATATCATCCCTCTGCCTCTTGGCACCCCAGTTTTTGGAACATCTCCACTATGGCAAGTTTCTTTTTCTTCGTCGTAGCATGACATTATACATACCAACCATTACGGCACCATTTGAACCAAACTGTCTCCACCCAAAAGCACCCTTCGAATTTTTAGACGACCACACTAGAGAAACTCTCGCGATTGGAATTGATATCGGACGGAATTCTTCTGATAAGTTGTCCGGGGCCTCAGGCGCTTCTTCTGGAGATCCGACTCAAATCAACAGTGACATACACACCTACTGCATCATGTCGCAGGTTGGTGTCGCTGCTGGCCTGATAGTGATGTAAGTACCAAATCTTGTGTAACCCTCGCGTTACACATATAAAGTTTCCTATATATAAAAAGCTTCGACGCTAACTGAATCCTCCCATAGAATATTCACATTCCTCTCAATCCTTCTACTCCTTCTCCTCTCCTACCAAGCAACCGACTATCTCATCGAGCGCAGAGCCCTCGAACTTCTCCAACACCATGCCCTCCCATCGATGGTCCAACAGGGCATCGCACCAATCTCAAACGCCTACCAAACAATAGCAAACTCCATCCCGCCTCTACGGCCGCATCAAATCCGACCGTTAGACGAAGAAAACAATGTTCAAAGTAACCCCCATGACGGATCGCAAAATATGCATCCGGACATCATAACGCCCGTCTCTCACCACCATCATCACCATCACTCAAACGAGAAGGCTGCTTCGTTCGCACCCTCGAATAATAGGAGTACCACAACTGGTGCTCCGACAACTACTACCACTACGACAGATAAAACGGGTGGAATACCCAGAACTACATCCGTAGTCTCCTCCTTCCGGAGCTATCAGGACCAACAAGAAAGAAGCAATCACGACAGGATACGTCCTGAATCGCTATCCACCCGCCCGTTGCAGCTGCAAGGGTGGGTTACACAAGGATATGAGGTTGATCGGTAGTCAATCCGTCCGTCCATATCTCCAGCCGGCTAAGATCTAGTCACGTCTCTGGCTGCTTTATTAATAATGTTACTTACGGAGGCAAGCTTGATGCAAAAAATATTCATTACCTTGTTCAAAAATGGGAGGAGTTTTTTTTCATTATTCTTTTTACTGGTGCAAAATATTCGAAAACACGAGTTTTTATTATATTATATAAGTTTTCAACGACAGCTACATACTCTATTATTTTTTATTTATCTTATTGTTTATAACATATATGTAAATGACATATGTGCAGCTGAATGAAGATAGATGTCCGATCGATGTTGGTATTTTTGCTCTTTCTTTCTCAGGTTTTATAGCAAGCGCAAGAAGCGGACTCGGACTCGAACTCTGGGGGAAATGAATCTTTCAGACAAAAAACATTGTTGAATAAATAATATATTGCTATCTATACTTTGACGGTTGGTGAGACGAGAAGCGTTTCGGTTGGTTAAATCATTCTGGGCATCTATTATAAGTGCTTTCGTAGTTCTTCCTCGAGTGATTGTCAATTATCTAACTATGGTAGATTCTACAATTAAAAGGTTTAAATACCAGACTACGCAAGATGCTGGGAGATATATACAAGAAAAGAAAAAAAAGGCCCCCCCCCAACTATAAACCGTCTATCTAAACTTCTACCTTGATACTCAACGAACTTTAGAGAATCCTAATGTCCCACATATATATGTAATGTTAATGTACAGTATTTACAGTTCCAACTTAACTTACTCCTTCGACTTATCCTCCGGATCAGGGAGCAACTCAGGCGGCAAATCGTGTTCCTCGAATACCTGTTCTTCCTCAGGATCCAACAAATCTTTTACATCTCCATCCTTCCCTTTGCCCTCATCTTCAACATTAACCCCTTCGTCATTCATCTCATCCTCCAGCTCATCGTCCATCTCATCCCGCTGGTACAAGTAGTGTTCCGCCAATTCGTCTGCCTCTTCAGTACGAAGCCCCCGGCGAGCCTGATAATACAGCCTGGGCAACCTCTTCCCTACAAGCGGCGTGGTCATCAATCTACCCCAATCGTCCTCTCCATAGTCCATAATCTTCCACACACCCTCCGCCCACTCCAAAACATGCTGCCAAGAAGTATCAAAGTACGCATTATACTTCATCCACGTTGACGCCGCAGGTTTCATCGGCAATTGGCCTAGAATACGCTTGGTGGCAAAGTAATCCCTCTTCTCCTTCAGCGCTTGGTGGATAACCGTCCGCAGCGTCGTGATGTTAGGCAGCACCGTCCCGTCCAGTTCCTTGCGATGGTGATGAAACGCCGGGTTTCGCATCTTTTCGTCCACTACACCATCAGATCTGGGTCTGACGATGCGGGGATCGACTCTGCGGTCACCACTTCGGTGAGATTGAATCGATTCGTCGAGTAGCTTGACCAAATTTTTGTTCGGAAGACAGTAGAGTTGGAACATCCTCATCCCTTGCACCGATCCCTCGCGTTTAACCACCCCGGAGAGCAAGGTGGTGAAGACCCGAGTACCCATCTTTGTCGCAGCCGAAGGATCTCCGAGATCGAGGCCGAGTGCTTTGAGTGCTTCGGACGCTTTATCTTTGTTCTGCTCGCGAACGGAGGCAACCAGAGTCTGATACCAGGCGTTTGGGCCAATCGGGTCGTTTACATCGTGTTGTACGGGTACAACGACTCCTTCTCTGAACGTCTTTTCGGTGACCTGGCCGGCCAGCGCGGTCTCTTTGAATTGATTAGCTCGGATTAATGCTCTTTCCATTAGATTGAACCCGCGCTCGTGGCTTTCCCGGAAGGTATGGCGGGCGATAATTCCCAGGTCGACATGATCCGGCTCTATTCCGACACGCTTCATAAAATCGAGGATGGCTTGAGCCTCGCGCTTCTGACCGAGCGAAAGATGCATGTTCATGACCGTGGTGATTGTGCGGTGACTTAGAGGCGGCGCCAGCAGGGAGAGTAGATATTTCGCTAGGTCGAAATCTTTCAGATCTCCCGCGTGGGCGAACAGCTTGTTGAGCAGACTTGGGTGTTTTCGGATATCTTGTTCGGATATAGTCGTTCTGATGATATACCGTATGAGATCGTGGCGGAGTCTGTCACGAAAATGGCTCAACATGGCGATTATGACGTGAATTGGGTGCTTGTAGCCATTATCTGGAGCGAGGGACACCGGAGGCAATTCGTTCAAAGCTTGTATATTCACGTCTAATACTGATGAACTGCCCGTGAGGTGGTTTTCGATACCGGCCCAAGCGCTAATCGTTCGCGATAGATCATTGCGCAGACATGCTCCCATGAGGATTTGATAGTGGACGTCCAGGCTCCATTTGCCTTGTACTGGAATTTTAGGAATCTGCTCGGCGTACGATGCGAAGATATTGACTTCCGGGTGGTCCAATAGCTCTCTCGCAAATGTCAAACTGTACGGGCCGGTGCTATCAGCGACATTCTTAAGAAGCCGAAGCATCCGTCCTGGAGTTTCTGGTGGCCAGGCATCGAACGCAGAATTGTGAAGGCATGTTGAAGCGGCTTGGGGGACGAGATACGATGGCAGGACGAGCTTTCTCTTCTGTTCCATACTGTCCGGTGAAGAATATTGTTCAGGATTTTCGGCTGCAGTGTTCGTAGGAGGAACTTGGCTCTCGACAGAAGCACCGTCCCAAGATATATCGCTCTTCCCACGGAGAAGAAGCCAAGTCGCACTGACACCCAGACCTCTTTCGGCAGCAATACAATTGACTAATTCCAACCAGAGACTCCAGTCGATTTTGGCTCCCAGGTCCTCCGTCTTTGGTAGTTGAATCCCCATGCCTAGTCCATAATAAGCTGTCTCGACTTCAGCCGACATGATGCGAGAGATCTCCTCTTGCATTTGTTGGAGCCTGGGGTGCTTCTCTGAATACACTATCGGTGGAACATGTTTTTCAACGTGGAGATAGGCTAGGAGCTGCAGAACCGTGGAAAATATCTCTTCCGCTTTCATTTCCATCCTATCCTCGCTTTCCGCGGGTGTTTCCAAGACATGGGAAAAGGCGTCGCCAAATATAGACGGGGGAACCGGGGCCCCATCGTGCTCATCAAAAATGGGAGGAGTATCGATCTCAGTGAGGACATTAAATATATTTCTGCTGCCTGCCTGTTCTGCTTTCCAACCGCTCAGTAGCATTGATGTCAGACTGCTCAGAAGAACCCCAACACCCCGTCTTCGACGGGAGATATCATCTCTTTCTACTCGAGAATACGAGATCATTCCATCCGGTAAGGTGTTAGACATGGTTGGTCGCTTCCGGTCATCTTGGTCACTGACCGCGTTGACCAACTTCCAGACATTCAGATTTGGTTCCAAGATCTCGGGACGCTTATCAACGATTCTCTTAGCTATCCAGATCACTTCTCTTTGCCGTCTTTTCAAAAGTAGAGAGTTTAATAGATCAACACCGTCTTCGCGAGCAATCTCCAGGGTATACAGGAGCTTGGAATACGACTGCGCGGTCCACCGGGTTTCCCACTCAATTTCCAGATCATGCAATACCGTGTCTAGCGACGACGCATTCACGGCTTCCTCGTGGCTCCAGTCCACCACTAAGGAACCAAATATCGAGGGAAATGGCATATCGATGAACTCCGGAGTCGAGGAATCCATTGTATTTGCGGATTTTATCGGAGGGGTCGGGTGAGTATTCGCTTCTTGCAGGTGTGGCGGGAGAAACTTTTCGGCGTAGAGGGCATAGTAGTCATCCTTTTCCTCCTCTGATATATACGGCGGTGCGAATACTACATACTCGTCTAACGGGGCAACTCTAAAGTTCACAATATCATGTGGTGGGGGTGGAGTCGCGGGCGGCGTCGAGTTACTGCTAGAAGGCGGAGCTGTGTACGGTTGGGGTTTCTCAAGACCCAGTGAGAATTGAGGAGGTGAAGTATCGCCGCTCGGAAGTTTTTCATCTAAAAGTTCCCAGAAATCATCAAAGGTTTCAGACGGTTTCCCATCCTGATTGTCGGATATAAATTTCAACAAGCTCTTTTTAACAAGTTCTTCTTGCTTCCTGATCCTTGCTCTTTCTTTGTTGAATTCGATTTCGGTCCGGGCTCTATCCTGCTGATACAATGCAGGGAAAGATTCTGTCATCCTCTTTTCTTGGACTCTTTTTTCGAGCACCTGAAACGCATTCACGGACGGCTTTCGAGTTTCTCCATTCCGTGGTGTGTGGATCTGACGACGAAACCCATCCGTACCAATGGAATCTCTAACGCTTCCTTGGTGGCTTCCCTGGTGATGTACAAAACCGTAGGTAGAGTACTGCATCTTATTTCGGGGTGATTGTGGAAATTTTGATTGTATTTTCGATTCAGAGCTATAATCGATGTTGCATTTCGAACCTTCTCGAGCGGATTGCGTATTGGCCATAACTTTGACGGCCTGAGAACAATGACGGTGTGCTACCGTATTTGGTTGCCACGTTCGTATCGATGTAGCGTTCTTCTTGAGCAGTTCGCGAAGGAAGCTCCGAGTTCTTGGGGGCAGCAGGAACGGCAGCAGGAGGATGCATGCTGATGGCTCGGGACGGGGGCAATCGAAGGACATTCGAGGAACATTGGAGCGGATTTGAGAGCGGATATATAACAAAGGACTGTTTGTCGCCTCCACCGCTCAATGGCCGGCCTTGATAGCGGTGGTTGTGGTGGTGGTGGCCGAATGCCGTCGTCGTTCCTCGTCGAAGGTTTACGAGTTTGTAGGTTTATAATAGGTTTTGAGAGCGACAAACAATCCAAATTTTTTGACGTGCCAGAAAATTCAGAGAAAACTTGCACGCTTTTGGAGGTGGGATGATTAGATAAGATCGAACCTCCTGCAACACATTTCTTCCCCACGCGATCCCCTGAAATCCAAAGCGACGTGATGCGATATCACCATCCTAACTCATTCGAACCACCAGACATTACTCACTTAAGATATGGCGCATTCCAATATTCTATCATTAATCACATCTACATTATAAGAAAGATAAGCCATCGGATAGTACAGAAAACGTACACCTATACAGGTAAATTATAAGACTCCACTCCAGTATATTAACGCTAAACTAACATGAATAAAAATGATCATACAACAAAGCTAAGCTAAAATTAAAATAATCAAGCCTTGTCTCGATACTCCTGAATACCGCCGATTTGACTCCCCTCGTCCATCCCGCCCATATTGGGGGCACTACGGTAGGCCTGATCGTACTTTGGCGGGTTCGGTTCCGCCTCCATATATGAGGAATTCTTCTTCCTCTTCATGAGCCAGAAGATAACACCGCCGATAATCGCGATAACAGCAACACCACCAATTACACCACCGGCAATCGGGCCTGCGGAGCTACCCTGTTTCGCTGGAGCTGACGTCTGAGGGATAGAGCTTCCAGTTGGGGTCGTTGTTACGGTCGCCCATAGCGTGGTACGGGATCCGGAAACCGTGGAAATAATTTGACTAGTCTGAATAACTGGGGTCGGAGAGGATTTTGATCCAGCAGAAGTAGATGGAGGATTCGAACTTGAGCCTGATGAAGAAACGGCAAAATGAAAGAAGAGAAAGAGAGAAAGAAGTTAGCTTTCGTATTCCTAAGCCAAGAATACAAGAGCCACCGCGACCGATGCAGCACCCAGAATATGGTTCCTCAAGCTTATCGAATAGAGCTCTGGCCCGGAGGAACCGGTGACGGTTTGGGTCACGGTGGCAAGCGCAACAGTGGCAGTAGCAAAAACGGTGATTCCCGCACCTGAATCCTGGGTCACAACAGCGTTGCTCCCCTCAAATCCTTTGTCCGAGCAATACTGCGTGAGGACAGATGTCGCGCTCATCTTATCGTTGCTATTGCTACATTGGGACTGCGCCATGCTTCCAGCCGTTGTTACGGCTTGGTCGAGCGTATCGGGGCGACAGAGGCACTCATTTGTGTCGCAGCCAATTTTCTTCTGGACCGGGCCGCTGTTGAAACCGTAATCTAATGTGAAAACGGCCTTGAGACATTTTTTCAAGTCGCCAAAGTTCTCAATGGTAGAGAAATCAATCGAGGTTGTCTGAGCGCTGACCAGCGATGCGGAAAGCAGCAGCGTCGAGAAGGCTGTCGAAAATCGCATCTTTGCAGTTTGTCGTGTTGAAGTTTTCTGATACTTTGCTCGGTGGATTTAAATATATTGATATCACTTAAAGTAAATATAAAGATTCCTCCTCGTCAATTCGGAGCGAATGTTGGTATAATGCGTGGAATGATGATTGTAGATCTTCGAGGAAAGGGTCCAGCAGCAGTCGCGCAACGGGTCCAAGCCTTTTAAAGAAGAGACGGGATTCGCAGGCGTACACAGAAAGGGGGTCCCGCTCAATCCGACAGCGCTGAAACCCACGACAGATAATTGGGTGCTTAAGCCCAAGTACCAACCGTCGATATTAAGCCCCTGCGCGCCTAGATTCATTTTATCCCGAAAGCTTTGCCCCCAGAGGTGCGGGTGCTAAGTATCTTGGCCTACTTGGCAAGTAGCGGCTGAAGACTTTCAATCGATATTGGACATGTGGAGGACCAATCGCAGGGGACATTGTCTCGTCAAATCCTGATCCTTCAGGCGCCAATGAGGCGGGATTTTAATTTCAGATATTGCTACTTCTTTGAGACTTATATTATCGGGTTTGCTGTTTGTTACTGCCTCGACTCCCAGCTCGAGGATCTGTTCTATTAATTCCAGAGTGTTCGCAGCTCCATCGTCAGTCCATTTTGTGATATTCACTCGAACGAAATAAGCTTGGCTTGGCAGCGCACGGCAAATTTTCACGGCGAAATAACGAAAAGAGTAAAAGAACATTTTTGTCTTCAGAGCCGAAACCAATGAGGGTCAGATGCATGGTTGCATGGACCACCATGTTTACGCGTTGCACGAGCATGGGACTCCCCTTGCTGACAGCTATAATAACTCACAATACGAAGCCCACATTCGATCAATTGTCCTAAAGGTAAAGCTCTTAAATAGTTCAAGATGTGGGGGAGACAAGCCTTTTAAATTTATCTTCCCTAATGCCTAGACTATCAGGATGTCGTCGGATATACGGAACTATTTCTACCGCTCTTGTGTTTCGATATCGACCCACTCTAATACTAGATTTCTGATATTATACCACAAAATACGGAATAATTTCGAGATATTTAGGTCTTCAGTATACGACTGAAGCAAGTTCTAAGGTATCGAAGGACTTCCTAAGTATTGGTCTGCAATAGCAAGGGTTCTATAATAATCGGGACATGCCACTCCGACCATGCATCTCGTGTCGACACCGTGCATTCTGTCAAAATCGAATACTAATCCTTATACGTATATACGGCACTGATATTTCGAAGAATCCGTTTTCGGTACCAGATTTGAGAGAGAAAAATACTTTGCAAGCACTTAATTATTCAACCAAGTACTCAATCAAGTACTTAAGTAGTCTGATTTTAACTCGCTCATTGGCCTTTATAGCTTTAGTTGTAATTCGGGGCTGTAATTCTTCGAAATAGCATGTCAGGCCAGAATGGTGCCGTTTGTTACACTACACCGACCTCGACTGCAAGTGCAAGCGCGACAGCTGCAGCGAGATTTCTAGGTGAACTATAAATTGACAATGATATATCAAAAGACTTGTAGAAGAAACTTGTACTCATATGAAAGCGGTTAAGCAAGGACATCGATCCGAAATTCTGTTGTAAATTACCTGGGTACTTACATATCGATCTCACCGTACGGCCCCGGCCCGTCTACAAACGTTGCAACACAATCCAACGATCTGTCTCTACAGTGGCGGTGGCGGTGCACGCACCAACATCGATATCGGAGTTTTAAGTTTGTCGACCAACAAAGAAAGGTAAAGTTTTCAAGCCAATGACTAAGCTTCATCCTAAATCTTTAACTTAATTTTATATTTTCGCCAACGTCAGATCACAACAATACCAGGCAAGCAAGATACCATATATCAATCAATCAATACCCATCGAGAACCCAACCGCTAATATACTATGGAGTAGAATATCAACATATCCTCCGAGGCCCAAAATACCAGCCTTCAAAATGTCAGAATCAACAGAAACCCAAATCGCCAACCTCCAGCTCCAGCTCCAGCAGCTAAAATCCCAATCCGCGGGAGCATCAGTATTCGACACCTACCAAACCTCCCTAACGACCCGCTACTGCAGCCCCGAAATGTCCAAACTGTTCAGCCAGCGATCGCGGCATTCGAAATGGCGGCAACTGTGGTTATTCCTCGCCGAGAGCGAGCGGGAATTGGGCATCGAGACTATCACCCCGGAAGCTTTAGAACAGATGAGAGGGCATTTGGAAGTTAGTGATTCGGATTTCGAGGTTGCCAGGATCGAGGAGAGGAGACGGAGACATGATGTTATGGCACACGTGCACGCTTTTGGAGAGGTGGCGCCTGCTGCGGCGGGGATTATTCATTATGGGGTTGGTGGTATTCAACTCTTTCGGTTTTTTTTGCGGGATGGCTAATCGGTGGTGTTTGGTTTAAGGCTACGAGCTGTTATGTGACGGATAATGCGGAGTTGATGCTCATGCGGGACGCATTGGACTTTCTGTTGCCCAAGTTGGCGAAGGTTATTCGGAATCTAGCAAAGTTTTCTGTGGAATGGAAGTCACTACCGACGCTGGCGCATACTCATTTACAACCTGGTATTCTCTCCCAATTCTAACGTTGCGGAAGAGAAGAGAAAAAGGTAACTAATCTTATTTACAGCTCAACTGATCACTGTCGGCAAACGAGCGGCGCAATGGGCGCAAGATCTAATGCTCGACCTGGAAACCATCGAAACCGTCAGGAATGGGCTCAAGTTCCGCGGTGCCCAGGGAACAACGGGCACCCAAGCGTCGTTTATGGAAATCTTTAACAACGATGCCGTGAAGTGCGATCGGTTGAACGATCTGCTTTGTCAGAAGGCCGGGTTTTCGAGTTGTTACGATGTATCCACGCAGACTTATACACGAAAAGTCGATCTGATCGTTTCGAATGCGTTGGCTGGGTTGGGTGCTAGCACGCATAAGATCTGTGGTGATATTCGGCATTTGGCAGCGTGGAAGGAGGTGGAGGAGCCGTTTGAGAAGGATCAGATCGGGTCTTCTGCTATGGTATTAACTCTCTTGATTTATTGGTATACGTGCAGTTTGCTAATGGAATATCAGGCTTATAAAAGGAATCCCGTATGTGTGGTTTATTCTACCCGTGGTGATTCATTACTAAGGAGAATTGTGTAGATGCGATCGGAGAGATTGTGCAGTTTATCACGTGAATTGATGTCCAAGCCGGCAAGTTTCGCAAACACCCTTTCGACGCAATGGATGGAGCGTACGTTGGACGATAGCGCCATTCGCCGGTACGATTACATGATTTATCTTATCTACACACTTACCTGAGTACTTACCCGATGATAGAATCGATATACCGGAAATGTTCCTCCTTGCCGACGCGATCCTCATCGGGCTGGACAACGTCTCCAACGGCCTGGTAGTCTACCCTGCCCGCGTTAACGCACGCGTGCAAGAAGAACTGCCCTTTATGATTACGGAAACGGTGATAATGCGATTAGTAGCGAAAGGCGAATCACGACAGGAGGCGCACGAACAGATCCGCGTGCTGTCGCATGAGGCGAGCGCGGTGGTGAAGAACCGGGGGAAGCCGAACGATCTTGTGGCGAGGATTAAAGCGACGGAGTTTTTCAAGCCGATTTGGGGGGAGTTGGACGATTTGTTGAACGCGGAGCTGTATACGGGACGCAGTGCGGATATTGTTGAGCGGTTCTGTGGGGAGGGAGGGGTGCTGGAGGGGAAGATTAAGCGGTATATGGAGTATATTGAGGGATCGGCCACGGCAGAGCTGTTGGTGTAAGAAAGTAAGCTCTGTCCGAGTTTTCCGGGCAAATTTACTGGGAAGGCGATTTAAAAGTTTTTGTTTTTTTTTTGACAAAAAGATAAGTATCTATATCCGCACAATGGACTATTGTCTAAGGCTTATTTTAAGACAAGAGTGTATATATGCCCTTGGTGTATCGAAATTTGGAAAGAGAGGTAACTACTTATAGAAGCTTACTTAAGTATGTACTTATGTACAGACGATATATTTAATACATCGAAGGCTCGGGCCTGTTAATTATGACGACAACCTGGTACCTTACCGACGACACCGTCCACCCTAGGATCCGATAAACGTCCTTGAGTTCGATCCAGGCGTATTTAGGCAACGTCACACAGGAATTGAAGGTTAAAATTTGAAATCGGATCAAGGAGGCTCTATCGATTAGTAACAATGTCACCGCACCTGTATCTTTTTCTGTCCCAGGATCTCTGGTACAATGGAATATACGGATGGTAGCGAGAGTGTTTCTGTGTCTGCAGGTTGTCTATTTTAGTCTTCTGGTTGGCCAACGAGGGATCAGGAATGAATTGCTGGGCGTGCTTGGCTGCGACTCAGCCGCACCGACGGAGACCCCTGCGCGGTGAAGGACATACATCCATGCCAGGCAAAAATAGCAGCCGTTCTTTTTTACTTCTGAGAGTTAGCTCACATGCTTCCAAATACTGAGAAGCTCATACAGAGAGAAAAGTCGAGTCGGCTTTAACAGGCGGTGGGGCAGACAGACAGAATTAGCAAAAATTGGAGATACAAATCCGTCCGACATGCTTTAACCTATTCCGAGCAGGTCGCTGAAGCTGACTGACACTTCCAAATCGGAACTTGTACTTGAACGGCTGAATAAAAAGAATAAAAAGTAATAGAAAATTTAAAAACAATAGATACTATAGAAATACGCATCTCTCTTCTTTTCTTTCTCTTCCTTCTCTTCCCGAACTCCGCTCTACCTTTCAACGGCAGTCTACGTACGTACGTACCTACATACTACTTACATATGCAGGTGCAGGCGGTCAGCAAGTAGAAAGAAAGAAAGATACGAGCTCGATCGAGGCCCGTCGAATTAAATCTCACCTGTGCCGCCTTCCCTTCTTCACCTGCCTTGATAGCCAAAAGCTCCCTCGAAGAACCCTCAAACGGGACTACTCCTCCAATTCGAATATTTTCTACCAACATCTCTAGCTCTCCGATTCGAATTCAAGAGTTTGGACATCTCCTTTCTTGTTTCGCTGTTTCGCTGTTTCGCTAGTCATGGAGCAGCGACCTCACGAGCCGTGGGACCCAACCGGCGGCAACAGTAGCTTCTCGTACCAACAACAGCCGTACGTTTCGAGTCAGCCAACAGAAACAACACAACCAACGTCCTCCGACACAACTGCTACCGCTGCGCCAGATATCAATGCCTCCGCCAGACCGACAAGACCTACATATACCCCTTCAACCTCTACCTCCTCCATTCCTCAATACCATGCTGGCAGCAGCGGAGACCATTCGCATCTACCCAGGATTAACAGACGGCCCGTTGGTGGTTCAAAAACACCCTCCGAAGAGAGTAATTCGCCCACTGGCACCGAAGGTACCGGCACCGGTACCACTGATTCGCGCGCCGGTCCGGGAACGGGCACTCCCATAGACGACGAGCACTACGAGGGTTACTATGACTATCCGAGTCACTTTGGTCCTTCGGATTTCGGTGGTGCTTCTGCCAATTTGTTCCCCAGCCGGGAGGCTGCACCTATCAGGATTTCGTCGCCGTCTTTTGACCCTGCGGGGAACCCGCGGTCGCCCGATGATGCTGATCCGGAGTTCGGGCGGACATCGATAGCGGCTCTCGCCGCTGGTGTTATGGGTGCTGGGGCGGCTATGCAGGGTAATATCACTCAGAATGCGGCGGGCCAGCCGGGTTATTTACAGCCTTCTTCGCCTGGTGGAGACATTATCCGGAAACCGACGATGGCGAGACGATTATTCGACCGTGGGAGTTCGACGTTGCAGAGGATGAAGACCGGAGCGAATAGACGGTCCAACGTTGGCGAGACGGGCACATATGCTAAGCTGGAAGATGACGAAGACGAGGATGGCGAGTATCAAGGAGGAACTGGGTGTAAGAATATTCTTAATATATACAAATAATTGATATTCTGATTTTGGCTAACTCTATATATCATAGTCGATGTAACATCATACGACAGCTTCCCTTCATTTAACGATGAATCGAAACAATCGTACAGCACCCGAGGAATCGAACTCCGTGGTCTCAAGCATCAAGGAAGCGCAATTGATCTGAGTATGCTCGCCATTCAAATCTCTGCTTTTTGAAACAGCCTTGCTAATTTCAATCTTAGGTGACCATGAAATATCGTTTGGACTCAGAAGTGGTGGTACCTTCTACGGACAGGATCTCGCCATCCCCGTCGATCTCGACCCTCCAAACTGGAGACCGTGGGAGATGGATTGGCCGTACCTCACCTTCCTCAATATCATGACTTTTGCACTCGCCGGCATCACAGAATACCTCATCCAACTATCCGACTCCATCGGCACACAAGGTTTAATCCAGTATCAAAGTGCAAAGGATGTCCCATTAGACCAGTGGATCGCCTGGAAATACGTCCCCACGGTCGTCGGTGTGATATTCGGTGTTCTCTGGCAAGTCACCGATACCGAGGTCAAACGAAACGAACCTTACTACCAAATGTCCAGGCCGAACGGTGCCATCGCCAAATACTCGCTCAACGTCGACTACTTTGAATTTCTGAGTTTCCTGACCCCCTTCCAGGCCATCAAGTATAAACAGTGGGCAGTCACTTGCAGTGCCGTCTGTTATTTCGTCTCTTACGCCATCATTCCCAATCTGCTAGGTTCGCTGCTCGACACCGAACGGTTCTCCGACGAAGATCAGAAAAAGCTCGGTACCCCTGAAAAATACCTCAGAGTCGACTCTCGATACGCCCGACCTTTAGAAGCCATGTTTCTCCTCGTCGGTCTGTTCGGCGTCTGCCTTCAAGTTCTCCTGATGCGCAGAAAGAGCGGCCTAGTCGGCGACGTCTCCGGTATCGCGGGTATCGCGGCCATGGCGAATAAATCCCACATACTCATGGACTTCAAGGGCCTCGACGAAGCCGACGAGAAACAAATCCACGAACATCTCTCCAAAAGACGATACCGTCTCCACAAGATGTCTCTCTACCTCGGTGCCGATGTCGCCATGGCCGACCGTCCCAATTTCCACGAAACGACGCGAAAAAAGATCAAACGGGACTCCCCCACCCACCCGATCTTCACCCTCTACACCGCCATCCCCTTCGCGATCTTCCTCAGCTTCGTGCTAGCCATCATGCCGATCCTATCCTTCAACGAAGGCGGCAAATCATTCATCAATAACGTCCCCTTCACGGCAACCTTCCTCGGTATCCTCATAAAATCCGTCTGGGAAGTCCTCGACAAACAACTCCGCATCATGCAGCCCTTCCGCACATTAAGTGAAGGTAGTTCCCGCCCCAACATCCTCACGCTCGACTACACGGGCACGATCCCCGGCTGGGTCACCGTCAAAGCGATTCAAAACCGCCACTGGCTGCTGGCACTGGTAACCCTCGATTCGGTGCTCATCGAACTTCTAACCGTAACGATGGGTTCCTTCCTCAACCGGTCCGAAACTGACGAGGAAACACCCACATCCATCAACGTCTCCTTCGCGCTAGCTACGGTCATCTGTTCAGGTTTATTGGCGACGTTATTCCTCGTTATCAAACGGCGGAGACACCCGTTCCTACCACGACAGCCAGGTACTATCGCCTCCGTTTTGACGTTCATTCATCAGAGTAAGATGGTCACGGATTTTGAGCAGATGGAGCAGTGGACTACCCACCGCCGCGAGGCGAGATTGATGGAGATTAATAAGCGGTACGCGTTCGGTTGGTTTAGCGGACGAGATAAGCAGATACATTTGGGTATCGATCAGTGTCCTATTAGTAGTAAATACGAGTACGGGAAGGATTATAAGAAGGGCGTGGTGGATACTGTGGGGGATTACGAGTATTACTGAGCATTTTTCAGAGAAAAGAAAATGGGGGGGTTTTTTTTTTTGGTTTAAGTTATGGCGTATGAGTTAGTTTCTTTTGGTATTTCAGTTGATTACCCATTCTTTCTTTCTTTGAGTATCGTCGAGTGGGATTTTTTTTAACGGTTTAGGAACTTTTTTGGATGTTTTATCATATAACTTTAGCATAATCTTTATGCGGTAGAAACCTTTTTCATTATAAGCATTTGGGATCCAATGGAGTTCTGTTTTTTATTTCTTTACTTTATTTTCTTTATCTACGAACTTCTGTTTGAACTTGTCGTTTATGATTCGACGGATGTATGATTTAGGCGTACGAGTAGCAAAATGGACTAAAAGACAAACCCCCCCCCGGGAAACGAAACGACGTTGGTGGTAGTGGGGGCAGGGGATAATATAGCAGGGTCTATAATGCAGATCTGAATTTCGAAGCAATAGTCTTTCAATCGTAAAGTGCTATACTTTCGCGTGTCTGGAAACAAGACTTTTGAAAATTAGCCTTGATAATTCAGGCGCTCGAGGCAAAGTGAAAATGTAACTTTTTGGGAGAGGAAACTAGCATGTCTGGTTCACGAGACAAGGGAGGAAAGAAAATCCGGTGCATGATGAAGTTTGATTTGATTATGAACCAAGGGGCTTTTTGATAGCTGCATTGACTACTAGAAAACTGCGCCTTGTAGGGTTGAGGGCGTATACGTTTGAATATATGTTTCAAATTTGCGAAATTTAAGAATGATGAGTAAGTGGATTTAAAGTTACAGGACCCGCCCATGTATCGTGGACGTCGGACCCGCCCGTGATCTAAGACTTTTTTATAAGTATTTTGGCAGGATATATAGCATTACGTGAGGTAATGGTGGCTACGTACGCTAGTTAGAAGGTGGATACTGATACTGACGCATGTCTCGTGCTCAGGTTAGTATTCGCTAGATCGGAAAATGGAGCGATGGGTTTAGGTCGGACTATATACTATTGAAGCTGCAAGGCTGGTTTGGATGTTACATTTTTACATTATTAATATCGTAGGTAGACTTTGATCAGATCTTTAGAGCTTTTAAATATCTGAAGAATATTCGTAGCTTTAGAGTAATATAATAGAAAAACTAAAGGAATACAAGGCATTGTGTAAGCAGATCTGATTCAAGAGACAAGGCATTTTGTGTGGTTTTTGAAGTAATTATTTGTTACGTGCCAGATGTCTAGATCGATAATCCTGTGGTATATCACCGTCTAGTGCAACCGTAGACGATTATTACGCTACATATTTTTACTGTGAAATTTCTGGTGAGCCGTGGAGATCAGTCATTTTGCGTGCAAGTAATGTTACACTGGATCTGCACCAGCTAGGGAAGCATGCAAGCCACATGGTGGAAGCATGGCGGTATCGTGGAGGATGCATGGATACTTCCTAAACGAGCTAGGCCGCGGGTGTTATCTATTGGTTTATGACTGGAATGCTTGGTAGCGATAATAGGTCTAATGCTATCTGGGATTGGAATATTGTATTTCCTTGATCGGGATATTTTGGCCAGGTACTTGTCTGGCATATTGATTTGATCACGAGCTGGTTACCTTTTGAGCGGACTTAATTTGTCTCGTGAACCAAATGGACTTCATCCAGTCATAGATTCGAGGTCAATCCAGTCATGTCACATTGGTACCAATAGTAGTGAAAGATCCCCTATTGCGGGTAAGAGATATATTTGGTTTCCTCGGGTTATAATTAACGAGCTTAGTTAAACATATGCGAACGATAATTGCGTGTGATTAATATACGACAAATTACAATATAAGCACAATTGAGGAATGAGAATGGCCGGCATTTTGGAAATAGGATTAATAGATACTATGGAAGGGACACGTTAAAAAAGAATTGAATAAAAAAACAGAACAAGAAGAAGAGAGAGAAGGAGAAACCAGCTGAAGAAGCTGAAGAAAAAGAAGAAGGTCTGAGTTACCCTCGCTTAGGACGGCCGCGGCTACCCTTAGCTTTGGCAGCAGGAGCCTCGGGCTCCTTTGCGCCACCGTCGTCCTTACCGGCGATGGTGGCCTTGGTCCCTCGGGCCTTCTTCTTAGGCGGTTCTGCAACCACCTCTTCAGCTTCTTCAGCTGGCTTCTCGACGTCGGCTTGCTCGTCCTTCTTGGTAGAAGAACGGCTTCCGCGGCGTCCTCCTCGCTTGGGAGCGGGAGCTTCTTCGGACTTGGGGGCGCGGGCGCCTCTCTTCTTCGGGGCCTCGCCGTTGGGAACCTCCGCGAGGACCTCTTCGGCGGTTGACTGTTGCTGCTTGGTCTTTTTTCCTTTCTTTCCTCCGCGAGATGCTGCTACTGGCTTGGCAATTGCTATTGCGGCGAGAGTGTCGTCTGCGGCGGAGATCGCTGGAGCTTCACCGTTGGTTTCGGGCTCTGGTTCTTCTTCCTTTGCGGGTTCGGGAGCGGCGGTCTTCTTGCCTCTCTTTTTGGAGATCGGAGCTTCTTTGACTTGTTCTTCTTCTTCTTCGGCTTGCTCTGCGGCAGCGGCTTTTCTCTTTCTAGGAGCGGCTTTCTTTTCTTCTTTCTTGTCGTCCTTCTTTGGAGCGGCTTTTTCCTTCTTAGCAGCGGTCTTTTTCTTCTTGGGAGCTCTTTGGAACGGTTAGTCGTGATGATTCGTCTCGTTTGGAAGATAATTTGTAACTTACTCTTCCTCATCTTCTACGTCATCTTCGTCGTCATTTTTTTTGTCACCCTAAGAAAGATAAATGAGCATCTTTGCCAGACCAATGAAGAGAGGTAGATCGCTATATTGGAATAATGCACTTACTTCTCCCAAGAGTTCGTCGGGAACTTTGCCATCGGCAATACTCTTGGTGACGAGTTCTTTGTTCGCTTCATCGAGCTCTTCAAAGCCGTCGAGGGTTTCGAAATTACCCTCAATTGCCTTAGAGACATTGCTCAAAACTTGCGGGGTAGCACATTTCCTAGATTTTTTTTTACATGTTAATATAAGTTTTATGATATGAATGATAATTATTTTGGTTGGTTCCAGAATTAGACTAGACCGTGGGGAACTTACCAGTGACGCCATTGGAAGCTGGAGAAGGCGCCGGTGTCAACCCAGGTTCCGATTCTGAGTTCCCCTTTGAGGATCTTTTCACCAGTTTTCTTGCAAGTGGCGCCTTTGCAGCCGGCTCTGCCTTGACTGGCGATTTCTATGATTTTTAATATATTTTGTTAGTTGGATGTGGGATTCTTTTGATAATATGGGGGCTTGTTTTAAATAACAGATTGACTTACCAACACGATACGGCATTTTAGATTTGAACAGCTGAAGAATATTTCAGGGAGAGAGAAATTCAGGGGAGAGCTTTAAATTAAGAGAGGGTGAGAGTTAGAAAGGATGATACTTGATTATGAGGTTTGATGATATGGTTTAATATTTTTCTTAATTCGGGTGATGATGGTTGTGACGATAGTGGGATGAAAGGGATGGGTGGTTGCGGTTGCAATGATAACAGAGATTTGCCAACTCATCCGAATCAAATGCAAACCCACCGAGTCGAGTCTCTGGGAACTTTTTGGAAAAAAACTTACAGCAAAGAACTTTTTTAGGAGTTGATGATGAAGCACGGCTTCTTTAAGATTAGAGGCGGTATGATACGATGCTTCGAAGATCGCAAGAGCAGAAGGAAAAATAGCTGCGATGGGGTGAAGTGGATAAAAAAAGGGTGGTTGATGTGAGATGGAGGAGGCCGATTGGACTGCGACGCGTTTGAATATTTTTCTTGGGAGCAAGAACCACAGCAACAACACACACTCCCAAAGAAATAGGTGTGCGGAGAAATATCACCTGCAAAAATTGGAGAATTTAGTCAAAAAATGGTAGAGTGGGGTTATTATATACTTACATGGCTTTGTTAGATTTTACAGTTTTTTCTAGTATATCCTTTGTGTGTTTAATATTTTAGGGTTGTATCACTCTGTTGAGACGGATCCTGAACTTGCAACATGCTCGAGACGCAGGCCTTGAGAGGTATCATATGAGTCAAACGAACTGTTAACGCGTCAATGGTGGAACAATGCAGAAATATTAAATTAATAGACTGAGGATTCGTTCTCTTCGGGCAGGTGAATTTTTGAGCTAAAATAATACTTGATCGTTCTCTAATATACGTAGACGTGGATATATCAATGGGGTTGAACAACGGCTACCCCGGACCGACTCAAGTCTCTTGATATATTATTATCCGGAGAGAGTACTATTGGAATCTGTTATAAATTTATCAAAGATGCTGGTTTTCTATGATCATACGAGTTTTAATTAGAATACTCGAATTTATATCGCAGAGAAACACTGCAGACCTACGAGCTCCAGCGGTAGTGTCATAATAATTATTTGCCCGTAAATTGATAGAGTGGCAAGATGCAGGAATAATTGTAGAATCAACTGTCTCATGTCGTTATATTTGATTATTACCACCTTCAAATTGTTTTCCAAGCCGCTATATTTCCCGTACTGGAGTTTAAATGTATATCTACCATCTAGTACCTGAAAGCTAAGTAATTCGTAAATGCACAAAGCCAATGACCCTATACACCAAATACCTAGGAATATGCATGCCTAGGCACCTAGATAGTATGATATCAACAAGCGTTCTCGCCAACCAGAGGGAAAGAAAGATTAATATAAAAGCTACATACACCGTCACTGGATCAATCCTTGACCAGATTCATACAGAAACCTAACAACTTATAATTACAACAAATAAGTACTTTATCACAGTCGATCTTGTTATTCCTAGATTATCATGTTTTGTATTCAAAAAAAATAGAGGCACAAATCCCAAGATCAACAATATCTCCCCAGCAGCAAGACATGCCCACCAACGTCTACAGATGATCACCAAGTTGAACTTTAAACAGTCATAATAGAGGAAGACAGTGATACGTTCTTGCCCACACAAGCTGCATAAATATGCTGTCCTCTTCCTTTCCGCCTCCTCTCTTCTCTTTCTTTTCTCTTCTTCACCGCTCCTCTACCATTCCTCAGCTCCCTTTGAAGTCATCCCTTGAAGCCATCTCAACATCCTTAACTTATAGTTAGTCCTTTGCTTCCACACTGTCTCATAGACATCTCTTTATAGACATAGTATCGATATCTCTTGATCTCCTCAAAATGCACTTCCTCACCTTCCTTCTTGCCTTCTTCATGGGCCTTACTCCTTCCTTTGTCCTCGCGGAGTATAACAACAATGCCTTTACCGCCCCACTTGCCGGTGATATTGTCACCGCTGGGAGGCCCTTCCAGGTCAGATGGATCAATCTCGATGGAGGCATTGTCAACTTGGTTCTCGTTCGTGGCTATCCCGCAAATCTTAAGACAATTAGCGCCATCGCTGGTAAGTCATCATATCATCGTGATGTGGAGTTGGTTCTGATATAAATCTGTTATAGCCGGAATCCCGAACACTGGTGTCTTCAACTGGAACGTTCAGTCCGCTCTCGAACCCGCCGATGACTATGCCATCGAAGTCCAGTCCGGTGCCGAGAAGAACTTTACTCCTCTCTTCAAGATCATCGCCGACCCAAGTCCAGCCTTGACCACTACCAGTGTTAGATACCCTGCTATCACCACCGCTTCGGTTGAAAAGACAACAGACAGTGGCGAGGTTCTTACCGAGTCCTACCCCATCGATCCCACCGATCGTGACGCCCAGACTGAGACTTCCATCGTCTCTTCTGTCACAACTCTCATCTTCCCGATTCCAACTGATCTGCTTGAGACCACCACCACCACCTCTTCCGCCACCGGCAAGATCATTACCTTGGATGTCAGCAACACTTACTCGTTGACCACTGTCACATATCCAACCGCCATCGGGACCATCATCAACGGCAGCTCTACCACTTATACCATCAATGGCACTCTGACCACCAACACTTTGGTTACCGCAACTTCAGGGAACAACGCCAACGGAATCGTCATTAGTATCCCCGCATCGTTGGCCATTGTTCTTACTGGTCTCATGTTGGTTATCTGACCAGAACCGAGAAGATTCAATCGGCTTCGACCATTGATATTATCCATTGACTCCCATTGATATAGAATCCCAATAGAATCCCAATTTTACTACCCCCTGCCTCTTTTTGTTTTCTTTCAATTACTCGTCATCGATGCATGATATCGTATGGATAATGTATGCATGCATGTACATTCCCGCCATCTTACCCCCATGTGAAAGGTTCCTCCACAGCACTCTTGCAAATGATCGTGTCGGTTCACCCGATAGGTGCTATTCGGCCGAACCTGAAGCATTTACCCATGCTTTCCTTTGTCTATCGTAATATCACATTACTAAGTGCGGGATAAATCAATAATCAATGGATTCTTAAATAATCGAAACTTAAAGTTTCCACAAATTTCCAACCATGGTAATTTAACTCCTAACTCCACGCGAAGTCTCCCATAACCATCCCGCATTTGTAATTGAGGCGACCTCATGGCAACGCATAAATTCCAACGTCCCTCGTATATAACCGTGACTCAACCTAGTATTTGTTCTGTATCCGTTCCAACACTACCTCGCGGCATCAACGTAGAACAGCTTGTACCGACCACAAAAACGGAACTTGTTTGAAATTTGTTTCAAGAATATGTCTGAGGAGATGTCTGTAGCACTCAGCATCGCCCGTCGACTCTCCCTCAGTGGCGGCAAAGGCGCGATCCCACAGCTCGGATATGGCGTATGCACCCCAACTCTATCGTAGATCAACGTAATCCAAACTAACATCAACATTCGCATAGGTATACCAATGGTAACTCCCCAGTTCGAGCCATAATATCAATACAAGATCTTCTAAACGTGATTACAAACATACAGTCCAGCAGCAGTGACCACCGCGACGACGATCCACGCTCTACAAACGGGCTACCGCCACATCGACACTGCGGGCATATACCGTAACGAACACGCGGTCGTAGCAGCAATAACCCAATTCCTCGCCGCGAACCCCTCGGTTTCCCGTTCCGACATCTTCATATCCTCCAAATTCGCCCCGCACTTAAAGGGCTACAAAGCCGCAAAAAACGCTATCGCGCAGAGTTTGAGTCATTTCCGGAATCCGCTGGCCGCGGACGACAAACGGTTGAACATCCCCGCGATAAGGCCCGACGGTGTTACTTCTACCGCGTGGCCGGATGATGCGCGGTTTTCGCAGGAGAGGGGTGTTGAGGACGGATTGGGGTACATTGATTTATACCTTATTCATGCCCCCTCGGGGAGTTTACAAGAACGAAACGGCGCGTGGAGGGCTATGGTTGAAGCACAGGAACGGGGGGAGATTAAACATCTCGGAGTGAGTAATTACGGTGTTCGACAGTTGAGGGAGTTGTTTGAGTTTATTGCGGCGGAGGAGGCGGAAGGAAGGAACGGTGGGAAGGTAGAAGTTTGGCAGGGGGAGATTCATCCGTGGTTGGGGAGGAGGGATGTTAGGGAGTTTTGTAAGGAGCGGGAGGTTGTTATTCAGGCTTATAGTCCGCTTGTGCGGGCGGAGAGGTTTGGGGATCCGTTGTTGAAGCCGGTGGTGAAGAGAACGGGGAAGACGGAGGCGCAGATTTTGGTGAGGTGGAGTCTGCAGATGGTTAGTATTTTTTATATGTATTTTGTGGTGGGTTTATGGGTGGGATATACGTGGGCTAATTGTGTGTGTCTGTGTGATATTTAGGGGCTCGTGCCGTTGCCAAAGTCGGAGAAGTTTGAGAGGATTGAGGAGAATGCAGACGTGTTTGATTTCGAGCTGACGGATGAGGAGGTCAAGACTTTGGATACCGGAAAGTATGAGCCTTGTAGCTGGGATCCTACGGTTTGGACGAACTGATCTCGGATACTATACTCCTTATTCTCTGTCCGCTACCAGACTAATTATCTACGTTATTTCGGAAGCAATGAATATAATGACACCATGATATAAAATTTAATGCAATCTATGGAAAACTATACTCTGAGGCCGTACTCTACAATCATAACAAGAACTGATAGCTGCTACTAACAATTCAATTCGACTGGACATATGATCGAATCTAAGCAAAGTTAGTCAAGATCAACCGCTTCGTAAGCTGCACCTGTCCCGAAATCTCCAACAAATCCTGCCCGCTCTCAATCATCGCCATCTTCACCGCAAGACTCCAACCCCCACCGGGTACATCCGGGAAATCCATCGCCACAACCCCCAAATTCACCGTCTGGCTCTCCAATGTATCCAGATAATACTGCATGCGCGCATTAATCTCGTTCGCCCACAAAGCCGGCTTGGCAATAGCGTTTATCCCATTGATATTCACCGCTGACAGAAAGTTAGCGCTCAACTGCGTCGAATTGAAGGCGGCGTGGGTATCGAGGAAATTTTGAACAGCCGCCCACTTGGTATTATAATCTGGGGTATTGTCGGATAGTAAAGCGGGACTGTACAGATCTTGGACCCGAAAGTTGCCGGAGGGGGAGACATAGTTGCCGTCATTGTCGGCGACGTCCATGTAGAAGCCTAGGTTGCCGGTGTACCGTCTCAACAGGACGATTTTGCCGCGGACGTCTTTGAGAACGGGGAGTGCGGGGGAGGTGTACCATGTTCCGTACGCGCCGTCGGTCCAGTAGGCGTTCAGTTTGTCTTCGAAATCCGCGGGTTGCGCCATATCGCTGTAATCCCATTTGATGGAGCAGAGGATCGTTTCTGTCGGGTGGGCGGCGAGGAAGTCGTGGAAGTTGAGGAAGACGTCTTGGGCGTAACCGGCGACTTCGACGAGGCCGTGACGGAGCTTGAGTGGGTCGTAGGAGGAACCCATGCGGAGATCGAAGAAGCGGATGCCGTTGAGAAGTTGGTCGGGGACCAGGCTGCTCTGCGTGGCGCTCAGTTCGGGAGCTATGAATGATACTTGGGACGTTTGGGCTGCGCTATCGTGGGTTCCGGGCACGGTGAAGCCGGAGACGAGTAAGGTGCCGTCGAGCTTTGTCATCCAGTTCGCGGTGTCGACTTGGTAGTTGGCTTTACCCAGCGGGCAGAAGGTGATGTTGCCTTGGTATTGGTGGTAGCGACCGCCGAGGCGGTAGTCTTGGTTGTAGATGGCGTTGAATTCGAAGGTGCCGCCGTTGACTACGTGCGCTTCCCAGCCGTAGGTGCCGTCGAGGATGATACCGGGGTCAACGGACTCGATGTGCCGTTTGAAGATCAGGTTGTCCGTTGGGACTATGCGCGGGGTATCGTGGACGATGAAGACGCCGTATTCGGGGTAATCGGATGTGAGGATCGAAAGCATGGAGTTTGCGGAATCTTCTTTGTCTATTTCGGACAGGCCGGCAGAACCCCAGCCGACAGGATCTGGGCCGGTGTCATCTACTCTGCGGAAGATCTTGTTCGGGTTCGTATTTGGGATTCTTCTGGAGACACCGGGTTTCGAAGATTGTGGGATCGCAGCGGCATCTGATAGCCAGACTGTAGCGCAGTATAGCAGGAACGTATTCGCACGCATATTGTTTGTGTGCTAGCAGAAGGAAATAAAGTACTCAGAGTATATATAAAAATGAAGACTATTTGAAAGAATGTAAAATCGAATAACCAAATCTAAAAGAATGTTCAAGTCGGTTCTATATATAAAGGATCGAATGAGATGCTGTGTAGTCTAGAAAGAGAATGCGGGTGATGGCTGGCGATATCAGGAATTCAATAAGATCTGTCGCCCGGGTATATATAAATCTAACACTTGATACAAAGCACACCGTATATTATGATCTCAAGGATGTCAGATTAGTATATTCTTGCCCTCAGCCTCTCGATCTCGGAATAGATCCGAATCTAGTCGAAAGACTGTTCTCAGGACTTAGCATAAACCTCGTTTATCGATTCTAGAGAAGATGCAGAGCTTTATTCATAGTTAGATTTGAGCCTGATACATTATACTCTTTTGGAATACTTTAATACTCAGCTAAAAGACAGAACGGGTTACCCCGTACTTTTCCTTGTCCGATGTATGTCGTTCCCAAAAACGTGGCAGCGATCTCAGTTTAAGACTGAATAGGTCGATTTGCTAATTAGCATCTCTTTTTGGAATTTTATCGATATCTGCACCTGAGCTTCGCTAAGGATTGAAGGTAATGGCATAATATCGAGGTACCATAGTGGTATAAGTCTCGTTGCTGTTTCACACCCTGGTCAAGTTTGCATAATGTTGGATATTTTGCGTTGTTTTGATGTTGGACGGATTGGGAAGCAGCAGCGAGACTGAAGACTAGATGTACGGATGGATGTTCCAAGTAGGACACAGTATCTGATAGAGGTTTCCTTTTATCATTTAATAAACTGGTTTTGTTTGGAAACACCTGGCTCTTATACGATAATTCAAAATGATTGTAAAATATAAGATTGGGAATGTTTCTTAAGAGTTGAAGTTCGGGAATTCCTGTCGAGCGACTGGTTTACTAAACAAGTTTGGGATAAGATTTCTAAATTTAAGTTTTAGGATGATAGTATAATTATATAATAGGTTTTTTATGTTAAAGTTGAAATGTAAATAAAAGAAATTCAAAAATACTTCCGCGATGTTTTATGGAGGGCCCACCAGATTATCGAATACCAAAGCGTAAGTTGAAGCTCTGGCAGTTTGGTAACTATCGGATTAGGCAATACGATGAAACAATAGAATAAAGTTTCATTGGCTGGGACAAAAATATAGAGTAATGAAAGCATGGTAAATATACTGGGTTTTTAGATGATACTAGAGTTGTTCGTCGAAATTGGAAGTAAATCGACTAGCAAAGAAGAAATTATATTGAATCTTCTATAGGACTTCTCTCCACCCAGATTTGCCTTGTCGCACCCTGTGAGTTGCAGCCTGAGTTTGGCCCCGAATAGCATCGATCAGTTCTCGTTCTCCGTGGCTAGTACCTGAAGACACGAGATTAGTAGCATCTTCGATCGCCTCAGAAGCCTTCTTTAGATCCTCCACATTTTCTGAGAGCTTGTATCTTTCGAAATAAGTGAATGCGAGCTTTATCGCCATAACTCCATATGGATCTTGGCCGTTTAGTTTGAAATTTGGCCTCGAAGCAAGCGTCTCCTTTGCAATTTGCGCTGACTTTTCCGACTTTAGAACACAATAGTCTAGATCTGTCGGATCTTCCCAGAGGGTAAAACGCTTGTAGTAAAGCTCCCATAAGTGCTGGAGCAGTTCCATCAAGTCTTCAGGTTTGTCGTCGTAGTTACTGTTATTCGTCGCGACATAATCTATCGCCGATATCGCCTCGGAAATAGACTCGAAATCTCCTAGATGTATAAACTTCTTTTGGTTGTATTGGCCCAGAAGATACTTCCAGAAATAGTGCTCCTTTGAATTGACTGGACTGACTTGTATCAGGTACTCAGCCCACACGATGGATTTGTTCAAGTCGTCAATATCTTTCCCTAGGTCGTATCTGTGGTTCAGGTCACGAGCGAGACTTTCGATAACAGGTGTAAGATCCGTATCGCCGTCCATTTCTGCAAGAGACTCCTCTGCTAGAGCGATAGATTTGTCGAGGTCCTTGGGTACTCTTTTCAATCCGAAACGGCCGCCAAGGTAGCTAAGAAGTGCTTCGGTCCATTCTCCTCGCTTGGGATGATCCTCGCCTGCGACCTGTAATGCGATTTCCGCCCAGGCTATGCATTTATCAATATCGTCCTCTTCGCTCAAAAGCTTAAACCTGGCAAAATAGACGTCCGCTAGCTTCATCAACGTGTTAGGATCGGCGAGCGTGAAGTCTTCGATGTCCACTATCTCTCGCTCGAACTTCATAATCTCGACATCGAGTGGTTTCATGTCCATGTTTTTCTCGAGGTAGTCCCACGCCACGTTTCTCAAGGTTACCAAAAGTCCTTTAACTCTCTGTCGCCGTCCTGATCCCCACCCGGGATCCTCGTCGATGAATTCGCAGCTGATTTGTCCTGTCATCTTCCACTGCGCTTTCGCGATCAGTGCTCGTTCCATATGCCTTTCGACATCCATTTGGAGTGTTCTGATCTTTTCTGCTAGATCTAGACCGGGGCGTGGATTTGTTTGTATCTCCATGGCGTAAAGTCCGGCGAGAAATTGTTTGTTCCGGGTGATTTCGGCACAACTGCATCCCACGGTTGTTTCTTCTTCTTGAATGAGGTCCTTGAGAATCTTTTCCGACTCTTCAAACCAGCTACCATGCATATATGCCACAGCAAGACACTGCTTCGCCCTCAGGGTCCGATAATCCGCGTTGCCGTGTGCCTTTTGCCGTACATCAACTAGTTTTTCAAGCAGGATCGATGCTTTTCTTGTTCTTCTCCCTTCGTTATATATATCCACCATATCCTCAACATACGAGAGGACGCTAACAGTATCCCTATGCTTCGGTCCCAGTACCCGTATCCGAGTGTCTAAGATTTCGAGCAATATTTTCTCCGCCATGTCCCAATACTTCTTCGTCAAAAGTAGGCGAAACAGTCTTTCCATGTTGAGTAGAGTCGCGGGATGCTCAATTCCGTAGACTTTCTTTTCGACGCTGACGATACTGGAAAGTAGAGGTTCTGCGTCATCCCATAGCTGTTTCTCGAGATAATACCTGCAAAGTCTGTTCATATCCCGAATAGTGTCCTCATGCTCGATGCCGAGCATCTTGATTTTCTTCTGTATGAGCTCATAGAGCTTAACCGGGTCCTCGTCTGACGCTTGTTGGAATTTCAGTCTCCTCTGTGAAGTTGTTGATGCATAGGTAGGCGCCGGCGCCTCGGACTCAGGAGTATCCTTTTCAACAGAAGGTTCATTAATATATAAGTTCATAGGAATTTTAGACTGCGTCTCCTCGATTGGAGTATCGTCGCTGAGTCCAAGTCTGGTACGGTATTCTCTCGCCAGACCTCGAAGTTCCGCCTTGGATTCTTCCGAACCCGGGTTTTTATGCCGGAGAAGATGGAGTTCTCGAGCTTCCACCCCTAGCTCTCTATGTATCCAAGCAGTAGTAGCCGCGTAGTACAGTATTGATTCACGTTCGCTCTCTATCTCTGGCTTCTCCGGTTTTGATATCTTGGAGTCGACGAATACTACTTTAGTATTGTTGTAGTGGAAGTAAAGTGAGCTCGTGTCTGTGAAGACCATATCAACTGCGTCTTTGAGGTCTTCGCGTGAGCGATTCGTCTTTTCAAGCCAAAATTCTGATTTCTCTGTGTTCAAACTAACTCCAAACCCTATCTCGTAGCACACGGCAAGTTCGTACGCTGCGCTTCGCTGAGTGGTCATATCCGATGCTTTTGCTCGTTCCTCCAGGCATCGGACAACTGCTTGCTTGGTTTCTGGGCCGCAAAAACGAAACTGTGAGAGCATGCCGATTATCTAAGATAGGCTTATCAGCAAATTGAATAGATATCTTTCTAAAAAGGGACTGACTTACACTGAAGGCGGCCTTCGATTTGATCAGCGCCAATTTACCATATTCCTCCATCAGAGGCAATGGCTTTCTAGAATAGACTTTCGCATTAGTATGCTAAATATCTCAAGCTTTTCAGGAGGCACCAGGACTATTGAACACACGCTAAGAATTTAAAAAGTGGCGGCAAACCATCTATATTCATGCTCCGCTGGGTACAATCCAGGGACAAGCTTGTGCCGAAAAGAAACAATAAGCTTAAAACTTGTTCACGAGTTTTGTTAGCTAGACGACCTTGGGTTTGGATGTCCTCTTCGACTAAAGATACCAGATCCGGACTCTGCTTCAACTTTTCGATCAACCGAAGATCTGGGAATTCCGCAACCCCATCAGACTTTTCCCGTAGCATTTGGTAGAACAAGAGCCAGTAACATATCAGCCCGTAAGAGAATATATCCGCGGATTTTGCTTGCTCAAAGGTCACGTTGGAATTCGGTTCTATTTCCGGAGCGGTCCATGGCCAGGATCGTGGAAGTGAGATCTCAATTTCGTTTTCATCTTGAGCGAAAATTGTAGAATAACCAAAGTCTGTCACCTTGGCGGAATATTCCTTGTTTTCGTTCTTGAATATGAGAATATTGTTCGGCTTGAGATCCCCATGAACAGCATCTAGCGAAATATTAGTTACTCCGCTAAACCTTTTACACTTAACGGGTTTTCCTGCCGTTGGGATGACAGGATGCTTACGACAACTGTGCATCAAATTCAGTGCATTTCCTATTTCCCAGCATATCCGAACTCTATCTGTAAAGCCTAGACCCTTACCCTCAGGTGTCTTCATGAACTGCATCAAATCCCCATGCTCTGTCTTATTGAACACCAAAACAGGCCATGCTTGCCCATGAATTACATCCCAAGAGACGCCTTTCAGACTATTGATATTAGGGTGTTGTCGAACAACAGGATGTCCGAGTATGTAGACTTCGGAAAGAAGCGCTTGAAATATCTTATTCCGGTCAAGTTCATATCGAGCACCTTCTCGTTGAAATCGTTTGAACACAAAGCTCAATTTTTGGCCCGTGGTTGAAGCAATTTCTCCGCCTTCGGCGATATTTGCGGTACCACCAAGGGCGAGGTCGAGACCGGGCTCCCATCGGAACGGAACCATATCCACACGTCGGTGTTGAACTATTGATAGGAAATCAATAAGGTCGTAGTTGTCAGTAACCTTGCCATTGATGGAAGCACTGCCGGAGAATACGCCATTTCTGTGGAAGGTTGTGAGATCTTCTTTGACCCAGCTGGCTGGGGTTTCTGTAGAATCGATTAATAGAGTTTCGATTTTATGGTAGTTTGATGCCTCTGTGTCCTTTTCTTTCCCCTTGGATGATGAAGCTGACTCTTCGTGAATCAAAACATAATCGGAGGGACTTCTATCGTTGCTTCCGCGTGGGGAATGGTCTCCAATTATTGACTGGGGGACGGTACGTGGTTCGGTGTACGGCTGACCACTCACAGTTGCCCGTATGGCAGCTTTAAGCATTTTATCGCCTGGGTCGTCGAAATAGTCTGAACCTAGCATATTGGCCATATTGGTAATACCAAGAAAATTCACAGAAACGAAGAAAATAAATTTATTATATTGCGAGTTGAGACAATAAGTAGAGACCCTCTAGATCAAGATAGCAGCTAAATTAATGATTAGATCCAAATAAAACCCCGGGGATGGACTATGCTTAAATGCTCATATATTGATACAGTTTTAGAACAGTGGGGAAGAAATTGATAGCCAGCCACTTGATCAATTGAGGGCTTAGTTCTTGAGCGAATGTAAATTCAATGGGAAGGATTTATACCAAGAAATCTGTGCCTCTCCCGTGCGCTGCCAGCACAAAAGTTATTTTAGTTATCTAGGTATCAAATGTGGTGAGTATCTATATCAGGATACATTAGGGTACGCTTGTGCAAACTCTTCTACTGCTTTATCCTAATTGAAATAGAGGGGCTCAGTCTATCGTGCGAAGGGCCCCGCTTCAACCTTTGGCTTGCGTTTGCATGGCTAGTGAATAGTGTGGACCAATTGTTATCATGTCGGCGCATGACTTGGCGCCTGGGCTTTGTTCGGTTGATGCAGTAGGTGTCAAAATTATGAAGCAAGCAAAAATTTAGGATACAAAATCAGTGATCCTTCACTGTGCCTTAGAAAATGTAAATGCTATGCACTGCATCGCCGAAGCCTCTGGAGCACATCTTGCTCAAACTTCAATTGTAGATTAGTCGCATCTTTCGAGTTCGCATCCTGCATATTCTCAAAACCATTCAAACATGCCTGCACAGCCGCTTGATAATCCGTCCCCATATAGTGGGCTAACAGAGATACTCGCTTCGTCTTGAGGTATTCCAGCATTTGATGATTTGAGGAAAATTTACCGCCTTTCAGAAGACTTGCCAAGGTTTCCCATAGTCCGATTTCAAGTAAAACCAGTCCTAGACTGTAGTAATCGAAACGCAGTTTATAGGAGACTTGCGGGGCAGTCTTCTGAGCGTATTCGGGATGATAGTATTTCCCTGATGCCTCGTTGTCGTCTGGTCCGAGGGTGAAAGCGAGCGCATCATCTTGTCGGCTGTGGTTGAATCCGATAAGATAGGGATTGACCAACCATCCGGAAGCATTTGTGGACTTTTCTTCCTTCGTAGGGACGAGAAAAAGAACGTTAAACGCGGAAATACTTTTGTGCAACCAGCCAACTTTATGGAATCCGAACAACGAGAGCGCTAAAGTCAATGCTAGCTGGAATCGAGAACCTAGCGTTGGCCGTTCTCGAAATCTCGAAGATTTGATGATTATATCTGAGAGATTCTTCGGTACGAGCTGCGATTGGTCTGGAAGATCAAATATGAGGCCGAATGCGCTATCGGGACTTTTGTGAACAAAGCCAGAGCAATGCAAAATGCGAAAATCGGGAGGGTTTGATGCGGAATTGAGGAGACCGGCAAGTGCAGCTATTCGGACTAACAGTTTCTCGAAAAAGGCTGTTTCGTGATGCCCGTATCGAATCCACTCTATCAGGACGTTTCTTTCTTTGTTATCTGTCCCGGAGCGCACCAGAGAATGCGTGTGCGTGCTTAATGGACCCAGAGCTTTGATAAACTTGGGATCAACACGGAGATTATTGATATCGGCCCGTGAACTCTCTTGTTCCGCTGAGAGAATCGACATCCGTTTGATGCGAGCAAGTGTGCTAATTCTATTGTTGACCCTCCCGGCCTTCTTAGATGTTTTCAGAAGTTGTTCCAAGTCCTCTGTGCTAATCATTTGTATCTCCCAGTGTGCATTCGCGCGTATCTCGAGTTCTTCAGGCAGAAGGTCGAACAGTTCGTCGCCTAGTAGGCGTAGTGAACCAAAGAGGGGTGATAGTGAGCTTTCGCAAGTCTGGATGGTGGATTGCAGTTCCTCTTGAATCTTCTTCAAACAGTTGTATATTGCCACCAGGTTCATTCTGTCATTGAGAGCGCTGCCGTTGATGTCCCAAGACTCGGTGAATCTGAGAACAAATCCCCAGCTCATAATTCGCATACACTCAGCGTACGCTTCAAAAGAATCCGGTAACTTCGGTAGAAGAGTTTCGTAGAGGTCTTTCACTGACGAATAGTACGCTTGAACCGCGATTTTCTTTAGATTGGATGTCACCTGGCGAGCATTTGGACGAGCCTCGGGATTTAAGTCGAGCATTGACCAGATTAATTTAATGAGCTGGGTAGTTGGGAGATTTGCCTCTGATCCGAGCATATCTAACCAGTCGTAAACACCCTGGTTCGGGCGCCCAATACCGGCATGGAAGGCTGCCATTCTGAAGCTTCCTATCTTCACTTTACGTTTCAACCGAAAATCTTTGACTCCCTCGGGGCCTTTTCGTATATATGTGAGAATTTCGGCAATAATACACCCGAAGGACCAAATATCGCTTGATTGGCTAATTGCATTTCTCATAAAATTTTGACTGAAATCCTCGCATTCGGGTGCGAGGTAGTCGCTAGACCCACCCTCGTACATGTCTTTGGCGGGTTCGCTGGAGTCCTTCATTTTACAAAGACCGAAATCCGCAAGAATAAACGTGGAGCCACGCACGAGAATATTCTTCGGTTTGAGGTCATAGTGACAGCCCATTAGCTCAATATTGAGCTTTTCCAGGGTGTAATGGTGAACCTTTTCGATGGCCGAAGACAACTCGGACACTGCTACTAAGAAGGTTTCATCTGATGTGAAGGATTCGGGGCGCTCGCTGCGGAAAAAGGAGCCTAGGTTTCCGCCTACGATAAGCGGGAATATGAGATTATGTTTGCCATTGTATGTGTAGGAAGTGAGTAGCTCGATTATGTTAGGATGCTTCAGTTCGTTCAAGGTACTGAGGTTTCTTAGTTCTTTGGTATAGTCGTTTTCACTGGAGGTACTCTCGGATCTCGATCCAGGGTCGAATCTACGATCAAATAAGAGGGATTTAAACTCCTTTCTCACCAATCTCTGGTCCTATAGTTTCGTTAGACTTGTATGCCTTATAGGACGAATTACATTTGAAATTTGCTTACTATCTCGCCAGGGAGTAAAGCTACTGTTTGGTGATCAGAATGCAGCCGAATTTCATAGATATCCCCAAAGCCACCTGCATCTATCTTTTTGTTGTATGTGAAAGGCAGTCGAATCTCGGATGGTAGTTCGCGATGAATCACATTTTTTGACCAAACTGGGGACACAAATTCCCATTGCCTCTCGTAGAATTCATCCGCAACTTCCGGGACGATTCTTTGTAGTAATTCTTTCGCAAAAGGCAGCTTTTCGTCGAAGCGAGACCTTTGAAAATCGTCCTTCTCTATGAACTTTGGGATAAGATATTCTTTGCCCCCCAATACCACTAGGATGGCGAATATCCGTTTCCCATTTTTTACAACCCAATTTACTATATCTTGTTTATGGTAAAAAGGAATCTGATTGAGCTCGTATAGCCTATCCACAGCCCTGGTAACTTCATCTTTGGTAAGAAGTTTGTAGAGGAGTTGAAGGGGCATAAATTTTCTATCGCTGTCTGCATGCTCGGTACCACCACCCGCCTCTTCACATGCGTACAATAAAGATTTTATTTGCTGGCAGAGGTCTCCCATGATGATAGCAGTTGGTTCGGGGAGCCTGGTAAAACAAAGCAAATGTCAAAAAGCAAAAGTTCAGGTATAGGCGGGAGTCGAAAACCAAATCGAAGAGGTTCCGATGGATTGCTCCCTGAATGACTAAGAGCATTCGTTTCGGATACTTTCTAAGTGGTACTAGATCGTTAAGTCATGTCAGAAAGCCCGCAATGAATCCCAACTATCCGAACTATTGTACTAACATCGCTGAGTGAAGCGTTCGGATCGCGAAGTGTAATAATCACAAATTCTTCATCATAATCATCCTATCACGGTTCCTCGTTAGTTTGTGGTTGCTTTAGCTCGACAGAGTTCCCCACAATGCACTGCGTCTTCGATTCTGAACCATGCATCCATCTGGTCTTGCGCCAGAACGACCAAATCGGAGGATCCATTGATTGTTGCACCACCAACCCGCCATGTTTGGAATTGGCACTCACTATTTCACATTCGTATCCTTGTGGACCAAACCAACTTGAAAGTAATTTATGGAGGCGGCTCTTATCAAGGTATCTTATGGGGATCTTCACCGTGTGGGGGGGCATTCTTCAAGATGGCGAGAAAAGTTGTAGAACTAAAGGGATTGGACTGTGTGTTGCAAGAGGAAAGTGAGGGGTTGGTGTCAAATTCGGGAAAGAGAATTGATCTAATCAAATCACCAGCAGGCCTATAAAGCAGGATGTAGGGCGGGGCGGTTGAATCCTTCTGAGGACAAGTTGTACAGGATTCGGGACGTATATGCAATCGTCGATATTTTCCTAGACGTCCTTCACAGTCGCTGGTTACTGCTGCGGACACTTCCGCGTCGCTAGCTGATTTGAGGTTTTGGCGTGCGCGTGGCGAGGTGCATGCGTGCCCGACCAAGCGACCAATCAACACTGCAGACTCCGAGCTTCACCGCATTGTTAGTGCGAGTAACCGCGACTTTGTACAGACCGTTGACCTCATATATTGATGTTCCGAAGGCTTAATCTTTGTCTTGGGCTTACAAATACCCATCATCGTCTGCAAATGAAGCGCGTCTCAAGATGAACAAGTCCAAGCTTGAAGCAAGTGAGCGGCGGCTCGATACCCACCAGCAGCGATTCCTCATGCATTCCCACCTACTCTTTACCGAGGACGTGGATAACGTGGAATGCCTTCGATTTATGGGCGACAAGGAAAATTATACGTACAGCCAGCGTTTCACTCACGAGAAGGAGTCACTGCAAGATTTGATTCTTGTACGATAATTATATCTTTTCGATATCGATCATCTGGAATTGCCGCTAATCCAAAATGCATGCCCAGGAAAACCAAAACAAGGCAAAAGAATCATTCTAGTAAATAAAATATACTCTCAACTTGCCAAAATATGGATAGATTGTTAACTAGCTTCTAGCATTATACGGCAACAAAACTCGTTGAGTCGGCTCTTAATATCACAAACTGGCCTAGGCTTTATTGTCGATGGACACGACATATCTACGAGCTTCCTAAAAGTCGTGACCGCATTCGGATCCAGACGACATGACGAACATCGTGCTTGGGATGGCTACCAAGTTTCGCTGCCAGAACCCGGATTGAATGCAGCATCCGGTATGGGTATATACAAAGCCCTCCTCCTTCACAATACAAACTGAGAGCTTTCATACTAATTCTTGAAACTAGAAATTTCTTACGTGGTTCGTTACGTTGAAAGACATGATCGGAGTCCTCAGAATCCATGGTCCGTGAGACAAATCGGTGTTTATCAGCAAATACTGCCTGGTACCGAGAAGGCGACATGGGTCTTATTACAGCCTTCAGAAAACGTCTACCATTTAGTCAAAGACAACCTCGGAGACAGGGTTAGAAATCCCGGAGACCTCACTGATGCCTCGTGTCTTTTGCATATGGATGTCCTTGAATCTGTCGCTAGCAGCTGGGGAGAATATATAGAATGGTGCTGGGCAGAGGTTGACAAACTGGTAAAAAGAACAAACCCTAAATCCTCGCTTTCTAGCAAAACCAATCTGCAAGCACAATATTTTTTTTCTAATTATTTTGATACATTTTTAAAGGACGACAAAGCCTGTCATTCCGAGTTATCCTTCGATAAGAGGAACGACTACACTGTTACCTTTCAAGACTGCCAGAGACTACAGCGACTTCGACGGAAACTATTAAGAGCTCTTTCTGTTCTTGATTCCAATTACGCACTAGCAGATGGAATCGCGACTCGCTTCCCGAACACATTCACTATCAGGATCAAAAATCATAAAGCAGAGATTGACTTACACCGGCGGAACCTCCTCTTAATGATCGAGCATCTCAAAGGAACTTCAGAGCTGGTTCGTCCCTCACATAACCCTACCATTGAACTTAGTATCACGCGATTACTAATTTCACAATTCCAGCTTTTCAACATCCTCAGCACTCGAAACGATCGAACCCTTGTAAACGGAACACAAGCAATGCAGGAATCCTTAGCCTTAATGGGAAGAATAGCTCAACAAGGCAGAGACGATTCGACAACGCTCAAGCTCCTAAGTTTAATCGCAACGGTGTATCTTCCGGCATCGTTGGTCGCCGTGAGTACCTGGCAAATATTTTCTTCGATTACAACCCGGCTGATCCTTTGTTCTGATTACCAGACCGTATTCAGTTCCAATCTCATAGAGCTGAGGGAAGGTAGTAATGGATCCAGTACCTTTCACGTGGTATCCCAGTTCTGGCTCTACGTCGTGCTAGCGATAGCTCTGACGCTTGTGACGTTCATAGGTGCCGCTTTGGTATTGCGGAGGCAGATAATAGCGGATATTCGAAAACTTCGGGAATCTACGTAGGCATTCGTTGTGTGTTTCGAGGTTCAACTTACGACTCTCTCTTTGTTGTCGGTATTAGCGTGTACGATATAGAGTAAACCGAGTCATGGCTACAAAAGTAATCCTCTAACAACGATATCAATATTACGAATTTTATGAGAAAGTTTAACGCAAGGTGAGCCTTCTAACAAGGGAATTTCTCAAGTGTGTATCTTCTGGACTTCCAGGCTGGTTACGAGCCTGCTCTGTTGGCTCTTTGTTTGTGAGTTGTGTTGAAATTATCGTCTTGATTCTTCTATGCGAGATTGCATTTGCGCACCGACAGTCTGGGTTCGAGACTGAAGATGGCACTCAAGGCTGGCAAAGTACTGTTTATCCCACAGTTACAAAGTATTGCTCGATCTTTGGTTGGCAAAGGAATAGAATGAAATAAGATAAATAATAGAGCAAATAAAACACAAGAAAATATATATACAGAAAGAAAAAATGACATCTCCAGGCGAGGCTAGTCCTCAATAACTAGCCTCCGCCCTTTAAACTCTCTCCTCTTCCTCCTCGCAGTCTCTTCCTCGGTGATCCTCGTCTCCTCATCACCGCACTCCTCTACTTCACCGTCCACGTCCTTCTCCCTCTTCCGTTTCTTGCTTTGCAAGTACGGAGAGTGCCCTTTGTTGGGCTATTTGCGTTGTCTCGCCTCATGGCCATTGGCCTCGAGGTCAGAGACCGCTTGCTCCTCGTCCTCTTTTTCCGTCTTCTTTTTCTTCTTCTTCTGCTTACCCCCAGCTGTAGGAGTAGCTACTCTAATAGTAGCGTGCTCGTTCGGATTGTCCTGTACATCCAGATCTGAGCCGAATGTGTGCTCCACATTCAGGGAAAGCTCATTTGTGTGAATCTTCCCTTTCTCCTCGAACTTGTACCTTTTATCAGCACAGAGAACGGGGGGCTCGGTACGGAGAGCTTTAACAGCTCGCAATTGCTCAATTTCCGCTTGAAGAGCTCTGATAAGTTCTTCTCGACGGTCGAGACACTGCTGCAGACACTGGTTCTCCTGGTGGAGAGCCGGGCGCTGCTTCCAGGACTCCAAGAGCTGGTCTTTGAGGTTTTTTATCTCCGAGGCGTCTAATCCGTGATGGATAGACACTAAGATAAAGAAATTTGATTTTAGTAGAGGGTCAGTTTGATGGATTGATGATGAAATATAATGAAACAGCAATTGCAAACCATGGATTGATTGGTATGGATGCACTTACTGGTTTTAGGAGAAATGGGAACTTGAGAATTTGCTCTATTAGTATAAATGATTGGAGATGAAGGGCCAAGGAATTGTTGAATAGGGAAGAGAGTACTTAATTGTGGATGGTGGAATTATTTGTGATCGCTGATATTGTGGGAGAAAGTTATGTTTTGAAATAAATTCACGGGACTGATTTAAGATGTGGTGGAAGGAAAATACGTTTAGGGTCTAATTGACTATAAATTTAAAGAAATATATATTCAATTATAAAACATGAAGTTGAGCTAATAGAATCAAGAACCGTCGAACTCATCGGGTAAACCGCACACCCATCGGCCGATTTCATCACTCTCACGAATACCGAGGCATAGAAGGCGTTCCCTTCTCAGAAATCTAAGGATTTCTTGCTGCCAGCTACACCGGACCACTTCCTGTACCTTCTCACTCCAGACCAGTGCGGGAGTTAGGAGCTGTTTTTTTCTTTCCAGTTCCTTTTTATCTCTATTAGTGGTAGTGAACTTAAGACGGAACTTAATAGGCTTCAGCTCCGTCTCCTTTCCCTCCCCTCTTTTCCTCTTCCTCGATTTCTCCCTGCAATACTTTTCCGCCGACTTCGAAGATTCTCCGGCCACATTTATAGTTTTAGTCAAGTATCCACATGATGCACGAAAGGTTTAAGGGAATATTAATAGAAATGGTGAATTAATTCGTGAACATACGGGAGATCGGCTACAGGTTGACTCCCCTGATCAATGCCAGATGGATTCTTTGGTATCTTAAAGCGAAGTTTAATCATTATGTCTACCGGTTGTATTTCGCAGTTAGTCAAATTGATACTATTGTTAATCAATCCAGGTTAGGGTTTGAGCTTCGCACTTGGTGAAGAGGCAGGGACGAGACCAGTTTTGAGGGGAAACGGTAATGACATGTTGTATTAAAAAATATCTTCGAAGACCAATATGCATCGCAAATCTTTAGCATACTGGTTGGCCAGTTGGTTGTGATAGGATAGTGCTCAATATAACTTCAGAGATTCGGTATATTGATATCCGAGTGCAGGTTCGGGATTGATGTTCGATGAATAATGATTTTGTGGGTATTTAATTAGTCGATATATTAGGGGAAAATATTAAGAGAAAGTGAATTATCGATTACACGGTCACAATTCACATCCAGTGAGTATCTTTTAGATCTGTACGGTTGCTCTAGTATATAACATCCGGTAAAAGTCGAACGACTCTACATGTTTTACCTATACACCCCAGTTCAAAACACTACACATCGCCTTGGAAAATGTAACAATGTGATCATTTAGGAGCTACTCTGATATTCGATGGTACCATTTAGAAATATTGAGCTTGATACTTAGTTCTCCCAAGTGAAGATAATAATATATACACTATAAGTTCCCAGAAAACAAATGCTGTTTATCAAGTCACCAAAGTACTAGGTAGTTCGGGGAGGGACTCCAAGGTTGTATTGGAACGTCTGCAGAGCTATAACGTTCAACACGAGGCACTCTTTCTCGGCTTTTGCTCTTGATACGTTTAGACAATGATGTCTATAAGAGACCGGAAGCCAATGTGATGACGAGATCACTTTCATCTCCCGGAGCTATCATTCCATCACCACCATCCTATTCCTATATCAGGCCTATGCATCAACTATCACCAATCCATTCGGCATGAGCAACAATCAAGAAAACCAACAGCCCGTAAGGGAAGATGATCTCATCGATGACGAAGATGAGAGCGAAAATATTAGGGGTTCCAAGATACCTGGTCCCAAGAATATCTTGGATATCAGATTTGCATGGGAAGAAAAACATGCTTCAGCACCCGGCTTGCTCGAGGAGGATAACTCCAAATCACCAATTATAACATCCCACAAATTCTGGAACCCGTTCAAAAAGGATGCTGGTCACCTAAATGAAGAGCGTCCGGTTAGTGCCCCGAGCGTCTTGTATCCTGGAGACCGTTCTGCACACTTTCACTTGGAGACCGCGCGGCGCCGTGTATTCTCGTCAGGTAGTTTTTCTCTGGGTCAGAAACACAAGGAATACAACTCGGCTTCAACATCAAAAACCGAATTGGAAAGCGTATCACAAGCCATCGCATCGCTTTTACATCTCTCCATCCACAAAGAATCTCCAATCACGCCGAGCACTCTCTACAGCTTAATTCACCGTCCAGAACTCGACTCAAAAATGCAGAAACAATCAGCCTTCATTTACATGGACAAGGCAGCTGTCTTGAGCATTCTTGCTATCATCGACTATGCTCACCCAGTTATGACAGATCTCTATCTCCACACCCAGCTATCGCTCTCTCTCGGTGCCCAGAGGACTTGTGAGGGTATATCCATCTCCGACTTTATAGATGGTTTCACCAACCCTTCATCAGACCCCTTCCTCGCCAACAAACTCCAGCAGTATTGGTGGTCTATCGAGTGCTCTCTGCCCAATGGCGTCATAATAATTCACTCCCTGGCCAGATCGACGTACTCACACATTTACCTCATGAAATTCTCTCCTGTTACCGGTGTTTTCTCCAAACTGGTTCCCCAGGATATCTCAGACATGAGGGCTTTCCTTGAGGCCCATCCGAACAGCCCAAAGTACTTTCCAAAAGTTGAGCTGCCTCGCCTATCCATGGACAAGCAGCGACTGAGGGCACAGCTCAGTGGGGGTTTCGGCCTGGCTTCACGTTCAATGACCAATCTGGCCAATCTCTTGCCCGCATCCGTCACTCGAAGGGTATCAGGATCAGGCATTCCAGGTCACTTTCAAAGTTTCGGAACAACGCTCACAAATAATCTCATTGATTACATGAAGAGCGTTCTCGTTCCTACTTTGATGAGCTGGAACGGCATTCAATCAGACAATATTGCATTAGCTCTAGTCAATAGTCGTGATATGGCAACACCTAGCCCACAGGAGAAAATCGAAGAGAAGGAGCCCCTCCAGGCTCGCACTTCACGAAGACCACAGTTCCTGCGAAGCAATTCCGCATCCTACCTCAGACATCCACTCCAGATGCTCCGTCAAAGTCACAGCTCCAGCTTCTCAGTTTCCTCCGAAGCTTCCCCTACTCCTTCGACACCTACCGAAGAAGAAACACCAATGATAATGACCCCGGCTATCATCCTCACTACACCGGAGCAAGACACTCGAATCCTAAAGATGAGGGCTGTCGTCCCGCAGATTAAGGTCAAAAATATTTGGCAATCGATGGGAGAGACTTTTGGCATCAAGCGTTCCACGGATCCTACTTTCGTCTTTTGGAAAGACGCGTTGAGTCTCCTTCGTTTCCGGACTGATGTCCCAAAGGACATCGAAAAGGTGACAATGGAGATCGAGACTAACATTAACGATCAAGTCTCCAAGGATCTGAAAGGCCTACTTTCTGCCATCACGGAGATGTATGTTACGGAGGCGGATGGCATGCGATTGGACTATCTCAGGGTAAAGTTCAAGGAGAGTCGTAAACCAGCAATGCGAAAACTCCACGCAGCTCGTCCCATTAGTGGATGTCAAATGAATTATTTGCTCGGCCAGGCTCCCGAGCCCACGACCAACGGCGAACAGCGAGATATTACAGCTCCTGAAACAAGAAGTGCTGGTGGTGATTTGGAAACAGATTCTTGTCACAGCCGTACTTCAACTGAAGGGGATGGACCAACGCTGGAGGAAATCCGAATGCAAGGAGAGTTGCTTGCCAGCTCACTAAAGCCAGATCGAACCCTAGCTATCGACTTGGAAGCCTCAGAGTTGGATTTCTCTTCTATTGTAATGTCCCAGGATTCCTTCGTCGTAGAGGCCGTTTTGGCTGGCTGGTTTGCGGACACCGACGCATGGTATGATACCCACGAGATCTTCATTTTGCGCAGACAGAATACGAAAATAGCTGATGTCTTAACTTCACAGGATCAAACGAAACAATATCACGTGGCAAGATGATGTCTGGAAGCACCAGAAATCCGACGCATCTTGATTTCCACCCATCTTTGGATCATAAATTTTGATAAAGCACCAACTTCTTTCATAATTATACTCATTCAGGCAAAACTCTATATTTACACTCCCTATGTCCCCCCAATAATCATTTCCCCGTTTAGCCATTCGGAGGGATTCGCCCTTCCTAGAAGATGTACGCTAAAAACCTGAACTACTTGAATGTGATCTTATAATTGGTGCCAAATTTGGAATTTCCTGGTCCAGTGCAAACTATAAACTATTCAACAGCAATAGATGCGATAACTAGCTATTTAAATATCTAGCCAAATTTACACTCTTTTCACAATCCTCATACCCTTTCCCCTAGTTTCCGGTTTGAAATACCCCCAAGATCGTTTCCTCAATCTTCCACCAGCAATATCAAGCGGATTGAGACTTCTTTTCGTCAACTTTCCACCCGTACCTCCACCAAGTCCACCCGGTCCACCTTGTTCTGGCCCACGCCCACCCGGTCGACAACCATCGGTTCTCGGGGGTGGATCCTCCTGATAATGTTGTAAAAATAATTCACCATCTCTCTGACTAGTCTCGTCACGATCTTCCTCCTCCCACGGGAAATCCGAAAGATTCTGTTGATGTCCAATTGCCAGTCGTTGAAATTGCGGACTCAGATTATTGATTGCACTATTAGTTGCAATTGTGCCCAATCTAATGTGTTCAGGACCTAAGAAATGCAGAAGAATGTATTAGCGCAACAAAGTAGCTTTTTTTCAAGAGGGGTGGTTTAAACGTACTTAGGCTTCCTGGAATATGCAGTATACTCGGATTATTCGTTACCGTTCTCACATCTTCCTCCGTGATGGCGGTAGAGGCTTGACCTTGGGTTCTTATGAATCCTTCGGTTCGCGGTTGTTCCTGCTGTTGGGGCCGTACGCGTCCGTTTCTTCTGTCGTTGACGTATTTCCAAAAATTGTCAGCGCCGCCTTCGAGAAGGAGAACAACTTTATCGTCGCCAACCATCATCTTGATAGCTGCGGCGGTACTGGTTCAATTCGTCAGTTCATGTTTAGCTGGAAATATATAGTGAGAAGGGGTGACTTTACGTTGGACTTCGCGTATTCCCGACGGCACAGTGCACGATTACTTGAATTCGTATGTTAATATTAGATATATTGGCTGGAGTCAATGATAAAATCATAAAAGGAGGAAGAAACTCACTGGTTCTAACGTTAGACACCCTGATTTGTTCAAAAATCTCAACCGCCTTTCGATCACATTCGGTCTCGCTCAGAGGCTCCAACCGGCCCATTCGTTCTACCTCACCTATTCACATCAAAACCAAATAAATTTAGCAATCCCTTCATGCATAGACCCCTCTCACCCCTTTCCTGTCAACGAGTGTAGAACTATGTCCTTACTATCTGTGAGTTTAGCTCTTCCCTCCGAGAACGGAATCACCCGTACACGCCCCTGCGCCTGCTCCAAAGTATCCAGCCTGACAGTCCCATCCTCTCCTCTGGTATCTATAATTATATAATCCGTCGGGCGAATCCCCGGTCTGGTGATATAATCATACAATTGCGCCGGCGTAACACGGCCAACGTTAATCCCTCGTCTACGGAACGCGGTCAACGTCTGATGCGCACCAACAGTAGGAAAGGTTATCGGACGATCCGTAAAGTTTGCATCATATTCTAGCTGTCGGACGGGGAGGACTCGGCCTGTAGCACGCTCACGGTAATATTGTGGCGTGTTGGAACCCAACGAGACACGACTGGCACCGTAGACGGGAAAATCCTGGAGACTATCACTGACAACGGGTGCGGATAACTGTCTGGATCGTTGACCGGACGGTTTTCGACCGGCGGCTAGTTGGTCTTCCTCTGTTTGGGCGGAGTCCCATTCGAACTCGTTGGTGCCTTCGAGGTAGTCACGACCTGGGGAGGAGTCGAAACTGTCGTCGTCGGGCATTTGGAGGACGTTGTTAGGATAGTAGGCGTCTTGCGGTTTGAAGGTATTCGCCACGTCCGTGGTTTTCTTTTCTTCCTCTTCTATTACTTGGCCGTGGACGTTGTATATTGTCGGTGCTTGCTGGTATGCCGCTGCGAAGGGTCTTAGACCTGCGCTGGCTTGGTTCCTCAGAGGCGAAGGGTTGTCGTTCACGAATGAAAAAAGGTTCGAAGGATCAGCTGGCCGTCTGGTAAGCTGTAGGTTTTCTACACCTTCGTCCTCCCAGTCGATGTACAGTTCGTCGTCTGGCTGTTGGGTTTCGGTCCACGGTATGTTGAAATAAGCTGGCCGGTTCGCTGCAGGTTGTTGATTTGGTGGTTGCTGCTGGCCTTGGTTTGGATTTGTGTTTCCTTGTCCAGCAAATCCAAAACGGTCGTAGTCTTCTCGATTCTGCATTGTAATAGTATTGTGATTTATCGATAATAACCGTTTACTCAACTATATTTCAGTTTAGAAGCCTATATTATACATTGTAATATAATGTAGCGAGGAAGTATCTCGTACTATGGTACCCACGTTTTGATAGCCATCATGTTAGGTGAGAGGGATATCGATATTTGGAGAGCCGTTGAGCACGTTTTTGCCATGTGTGAGCGCATTTACTTGCCCGAAACGCATATGCATGAGACTAGCCTAAGTTCCGAAGTGTAAATTGCCAGAATAGTCCTAAGACTTCACAGAGAAGTGTCTTATTTCTAATTTAGATAAATTAACAGTTTTCGTTTGCAGTCCCGATCCTTACTTGCTCAGAAATCTCACGATGCTTAGACTGTGTTGCACAAGAAAATGCAACAAGTTTAAAAGTGTTGAGGTCTAATTGATTCTCTACCCTCTTTTCTCACAGAGGACATCAAGAGAGCCCCTCTCGCTCCACTAGACCAACTGCTGCGGCACACCGAATCAGAACGGCTTTCTCTCGGCGGTATCTAAATATGCAGACTCGCGAGACCCCAGTCTCTCGGCATGCGTTCGAAGGAATGCACGATAGGGGTTCCCCATGTACTAGCGTCGTACACTCTCGGCTTCAAAGGGCTCACGATCCCCAAATCAATTACGACTACCTGCTGGCAGATACGGTGCCAGCGAAGAATATTCGCGAGACATCGGAACTCAAGAAACTCGAAGCTAAGCTTTGCGGCTCGTTCAAGTGGGTCTGTCTATCAGACGATAAAAATCTACTTTGTTAGTTATTCCCAGCCACGCGTAAAAACGTCTTTCCTGCAATGTCTGCTAACCTGGTCCTCTATTTGAGATAGTTGTGTCAGGACCCCTGCTGCTCCCCATTTCGATTGGCTGACATGACAGCCTGTGTAACTTGTACCCCTCCGAACGGGTGCACCCAAGAATCCTGTGGAATCACTCAGCCGCAAAAGCGTGGGCGATAGGATAGGGACAAAGGAAAGACGAAATTTCTAAATTAAGGGTGGGCGTCGGCCTTAGTGCACCTCTTAGTCCTCCTTGCAGGTTTCTTTTCATGAGTGCTTGTAGGGCTCGAAAGATCGATCGATAAAAAGGCAAGGCCCTGGCAGTATCGAAAAGCTGACACAGCGACAGCTTCGCTTCCTGCCTTCGGAGATTTCAGCAGAGAAAAACCGCAGCGCGACATCGAAAGACCTGACGGTTATAACATGTCTTGCCGGCCGGATACGAGCTAACAGCGGCTCGCTCCACCAACTTCAAAGTTAACAAAAGAGGACGCAGAAGGCACCCGCTGAACGACTATCGAATATGCGTTTCCCAACTGCCGCCTTGCTATTGCTGCTGTTCAGCGCAGTCAACAACGTAGTGGCTCAACCCCAGGTTGTCAATCCTGAAGATCTGGATACGACGACCTCGCTCACTACCGAGACGACGACATCGAAGACGACTACTACTACCACGACGAGTTCTTTGTCCAGTCCTACCACGTTGTCCAGTCCGACCAGTTCTTCGCTAACAACTACGAGTTCTACGACGACAACCAGTGCATATGCAGCTGCCCAATTAACAACAACTTCGTCGACACCAACTACTACGAGTCAAACGACTACTACTACGACCACCAGTAGTTCATCATCTTCGAGTACTTCGGCTTCTTCGTCCACAACGACTACTAGTACCACTACAACAACATCATCATCTACTTCGCCAACCACTAGCTCGACGACAACGACAACGACAACGACATCGTCCAGTCCATCAACTAGCAGTACGACAACGACAACGACGACTAAGCCCAGTTCTTCGACTACTAGCTCGACGATAACGACGACAACGTCCAGTCCGTCTACTTCAAGTACTACTACGAAATCTAGCTCAACCACCGAATCTACCACTACGACAACATCAAGTACTACTACGACATCTAGTACGACGAAATCTAGGACGACTACTACATCTCAGTCAAATACAAGTTCCAGCCCATCAGCCACTACAACTACATCTTCGACAACGTCCAGTACTACATCATCAACATCAAGCACAACTAAGTCCACCACAAAGTCTACGACATCATCAAGCTCCACTACAGAATCCACGACTAGCACCACCACTAAAAGCTCTACTACTAAGAGCTCTACGACAATAACAACCAGCGAAGATACTACCACTTCAGCAGAAACGACTTCTGATACTACGTCTGATACATCAACTGAGACTACTTCTGAGACCACTTCCGAGACCTCCTCAACAACCACTAGTATAACAACGGAGACAATAACGGAATATATAGCACCTACACAGGCGTGCAAAGTTCCTGGCGCAATATGCTATTTCTATTCTATGGAAGTTGGCCCTGTTCTATATATTTTAAGCTATGTGACTGTCGACCCAGATGCGACGACGACCACCGTAGCAACGACGGATCCAGGTTATCTTCCTCCGCAAGAGTTTGAAAATGAAGATCTAATTACAATCGGCCCCAATGATCCAATCCTTACCAGCACCGATAATATTCTCCCGAGTGCGTTTGCAACGGCTGATAACCCGGACACTCTCTCATTCGCATATCCGACTACATATCAGTTTGTATTCAACTATGACCTTCCGGAGGTACCCTATGACCCTTCTGACGATGCGATTCCAACCTCGACTCAAGCCGGAGGAGCGGACGATCTACTAACTACAACCTCGGAACTCTGTCCTGATAACACTGTTCTTGTCACCGTTCCTCCTTACCGCGAACTAGAGGCGTCAATTTTCAAAGGTTGTTCACAAGCAAAATATGCATTCAACTTTACCTATAACGTTTTCATTACCACAAAGACCGCAGTGGTCGTCGAGACGAAAGGGAAGAACGATCTCAACGGATTCGGGACACCGAACTCGAATACGAAACCAGCCGATGAACCGGGACCGGGACCTAATAGCAGACCAACTGATCCGCCAACAACATCGAGTCGGGGACAGGGCCTCGCTCCTCAGTCGTCACCGCCTGATAACGAAGACCCACCTGTCAACAACCCCAAATCAGGCGGTGGAGACAATCCTCCTGTAGACAATCCTAAAACGGATGGTGGACAAAACCCTCCTAATAACCCCGATCCAGGTACGACGCGAGACCTGGACCCGCAGGTCACCCAGGGAGTGGACGACCCTCCGAGCCAGGGAGTTAACAGGCCCGTTTCTCCAGATCCCGACCCCCAGCAAACCGCCAATGATCAGTCGAGCCAATTTCCTAACCCGAACCCAAATCCAAACTCAACGGATCCAAACCAGCGGCCACCACAGACGTTGAACCCTGAGGATTTTACAATCTTGATAATGCCAACAACCAGTCGCCCCGCACCAGGTCAAACTGTCACTCCAGGGCCTGATCCAACCGTAGTTACCGACCCAGACGCTGAGCCCAGCATCGAAGCCATTCCTGTGATAGTTAGTAGCAACGGCGTTAGAACTACATCTACTCGGTTTGTTGGAATTACAATGGTTCCCAAGACTACAACTGTCCGGCTACCCAATGGACGCGAGACCACGGTAGTGATCATGACGACATCAAGAATCCCCATCACATCGTTCGAACAGAGGGTATCGGCAACGCCTATTGTTACTACCATCAACGGCAGTCGAACAACATTCATGAGCGTTGTGGCTGTTTCGGCGAGCCCATCGATAGTCTCGTTCACTACGTCAATCAACGGTAGACGAACGGTGCTCACTTCAACCTTTTTCGTGCCCACCACTGTTACTATACCTCAGTTTACACCTTTCCTCACGACCACGCTTGGGCCTACAATAATCAACGGTCTCCCCACGTTTGGACCTCGCGTGGTGACACTCTCGCCAATTACCAAAACGACTTACCTCACAGATATCGTTTCTGGAACGACTAGGTTACGTAGGACAACATACATCGTGCCCGCGACATCAACACTGCCAGACCCTCTCCTCAAAACGGTCAAGATTACAACCGTGGTTGACGGAACCACAACTACAGTGAACTTCCCAATATCACTTTCCGCCTCACCTACAACTAGTGTCGTAACGACCACCATTGATGGTACCCGCAGAATCATTACAACGACATTCTTTGTACCGCGAGGTATTCCTATTCTCGAACTTCCTTCAGTTATACTTGAGACCACGGCGATCAGTGGAACGGAAACCATATTTTCCGAATTTTACAAGATCAAACCTGTTAGCATCACCACCACGTTTAACGGGAGAGAAACAATTCTTCTGATCCCCTCCATCCTCCATATAACGACACCGTCTTCTTTCTACTCGACTTCATACCGAAGAACCACCATTAACGGGCGGCCAACTTCCGTCTCGGAAGTCTACTTCTTGAAACCCACCAGGATTACATCGGTGGTAAACGGTAGAACAACTATCATTGACACCACAACCGCCATCATAGTTGGCACATCGCCCCTACCGAACTTGACGAGCACGCTTATTCTAGGCCCGATGAACAATACTGCAAATTCCACGAGGACAGTTCCGGCAGAGCCGAAGATCGAGGATCCGACAACTGGTGTTTCCCTTGCCGCGCCGCCGGAGAAGACAGATGCCGCGTCGAGCATCGGCCTCAGCGGTGCATTCGTTTGCATCGGAGCATTGATTTCATCCATTTTTATAATGTTTATCTAGAAAAGTTTGTCTGACATTTTATTTCTTTTACTTTTCCCTCCTATCTATGAAAGCGGAGCTGTGGAGTCATTTGATATTTCTCTGAATTTATGGTATATCCCATGTTTAGCTAGGCGAATCTCAATTATACCATTCTATTTCTTCTGTATATATTTCTTCGATCAATCAATTGAATCACAATAGATTTTTTTCGTACTTCCGTTGGCCCGAAGATTCTGAAGTGCGCACGCAGTGATCATCAAGTCAGGTATTTTAACAATCTACTTCCTGCTTATCCTCTTCGGAAACATCAAGCCGACAGATGTCCCATATACGCCGAACGCAGGCAGGAATGCTCGCGGCAGCCTATCTCCGAACTCCAGTCGAATTCCTTGCCCAAACCCGCTACAGCCCGGACTCCGCCTTACAACCTAAAATATTAGAAAAAATATTCAAGCGAGGCGCAGCCCAAGGCCTTCCCACTAAACGTTGACTAGCTGTGTGTCAAACATGCCGTATACGTAAGCACCCGAACACATTGTTCATGTGCGAAGCCAACCGGACGGAGTTTGGGTGGCAAACTGCTCACTTGTCCGCCGCCGGAACAAATCAGAATGATAGTGGCAGATGACGAACGCTGAGAGCTTGCTTGAGTCTTGGAATAGGATGGAAGGCGAGAATGATGGCCAATTTATTGCCTTATATACTTCTTAGTCGGATCTTTATTTTCTTTCTGCATCTTTAGATCATTTAACATTCGAATTCGAAGAATCATATATCTTGCTCAGCGACCGACTGCGAACATCTTAGTTAGAAAACTGACGAATATCATCGGCATAGCCGAGACATCCAACACAACACACTATCCGCATCACAGCTATCGATATCATCACATCGACGACTTCATCATCGAACACAGTACTATCGGAACCAAACAAAATGGTCTTCCTAGAACTCTGTTTAGTCATCGGAGGTGTCATCTTCCTTAAAGGCCGAAAGTACGTATCGTAACCTACATCAAATAAGTATTTCCTATACTAACAACCACCCAGCAAAAGAAGAGAAGAACGTGCCGCCAGAGAACAATGGTACGCCTCCGGCAACCGCGATCGCTACAGCCAATCGCCTCTGCCGATTAACACTTCACCATACGCCCCACCACCTCATTCCATACCACAATCGCCTACTCAGAAGAATTCCGCAGTCTACGTGCATAATCACGCATCGACGCCTCAGCCCGTTATGGCACCCTTGGGACCGGATAGGTACGCCAGAGATGAGGCGCCACCACCGGCATATGCTAGTTTGAGACCGCAGAACGGTAGTTTGGGGTATGAACGACAAGATAGGAATGGGGTGCCGTCGCAGCAAATGTATCAGGAGACTTATGGGGCGGTTAGGGATGGAAAGGGAACTGTTGCTCGTCGATAAGAGTGGCGGTTGGCGGTTTTAACTGATGTTGCTTTTTATTCTGTTGCTCGGCTGGGGTTCCCTTTGTTTTACAGTTTCTTTATTCGGGTTGTTGACGGGTTTCTGTCTCATCTGGTCTGTTGCATGTGTGCATCGAGTGGATGGTAGGATAGAATGCCTGTCTTGTCTGAAGGTTATCGGGTACCATACGGAGAAGAGTTGTTTTTGGGTGAGTTTTTCGTTCTTTTAGTGCACTCCTCGCTTCTTCATTGCATTTTCGGCTTTTGCTTTTGGCGTCTTCTCCGGAGTCTGAATTATCATCTTAAGTTTTTCCTGCTTATCCGCATATTTGTATGCGTTTGGTTATCGTATATCTCACCTGTTCCGCCTATGAACGTTAGGATCATGATTCCAAGAATTAGTGAAAGTATTAGTGAAACTATCCGCCAAGTTGGAGCTTTCTCTCGAAAATCTTCTGTTTCTGGAGATTTCCCGCATTTGGTTAGCTAGCGTACCGCCGCTTCCTGGTTAAGGAAGAACTAGTCAACACCATTAATTTCTTTCAGGCTGCAGTGAGAGATCACGTATATTCGAGACTCTCACTCTCTTTATGATCGATCGATCTGAAAAGCGAGATACGAAAAAGCCGCCGAGAAGTAGCCATTGGTCACTCATTACTGCGTCCGTGACCGGCCACCATCTGATCCCAGCCAAAGCCATCGATATATCTCTCAACGTTTCCGAAAACGGCAATCTCGACATCCAACGCAACGTCCGCAACGCAACAAGGTCCGCGGAAAGCCAGAAGCGTTCGAAGGGGCCTACACTCCCCGACGAACAAAGTCAGAGTTAAGCTATAGTGAGGAGAGAAAAATCAAATTGTTCCTGCATAAGGTACACGCAAAATTAAAAAGCGTGGGTTGACGGGTCGGGAACTTGTGTTCAACTCAAGCGAGACGCTTGATTCACATTTCGATCCATACGTGAGGGCCTAGAAGGCTCCCGGGAAGGCAAAACAGCCTGTGTCACGAGGCTAGTATGCGAAGAGATTCGTCTATATAACTCTTGCGAATCTCTTGATTCTGAAGATCGTTTGCTGGGTTCATCATCAAGAAACCGACATTCAAGGCAGTTTAGAGAATATTATCTTAGTCCTCACTCTCTTGGACTTCGAATCTTCACTCCTTACTCTCTCTGATACTGAATCACTGTCTTTTATACTTTTCCTATTTTTCTTACTGTCTTTCTCTTTCTCTTTCTCTATTTCTCTCGTTTATTGACCTAAAAATTAAATTATCTACTGCTTAACTATTTCTGTTGGTTGGACTTTTTTTGGAAATTACAAGGTCAAGGTTTTGGTTAGTCCGTGTTATCCTTTCTTTAGATGGTATCCTATGTTATGGGATCGGGGTATATATGCTTTCGGTTGTTTCTAGAAGCCTCTTGATGGTTAGCCTGTGGTTTCTTAGGTATATTGTACAAGTATAAAAATGAAAAAACAATTATGTCTTTTCTGAACCTATGAACTTCATATCGTACATAAATATAAGCCGTTTAGATCTTATACTTTAATCATGAATCGTCCGAAATATGCCTCCAAACTGCGAGTGTCATCCACCCCGACTATCGTCGCAACATACCCATCGGGCCTCACCACTACTACGCACCCTTCATTTTGATCGATACCAAAGTTCTCATACACCTGCCCGTGACCTTCATGATAACTCTCATCGTCAGCGTATACTTTCCAGTAATCCCACCCTCTCGCTTTATCGAACGGATGGAAGGCCTCGGGAAGCGACTGGAGATCTATATCATGTCTCTTTGCCGAATGGACTGTAATAATATCGATAACTGCATCCCGGGGTGCGTTCCGTGGAGTATACTCCGAAACCAATCCATCCGGTGAGGCGAAATATTCCCCGAGTTTTTCGTAACGTGCATATATGTTCGGTCTGGAGATATTGCCTGCAAATACGATCAATCGGAATCGGCCGTCCGAAGGGAGAAGTCTTTGCAATTCGACGGGTAGAGCGTCCGCCTGATTCACCACTTTATGGCTGGCAAGTCGCATTCCAATCTTAACCTTACCGGCTAAACTCGGGTTACACCTCACGCCACCCTTTTTTCCTTCGTCTTCCTTGACGACTAGAATATTGGGACCGTAGTCCACGCTCAATCCGGCAGCAAAGACAGAGCCTTGGTGGAAGACTTTTCTGAATTCTTCGAGACTGATACCTGTTTCGTCGGATACGTCTTTTGCTGGTCTTCCGGAGAATAGTTTCGAGAATTTCTGGTCGAAAGCGATGAGATCGCGGGCGATTTGCTGCCGTTCCGTAGGGTATGTCTTTAGAATTTCGCGAGTCGCCTGTCCGCGAATCACTAGTCCTATCTTCCAGCCCAGATTGTAGGAATCTTGAAGGGAGACATTCTGTCCTTGTCCTGCTTTAGGGCTATGGGTATCTACCAAAGTTCAGCGGCCGAAGTCTTCTTAGCAAGACATTTATGACTCGAGTAAACAACTTACGAACGGCATCACCAGCCAAGAATACTCTCTCGAATTTGTCAAACCCGTCAGACACCCTCTGTGCAATTTGATAAGCCGTAAACCAATCGCATTGCTCATAATCGATCTTATACGGTGTAATAATCCGCTGCGCAGCCTTCAATATTTGCTCCGGCGTAACTTTCGATCTATCCACCGCACCTCCACCTTCGGAAACTTCTTTAAGTTGAATATAAAGCCTCACTACCCGTTTCTCCCTCGGTATAACCATGAGCGAACCCGCACTCGCGGAGTGAACCAAACACCGGACTCTGATATCTGGAAAATCAGTGATTGGGACAATATCAAACACTCCCCAGATAATCTCCGTATGCTCGCCTTCCATTTTAAACCCTAGTTGTTTCCGAGTCCAGCTGTGCGCGCCATCGCAGCCAACTACATACTTCGCTCGAACAATCTCTTCGCTGCCCTCTTTACCCGACGCCTTTCTGATCAGATCCTCCGTATCGTCTGCTGTGAGATTCGATCTGAACAAGCCATTAGATATGTTGCCCTGTTGACCCGGTGTCCCTTCCTTGTCAGTCAAATGAGCAAGCTTAACCGTAACCGGATATGCCGCCGAATCCTCAACTTTCGCTTCATCGATATGTAAACTCGACGGCAACACCGGTCGTTCCAACTCAACCTCGCCCCCGATTTCTGCCAAATGATCTAGAAAGAAGCGTTCCATACGTCCCTGGTGTAAAACGCATTCAGTGAATCTGCTAAATCCCTGCGGTGTATCCGGAACCCGTCCCGTACGTCTGATGACCCCGTGTTCGTCGGGATTCCAGAAACATACTTCTAGCATACGGTTTGCTTCTTTCCAAACGCGGTCGATTCCAAAGCTATATAGGATTTCGAGGGTGCGGCATTGGAAACCGTCGGCTTGGCCCGCTGCGATCTTAGTGGAGCGTTTGTCGATTATGCGGGTACGGATTTTGAGGTGAGCGAGCCAGGTGGCTAGCATTAGGCCTTGAAATTGATGTTAATATTTTACCCGGTTAAGTTTCAAAGGTTTTATCATGGTTTTTGGGGAGTGAAATGGTTATTTTACCTGCTGGCCCAGCGCCAATGATCAGAACATCGACCTCGGATTCTGGTATTGCCATTTTTTGCGTTGAGTAGCAAAATGCTACACGATGTCTTCAAATTTTGTTTCCTCGACTGAATACGCAGATTATTTCTATTAATACCCAAGTGTCCGGGTGGATTGAAGCTATATATGCTCCAATGTCATATATTTTGATCTATTCAGAAGATATCTTATCGCAGATATTTATATTTTTCCATCCGCCAATACATCTCGCCCGTTCGCATTCCCCATTGGCTAGCCGAAATATGTGTGTTTTGACATTTCGGCCCGAAACTAACTACCGATACGTATTAATCCGCATTCCAGGCTTTCATGGGTTCGCAATATTCCTTGGTTTACCCCAGAGGGCGGGGTACTGCATACTTCCAGATATCGTAAAGTCTCTCTTTCTAAGCTGCTTGTATAATCAAGTTTTAACTTAGTCAGGCGCGCGTTGAGGAATTCAAGACTTGATACAAGACCGTAAACTAGGGTTCAGATGCGTGTAATGTTTGATTATATCGACACGATGTAAACCGAATGATCAAGTATATTATTGAAACAAATCAGAAATTTTGCATGTAGTAGGATGTGATTTTAAGGACAAGGCCGGTATTAGACTTCATAACATGGAGTTTCTTTTGGATTTTAATGCAGAATATACAAAATAATGGAAGCTAGACTTCCCGCAAGAGCATTTTTGATAGCGCCTCCCATGCTGCTAACTGACCCCGGACCACCGCCTTAGCCAACTTTGAACTCCTCTACAACATTTACAAGGTATCAGGTGCCAATCAAAGGCTCGACGGCTCCCCGAGGATACACATTACGTAACTCCGGTAAGCTCGTATGAAAATCGAATATGCTAAGATATAATACAAACCCCCAGTTCTGCTCACGGCATTCGGAGACCAAAAGCAGATAAGGATAAATAATAGTAGAAACCATATTACGTACCTCCCCATTGATTACTATCCCCCAATCCCAAAATATTCCACAAATCGATAGCCGTAGCACCCATCTTGGCGGGATTCATACCACCCTGCGCCATCTTGGCAATATCCGGTGCGCCATTGAACCCGATCGCTCCAGGTGCACCCATCGCAGGCCCACCCTCATGATGGAACGGCATGTTCCCTGCCAACCCACTCATCGCTAACCAGGTAAGATCGAATCCTCCGGCGTCCTCGCCAGCGCCATCGGTCATATCCATCGCGCCAAAACCCCACCCTTCAGGGCCCGGCTGGTGGTGTATCATGTCCGGATGGTGGCCATTCCACATCGCATGACCGGCTGCGTCAGGACTTAATGTATCTGCGCCACCATGATTCCAGAATACCGGCTGACCACCTGGCATCTGTCCCATAGATGTCGCAGAGTTGTGCATGGGATTTTGCAGATTTGAAAGCTGCGGTATACTCACGCTCGCACCGCCACCGTCACCGTCACCGCCGTGGGGAGCTCCGGGTCCCGCATGACCTCCGCCCTGTCCGCTTTCAGCAGCGAGTTGCGGATCGATTACCAGGTCTTGGATTTGCGAATGGGTGTGGCAGATATCCGCGTCGTCCACGGGGTGCATGCCGCCATGTCGATTATGGGGATTTAAACCCGTGTGCGCGGCTACATCCGCCGGAACACCGGCGCCCCCGCCGACAGAGATATCAGGTTTACCGATACCGACAAACTTGTTCTTGATGATGAATTCGAAGAGTCTAAACGTCCATGAGGAGGCGGCCCAAATTTTGCGTAGTTCACCGAGGGCCATCATGCCTAAGGTTATCTTATTCGTCGCGAGGCTGTGGCGCGTTGAACCTTCCGGTGCGAGTTTGATTTCTTCAGCGTAGACAATCATAGCAATAAACAGTGGTGTTTGGCTATAGTTATCATGTTAGCAAACGGATTTTGTATACGTGGGATGGCACTGTAGGTGGGACGTACACAGCCGCCGGAGCATATTTCAGTAAATCATGTCTCAGTAGGTCTTCAATGAGTCTGAAAGTATTGCTAGCCGCGCTGACAACTGCCTTTCTCGCCTTTTCTCTCTCTTTGATCAACGTTTCTTCGTTGTTCGACTGGCCTTCCGTCTCCCACGCCGCCCGGCCTTTCGGTATCGAGCAACGAGGCCTGTAGTGCATGGAAACCGCGCGATCGTGGACCAATTGAAGGAGGATGGGCCAGAAGTTTTCAGACGTCCAGGTACGCATTTCGTCATACCGTAAAGTTGATAATTCGGGAGGGAGAGCATTCTTCCAATTCATGAGGTCGTTGGCAAGGTTGTCAAGATCTTCATGAGAAGGTCGGTGCGTGCAAGAGTATTGCACAGATGCGATCCTTTCGTCTAGCGGCGGGGAAATTGGTTAGAATTCGGTCGCTTCAAAAGTTACACGGTGAACCTACAGATCTTTCCCAGTCTAGCGATTTCAACAGCGTATTTGACGTTGACCGGTTGTTGTGGCGGACAAAGTGGGGAGATTTCTTCGTGGTCCGCTGTACCCCAGTTCTCGACAAAATCATCTTCCTCCAGATCCCCAACATCGCAGTCACTGATTTTTATCAAACTCGGTTTTCCGAGGCTTGAGGCTGTGATATGATCTCGGCTCTGTGATCTGATGTTAGTACGCCTGTCCGTGGAAAGTTTAAAGACAGACATACGTATAAAGTCCACCATATCCGTTTCCACATGCGCCGTTCGCTCGCACCGAGACCCCATCCGTTCCGTATCGAGCGGTGCATACCCATCCTCTGACTCAAAAGAACAGCGGCTTGTAACCAGAATCGTGTTTCTTTTTCCTCTTCATACCTTATCCACCACATGCTCATCAAGGTGCAACCCTGGATTGTGTACAAGTGCTCTTTCTCCCCATCCATCATGTGGACTAGCTTAGCCCGGGAAAAGAAGTATGCTCGAGCCGTGAGTCGGTTTTCGAACCCGCATTCTTTCAAGACTTCCGTTTGCGCATGGTAAGTAGATGCGTACAAGACGGTATGTAGAAGAAATAAAGAGTAATTTCCTTCTCCAGATATCATTTTCTTGTAGCCTCGGATGAAGGATGGTCGGTTAAGAATGGGTAGGTGGGGGTATATGTACTGGAAGAAGGTTCTGATGAGCTTATCACAGATCTCGATGGCCGGAAATACATTGACTTTCTTGTGATCGAGAAGGAAGGTCTTGTCATCTTCGGGTATTATCTTCAAATCCGTGATGTGTGACCTGTTCGCAATGGTTGTCCAGCTGGAAGGAGGCGAGAATGAAGGGACGTGGTTTAACGACAGCGAAGAGTCTAAACGAGGGTCGAGAGCGACATTACCGTTCGGCATGCTTTGCAGACCGGCAATTGTCGGTACGGCACCATCTAGTGCCGTTTCCCCATTAAATATCAGTACTTGCCGCTTCCCCTCCTCTCGATCGGTAGAACTATCTCGGGTTTGTTGATAGTCGTCCGGTCGCTGACGGTAGTTAGAAGGCGTGCTCTGGGCAGTAAGTTGCTGCTCCAGGCCTCCTCCAGTCCCAGAACTATCATGGACCTTATCCAGGAACTGAACCCAGACATGCTCGTCACTTAACGAAGGGTTAATGACAAGATTCAGGTCTTTAATGGGAGGGAAGGGGGTGTACGCTGATTCGCCATCCTTCGGAGACAGCACCGAACGGGTGGGATGATACGACGTTGCGGATATACGAGAATCGGGTTGCCGACGCTGGCGACGTCGCTGGTCTGTACCGGAAGATTTTGAGGGAGGTTGGCCGCCAGCGGAAATGGCGGCTTGCTGTGCGGCTAATCGCTTCTTTGTTTTCTGGTATGTACTACGGGAGAGCTGTCAGTAGAGGTTCCACAACAGGTTACAAGTACATGTTACACCGGACACGATGCTGGCGTGCCTCGATAGGTACAAGAAAGGCAGGCTGTGAGCCTAAAGCAGGTAAATTATGCGACCGGAATGACGGATAGATCGGATCGGCTTAAAAAAAATACATATACATAAAATTGTGGTATATCGATATAGCAATCACCGCAATTTTATATCGCGAAATAAAAAGTCCACAAGGTTTAAACGGTTAGCTATCTTACCTGCCACGTCTACCAGGGAGCAAAACACATTCATGGCCGGTGCTTCGACAATACGAACAGGGCTGCCCGTCGGCATTCAGGTGGGCATCACACCGGACTTTTCGACGGTGACAATTGCCGCACGCTTTGGGCGCACGCTTTGATACATGGAAGGACGCGTTGGATCGGATTGCAGGAGATACCGAAGACGTCGAGGAGGACCCGGGAGGGGGAGGATGGCCAGGGAGAGAATTCGCAGTCGCGTCGGTTGAAGGAGAGACTATGAGGTGGATATTGTGGGCACCGGTCGGAGAGGCATTGTCGGCAGAACTGACAGAGACAGGGCTGCCGTGGTCCTCAGAGCCATCAAGGCTCGCCATGCTTGGCCGGCCGCTGACTGATCACGACCACGCGACGACTGTTCCGCAAAAATAATAATCTACCTCTCGTTATCTATAGAAATGCGGTAAAGCCGAAAACCGCTGGTAGAATATGGCTTAAAATCGGGGACTTGCAGAAGCGAGAGCGCTCTTTCGTCTTTGCTGCATGCGCAGCTGCGTTGTTAGTATTGGCCGGAAAAGCCGCGGCGAAAGTTCGATGTACAAACAATTAAAATCTGTCACGTGATGTTAGCAGCGAGCTGGGGCGTTAATACCGCTGATTATTAGCCTGGTTGCCGGACTTCTGGTGGCGAGCGTACGAGGTGGTTGAAATTTTGAACCGAAGGAACCAAATAAGAGAGCGCGGTCGGTCTTCCTCAGCGTCCAACGTCCCTTAGTACTGGAATTAACGAAACGAAACGGTGGTTCGAATTAAAGCTTGCGCAGCGAGATTCGACTGTCGAGTTTAGCAAAAAGGAAGCATCTCCTTCGGCTTGCGGCGGACGTTCGGGAACTATGGTTCGAAGCATCCTTGGGGAAAAGAAAATGCGGGGATCCCAACCGTTTCCTCCCTTTTTCTTCAAGTGCAAGTTCTCATGCTTAGCACTGGAAACTACGCCCGTTTCTGACCGTTTTGAGCGCGGGCAGTACGGGTTTCACGGTCTCCGGACTTTACAACGAATATTTTTCGGGAGATTGGCTACCAATCCAGGCCAGTATCATGATCTGGATCCGGATTTCAATCGAAATAGCCTATATCACATTTAATATTACAATCCCGAGAACCTAACCTTCGAGCCAGAACTACCTTATTCGGCCTCACATGTCAAAGGTGGCCTCAAAAAGCGGTAGAAGAGCACGACGGTCCGTTCATTTTTCAATACGATGCAGTTGTGTGGACAGCTTGAGCTTGAGCTGGCGGCTACGGCTACAATTGCAAACCCCGACGTTTGACAAACGGTGTCCTTGTGCCGAACCGTTGCTGCAGGGTCAATGGCAGGCGAGCCAACTACTCAGTTAAGTCCCTTTTCTGTATTCCGTCTGCACAACAGCAATAGATATGGTCAATCCTCGCTTGCTGCTAAATTGCAGGATGGGTCAAAGCTCAGTATCACATCACATCACAGTTGCAAATGCAAACATTTAGTTGAATTCTGACATCCCCGGATTTTGGAGTTGTCTGTCCTTGACTTCGGATCGTCTGTTCCACCGACCTTATTCGTCAAACTTGCCCTTTTAGGCATGTATCTGTGTTGTCCTGCCAACTGCAACATTCAACGCATTTCTTCCAGCTAGCTATCGAAGAAAAAGTGTCTGGTGACGGGACTGCTATCGAAGCGCGCTCGAGATATCCTCCTTGCTTCCCCGAGCTAGACTGCCTATCCTTGTAGCGTACCGTAATCGTGTAGAATATGGAGCACTAGTGCCTCAATTCGAGCGTCTAATGCCCTCCTTATAACCAAGCTCCTTAAATTACACCTTGACGAATTCGATAGAAATATTATAAATCTGAACCACAGAATAGCTAACTAACCAAAAACTTGCTGTTAGTATATTTATCACTCCTCTCAATTAAGATAATAGGTGCATCTTGATTTCACAATTGATCATACGACTGCATCAAATGGCCATACACTAGCTAAGCTCATGTTGTGAATAGAGATCGCCTCCTATAGTTTCCACGTATTCGTTAAATTTCAATCGAATCTCGCAGTAATGCTCCATGATGGTGAAGTCTGTGCATCGTGCACCATATAAACGGACGGGAAACCATGGCTGACTGGCACGCAATCCAGACATAGAATGAAACCGGTTTCGCACACAAATTCTTAGACATCTACTTGAAGGATAGTCCTCCAATCTATATTTCACTGGTTCTTCGAAATTTTTGCCCATCAAATGTGTATATATTTATAGACATCAAGTAGCGAATATCTCGCATTGTGCGTCTAAAACAATATTTAATCAACTACTAGCTTGCAAGTACTCCTCATTCAACAGCCTAGCAGTGAAATGAGATCAGCAGGGTCATCATGCAGAATCCGAAGAAGTAAAATTCACCTTATCTAGAACTATAAACAGCTCTCAAAAAGAGTCCCAAGAACAGTTACAATCCCTCTGACCAGTACTCAGTCGGTGAATATATTCGGTCAATTTAAAGCCCTCTCATGGCATCTTAACCTCGCTACTATATATTACGTTCTAATCAGTGGGTCTAGTGGGAGAAATATATCAGCACACATACCATTTTAGGAATTGTTAAGCGTGTGATCTCGGGACCAACTACAGTGCTCGCCCTATTGTTTCTATTATCGGATGTGATGATCCTTTAATATCAAGCCCTGGTGTAATAGATCAATCGAAACTCGGAGATCGTGTCGGTTGTAGCTACTATTATGCTATTACGCTCGATGTGCATATGCGCCAATCGAGAGATCTCAAAATGATATCACTATCGGATTTCCCTCATATTTTGTTAGTTAGTTCCTCATACTATCCCTTTAATCAGAGTCTTATGGTTTTGTTATTATGTTTCCTCGTTCAGTCCTTTTAGGGGTCCCCTGAAAGTCAAAGGGGATTGCCGTCTTGGTCTCGATCGTAGTCGCCCTTGGTCAGGTAATCACTATGCAGTTGTCTCTAGTCGTAGATCTAGCTAGTACGATCGGGTCCAGGGTGTTAGTGCTGCCCGATCAAGACATGAGCTAATGTACATTCTATGAGCGTTCAGCTAGCTCCAGTTAATTAATCAATTCGTTCTGCGATATGATGATGCAAAATCGCACAATTTGTCTCTCTGAGAACATTCACTAAATAACCGACTCTGTTCGATTGGTCTGACGAGAACCTGATGGTGTCTGTTGTTTCAATAATTCGACGTATTATTGCATGTCGATATCATACTGTCGTACTACTGGTCACAAGATTCCAAATCTGCGCGATCGCCCCGCTTTATTGATAAGAATGAGCCAGTCGTCAACCTATCAACCGATGGGCATCGTCTGGATAATGTATTATTCATCAGCTGCACAATAAATCAAATAGATCGAGCCTGTAGTTTTGACCAAACATGAAAGTTTCCATGGGCTTTACCTGCATGCGAGGTATTTGTGCAGCAGAATAGATTCATAATTCAACCCGCTGTACATGTATGTATATTCTAATTTCGAACAAATCATTCACAATATCAACTCTCTAGATTGTACCTACATAATATCGGATGGGGACCGATCCGGTGCCTCTTCAGGACTCAAGGGTAGTAGCGGTGACCAGAAATGTGAACAACAGCAGAGATCGAGAGACTAGGCTGCATTCAAATGCAAGAGCATATCTGCTGATGCAATGGCTTCAAGTGGCGTTAAAGAGACAATCCCAAAATCCCCCAATCTGGAAATTTTACCCTCGACCTATGTCGAGCGTCAGGACGCCATACCGGTGAAGAGGCCGAGGATCCTTTGCTAACAGTGAGAAACGAGGGCCCTGGGAAAGTGATCTTTCGGCCTCACCACCACATCCCGAGGCCCTAACCGCCCCGCATCACAAGAGCACAATCGCGGGAACGGGGCTGGGGCCTTGCTTAGATTCTTGCATTCAGAGGGCGGGGTCCGCGCAAGTGGTGGACGAAGTTACCAAGAAAATCGATCGGCAAACGGGAGGGGACGGAAACTCGATGCACCGCTGATTCAGCCATTTGGATCGATCTAGATTCGATTTAAAATATTGCCCGATTATGAATTACTCGATTCCAATATGGCGCCTCGCAGGCCTTAGCAGCGGAGCTAGTAGCCTCTCGGATTCCCCCGACGCCCCAATGTTGCGAAGCTTTGTATCTATAGATCTAATGTTTTTGTTTTCCGAGACCGCGAGACGCCATTCTTTTACGAGATAGACCGACAAGGCGCATAAGCGTAGCATCAATGCATTTTCCCTACGTCGAAAACGTTCAAGTCTGAAGCTCCTGCGATGCTCTGACCCTAGCTTGATTTCCGGCGCCGGGCGCATCTCTAACGAGTTGGTACCGTACATCCACGTGGTCCAGATCGTAGCTTCAAGCCTCCAGATTCGATTCCACGCACCTGGGAAGTAAACTGGAGAAATCAGGGAGGCAATTTAGGATAGCGCATTTGCTTCCCCCCAGTAGGGGTCGGCTCCAGCTCCGGTAATTCAGAATCTATCGATAGGAGTAAATCCGCACCAAGGCACGAGTTAAACTTGTTTTAGCGTCGAAACGCTTGCAGAACAGCGCATTATTGCGCATGCACATGCCGTTCAAATAAAACGTGAGGGTTACTTGAAGTTTGATGCGCTATCTGCCCAAATGCCAAGAAACACGGTCGATCTTATTTCCAGCTCGATAGGCCAGGTTCTGGAACAGCAATCTAAACAGCAAGATTGAACACCACGCCTCTTCCAGATAACCGCGCAACTCAGAGGCTAGTCGCCGTATGGGAAGCGAGGATGCAGATTGAATGCTACAAACTTCATGGCACCGAGACTTTTCGAGTAGTCCCTGCACAGGAAACGTGCAGTAGTAGAACCTGGGGATTCGACTCAAGAATCTCAATCAATTCTATTCCAAGGCAATTCCCATTGGATATTTGCATCTGGTAATCTCCAGTTAAGGGTTGTTTATACGAAATTACCATCTTAGAACTAGTACAGGAGTGATAATGGTATGTACATATGGTCACAATGTCGACGTGGACATGCCATTTCTTGGGATCATGCACCGGTATCATAACCATTCCGCAAGATTGGTAGGCAGTTTGGCTTAAGCTTTAGAATCGCTATACTATTCCCAACTTTTCGGTAAACGGATTTCAGTTGGTAAACGGCTTTCCGGTCGGCTGGGAGTCTTCCCGTAACTGAGGATCCGCTAGCAAAGTTAAAGTTTCGCGTAGGTGATCTTCAGGTCCGACCACTGCGACAATATCAAGATAGGCGTTGGCGATAGCTATAGCGCTGGTGATGCGAAAACCTGAGTTCGGCCGACCAATGTCTGCGAGTCAAGTTTAAGCGGTATTCGGTTATGCTTATTGCAACGAGAGTTTACACTTTCTAATAAACCGGTGGTGCAAAAAAGCCAGTAAATCGTCACCTAGACAGTGCGGAAGGTTCCCTGGATTTTAACTGGAAGGTTTATCGTTAGCGGCTGTTTGTCGCGATCGGTGGCTATCGATCTTGCATTGCATCGCGTTGCACTGGCCAAACTCTGGATCCGCAACTTGGCTTTGAGTTAGAATTTTATCACAAACTACTATCGTTAGCTTGTCTCTTTAATAACCTAGTAACCGAACTAAAGGCACAAATGTACTTGATATGACAAATTGGTAATAGACTCATAAGTTTTCCATTACGATGACTTTCTTTTGCTCAGAATCTGACTTTGGCTTGATCAATTGTCACACGCTCTTATACATCGTGGCTTTCTAAGAAAATCGTATTCATGCCATGCACCAATCGGATCTTATGCCATACACCCTCTTGCGGGGCGGAGATAACTATGGAAAATCCACAAGTATTTCGCCATCTTTATATCGAATAGAGAGTTCCAGCCTCGTCGCATACATATGTAATTCATATTTCGAATGCTTCTATGCTTTGCCAGGAAACATCTAATATTAATACGACTATGCACAGTGCTGGTATTTTAGTTCACCGATTTTCAAGTGCTGCGGTGCAGCTGGCGTTGAGCTGTCAAATGCAAAGAAAAGGGCTCCCACCGGAGAGACGGAGGGTCGAAAACCGGGTAGTGGTACCATATTAATTGAATTCATGAATTACGAGCAGTGAAACATTCTGGAGCTGATTTTGGGCCGATCGATCGTTTTGGAGGCTTGTCAAGCTTATTGATTCACAAGCTGACAGGGTTGCGTCCCCAAGACTAATCGATTCATCTATTACCATATACAACTCTTTCGATTAGCTCCATTTTTGAGACAGTGCTAACCATGATGTCCAAACCTGTATCAGTTCAATTGCTTCAAGGTTTTCTATACAAAGCTTTGTCTTCTTAGTCATCCTCGTCACGAACATAGCGCTCTATCCCGTTACTGCGAGAATTTGGCAAAGCGAAAATAAATAAATAAGAAATTAAGGGATGTCTTCCCTCCTTCCTGTTCCCAACACCCAGTGTGATCTTAACCAAAACATTAAGACCCCTTGCATAAATGCTGCCTCGTCCCATGGATACAATGCTTTTACGCGAAAGCCAAAGAACACACGCTGGCTAGATCTAAGAAAAGGCAGCGCTTCGCTGGCCTCAAGGCAAAGGTAAATCTACCCAAGTCGTTGGGACAAGGCATGAAACCCAGTGCCCTGGATCCTGGTTGGAAAGAGGGAAGAACAAATATCTATGTGGAGGTGCCACCCATCTCGGCGAGCGGTTTCCTACAAAAAATCATTGCCTCTTTCAGAACATTAATACGGTTCGACGGGTAATAAGCATCCACACAAGATAAGTTTCTCTCTGACCTTAACGAGTACTCTGGTCTTGATTAACTTAAGAAAACTAGTTACCGATCAGATGACGTTTTGACAGCAAATATACTAAGCTTGATCTAAAATTTCAGTCATGATTCAGGAACACGGAGTAAGGGATAATCCTAGCTCCACTGATAAGTCGCTTCTCCTTGACACTAAAAATTGAAAGCAATATCCTCAGATCGGCCTCTTAGATAGAAACTCGCACTCGAGAATTTAGGTATCAACGACTTTTTCGAAGTGCAGTTCTTAACGTCAAGAATAAACTTGGCCATGCAACAAAATCGGATCCGGATACGCACCGGCGGACTCGCTGTTCGCACGGTCCTCGTCGCATTTTCGAGGAACTAATGTCTCCGAGGTGCTTCGCTGTTTAGCGATCCGTGCCCATGCCAAACCAACAACAACTAGAATGACGAGGAATTAGTTCCTTGTTCGTCAAACTGCAGCCTCTTCAGTTGGATGCGAGAAGCATTGATGCCTTGATGAAACCCAAGAGCATTGTCCTCGTATCGACAGCTTAGATTTGAAGAAAATTTCGCCAGTTTTCTTCAACTTAATTACCTGAGGCTTGGGGAAATCAAAATCAAGACAACATGCTGACCTTTTCTGAGGAAAAGGGGGCGAAACTCTCAAGAGACCTATAGCGAAGCCCATTATAGCTGTACCATCTCAATTCCACTTTTTGTTAGAAGCGATAACAATTCGGCTCAGTTTATCCCAGAAGTGGAGCCTGGGGGCGTACCCGACAAAAAGGGTAGCTCCGATGTCCGGCACATCGATATTAATAGGGAAATATTATCATTATTTTCCTCCGCAGGGACAAGGTCCTGTGGGAGATGATCGCCACAAGGTCCACTTTGACTTTATTTGTCGGTAATATGACACATTTGTACACTAAGATATTTACGTCGTACGGAATAGATAGATACTAAATAATCTATTCCGCAATCTTCTAAAAATTATAACACAGAAAACATCGGGAGTTGGATTTTAATTATAAAGTCACACATTGGTGCAACGATTGTGGTTTGTTTTGGTCGACGTAGATGGTATTCGTATGAAGCACATCTACCAGTGTTCGAGATCCTTCGTGTGTCGCGGCTGGTTTACGAGACAGGATTAAACCTTGGCTGTTGAATGAAGCTTTCTTTGAGGCGGTCCTCTGACAGCGGGAATGGGCACAAGGTTTTCCAGATTCTTTTCCCACGCATATTTTTTCCGAACGTCGGTACCGGTCGTATAGGGAAAGTTGAAGGAGAGAAAGTGGCATGACGATTCCTGGTTCCAATCAAATTTGACATGCTGGACAAAGTGAAGTGTCTCAATTACTCAGCTACAGGGGACATGGATACATTGCTGATCTAACCGATACAACATTTTTCGATCAGACCTTCTTGAAAATGTATACATGCATGTCGGAAATTATGAACTGAAAGACCAAGAGAATTGAGAGAGACTGAAAAGCGAAACATCTGGGCTCTCAAAATATTGGTCATTAAACAAACGGGATTCCGACTTTTATCTACTGTTTGTTCCTCTGAGAGGATTTAGAAACCTCAAAGCTACGAAAAAATATGAGAAATGCCCTGGGCGGCCAAGGCGGGAGAGGAGCGAAATGAAATCAGGAAAAGTCGAATCTTGAAAGTAAACGCCACCTCGAGTGACCGATATACATGTACATGTCCACAAATTTTACAAATGAGAAGAGATGAATATTGCACATTCAACATAGACTCCAAACCCCGAAACAAAAAAAAACCACTGAGAACAAGACAGTTTGACTCCATTTTCTCTAACCGGCCATGTTCAAAAAACTTCTTTTGCATCGTGCGCACGTTCGCTAGTTACTGAAATGTTGGTGTGAACGGCAACTCCATGGGTGCCCGGCCCGCGGAGCACTTCTTCGCTGCTGTTGTTGCCTTCGTAATACATTGTGGTAACGTGCGGTTGCTTAGAGCTGCCAGCCTCGATCTTGGTAATGTGAGTAGAATCGGAAAGGTCGTCGAGTTTGACGTGATTGGTGGTACCACCGATCCGAGAGTTTCGAGCGTAGCTGCCGCCGACGCCGTATTTCCGGGAACCGTATCTGTACCCGCCGCTGGGACCATCGGTAGATCCACCTGTGATTGATCGGCTGAGGAGGAGAGTTCGAAGACTTGGAAGACAGGCGACGATAAGGGCGACACAAGATTCACTGAAATTAACGTTAGATAGTTTTCCACGAATCGCTGATTCATTATGGAAACTTCGCATACCTTTGAGTCCATACTCCCAACCAAATCGGCATGATTGCATCTCCAACGATGGAACCAACACCACGAATGATGGCGAAAATGACGCAGAGAAGTCCGAGAGAGAAAATGAGAATCAAACCGAACTTCTGTTTCTTGTTGATCTTAAGACCATAAAGAAGACGAAGTGGAAGCGCCATGATAGTCACATCGGTGATAATATCAGCTGCCATAGCGTAGAGAAGCGCTCTAGCTGAAGTTCCAGGATGAAGAGTCTCGCAAGCACCTTCACCGATCATGAAAGCAGTGCTAAGAGGCCGGCAGTTAAGATACTGTGACATGATGGCGGATGCCCACATAATCACATTAAAACCAAATACTCCCCACCACCATTTGCGCATTGTTGGAAGTCCGTCGGTCAATCTCCAGATGAAAATCAAGAGAGAAAACTTAACTGCCCAGAGGATATTCCAGAAGAGGGTGATAGCAGCAAATTGAAACTTGAGATACCGCTGCATGTCTTCAAGAAAAGTTGCTCCCGGTTGGGCAAGTCCGAACATAATTTGACCAAGCACTGGCTTCTGGGTCAACATCTGCTTACAAAAGTCGCGGAAGACATTAAGTTTTGGAAGATCAACTTACGATGGGACATTGGAGTCATCAGTGTATGCAGAACAGCAATTGATATGACCGCGGCCGCCGCAAAACAAACAAAGATATCGTCGATTTGCAACCCATTTCCTCTAACAAGCTTGACGACAAGACGAACGGTAAAGAATACTATCGCAATAGCAGTCGTCACCCAATATATAATCTGCGGAAAACAAAAGAAAAGTTAGCATCTTTATAAGATCGTCCAAATATCAAAATTTTAAAAGTTGAAAGCGTACATAATAGTTCCGGATCGGCAGAGGAGCCGAAGCTGCACCGAAACCCATCTTGAAGCTGCGGTGAATTTAGTTTGTGATGAGTGGGTATCTGAAAAACGGCTCCTTCTTTGACTAGTTGAGGACTCTTGAGTGCCCTTTATGGACTTGAGAGGAACTTGAATGTACGTTGTCGATCTTCAACTTTAAATACCGAGACAAGAACCTGCTAGCTTCGGAAAATATACTGACAATCGAGATGCTGTCCTCAGTTTATAAGTTTTCAAGACTCCCGATCGCTAAGGGTTCGCTAGCTGGCCACATGCAAGATCCGCTGCAGTGGTACCTTAATGCTTGAAACGTTAAAGTCTGCACGGTAAATTCCAGCTGCAGGTTCTTGCAGATGTCCATATACTTTATTTTTTTCGATATTGCATTGGCATCCGTATAGAATTCCCGTGTAAAGGGGTCCGAACAAAGAGCGTCCTCCTCCTCGATGAATCTCAAGCGAATTAAGAGTCTTGGTATCAATTGGCATACATCTGCGCATGAGCATATGCACCTCGATAAAAGGCGAAAGAATACGGACCCGAAATTGGGCCTGCTTCATAATTACTTCTTCTTTCTCACACACCGACAAAACTTGCAAGGACGGAGTACCCTTTAGCCTGCAGCACTTGGGCCTCCCATGTCTAGTGTATAACATCTGCTTGCAGGCAACTGTTATAGCCTTCCAAGGGTTAGACGAACTCGCTCATGATAGTCTCCACGGTTTCAAGGAAGCCTCATCGTGAGTGAAAGAACGTATATAATCCATTACTCAGACCATTTCGCGGTCAAGGCAGAGCTTGGCGGAGGAGAAGGCGGATCTCTCGAAATGGTTCTCCAATTTCGGCGATAACACGCTGCAATAGATATCACATTCCTCCTCTTGGAGAGCGTGCGAGGACACCGAAAATGGTCTTCGTCTTGTAATAATTCATCTTGGCAAATGTAATCATCTCGGTGGTTTGAAACATGCTAAATCGGAATTTACGGCGGTCCGGGAACTCCACTTCCGTCTTGTTAGCTGAGACGCTTTGTGCTGAGGATCTTCGGTCTGTGCAGCTGTGTGCATACAAAGAGCTTGAGAAAACATCACTGTGACAAAGATTGGGACCGACGAGCCACTCGCATGTCCAGTAGATATCGATAGGCGGACAAGGGACACATTGTTTTCCGAGCGACAGAGTGGCACAGCACAGTAATAATGCCGCCATTAAGCAATCATCATACGAAAGAACAAAAGCGAGCCACGCAATAAACCAGGTAAATAACTGGGTGCAGTTCTGAAATTTTATGATCAAGAGGGAAAAAAGAAGTAAAAAATACGAGGATCTTTGACATTTGTTCCAGGATCATGCAGACCCAAAGAGAAAGCAGACCTTCCGGTTTAAAACGGCCGTGCTTTTGAACTTGATGGAATAGAATGCCCCCTTTCTTCCAGATGTTTACCGTCGGCAATGTTCTCACGGCGTAGACTAGAGGTAAGAGATCTGTCGACGCCCGCGTTACTCGATATTGCTCGATGTGTATCCGCACGCTTAGCAGAGTTTCGTTCCGCGTAGACAGGTGGAGACCGGATGAATTCCCGAATGCCATTATCTGAACTCTAAAGCTCGATTGGCTGAATACTTAAGTAGTTAGCTGGTTCGAGACTCCCAACCCCGTGTTCTTGGTCATCTTGTGGATCTGATACCTAAGGTCTTTGTACCCACCGATAGGAATGAATGTATGAAAAGGGAAAAATAATTTTGATCTAACCGCTCGCGACTGGAAGGAATGCGATGAGGCAAAACTGAATGGGGGAATCCTTGAAGACACGGCAAACTCGGCTGTCCGCCTCAATCGAATCCAATTCAGTTGGAGTGGTGACCTGCTGGCTGGTACAGAAACGAGATTCATTTCTGGACTTTGCGGGCCGTAAGTTCACCCTCCAGATGGAAAAGAAAAGGACTACCTAAAGCCCTTTGTCAAAAGTTTTTCTTTTGGAGATTTTGAGACTTTGAGAATATCTAGGAACATACAGGAGCTGTTGCGGCTGCAAAAAATGCATTTTATTTCTGTAATGGCTTAAAGAGTCGATACTAGTTAGGGGTGCCGGCATCCGTGTTACTGTGTGCCAGTTACTGTGCGCATAGCCTTGGTGAGCATGCGCATGCACTGTTCGGTTAATTCTAAGTCGTTACGACTTAAGCTGCTTACAGAATCAGTGCTTCAACCATTAAGTCACCAAGTATTCTGGAATTAAGCATTCCTTCAGCTTCGTATGACAAAAAAGACAGCGGGGGAGCCCGAAATCGTGACGAGACGAGTAGAGCCCGCCCCTTTCAATGAATGCCGGAGCTGTCATCTTTGTGGGTACGATTTTAAATGTCTATACTGCGGAAATGCGAGAGGTTTTATTATACTCCTTAAAATTCGATAGCATAGAATCGATTATAAGGCTTCGAACTGAAAATGGGCTTTTGGCCCAACGAATGCATAGCGGAAATGATATCTGCAGGGGTGGCAGTTGTTCGCGTAACAGCGTCTGAGTGCAACTAAAAGGCGCAAGGCAAAAGCAGCGTCGTTACCAATTTTTCCAGCTGTGTCGCACGCACGCCTGAAAAGTTTCTCCAGGAGGCAAGTTCTGCAGCCGAACATCGGCCGTCGACAGAGGGTAGATAGGTGGGAAATATGCACACACACACAAAAGAATCTGCATCTTGACAGTGTAGGAGTATCACTGAACCAAAAAACTTGACTCGTACTCGAGTTTAGTCGAATCGTTATGCTAAACGCTGGCTTGTTAAAAATGCGAACGGTCCGAGTTGCAAATGTGCAACGCCAACACCCTGGGCCGGATTCGACCAGCTCCACTAGTCAGTCATCCAGGCGATGCAGTTGTCTCCGTTTAAGTCCTTCGTAGTCATGAAATGAATTGTTGTGACCTAAACGCTAAAAATCGACTAGGGGTTGACCAGAGAAGTGGAGCAGATTCGCCCTGCTCGATTAGCTACTTGTATGCCCACAGCTATCTATTCAGGTACCTACGTTATACGTCGCTACCAATTCGAATCGAAATTGAGTAAAATCTTACGAAGCTCGACTCGATGGAAATGGGGCCAAAGTTAATTAAATTGTTCTATAACCACGTTTTTTTTCGATGCCTTCGGATCTTGGACATCCGAAGAATGTTTTTATCAGACTCTCCAGTCACAAATAAAAGGCCCATCGTACTCCCTTCCACCCCTAACTTAACATCCCGGAGACCACGCGAGAATCAAAGGATTGGTAATCTTGCAATTACATACAGCCGGCACATACTTTTTTACGTGAAAGTTTTCTATTTGTGTGTCTAGGTCTTTTTAATTTTTGATTTCTATCAAGGAGCCTTTCCCTTCCTCCTTCTGTTGAAAAAATCATCCCCAATTCCCGGCCACTCCTTTACCAGATTTATAATCCTACCCTGCATTTTTTGTTTTCTATCTGCTAGGGCCTGACTGGACCACGACTCAGAATCGTTCCCTGGTCTTCCCTATACGAATCTTTCCCGTCTTTCCATCTTCTCGCTCAGATCATATACATATAAGATGGTTCGCCTATCAACCTTTGCGGTTGGGTTTTTGTACGGGTTGTCAAACACCCTCGGCGTCGTTGCCGATTCTGTCACGGTCACGGACCCTGCGCTTGATGGCAGCGTCCTCGTCGGCTATCCCAGCGTCAACATCACGGATATTCTGGCCCAGGCTGAGAATCAGCTGGGTGTCAACGGTACAGTCACGGATGCCCTCCCCCCCGACTATGGCAGCCCGAATTCGACATCTCTTGAAGCTCGTGACGTCGGCGGGCTCAGGGAAATTCGCAAGCGAACCATTAACATCTCGCAGAATGTATTGGGAACCATTGCCTGCATTGCTCTAGCCATCTTATTCCCATCTAAGGTCGCCTTGCAAGGAACCTCGAAATATGCCGACTGGAACAACCCTTCATTTTGGTCTGCTTGCACCTATATGACGCCAGTATGTGTCTTCAGACCTGCCAGCGCGGACGATATCTCTCTTGCTTTGAGAATTATTGGAGGCGCTTGTGCTGATTTCAACGTTGTCAGTGGTGGACATAGTGCCATCAAGGGCTGGGCAAACGCCGAAGATGGTGTTCTTATCAGTCTCGCCAGCATGACCGGTCCCAAGGTCGTGAGTGGTTCCATCCAGGTTCCCACTGGTGAGAGATGGGGCACGACATTCCAAGCTCTTGATAACGCCAAGCTTATGGCACTTGGTGGTCGCATGTCTACCGTCGGTGTTGCCGGTTTGACCCTCGGCGGCGGTATCAGCTATCTTTCTAACCAATGGGGGTAAGTTATTTCCTCCGGCGAAAAATATCGGATTTCAGGTATCTAGCAGCTGCTAATATGTCGTCTATAGATTTGTTACCGATCAAGTCAAGAACTTCCAAGTTGTTTTGGCGAATGGATTGATTGTCAATGCCAACTCTGGGTCGAATGCGGATCTGTTCCGTGCTCTCAAAGGAGGAAGCTCCAACTTCGGCATTGTCACTCGCATCGATCTCTACACTTGGCCATGCCCTGGAGTTTACAGCGGTCAACTTACTTTCTCTGACACTGTCAACGATTTCCCCAAGCTGTTCACTGCCATTTACAACTATCACACCGTTGGTGCGATTCAAGATCCGCAAACTCATCTAATCTCCGCTTTCTGTTACGTCGGTGCCTACAAGATGCACTTGGGTGCTTTCACTGCTTTCAGAAATGTTTCCACTGCTGATCCTGGTACGGCTTTGAAAGAGATCCTTTCTGTCAACCCAGGTGTCACTGCTGCCTCTACTCTCAAGGTCAGGCCATATGGAACGCAGGCCATTGAACTCGGTAGCGGTGACGTTACCGGTCAACGGCAGGATATGCGAGATTTCTCTGCATATGCCCACAAGGACATCTACAAGGCTTTGTGGAACCTTTGGAACAACGCGATTGCTACTCCATTCGCCAACGTCCCTGGGTTCATGGCAACGATTGCCTTCCAGCCTATCACCACTAAAGCGGTTGCTGCCGGTGTCGCTAGAGGTGGAAACTCGCTCGGCTTGGAGGGTAACACCGCCACCATGCTCATCATCAACTTGACTACCCAGTGGTCTGATGAATCTTCTGATACCGCTATATTGGCCGCCCTTGACAAGCTTCTCGCCGCATGCATTGCCCAGGCCAAGACTTTGGGAGTGTCTCACCCGTACTATTATCTCAATTATGCCCGCAAGCAGGACAACCCTCTTGGCAGCTATGGCACCGCTTCTGTCAACAGACTCAAGGCTGCTAGTAGATACTACGACCCCAACGGTGTTTTCCAGGACCGTGTTCCAGGTGGATTCAAGATTCCCGGATTGTAAGCTACAATCCATCAAAAAGTCCTTACGGTGCACATCATTTGATGGGATTGCGGTTGTCGTTTTGTTGTCACATTTTACACTTGTTCCACCTTGGGAACTTTGGTTGCGTTATTAGAGCATATATCGAAGAGCGACCATGTTTTTCTGTATGTACACTGTATATATACCTTTTTGTTACAGATACTTACCTTAATATATTTAATATCTGAGTTTAATATTCCAATATCTCTTGCAGTAGTAATTTCTGGCCGTGTGGACTCTATCGCGACTGGTAGCACTATGCATCAATGCTAGTGTTGTGTGCGCGCGAAGTCGGGTTAATGTTCACCGTCTACGCTTTGGACAATTTTGTGTTGTGGCGGAGGTACACAGAAGTCACACAACTACGCGCGTACACACTTATTTACAAACGCGAATTATAGAAACAAACTCTTAAGTTCTTTAAAATCAGAAAGCGGGTCTTTGGGGTCCATCGATAAACTAGTGGCGATATTGGGCCCGGGTGGGTCGACATAGGACGAGGCGGTGTGGGGCCTCAAATCACCGGATGGATTGCGAACCCACAACACCTTTCATCCAAGCAGGCATATGCCGGCAAGTCCCGGCTGTGGGGTGTTCACAAAATGGGTAGCGATGTATGTAGCCTTTGGGAGATAATATAGACTTAACATAAGCCGAACCATTCAAAAATCTAATCACTATGAATCATATCTAACCAATACCTAAGATATAGCTAGAAGCATGTTTAGATATTTGAATATTCTACTGCGAAATCGCCTTGGCTAATGCAATGGAGTCCGATCGCATTCGTTCTGCACAGATTCCTTCTACATCTAGACTACCGACATCACATCCTCATTTGGCCTTTCAACTATTCCGTCCTTGACGTCAATTGACTTGGCATTGCACTGTTGGATTCATCCCGATTCACTAAGCCAAAGCACCATGGCCGATTCCATTGACTCCAGGCTGCCGATGCTCGAGTCCTCTGACCAGGTCATAGCGTACTTAAACTCCATCACAGACCTTTCGTTTCCGAAAGAGTTTCGCTCTCCAGCTTCCGTCACGAAACTCACAACGGGCATAGGCAATGGCGTCCACCGCCTAGCCTACGACGCCGCCACCACAAACGCCTCGACGCCAAACACGTCACCGTCAACAATAATCCTAAAACATTCGACTCCCTACGTTTTCAACATTGGCGGCCGGAAGATCGTTTGGGATTTATGGCCGTTCGAGCAATACGCTTTGCGTGAGGTGCCGAACATTGACCTCGTCAAAACCCCCCAGATGTACTGGGTTGATGAAATCAACCGGGTAATGTTCACGGAAGATGCCGGTCCCGCTAGTCAGACCCTGAAACATCTCTTACTTGGTAATGAAATACCGAGCGCTAGGGTGTTTGGTAAGATCGGAGAAGAGCTGGGGAAGTTCCTTGTTCGTTTGCATTCCTGGGGCCGGGATGCAGGTGTCTTGAGTAAATACGAAAATAAGGACTCGCGAACTATCGCTAGCTGGAGGACATACGGCCGTCTTGAAGGGGAATTGGTCAAGGACTATCCTGACCTCACAGAGGAGCTAAAACTCAAGATTAAAACCTACTGCGACAAGGAGAAAGTCAAGGCGCTGACGGGCAAAGATATGGTCATCATGGGTGACTTTTGGACGGGAAATGTCTTGGTCAATCTTGACGGTGTCGGCGAGTTGAAATCGCTTTACATTGTTGATTGGGAGTTGATCCGCCCTGGAGATGCTGCGACCGAGATTTCACAGATGCTCGCGGAAGTGTGGGAGGCAGGCGAGTTTAGCAAGAGTGAAGATGCGAAATCTGCTGCGAAGGATTTAACGAATGGCCTCTGCTCGGCCTACAAGGACGGGACCGGAAGTTTGCCTGATGGAATGCTACAGGATGTTATGCTCGCAGCTGGTGCGCATATCGTGGTATTCGGACCGATCGGATTCTCGGACTACTCAGATGAGCAAAAGATCAAAGCAGCGAAGGATAAAGCGTCACGGCTTATGTGGGAGGCATTAGGAGAAGATGTTGAGACTCAAGATTGGGGCTTCAGCGCCCTGAAGTGAGGAAACCTCAATTAGTTAATATAACAATATATCTTGAAAAAACAATAGAATTTACATTCAATGTAATATACGAGAACATCCTTCAAGGTGTCCGTTTGCACGTCGACATACAAATATTCAATAACAATGATTAAAGAAACCCAAGAACCCATAAACTCCAAACCAAGTATATAATTTCACTTAAGCTCAATATATTACAACTTCAACGCATGTGATCATTCTGAATCGAAGGACGAACTAGTGATGACGATTGCTACGTCCATGGGCAGGATGTGTATCCCTCTTCTTGCGTCGATCGCCAAATTCTAGGCGATCAGCTTCAAACTCCCATGATGGAATATCATCCGACCTCTTTTGGAACTTCCCCGTCGATTTGAAGGTAGACCAAAGCTGGCACAGGCCACCATAACTCGAAGATGTGCTACTATCACTGCAGAGTAGATCCAAGAAAGCGGATGCGTTAGGAGTACTCGACGCGGCTGCAGAGGTTGTGGAACTGGCTTTTCCAGTGGTTGTCGAGGAATTTTTTGTGGTGGATGTCTTCCCTGTGGTAGTAGTGCTAGTCTTTCCAGTTGTGGTACTGGTTTTCCCTGTGGTGGTCTTTCCAGTACTAGTGCTCGTGGATTTGGCCGTGGTAGTAGCACCCGATTTGGCTGCCGAAGACGCTGAAGAGAGAGCTGCAGATACAGACGCTGATGCCGCTGCAGTCGCTTGTGCAGACGCTAACACGGATACAGGGAACGAACCAACTAGACTTGTGGTTGGTAGAGACAATGTCGGCAGCGTAGTTGCCACCGAAATGGAAGACGAGACAACGTTGACCTTAGATCCGAGTCTACAATAATTATATTGTTAGCATCAAAGTCACTACATAGTCTGCATGGGGACGAATGAACTTATGTGACTTACACTTTGACTGGCGTCTTGAGCTGGAATGATGACGGGAATTTAGATACCCATAATATTGTAGGCTCGCTTCCATACTGCTCAACTCGAGCATTGCCATTGTTTACAACAGCACTGGGAATCATTACGGGGATTTCACCAGTCCAACTCGAGTTGCTGGCGCTAATAGTGAATCCGGTAATACTGCTATTATCGTCAGAAGTTGTCCATGCGACCGTTGAACCACTATATAAGTCCCGGTTCATTCGATCCACGAAGTCTTTGCCCACCTATCGTCCCGGATGTTTGGTTAATGACTGCAATATTATTGTTTCAACAGAATTAAAGTAGTACTCACATCGTCATGCTTCAAGCTTCGGATAGGCCAGTTAACATATTGCGTGAATTCATTGAGCACGCTCTCCGTCCACATTTGAATGAGAGACCATGGGCCCGAAGTGCCACTGGCAGTAACACCATTAATTGCAACACCAGTATCGGGCCAGACACGCAGGTTAGCCTGATGACTAGTTAGTGTCCGGTCTTTTGCTCATGATCTATCAAAGGGAGTTGAAGCTAACCTGATGGAACATGAATGGGTCGTGGTAGAGACCCAACAAGTATTGCGCTGTTGTAGCTCTCTCAATACTCAGCAAGTTGGACATACTATTCGTTGCTTGGCTGGGAGAAACATCAAGCCATTCTTGGACATCTGAAGCTACTCCGTCACTTTTTTCGCCTCGTTGTCAGTAGATTGCACTTTTTGCTTTCATATCGAAATATAAGATTCAGAACTTACGCATTAAAGTAGATTCTACTGGCCCATCTTGGAATAACCACAACTCCGGCGTAACCGTTGTCGGCTACCGTCGTAATCAATGGCCAACGATCGCTTTGCTATACCAAAGTATCAGTAGATAGTCAGAAAATAATAACTTCAAGAGCAGATTGTAATTGATATACCTGGTTCCTCAGAGGAGGACGAGTGTTATCTCCAACAACATATTTGATCCCATTTGTCGCCCAAGCTGCGAGAGCATCACCGTTGTGCAATCCGGTGATAGCTGGCGGAATGATACCGTAAGGGCTAAATGACTTCGCCTGATCGAAACCAGAACTCTTCTGGAACTGCTGGTTAAACTGGATTTCTTTAACCGCATCAGCGTGGGTGATAGGATTCTCGCCCTCATGGCTAAACGTGTGTGAAACCAGGGCAAAGATGTCCCTAACGCCATTGGTATTGGCGCCTCCAGTGTTATCCTTCATGAACAGTTTTGTGAGTGGATCATAGTTGAGACAGCTGTTAGGCCAATTGTAGGTCTGATTGACTGGCCACAGATCTGTACCTGTCCCCAGAGGTTTCATATATTCGAGGTCAGTGACGGTTTGGGGGCCGGTGTAAACAACAGAAGGTGGGCAAGTTCCGTTCTTGTCTAATCCCAAGACTGTTTGGCCGTAAATGAAAGCCCCGTTGCCGTTGAAGCCAAACTCAAGGAATATATTGCTACCTGGGTTGGTGGTCGCAAGACGGTTGTTCAATGTGGTCTGCCAGTTGGCATGGTTGATGACATCACTAGGTGTTATACGATAGGTATAATTGGCAGCATAAACAGCAGTAGGGAGGAGCAAATCGTCAACTATAAGTTGGAACATGGTTTTATCAGCACAATCGACTCAGTCTAAAGAGGTATAGTAGTCGATATCGAGGCGGTCACGAGTTTGAAACTTACCTTGCATGTTCAGATATACTGCTCTCCGGCCAGGAATGATACCTCGGAAAGCCCAGTTGATCCAAATATGGTTCATATAAATGGAAGCCTCGGCCCACTGTGCAAAAGTGGTGAAAAAAACCATTTGCTCACGACCTGTGCTATATCGATTGATAACACCCAGGGCAGGCTGAGGAGTTGTTGCCAATATGCCAGAAGCCGGTGTATTCAGGGTAATTGGCTCGTTGTAGAGGAATACATTTTGGGATGTCATTCCTCCTGCCAACAGACTGTCGTCGCACCACCCTGGAGTATGCCATGTGCTTGCAAAGCGGGCATTGGTTGGGTTTCTAATATTCTCATTAGACCTAACCCCGTTGAATGATTTAATCTGTATACAACCAATATAGTCACTTACTTGACATTTGCTGATGGAAACTCAGCTGCTGCGACAGTCGTGTCCAAGAAATACTGATGGTTGGCAGAGTACAGATTGTTGTTCTCCGTCCCGTCTGTACTTTGAATAAGAGAGCAAGCAAAGTCGTAAGAACCAGGAACGGCACCAAGGTGGACCAACCTCACACCACAACTTGCTTGGTAATTATATATATTTTGCCATTGGTCGGGATTGATGAACGACACCCAGGCTCCGGTGGAGTCGGTACTATATAGCTGTCGGAAGGCAACAATCACGCCGTATTTGCAGGAGCCGTCGCTGTTGTAAAGTGATCCCAGCGTAAATCCCGAGTCTTGCATTACGACATTATCGTATGGTATCCCGTAGGCGCTCAAACTGCTCAAAATAGCAGATCCGGATGTATCTGTGGCAAGAATCAGGGCTCTCGTATTGACCGTCGCCTTTGCGACTACGAGGCCGGCGCTGCACACAGCTTCAAGAGCAAGTGACAGTCTGAGTCGCATGTTTGGAAAAAGTCGCTTTTTTAAATTATAAATTAAGGAATGCCGCGTTTCTAGTGATCAAAATGTATTTTAGCTGATTCAGAATGATCAAACTTGTAAGCGCGTAGTAATTTCCGTGTCATCCATGGAGTGGACTTTATATCAGAAAGTTTGGTAAGCAAATAAGCTTTAAAGCTGAGTTCGAGGCACTGAGATAGTCTACATCGATCTGTGCCTCATCCGACTTAAACTTGAAACATTACTTACAAAGTTCTCTGTCGCTCCCTCCCTCCCTCTTGGCTAACGATATCCGAACAAGGAAATAAACCTTTATTAGAGGAAGCCTATAGGGATATTTCGGGAAATCAGATAGGAGACTCTTCTAGGTGATGCCTCGAGACTTTGAGTGCGTTGGTTTGCCTGCGATTCCCCAAAAACGTGGTTAACGGGTAGAAAGGGATCCAATCCGATCTCGACTCCTTCTGATGCAATCCAGCTGCGGGTACATACCTGGTGATCGACGTCGGCGGTATCACTCAGGAACAAAATAGCTAATATAAGCTAGCACGAGCGAGTGCGTAATGACTTCAAGCTGGCACCAGTTCAGCTATTGATTAATCGAATTGACCCATAGTCACGCCGTGCGAGCGGTGTGTACGAGAAATGCTATTAATTAATCCAGCCTTCACAATAACTGTATACCTTGTGGTGGGAAGTTATTGGCTGTGAAAGTAATAATAATTTGGTGTTGCAAAGTGTTAATGGATCGCGCGGGTAACTTTAATTTTTGCGACTTGTCGTCCTCGTTGTCTCGCAGTTTCATCACCCAATAGTGTCGTCACCCATATACTAGAACTTTATTAAGAATCACCGTCATATCAAAGCAAATATTACACGGCATTGGCCGCATGGTCTCGTTGAAGGCCCATACCATTCATGACTCGAGTGAACAGAGCTGAAATAGTCTCCAGACCAGAATCTCACTTAAATTCACATTATCACCTAGTTACCCAATTTGCCTGCTAGATTTCCGACTTTGAACCTACCTTTCTCGGGAATCTATATCGGCACGCACCCAAGGGACGAGGCAAGCGACTCACTTTATAGAATGCCTAGACCCGAGTTAAACCAAGTGAGCAGAAAATTTCGGATAGAGTTAATTCTCAGACCATATAGAGTTCGGACGAAAACGGACGGACCAGGCTAGATTCAGGGTAAGAAAAAAAGGACCTTCAGATCGATCGAGGAGAGGCTCTAATGTAAGACGAGCCCGTATTCAAATTATATTATAGACTAATCATTAATAGTGTACATTAGTAATGTCTAATAACTATTCCGACTCTCATCTATTTTTGGGTGAAGTTTTCGCGTTGTTGCCTCTGAAAAATCCAACATGCAAAATACACTTCTTAGGGGGATGTCGAGAATGCTGCTCTCTCATTTAGTAGCATGAGGGATAATACCGTCCTCTTCTGCCTTTGCAATTGCCTCGTCATCGTTGAGGTCAATTCCTTGTCGTTCCGCCTCGATCTCTCTAATCGGACCAACGAACCATTTCCTAGCCCACAGGACCCAAGAGCCCAACGAACCAACGGCGATGATGCCCACGGCGACTGGTGTATAGTTAAGAGTCTCACGAGTTACAGGATATAACCCGGGTAAACAGAAAACAATAGTAATAAAAATAATCCACAAAGTTGCAACAACGGCGACTGGTTTCGAAAAAACACCAAGGTTGAATGGTCCTTTTATAGCATTGAATCGCTCTGGGTTCAATAGACCGAGGAAAATCGGAAGACCGTAGGATAGGTATAAACCACTATATTATTATTACTAGTAAGTCATACCAGCATATATGCGCGCTGAAAAGCGCCGTTTATCAACTTACATCGTAGCAATTGATGTGCAGGCAGCGAATGCGACTGCAGAGCCTAAACTAGGAAGGGCTAAGCAAAATGCCAAAAATGCGGCCAACCAAACTAATTATGCGATAACCTTCAAGTTAGTTCTGCTGAGAAACAATTCAGTATCACTTGAGGGATCATTCTTACTAGTACGAACTGGACTATGGAATCTCTTGTCCGTATGAGCAAACCACCGTGGTAATCCGGCATCACGGGCGAACCCGTACATCATACGGGAATTGCTGGTGAGAGAGAAGAGCCCACAGTGCCAGACGCAGATTATGATAACGCAGAACAAACCAATCGCACCATTCTCGCCAAAAACATCCACGAATATTTGCAAGACAGGCTATTAATTTCTATTAGTTTACTGAAACGGTTTTTAATACCGCAGGGATGATAAATACCTGACCGTAGTCGCTGCTGATGGTCCGCTCGAAGTCCTGGATGCTAAACAAGAAGGCCAGAATGATGAAGAACCCGAATACGGCCGAGACTACCAAAGATATCAGGACACCGTAGGGAGCTGCCCGGGCAGCATCCTTCGTTTCCTCACTAAGATGAGCGCTTGCATCGTATCCTAGACATGACTTTTTCAGCTCCAAAGTTCCACCATACCACGATCATGCCAGTTGCGGACTACAAACCTGTAATGGTATATTGTGCAAGAAGTATACCAATAATTGCCACATAAGCAGGACTTGCGATTTGGCTCCATCCTGGATCGCCCGTCGAATCATTAAACGTTGCAAAGACAAATTTGGCGGATTGGTGGGTCGGCGCTTTGGCCAGAACAGCAATTGCGATGCAGGATATACCCACCGAGTGCAATACAATGGATGTATTATTGAGGTACTTGAGCAATTTCACGCCAAACGTGTTTATAATGGCATGTGAGATGAGAAGAGCGGCATATATCCCTATAATCTTCCCGGGTGTCGGTTCGTATCCACCCTTGACGGTAGCAAGTGTCGAAATGAGATTGGCACCACCAAAGCTATGGGTATCGTTAGCTGTCTCGTTCAGTTTCAAGTATACATCTATTGATCCACGAGTAACTGGGCGTCCGAGATATCGTATACGTACGTTATACCTGGATAGTCATATTGTCAGTTTCAGGGTTCACGGTTATAGATCTCCCAGAGCAGAGTTGTCCGAAGAGACAGTTCCCGGAACATACCTGTCGTAACAGCAACCTGCCCGAGGAAGTTAAACCATCCCGTGATCCAACTGTAAAACGGTCCCCATTCTGGGCTCGCCAGCATCGCCGCCCAGAAGTACGGTCCTCCACTAGTTGGCACGGCACTTACAATCTCAGCCATACCCAAGCCGACAAAAAATGTGAAAAAATTCACGACAATCCAGCCAACGCTCCTATATTTCACCTAATTAGTAACAATCTCCGTTTTCGCTGTCTCATTTATCGGAGAGCCTCACATTACACCCGGACCGCCTGTGGTCAACCCATACTGAAACAAGGTTGTGATCCCCGTGATGATACTAATAATGGAAAATGAGACACCGAAGTTATGGATTAAAGACCACTCGCGCTTTAGATCTTGCTTGTAGCCAAGTTCCGCAAGACGATCCTCGTCGGCGGCCGCTACGTCTGCGGCGCCAGGTAGGTGCACCATTCTGGTCCGTTAAAGCGTCACACAAGCTTCGAAAACGTTGTTTGTCGCCGTTGTTTCGCGGTGGGACATAAATTTGGTACCGGACACCTGCAAGATCGGACGTAGTTGAAGGGGTGTGGTTAAATGCGATCTTTCGGTATTCGCGATCGTATCCTGGCTAGAGGGAACGGGGAGACCGAAAGCTTTATAGCAGCGACAGGAAAGGCATTGAGCACTCTCGTGGACAATAACTAACCCGACTCCGAATCAGCTCCAAAAGGAATATTTCATTTCTCAATCGCAATCATGTTATACCCTTTCCGCACTGTCCCCATTATCATCCAGAACCAGATAAGAAATCCGAAGATAAGGTGCACATGCATCTCTGCGTCTTCAACTTCTCAATGGCGTGGGATGTATGACCTGGTAAGCGAGAACAGTTTGGACAGGGATTTGAAGCAGTCGAAGCTGTTCTAATTGGTCCAGCCCTCGGCGACCTGCGAACCCCATGTCGATCATAGTGGGCACTTGGGTAGGCTGCGACTTGAGGATCGCACCCAACCAAGACTTTTCATGTTCAAGTTCACCTGCACGTACGCAAACTTTTCTTGATGACCAGCGCCGTATTACCTAATATTTCCTCTGAGTGGAGACTTGGGAGGCACACGAGGTAAGCTTTTGTGGCGAGTGTATTCTGCAACTATCTCAAAGTTTGTTGCAAACTTTCGATTTTAAGATCTTGATAACCATCTCAAGCGGACCTCGTTACTTAGGCCTATCAATCACCATTTTGGAAAAAAAAAATTTTACCGTCAAGACAAAGAATTTCGTACACTGTGAATGTGCAATGCTGTTTGCCGTTTTGCGATCCATCAACGGGTTGCGCAGACACCGCACGTGCGCCTGTACATGTAAACCGCCAACCAGCAGCTGCACTGTCTCAATCCATTTTGCTTGGCTTACAAGTGGGTTGCTCTCCAAGATCTTGATTAGCCCGTTTTTTAGAGTCATTAGTATCGATATCTTGGTCGAACACTTAATCCGAGACTGGGTCGAACGCCTATTTCATCGTGCAAACTCTATTACTCCGAACAATAGCAAATGTTAGTCCTCGAAACTCTCAATATCTTCGCACTACTGCTATTATTACGTACTCGATCGATTCTGAGGCTTGAAACCGATGGACGACATTAAGCCGATAGCTGCAAATCCATATCAAAGCAAATCGATTCATGCACACGACCCTCAACCCAGCAAAGGTTTCGATAGATGTAATGCAATATATATAGTTGACCCGCCTCCTGCCTGAATTCAAACTCAGTTTTGGACTTAGTTATAGATCTTTCTCGATTTTTATTTCGTGCAGGCGTCCGATGTCCCAGCAAGTCGACACATCCTCGAGGCATTTTAGAGCATCGTGACGAAAACAGCGACAAAGACCACTCATTCAACAACCAGATCTAATGTCACTCACCTGAGAGGATGCCAGTCCTCTCGAGGCTACGACAGTTGGGAACAACACAAGAGGATTAGAGCTTGTCTCAGGAACCAGGGGTCTCGAAAACCAGACAACACGGTCGAAGTGGAGTGGCAGGTTCACAAGACCAGGAACCAGATGCTGGCAATGAGACTGCCAGATACCATTCTTAGTTGGAGCTAAATCTGTATTGTTTCCTCGAAAAGATCGATAGATAATTATTTCCTCAAATTTCGATAACGACAAGTTGGAAAATCATGGAAATACGTCTCCTCGTGGATCCTTTCACACCTGGGTGGAGAGTAGTTTGGTCGGGCCTCTATTATAGCACTCAATCTCCGTTGAACCAGGCTATGCCATTGGTCTCGAGACTATTTCAGCTCTTGAAACTAAGTACCTAGGTCCCTCGAGACTAGCTATCACAGAACTATCCTAATGCAATATGGCTGTATATCACCAGTCCGGTCTCGCTGGCCATACACCACAAAAGGCACCTCAAGACTAACTTCGAGACAACACAAATCAGCTGCCTTAACACCAGGACAACACAAACGAATATGCACACACACCACTCGAAACTGAGCCGCCATGGCAAGACCAGCAACGACTACCAAAGTCCCGAGTCTCGATCATGCTCTGTATTCTATCATTTTCTAACCTTCATCCAATACATAGGCCTAGGCTTTGGTCATCGATCACGTACACAGAGCGATCGATAACTTGATGTACATTCCGTTTCCGTTCTCGATCATCAGCCAACATGCATATCAAGTCCCAGTTGTGTGATTGCGCAGCACCTTACCACCGGCACGGTATCCGAGACCATCGACCGATTCCATTTACCATCCGGTCGACCTGGTTTGAACAAATGCGAATGCTGGGAATGCTGAGTAAGACGAACGAGCGTTCGTGTTTGTGATTAGAAGGGTTGTAAACTTGATAAATAACAGCACGCAAGTCTCACACTGTCACTATATAATATCACTATGCATTCTTCAATACACATATTACTGTTTAGAGCATTGGAAATTCGTATATATGCACCGTGGAGTAGAGTTGAGACTTCACAGCTTCGAGCTCACATGCTGAAAGCTGTCAGGACGTATCTCAGCGGGCGGAATTCCCATGCACAAGGCACTGATTCCCAAATGATCTTCGTCATAGCTTGTGCGACGGGGGTTTCAAATTCACCAATACTAAGCCTTGCTTCTACGGTGATCATATCGAAACTTGTACTATGTCAGTTCCACAAAATGGGTCCCAAATGCCTTGCTGTTCTATTCTTGCTAGGTTAACTGCCGCGGCGAGCACCAGTGCTTGTCATCCTGCCGCGAAGAGTAAAGGTTCGCAGGGGTTGTGTACCCCATCAAATCGGTTTGCGAAGGGATCTCAAGCTTCGTGTCGAGCGACTGGTTTACGAGACAAATCTCAAGTGTCATCAGAAATCAAGGTAGGCCGCTGCAAAATATCGGGGATTTTCCAAGCAACAGTACCGCGGCAATTTATACAAAAGCTTGCTATTATCGCCACTTTCTACGAATCGATGCGCCGTGTTCTTGTCATTGTAATACTTCCAGAAGTTGTACCGGGTGGAGGAATGCACCATGAACAACCTGGATTGGAAGTAGTAAATACAGAATACCACTCACCACCGTTCGCACCGGAAAGTCCATATCCATATCCATATAGCTCTCCTGGTAGGTCTGGCTCTCTCGACAACGCGACAAGACACGACAAACGTTCTGACTAGCAAATCTTTTTTTTTTCTTGGCTACGCAAGAGAGGTCGTCGAAACTGACTGCGCTCCTACCACTGCTAGGGAAAGTACCTTCGGAATATGAGTCGAAGAGTCTCGGATGTCAGCGTGAAATATATGGTCTGAAGAGATGGGTTTTCTTCACGATATTGGGTATAGTAATTATCGCAGCGATAATTGGCGGAGTTGTAGGAGGAGTCCTCGGATCCAAATCATCGAATAGGTAGGCTATAATTATACGACAGGGCTTCGAAGAAATCCCAGTAAACGCAGAAATTTGAAGCTAAATAAATTCATGTCATACGGTGATTCGTCGGATCCATCACCGTCCTTTCGGACGGTCCCAATCAATGTAGCAGCAGTTCGCGGGGGACAGGGCAGCAATCTTGCGACCACGGTAATCACCCAAGACAACAACACCGAGATGCTCTATATTTCCGCGCTGGCCAATAATCAGTGGCGCGATCCGATACCGATCGAGGGTCTCAGCCCGCCGCCGAGCAAGAATACATCACAACAGTACAAACACCCAATAGCACTATTGTATGTTTTGAGAACATTATTGATTTTATGATCTAACAATAAGTACCATGACTCATTATAACCCGATATTTTTCCAAGATCCAAATATTCTATACCGCAGAAAACAACACCATGTTCGATGCGTCCGGTACAATGGATAACGGAAACTGGACTATGGGCCGGCTGGCAAGTGATACGAGATAGTTTTAGTATCCCCCGAATCGGGATTCGCAGCAAGTCCGTGGATTGTAGAAAATGCGGGTAGTTATGCGCTTCGAGTATATTATGTCGACAGAACCACTCAATCTATCCAGGATCTCGCCTACGATATTGGCAAAAGTTGGGTTATCACCGATGTTAGATTTTCAACGGCATCGGAGAAATCGAAAGTAGCTGTTGCCTGGGTGCCAGCCAAGAATTTTAGCTATACCGAAAACCAAGTCCTCCATGTGTTCTATCAAGACAATCGAGCCAACTTGGTACACATACCAGGATTTAACGGTGCTTGGAATTTCGACAAAAATTGTAAGATTTCCAACCCTACTCTTTGAAATATATCTTAGATGGGCCGGAAAATCAAGATCCTCGGATGTTTCTTTTTTTATTTTTAAAAAAGCAGCAAGATTCAAAGCGTGCTAACAGTAAGGTGTGTTCGATAGCTGAAACACTAGGAACTCTCGCCGAAGGCACTTACCTCGCGACCAATATAATGCAGGACACCAACAACACTCCCCGCATAATGTGGATAGCCCCCACCAATCATCTGACCTTGCTCCGCGGCAAAGGTGCCTCACCGAATGTTGTAAAGGGGTTCAACCACCGTGGGACTTTTACGAATCCTATCGATGTTGTCACGCGGCAAGGCAGCAGAAATGTAGACCTTGCAGATCGCCCGGGCGGGATAATTGCGTCTATACCGTTTGGAAATCAGATAAAGAGTGTATTTCCAGAGTTTGCAGACTCCTGCGTCCATTGTTGAGATCGGATGGGACCGGCAGGCTTGGTATACAGGCGGACTAGCAAACTGACCGGAAACCTCAGCGGGCTGGGAGGGGGTGATTTTTATTATCTATCTTATATGATGAATTGCATTGCATGGATATGGTCTAACGATACTTTTGGGAGGCAGGGATATATAACAATAATTTACACATTCGCGAGTATATATTAATACGAATAACTTCCTGAGAAGTGATTCGCGTGGAGTTTTATCACTGTATATAATATGATATATGATATTCTGTAGTTCTGAAAACAAAGAGAGAGAAAAGTACGCTGATACATTTGTGGATACCTTTGCATTCGAGTGGTACAAGTCATCTTCCCAACCGATTTTTAATCCGCTTAACCGATCCAATTGGATGGCTGGGGCCGGGCCGGAGGTAGAGGTTTTTCTGATATCAGTTTTATTCTGGATTCATCGAGTACCCGAAATCCGGCAATCCGAAATTTACTATACTAGCGCCTGTGAAAGAATGATTTGATTGGTCCTTAAAGTTTTCCTCCTAATATGAACCCTGCACAGAGCGCCTGGATTTGATGTTACGCTGTGAAAATTCGAGAAGGAGAGCAGAGGGATTCCGGCATCAATGTTTGGTTTAATTCATGCAGCTGTGTTGTTCCCCGAATGAGGAGACTATTCTCTCAAATGAAGGCCGGGGCGACAGCTAGGAGAAAAAGTGGGGTCATCTATTAGGAGCGACATTAAGTTTCCAACCTCGCATCTTGTCTCATAAACCACTCGCATGATGCGTCAAGTTCTCGAGCAATCGCACTGTTGCAAGGACCAAAGGACAACGGTTGAACAATCAGATCAGCTGAGTCGGCCGTTAAATCCTCTCTATCGAATAAATATAGATGCTCGTGCAGGGATATTTAGATTGCGCTCTCCAACTGTCGTCGAGCGCTGTTGTTGCAACATTCGATTAATACTTGGATTGGATCAAAGTTGGAGCGAACTGGTTGCGATAAGCAAACTTTAGTGCTGCCAAGTTTTCAGACGGGTAACCCAACTGGTAAGTCCGACGTACCCGCGTGGCACAAATTTTCTGGGAAGGAAAATTCTGGTTCTCGGGTCCCGGAACGCTCCTTCTTTCTCAAGGGGATACGTATTTCGGGCCCTTGCGAGAGCCGATAAGTGTGCGGGTATATGCAGAACGCACAGGACCACCTGAAAGCCTTCTGATCAGGATGAAACCCCCACCCCTGGGGTGGAGAAAAAAACAGGTTATCGCGCAAGCTTTTCGACATATTTTATAAAATTTAACAACTCTCTTCGGCTTTTATACAGGTCCCACGAGAACGGTTAGGCCTTTTGCCTGAAGTTTGAAGGTTGGATTCTCGACAATATTGTTAATCAGTGTCTCGCTTGACTTGCATTTGAGCGATATATTCCATCCAAGATGTCGTGCAGACATCTGCAACTTTGCCGCTGACTTACAATGAGCGCTGCGGACTTGTGTCGTGAACCAGAAGCTGCGGACCCCTTTAGACGGCGTACAGGTATGTCGACAGCGCTTCTGCAAGTTGACAACTACCCAAATTGTTAAAACCTGCCTTTTCGACTTATTTCGCAACGGATACATTCTGCTCATTGATTAGCCAATGCAAGGCGTTCATCCTTTTTCCCGGGCCTTTTCTAACATTGGAAACGAGAGAAACTGGAAATATCCAAACTTGTCTTATTCGATACCGAATCGTCGTACAAGAACCGCAGAAGCGCGATACGGAAGCGGCTAATCTCGCTTCCCACGTGGTTTGGTCTAGCATGAGAATGATCGCGAGATAGGACGCTGATATGCTGAAAGTCCCAAGAAATGGTGGTTTTAATTCATGTCGGGTTTTTGTCCAACCCGACGCTGCAGCTTTCCCGTCTCAAAGTGTGTGGGACACCCAGTTAGCGTGGTTGTGGAACAACGGAATGTCTTCCGCACCCCAGTCAAGCGCGAGTATCAACCTCGCGCTAGCATTGATGCAGAGGAAAGTTTTCCAGGAGAAGCAAAGTTGTACCGAGAGCAGGAAAGTTCCAACCGACATTCTTTTTCAATTTTTCATTCTCTGAAGATTGGGACCCGCTTTTTGGCCGAACTTTGATTCAAGTTGTGTAAGCGGCCGGCGTGGCAAGCTGCTAGTTTCTTTGCCTCTCTCGCTGTTGTGGAGAATTTGGCACTTGACAATTTTGAGACTAAAAGGAGAGGATCCGCTTCTGTCCGCCGAGTCAGCTTTGACTAGATAGCACTCGGTTGCTTGCATTTCAGTAGCTTTCTTATCCTAACCTTTTTCTTTTCCCCCAGTTATTGATTGATCACGCTAAACCCAACTACGAGGCTGCACTACATTTCCATTTCTTCCGAACAGTTCACTTGCGACAAGCATTCACAACCATTATCGCTGAACACCACGATTCGTCGATATCACCTGCGACCGCATAAACGACTTATCGATTCTGACTGTCCTCCGTGCGATCATGGCGACAACCGAGCAGGAGCTGGGTACGACTGTCCTTGGGGCCGATGTCGAAGTAAGCCGTAGCCTGATATACCTCCCTTTCTTCATTTTTCATTTTCTATTTTTTATCCGTTTCTGTTGTACTCCCTTGTAGTTTCAAAGATTTTGGTAACGGACGCAGTGGCTGCGTAGTCCCAAGACCGATTGTGTTGCCAGCGCCCCTGATTGACCCTTCTCGAGCCTTGCCAATTCTTGGAACCAGGACTGGAGCGAGTTCGCCTTCTCGTCTTTTCGCCTGGCAAATAGTAAAGAAAACGCAGGGAATATGCAAAGCTAATCTGTCCCTGTCTTCCGAGTAGAGTACGACGACCGGTTCAAGCAGCGACGTCGACTACGATTCCCTCTATGGGTCCGATTAGTACGTTCTGTTCTCGACCTCGGAGATCCCCAGACCTCCTCAATCAATTTCAGCCTGCTGAAACGATGATTAAACTCGCTTACTAATGTCAACACGTAATCACGCGTAACAGCGAGTCTGCCACAACCTCGTTGACCGATTCAGTTCGAAGTATGTAAACAGTCTTGCTCCTGCTGTAGCTTTACGCGCAGGATAATCAAGGGCAAACATTGACATGGAATTACAGGTTACAAATATGAGAACGGAAGGAGATATCATGCCTTCAAAGATGGTGCATGGATGATGCCCAATGATGAAGTGAGTGACTGTCATTCCGGGATCCGATATTGGCACCTTGATAGCAAATCTATAAACATGGAAAACTAATTTTGTATTACGTTCTCAGTTACAACTCGAACAACTCGACTTATTGTAAGCCGCTCTGTTACGACTAGGGGTTATATCTAGAATACTATAGACCGGCTTTTCTAATCTACGATTGATCTCTATAGCCATCACGTCTTTCTATTAAGACTTGAAGGAAAGCTCTTTCTCGCCCCTATCGAACAACCGCACAATATTCTAGACGTTGGAACCGGTACCGGAATCTGGGCTATACAGATGGCAGATGAATTTCCGGGAGCTGCAGTAAGAGGCAACGGTAAGCAACCCCTCATTTAGGACTGACTCCTTCCGGCTTCCTCGTGGTTATATACACACTCAATAGATGGTACTAACATTCTACCACACTCATAGACCTTTCGCCTACTCAACCGTCATGGTACATACTCTTATATCCTCGCCTATCCTTTTCTTTCTTTCTCGATATCTGACAAAGCGACATTGCCGGAATAGGGTCCCACCAAACCTTTCTTTCGAAGTTGACGATTTCAACGAAGTGTGGACTCATCAGCCCGCATCATACGATTTTATCCACACCCGTGATCTTCATGCCGCCGTTTCCGACTGGCCGTGGTTCATACGCCAGAGTTACAAGACGCTCAAACCAGGTGGCTGGTACGAATCGCAGGAACACACCGTTGAAATCACGACAGATGATGGGTCCGTTCCAGATGACAACATCTTGAAGCAATGGGTCGTCAATCTCAGCGACGCCGCCGAGAAAACCGGCAAAACCTGTCATCCAACCCCCAAGATTCGCGGATGGATGGAGGATGCAGGCTACACCAACATCAAGCAAGAGGTCTTCAAACTTCCTATCGGTACTTGGCCTAAGGATCCCATTGATAAGCAAATTGGAGCCTTCAATCTTGTCAATATGCTTGATGCCACCGAAGGTTTTACTCTGGCGTTGTACACTCGTATTTTGGGCGTAAGTGTTTCATTCCTTGAAGTTTGATCGTTGTATGTAGCGTCATGCTAATTTGTACACTAGAAATCCGTCGAGGACACAAAAGCGGACATTCTTGAAATCAAGAAAAACTTGAAGAACCGAAAGTTCCACATGTACTTCAACTTGTAAGTTTGCCATATCTTCACCTCAACCGCTCGAATCAGAGAATATCATAGACACTGACTCTATATGCGCATAGTGTCATCACATATGGACAAAAGCCAGAATAAAACACTCGATCGGATTGAACTTTATGAACTTATAATAAACGAAATCTCTTTATCATCTGTGGGGACATCCATCACATCACCATACTTTTTTTTATTCTCTTATTTCCTTATTCATTATTTTCTCATTAGGACTTAAAGCGAAGCATGCGTCATCATACATCGTTCTGGCATTTACTTGGATAGCTTGGGACCTCTCTTTCTTGTGTTTACCAAACCTCTTGATATTTTTCCCGTTTTGAAATTTCCCAAGATTTCTCTCTTCTTGTCCCTTTCTTCTTCTACTTTCTTCTCTCTTCCAGTGTGGGAAGCTTTACCTACCGCCTGTTTTTTACTTTTAATCTAACTGTCAACCCCTTGGGAATCGACATATTGGTAGTACAGTGCGTTAATATTTTGGGATTTGTTATGGGGAGGAAATCATTTGTTCGATAGGATATACATACATACGGTCCCTGTCTTTGTCTGCGCGTTGCATTTATTGGCTATTTATTTCGTTAGTGTATCTCACGAGACCAGTGTATCTATGATGATTTTGACGATATGATTGAGATAACGTAGCTGGTTGGATTTTAACGTATCTGCGAGATACTCTTAGTTGCGTCACTTTTGCCATTTATTCCACGGTTCTCTGGATAGCGTGGCATTAACGTGGTGTAATATATTATATACGCTTTGGTGAGAATCAATCAAAGCCTGGGGTTCGATTGAGGTATTCACATTTCGTCTCGTGCTGAGGAGTTTATTTGGTTTACAAGCCTGTATCCGTCGACACGATCATCCGGATTGAATGAGGTTTCTCGAAAGAGGCGCAATGCTGCATACACGAATACAGTTAGTTAGCATAAAATATCCTCGAGATCTCTTCTAAAACTTGATTCATCGAATTCTGCCTCGCTACTGGAAATTGTACATCTGCTCTGGTCTCGCTGATGTGCTATAGTAAATGTTTACATTATTATATAAAGATGTGCCCTCAACACAATGTTGTCCCGACCCCAGCCAGGCACGTCTGGTCCACGAGACAACCTTAACGGAAGATTCATGCTATTTTGCACTGCAGCTCTAGAACTAAATAAGAAACCGTTTAAATTTTATACGAACTCCTGTTTTTTTTTTATAAGGTATACTAGATCTATAGATACTACAGATAGCAGCCTATAACTTATTCTGGATCTAATTTTATGAGAAATAGATTCCACAATACCTCGATTCTAAAAATAAACACTCATGTACAATGTGGCAATTTCTTATCTATATAGATGTTGAAACATCAATTGTTAGCCTGCCATGGAGCCTCGAGAACCCTGCATATTATACCCCGCTGAAACTTTTCTGGGAGGCACGAACCTGGAGCTATCGCAGATCCCCCCGCCAACCTCAAAATGCAATGCAACCGATTGGGTCGCGATATCGATTAACACCACTACATTCACAACATGTCAAATGAATTACCAAGGTATCTACCATATACATTTCCCGTGCAATTTCGCAGCGCATCTTGAGACGCAAAACCTTTAAAAGAATACCAGGCTCTAACTCCTGGTATTCTAAGTGACAGCTGCATACAAAGTATATTCTCGCTTCTCTCAATTGCACCTGCATCGGGCAGCTGTCTCGGCTCTTGGCATCCATGCGATAATGCAACAAAGGTGTCGGTAACCGCAGTCCCGGAGGCAGCCAGGCGACACGCTGCAACACACTTTAACGCATAACTGCAGGTTCTCGCTTTCATTCTACGACGAGCTAGAACGACCCATGATATTTGCCGATCGAGGGAAGCTTCTGCGATCTTATCGATAGACCTATGAAACTTCATCTCGGTGTCCTCGCATACTATGCCTAGCTCTCGTACCTTACGTTTTTGGTGATGGATTGAAACCCGCTAATTTTTTCAGATTGAGCAAATCTCTCCGTGGCATCGATCCGTACGTTCGAAGCTATGCTGATATCCAATCTTGCCACATGGTCGCCCGAAAAATCTTCGTTATCGCAATATGGGGCCAGTTTTAGTCTTCAATCTGCTCAGAACTGTGGGAGCGCAATTCATGAACCTTGTAAATCATGTTTATGCGTCTATTTCGTCTAACTCGAATTTGAATTCTAACATCGACTACGATATATTAGTTATCATGCACCAGAGGTAGTTAAAGGATCTATAAAGCAATGCCTATTTCACCTCCTGGAACTACTCTTTTCTTCATCATCAAGGAAAACCACCGATAGTCTACAGTCACTCTCTTACTATATTCCGATTGTCAAACAGTCATTCTTTTATCTAACGCAATATCAACGCTCTTTGCAAATAAAATTCTACCCGACTTGCTGATATATAGTAATATATACCCAAAAATAATCCTGCTTGATATTCAAAATGCATTCCAATGTTTTCCTCACCTCTTTCTTCCTAGCGATTGCCCCATCTGTTCTCGCGGCTCCATATCACCCGCCAATTACGACCACGACTTGCGTCAAATCCACGACAACCACGACGATTAAGTGCTCAAAGCCTACAGCTACTTCGAATAAGTGCACTAAGAGCACCACAACTACTTTCATCCAGCCTTATTACGTGCCTAGTTCGAGCACTATTCCACCATATGTGGCCCCAACCACGGGCTCACCTGCACCATATATCGTTCCAACTTACGGATATAGCTCTCCACAGGATTATGTCATCCCTACAACCTCCCCAGATGCCTACATAATCCAAACCACCACTCCGGCGATCCCACCACCACCGAGCGTGATCACTACCATCGAACGAGTGACCGAGACCGCAATCCCATTGCCGACCACGGTGACCTTGATCCCACTTTCACCCCCGCCACCACCGAAGGTCCTCCACTGCAACCAACAGTGGTTTGGAACCGCACCATTCTGTAACGGCAAGTGCCCCAGCAACTGGAATGTCGTCAGGTATCAGAAGGAGGCGGCAAGATCTTGCGATAACTCGACTCCAATCAAGATCATCGACCGATGCGACAACACTAGCAAACACGGATGCTCTCCCGGCTTCAAAAAGGTTCTCTGCGAGTGGTGTGAGATAAAATAAGTCGCCAGCCACGCAATCATATCGCCTACGGATGTGTGAGAAAGGCGAGAGAGTATTCAGATGATGATCCGATTCTGATGCTATAAACATATACACTGTGGCATGAGTAGCAATCGTGGGGAGGAAAAAATAGAAACAAATTGATTGTAGGGTTTGAAGTTGAGTACAAATTGTGGTTTGGGTTTTCTGCATGCATATTGTTTCATGTCCATCGGCATTGATCGATCATTCTGTACCTTTTTTTGTTTCTATGATGTTTTTTTATTTTCGTTTGAAGAGGTCCCGATACTGTGCATGAGTATAACGGGAACGGTGCTCAACGGTACCGGGCTCGGGGAAGAGAGGGGGGGTAGGGGAGAATCCCCTATGCTATCCTATGCTATAGACTTAATGGTGGTTCGCTTTAATGTATAATAACCCTAAACATATATATCTAAATATACACACAATATTTGAACCTTACAAAACATTTGCTACCTTAAATTAATACCCGGTCAGTGTTTCAAAATATCTGGGGCTTAAACCTGGTAAAATGAACATAGAATTCGAATCGAATCCGAATCGAAAGTCAGGTTTAGGCGATCTTCAGGGTATCATTTGCGTAATTGAAGTCTACCGTAGGATATCGTGGATGGACTTTTCTAATTCAGATCGTTTGCGATATCTGAACGAATCAGCATACAACATTATCTAGATATTGCGCTGCCTACCGATCCCCTGATTTACCGACTCGAGTCCTTGCAATCCGCTTGATTCCTACGAGTGTTTGGATCCCCGATCCCTAGGGATATCAAGTTTGATCATTAACCTCCTGACTCTCGGCGTTTCCCAACTTGTGGTATAAGATTTTAAGAGTGGTGATGGACCGACCACCGATCAGGCACAGTTAAGTTTGTCTCGTGTCGACAAGCCTTATACGGAAAACGCATATATTCGCTCCTAAAAAGGAAAGCATCGATCAAGGGCATATCACCGATCAGGTATCATGCGCATGTCACGGGGTGGCTGAGTAACTTTTGCATCTCCCTTAATGCTTGAACATGTCTTAATTGATATACACTACTGGTTATCGTAAAGTAAGCGACCTATCATGAGTGCCTGCTTTTAACCCAATCATAGGCGAAAGAGGTGCCTGAGCTCGCAAGCCTATTCAGCAGTGAAACCGGCTGAGGTCGTTAGAGATGGCGAGACCTGAGAAGCGAGAATATCGCATATCCGCCCTATCTAGCGTCGTATTCGAGGCTTGATGTTGCTGCAATCGTTGGATCCTGAGACCACCCGGGCCAATCCGAAGTCCTAGCTAGACGTAGATAGTGTATTCAGTTGGTAGACTAAGATATCTCTTGGTATTGCCGAGATCTGTCTGTCTGTGGCGACGAGATATATTACATGTACGTATGTGCATACTTGCGTCGACACACACACACACCACGCCGTATCTTTGAAAGTTTCATATTGAATACATTTAGACACTCTTAAAGTTTAACGCTTGGAAATATAGGGCGAAGGAAACCCCGAAATAAACTGAGCTCTCTCTCACACGTCTTTCTTCTATTGCGTATTAATTGTTGTATAGTCCGAACTGTTCAACTTGAACTCAAAACCCCGAAAGAAGTTCTTCTATCCGGAGCATTAAAGCTAAGAAAATTTTGTGATACTGCAGATCTAGCGACATGCAAAAATAGCGTCATCTTCCTACGAAAGAAACTCAAAAAAACATATCTGGCTAGGAAAAGAAACGATCCAATGATTTTCCAAGTAGAAAAACTATGAAACGCGCTAATAGATCAAAAAAATAAAAATTACTTAAAGTGAGAATCCTGTACCTTTTGCTGGGCTTGCTCTTTCCCTTGTTTCGTCTTAGTTCCTCAAATAACAACGCTATCCGCAGCGCTAGTGTCCATTAGCTTCACATTATTCACTAGATTCGGAATCTTTCTCAGGACATATTTTCCTGATCTAGTTAGTAGTTAGGTTCTATGATATCAGTATCGAGGGATATACCCTGTGTTTGTCTGTGGGAGGGATCGCTTCGAACTCCCACGTGTGCCAATTAGGTTATGAGGGAAAACTTCAAAAAGAAACCAAAAAAGAAGGAAAAAAAGGTACGAAGCCAACCTAATTGCTCTAACTACAAACGTATTAGTTTACAGCCAGGAATTTTAGCTAAGCCACGAAGCCCCCTTTCGCAAATTTTTTTTGGTTTGATACTAACACCCAATGAAGGTCTTCATAATGGCCAGATATTTAGTGCTAACGTTACTCTTTGCCAAGCCGTATTTTAGTTCGAAAAATGAACGATGTAAATCCCAAAGAAATAACCATCGGGATCCGTGGGGGAGTTTTGCTTCGAGAAACGAAACTAATGTAATGTACATGTACATGTAATGTAAAGTCTACATGTAGGGTCGACGCCGCTAGATTGGGTGCCACAGTGAGAAATAATCGGATATAGATCGGGCAATTTGCGCTTAGTCTAGGAAGATTCGGTGCATTCGATGTACGCGCAGCAACGACTTAAACTTCTTTGGGATTGAATGCGGCCCTATATCAGCGGAAACGAAAAGCTTTAGATATACGCTGACATGTTAAGGTCGCATTGAAGTTGATCTAGGCTTAAAGGACAACTTTATGTAATGTACGTGTACGGTACGCAGTAAACATGCGTGATGCATCGCATCGAGGAAATGAGCCAGTCGCTGAGTGGGCGCTGTGGCGTTTTTCGATTTACTGGTATGCAGCCACGCCCAGAAATCGACTATTGCGGAAATGGATTTGACCGGTCAGATACCCTGAGTCGCAGCATTTCGCGGCCGCAGAGTGAGGTACCATCATGACATACCAGCGGCGTTCGGATACCAATGTAGGAAACGGGGGCTCTGGAAATATTTCTGTCGCCCTGGGATGGTGTGCGAACCGAGCCACTCATTTTCGTTGTCGTGGTCTTCGCGCTGTTTTCCCTTGGTGGCGGCGCTCTATCAGTGCCGCTAGTGCACAAGCCTCTTTCTGCAGACTCAACGATGGATGATGAAATACCACTGCCCAGACGCTACTCGAAGAGGCTAGCATGGGATGCCGGCATATGCCCTGAACAAAAGCTGTGCTCTCTTGAAGTCAGCGAAACAAACGGCGTGCCGGACACACCGAACAACTGTGAGGTCAACATTATTCAATCGATCCTGCAACGAGTTAATACCAGCTAGCCTACTATGAAACAACCGAATGCCTTTCAAGCCGCCGTATTTACTGCTTTTGTGTCGATCAGCTGAAAAGGGCAATGCCTCATATCATGGAGGTTGTTAACGTTAGCTTAGTGTGATAGTTAATGAGGAGGCCGCAGTCAACACCCAGTATTCCACGGACAAACGAAGCATCTTTTAGCGTAAATTACAATAATTATTAAGAGCAGGTAGAATGTGCTGAATATGTACTCTTGCTGCATATGCAAAAAGCTGATGCGGGATAAGTTCTGAGGCATGCAACTCGAAAGGAATGATTTGGCGAGGGCCGCGTATGGTCGACCTACAGGGTTATGCCTGCTTCGAACCCTTGTGCTTATAGTCGACACCGCACTGAGAATATTCAGTTTGGGTTTTGGTGAATTTCGTCTTCTGTGCAATTGCAATTATGTGAGGCGTACGCTACGAGAAGATACGGGATAGAGGGTGGTCTTTCTAAGACTATCTAGGGAGGCCTAGGAGGACGGAACGTGATCTTCACCGAGTCTAGCTACAAAAGTAGTCTAGACATTATTAATCGAAAAGGAAAATAAAATATTATCGTATTGATGGAGCGAACTCGAGACTAACAGGGTGCGATAGTGGGGGCTTGGCCCACTGTTAGGTCCGCCGGACTTGGTACACACATTTGCAACATGAACAAACATTAAATTTTTGAAGCAATGAAAATGATGTGTGGGGATTTGGGTCAACGACACAAAATTGCCCTGTTAGGTTTAGTGGACCGTTTTATGTTTCTAATCGCCTTTGATGGATGGGAAAGAAAAGAGGGCAGGGGAAATTCGCGAGCATATCGCCGTTTTCAAGCAGTTTTGGCCTGGAAGGGAATCATGAGCACATGCACAATGCACGGTGACAGCCGCAACGATCTGTGGGCCTGAGTGAGCCGGATGGAGTAGGAAATTCGTGTTTCAACCGAGCATTACGATATTTCTCTTAATACTTCGGCTGGTATTTTTCTATTTCAGCCTTTCAGTTTATTTTTGATGTTCATTGGAAAATACGCATGATCTGTGACTGGTGGGTATGTGTTACGACTCTATGGTCGGTAGGTACTGCCCGATTCTTTCAAACAGATGCTTTAAGATCTAATAATATATACTCCGAACTCATGAAACGAGCGTCTTGTTTGCCGCATATCATACACCCAAAAGTGTTAACGGTTGAGAAATGCCACAGAAATAAAAACGAAATAATAAACAATACCAAATATATTCTTTCCCACAAAACAAGATCTTGCTTCTTTTTTCTCTTAGTGTTTTTTTTTAAAATTTGCCTGTGATCTTGCGTAGTTGGCAAATTCATGAATATTGAACGCTGATCTTCAGATTCATGAAGCAAGGCAGATATGCAGGCCAGAAAGTCAAGTCTGATTGAAGCTGAGGATGACTGGGGGACCTGCACATGATTGCAAAGCCTATGGAGACTATGGGGCCTTTGGAGCCTACACGAGTATGTAATAATATGGCTAGCAAATGAAAATATTACTTGAAGCCGCGCGAGACATTGTTTCACTTTACAGATAGAGCCAAGCACCAGCAACAACGAGCTGGAGCGTGATGAATAGTACGAGCTACTATCATATTAGACCAGGCTACCATGCTTTTTGAATTGCCAGTTTGAAGTGAATACCACCGCGGAGGTACCGATTCTAATAGCGATAGCAGTGACGGTACTTATCATATTGTGAAAGGTACGGAAGGCACCGATATTGCTTTTTCTTCAGATTTTCCACCTGTTACGAACGAATAATAATTTAAAAAAAAATATGGATCGTGGACGTTAACAATAGTTGTCAACGACGCCAATCAATTATGGCGCAAAATGGTCTGTGTGTGATTGTGGTGGTTGACCGCTCTTTTCAGGAACCAATTCTACGAGTCCAATGTTCGGCTACACGCCAATCAGTCAACCTGTGACCGAAAGGCCAGCTGAGGATTCATATTTGTGTCGTCTCTGTGACGCAACTGTGTATTGACTTGTGCCGGGTGTCTTGCAGAAAACCTGTGCAGGATTTTGATTAAATTCTTTACGAACACGGCTGACTAGACTGCCGTGCAGCAACAGCGGAAGGAAAGGAGAATCCCGCCAAAATACAATAAATAAAAATGTAAAATAGAATGGAAAAATGAGTCTACGATATTGCTCTGTGGAAGGTATCTAGCGGATTGGCCTGTTGCTCTTGCTGGCCCGATAACGAAGACACGGCTGACAGTCCAAGGCGTGTTGGCAGCTTGCGAAAGGTCTGGCGGTGACCAGAAAAGGAAACAAAGGCCATCACCAGCCTGCAGGTCTGAATTGTCTTTGAGGGAAAGAAGCCTCCGACGAAAAACCTAGGTACAGGCAGAGACTAGACCCAAAATGGAGATATAGCATATTTTATCTGGCATTCTTCTCGGACCACCACTGGGCATGATAAGATCATCACAACAGAGAAGTAAACCGGGGAAAGAGGACAGTGGCCAGAGAAGAGGCCAGCACTGTTCGAGACACTCTTGTTTTGGCCGGGGAACTGACTGCGAACAACCCGAGTGTCGGGATCGGAGGGAAGCACCCGGAATGCATATGCATAGAGTCTACTTTTTTAGCGTCTTCGAGCTGATGTGCCCCTGGTGTATATTCATCTGAGCTGGATGTCGGGTGTTTGAAGTTTGGTGACGAGGGAACTCGGCCCTTGGCCACTACACCAGAGATACTACGAGACCCGTGCGGGCGACCGTTAGCTCCGTCAAGGCCCTGGGATAAACTCATTGCTGGCTGCATACCCCTGCCCCGGCCTTTGGGTCGAGCAAATTATAGAGCCAATCTAATTCGGGTTCGTTGCAGAAGGTCTTACCCACACCCCGGGCACCTTAGCGCAAGATTTTTGGAAGAAAGAAGAAATATACCGGACGGTCCATGCGGAACTAGCAAAAGAAAAAATCGAAAAAGAAAAGCAAGAGGTCCTGTAAAAAAGAAAAAAAGAAGGCAGAGGAAACTAGAGAAAAAGAAAAGCCGCCGAAAAAATAAAATAAAATAAAAAGCAGTGGGCGATATTGGGGCCCAGGACTGATCACCTAGTACCCTGGATGGATGTACTTTTCGTAGTAATATGCAATATGGACAGGGTCCTCGGACTCCTCATCCTCTCGAGATTTCGGGCGTAGCGCATCCATAATGCATTTTGCACAGCTTTTCTTTAGTTGATTCAATCTGTCGCAAAGACCACCCTTGTCCGGCCCTCGGTGGTCTCGCAGATTTGTCGAGATGTGCTATAACCTACTAAGTACACTAGTAACCAGACCTTGCAATGGTGTGTGTAGGTACATTTCTTAAACATAAAATGCCCACACCCTCTGCGGGGGTATATCTAGATAGTATATAACAGACCATCCGGAACCTCATCAATTCACTTCTTGATTCCGCAGGCTCATCATTAAGCTTAAGATTCTACACTTTAGAATACTTAGATTATTTCTTTCCTTAAGTTTCTTTCCTTCCTTCACACTTTCCTTTAGACATTCAAGATGATGAAGCGTAAGTACTTGCAATTTCATTGCTTTCAACAGCTGCAAGGGACCCTTGGAAAGGGTCTTAGCGCAGACTGGGCTAGCAATTCCCTTTCACTTAGATATAAAAAATTTACAGTTTACTGACTTGTCTGATTTCCTACAGCCCCAACCAACGGCATTAACATGAGGAGAAGCTGCCACTTCTGTCGGATGAGGAAGATACGATGCTCCGGACATTCAAAGTGCGGAGCCTGCAAAGATCGCAATATTGATTGCGTTTACGAAGTAGAATCGTCAAAGGGAAGACCGAAAAACGGAACTCCGAGGGGCAGAATAGAGAAACACAAGGGTGCAAAAAACTCTCAGCGATTGAACCTTCCGCCAGGATCATTCGACTATCTCTCCCAGACTCAAGACAACTTAGCAGTGGAACTCCGAGCTACATACGACGAGATCTTTGGCAAACGGTCTTCATACTCTGTTAAGAGTGGAAGCCCTCGCCCAACCGGTCAACTAGACGCCTCCGGCCACGAGATTTTTATGAACCCTACCGAGAATACATCGACTCAAAGCCTCAGCCTCCCAAACATTGACAATGAAAGGATCCTAGAGATAATCAACTACGAGATCATTGAGACCGTCTGCAACAATGTCAGCAATCTTGGATGCGAGCCTTTGGGAAGGAACAAGTCTCGAATCATTTCGAAGAGCATGCTTATGGACCGCACCATGCAGATGTTCGAGCCAGCGCCTCGTGTCCCAGTCGAAGACCCGCTGGCGAAGCTTGAAAGCCATACTACCAATCAGATGATTGATATCTGGCTGTCTGAACATCCTCTCTCCTGCATCATCTCGAAAACCCATTTCCTGCGCGGTGTCAGAAACAACGAACACGATCCAGCTTTGCTATCGATCATTCTCTCAGATGCTTCCAGCTTCAGCATCAACAAGGGAAGCGCCGAGGCCGAAATGTTCTACCATTGGTCCATTGCCTGTCTCCAGAACAGCTCTTACTCAACAGCCACCATGTCGACGGCTCAGACTCTCATCCTTCTTGGATGGCACGAGCTGCGCGAGAACCGCCCCAAGCAGGCCATCTGCTACTTCACAGTGGCTGCCCGCGTCGTTCATCTTCTCTGGGAAGGCCTCACTGAAGGTGATGGCCCATGCACTAGCCAGATTAACGGTGTTTGCGAGGGCGAAGTTGAAACCGAGCTTGTTATCAATATGCAATGGATCACATCCGCTCTCAGACTGTGGATGCTCCTCCAGATCGATCCTTCCCTCATCGATCTCGAAGGCACCAAGTCTTTCACCACTCTCGTCATTTCTAACGAGACTGATTCTAAACTCGTCGAGTTGGATCTCGCTTCCACCAACGTCTCTACCCTGAACGCCCAGGCCAAGTCGTTGCGAGGCCTTCTTTCCCTGAGTGTTACGACCTTAACAGCAACCCGGTTGCTTGTTATTTACGATCAACATGAACGATTCTTCCCGGCCACACCCACCCATTATGGATGGACGAGCCCAAATGCACCACCACAATCGGACAAACGCATGCTCATGGAATCCTTTACCGCACAATCTCGTGTAGCTATCGAGAACGTCTGCAAGGCTTCTTACAGTGCCTCCCAAAACTCGATGTCCAGAGCCGAGTCTGACCTCATGTTCTCCGTCTTCGAGTTTGCCATCTTCTTCCCACACTCTGGCGAGCAGAACGCACAGAAGCAGTTCATCGATGAGCGAAAGGCCGAAGACTTAATGGCCATGCTTAAGCTCATCCTTCAACAGCCACTCCTCGCCCCTCATTTCACCGGACAGGAACTGCCGCAGTTGAACAATGCCGAGCTTCCCACTGAGCTCATTGTTCTCACTTTGGATGTCTCTGCTCGTGTCCTGCAGCACCTAGTCAACTTTTACGGTGGGGATCGTGTTGAAGCCTCTGTCAATCCCGCTAGACAAGATGAACTTGTCAGAATCTCCGCAATGATGCTGGATCTTTTGAGAAGTGACCGCCTTCCCTTCTCTGGAAGCCGCATCAGACCCACAAAGCGCCTTTTGAGGAGAACGAAGCTCATTTTGGCGTACCGCCAAAACCCTTCGAGTATTCCCCACATGGAGCCAACTTCTTCAGATTCCGGATCCAGTGATTCCAGCATTTCCGTTTCTTCACCATGGCCACCAATGACGACCTCTTATGCCACGACGGAGCCTCTTCAGATCGCTCCTGGATTCCTGCCCACTGCAGGCCAAATGCCTTATGATATGCCAGTCACTACTGGTGCTCCCGCTATTCAGCTGTCTCCTGAATATACTTACTCTCTTAATGATCAGATTGCCACTAGCTTCCCAGATGAGCATCACTACAAATTGAACCTAGTGACCTCTGGTCCTAACGAAGACCGACAGCGAAAAGAGTTCAACTCAATGTCAAACCAAATGATGTACCCACAGTATCCTGTCTACTGATTCAATTGCAAACTTTGTTCTATGTCTTTGATCGATTTGCTTCCACTTTCTTCTTCATTGTCCATTACTTTTTTTCACTTCTATTACCCCCATTTGAACAGTATTTATTTTCATTATTTCTTGTTTTTTTTTAGTGGATACCGGCTTTTTGCATTTGGTTTACGGTTGGGTTTGGGATCTTTTCTTCTATTTTTCTTCCTTTCATTTCTTGTTAATTTTTTCTGCTCTTGGTTTTTTGTTTTTTGTTTTTTTGTTGTTTTTGGGTAATGTCTTCACACCAGCTTGATCATTTCTTTTGGTTTACGACCTCATGATCGTCCGTGCGTTTGTACGTTTCTTGGCTTCGGACTGGCTGCTCTTGTTTTTTCTTAACTGGCTCACTCAAATATGTCTACAAAATCATGGCGTTGAAAATATCTGTAATTATAGCTTTTGGTCAGAATCGGCGATATGTTGAATTATAATTAAATTCTAATCTACATGCATCCCATATCTCCTTTAATCAAGTAAATTTTCAAAAAGCTCGATTTTCTTTCATGCTCCTGTTCGTCTCGCTTTTGTTCGTCTCGACGATTACTCGTATTCAGCGAACCAGCTCGTTTAGCATCCGCCTTGTCTGTGCAGGATTCATTTACCTTCGCGTCTGATAAGCATCAACAGCAGGTTTTCTCGCTAAGGTAACTTGAAATAGGTACATACCGAATTGCCAACGGTGCTAGGCTCGTACGGTGGTGGTGGTGGGCGGTCTCCACGTTTTGGGCGGAATATCGCAGACACGGCAAACAAAAACAAGTTCCAAAACGACGACTGACTTGATCGGTAGATCGGGCTGCGTCCACAATGGCATCCAATAACAATACCGATTACTACGTGCTGAGGATTCGTTTTTTTCTCTTTCTCTTGCGGGCTGAAGGAGTGGGGAATGGCTTAGGTCAATTGGCCCATTGAGGCCGGCTCCACTTCCTGCCTACTTGGGCGAACGTTCTCGGATCGCGTCCAATAACTCGGTTCGAATTCTCCTAAGTTCTCCGTCACACCATGGTTACGCCTACTCCACATCCCCCGGGTAGGCTCGGATGAGTTACCTCCAGCGTTATTTCCTCGCCAAACGTGACAAGCATGAATAAAAGACAGCAGAAAATAGGAAAAATAGAAATCTGAAGAAGGAAAAAAAACTTCACTAGCACCACATAATTGCTCTGATATGTGGTTGCGCTGTCGTACGAAATGTTACCCCTCATTTATTTCCCTTCTTGGCTATCACAGTCCTCGAGTCACGTTTTTCCCTCTCCAGATATTCACCCATATTCTTCTTCCAAACTATTTGCTATAGCTATCGAGCTATATTCTATTCGTATAGGTAGTCCGAAACATATAGTTGTTGCCCAGTCTCGTAACGTGTTAGGCTTAGCACATCCAAATTGGGACTTTTGCCTGCTAATATCGGTTGCATACTAGCAGGATTGTAAACAATAGAGTATCAAATGACTAGACTAGACCTCTATTAACTTGCTGCATATATATATTGAGAAGCAATAATTTCTCCGAGGGCGTAGGCACCTCATCTAATGGCCCGATCGGCAATTACAAGTGTAGGTCACTCGTTAGACTTATCTTTTTGGTGGTTTCGAGGGCACTAAAACCTAATTAAGTATACTTGAGACGGCAACCTCATAGTCCGGATTTCTTGGAGATGTCCACAATGCCTGGACCCTTGGTGCTAATTTGTATGATAAAATTAACGAAACCTCCCAGGCGGCGACGGCAGTAAAAAAAAGCCCACAGAATTCGAAGACAGTATCGCCCTCGATTACATTTGTATTTCCTTTGTATTTATTTGTGTGTTGCAGGGCTCCATAGTACCATACAGTACATGTACATACATCCTGCATGAACCTTCATGCAACCTTTAAAACTTTTTTTCATTTTTCATATTTGTAGGCATTGAACTAGGGCTCTGGCTTACTCGATGTGGTTGCCGCCTGTCACCCGCAGTAGTTCAACACGGCATAGGAGCCGTACTCTTCACGTCTAGATTCATCGAGGCATTTTCTCGGGAATGCCCATTGTTTGATCATTGCCACTTTTTATTCGATTCGAAACATGCAGAACCGATGTACATACATACGTATACATGCATTTATTGTAGTATAGATTCAATTCCTCGTCAGTTGAATATTACCGGTAGTAGCAAGTATTCTAGCTGGCTCCTACTATTACAAATTAAAGCGATCATACGTATGCCCATGTGCCTTTGCAGGTCGCGGCCGTAACGTTAATTATTAATTATTTTTTATATAATAGTCCTTGTTTCTTAGGTGTATTTGCCATCGAGATTCCCCTTGCTTTCCCGCTTCTATTTTCTTTTTCTTTTTGAATAGTATATGATTTTAGTCGGTGGCGTGTGTATTCCAGAACCCTGGCTAGGATGACAGCTAAATAATACTTTTTGGGCACCTCAGCGGCCGCGTGAAATTAATTGACAAGATGATCCGACTAAGATACGGGGGACCGAAATCCTCGCTCAGTTCGGATCAACCACCGGTGTTCGGGTGATATTTGGTTGACAACGGGGTCCGGTTACTGCTATTACCTGCCGTCGGCGGTAGGGCACGGGTCCGGAGACACTGAGGTTCTTCCTGAAGGGTTCGGTCTTGGGCGGAATATATATCGGTCTAATTGCGTTTTGTTATATTACCTTAAATGTGGAGAATCCACGAGGCTGGAATGAATAATATTAGGTATTGGGGTGGGCTGGTATGTGGTGGCCGGTGTAGGTGGTGGTGGTGGTGGTGGTGTTACGCAGGGGCTGGTGATAGTGTAGATAGTTATCAAACGGATCACTATAATTTATCGATTATCAATTTGGACCGCCCCAAATTACAATCGGCAGGCTGCGAAATGATTGCGCATTCAGGAACAGAATCCAAGAGAAAGGGTTCTTAGCTCAGGGTCCGTTTAGTCAAGGGTTTCCGCTGTTCCATGTAAATTAGGAGGGTTTTCAGATAACCCCCCCGAGAAGTGGAACTAGATTTTGTTTCTTAACTTAATAATTAGAACCATTGTATAGAACGGTTTATTACGCCCTGAACATTGTTAATGCGGCAAACTGGGGAAACAGCTTTCTTAAACTCTATTCCATGTCGCACTTTAGTTTTTTTTATGCAGTTGTCGTCACAACTGCAATGTGACGGTTAGAAGTTATGCTATTAAAAGGAGAGCTAGGATAGAATACCTCGGTAACAATCTAAACTTCAGGGGTAATTTCAAAATATCGATGCTATGAGGATATGGAAATTAGGACAACGTATCAAAAAGATGTAAACTTGGTGGCCAGTAAAAGGTTTCTTGAAGTCGAATATGTAGGCTGGTGTGGCACAAAACCATGGTTTTGGTGTCGACACACCCACATTGTTGGATTTCGTACATGTGTTGCGCAAGAGCCAATCAGCAAGGTTGCCCTTGCTTGCGATACTAGGTTAATCCTCACCAGAACGACGGGTTCCCGTCTCGTGACTCCTCGTGCGACTTTGCCGACCGTCGACACCAGTCAATTCAGCAATCTATGGTGAGGGACACAAAACATAGGCGAGTGGCAATGCAATAGCTCAAAGTTTAAATTTGAGGAAAGTTCTTAACGAGCCCTAATTTTAACAAATATTCTCAAGTTACATCGTCGTGATTGCTTAGATGGCTGACAGAGGAGGCAGTATATATACGCATGGTAGACGGCTTCCAAAACTCAGGATTTAACTTTAAGATACTCGACGATACGAGCAGCATCTTCGATGTATTTCTCTGATACCCTTGAGAGATATCCGAGCCCGTGGAAGTCTAAACTCTCGCTCTTCAGCGCCGAAGCCATTATGGACTCATAACACCAAGTCAACGGAGCGATTTGCATGAAGATAAGTCCCATAACAATCTCCTTATTGTAGTAATATTGCTGACTGTAACGCTCGTATTTGATCGATTTTACTTGCCGGGTTGACATTGATTTCTTTGGCAAGACTTTTGGCGACCACCATCCTGCGATTTTGGAAAGACTCGTCATCGCGTATCGTGATAGCATGGTCCAAATACATTTGAGTTCGGGGATCGGTTCTTCCTAGCTCTCTGAGTCCTATGAGGAAGTTTGCGTGCTCTTCATGACTTTGCGTTCGATCCACCAATTCTTTGGCAAAGGCAATTCGATCTTATCGGATACGGATATGTCGCACTGGGTAAAGATGCGATCGTCAAACCGGCAGTGTCGGATGTATCTCAGCAGTGGATATACGCCGTTCTGGGCCAGAAAAATAAGTACGAGAAGTGTTTCGTTGCAGACCGGGATATCGTTCTGCTCGGTGAAACAACTATGGTTATTGTTTCTGTCGTGATGTTCGGTCCGATGGAACCAACGAGCGAAGAATTTCACGGCTTTATATCCGCTTAGGACGCGATTGGCATGCCTCAAGAGTAGGAGGTGATACTCATACTGTGGGATACAGGACGCTCCATCGCCTGCAGGAGCAGAGGGAGTCTGAATTTGATTTTCGGTTTTCGAGGCGCCGTTTTGTTCTTCCCACCATGCTAAATCCACCTCACCGCTTGCTGCAGGGTCGAGAGGGAAAGGAAACCATCGACCAAACTCTGGGTTTTGAAGAGTGTTCGTCAAAGAGTCTTGGAGTAGCTTCCGGGGGCAAGTTTTACAGAGCTCGTGGATGAACTTGGTTGTTGATGTGAAAGATATGAGGTCCTCTGTCTCAAGATTGCTCATGATCTTGAGGATGACGCAATCAGGCAGCGAGAGCAAATCTGACTTTGTGATCTTTCCTGAGCTCAGAATGGCTGCGGATGGTTGATCTTGACCTTCCATTACAGCGATAGGTTGATCTTAATTGGCCATGGCTATGTTTGGCTAGAAGGACTGAAGTTGGTTGATAGAGATGAGAAAGAGGTTTCGGATGCAGGGAAGCTTGGACGAAGCTCAGATTTTATCCTTGGGTAGTAAACAGAGAAGAGCTGGTCTTGTAGCCCGTTGGGAAGACATATACAGATACTGGCCAGTCCATCTCATCACAGTGTGGCTATTGGATCACCTGCATTCATAACTACGCGTTTACTGTTGTAAATGCTTGGGTAATATACTTAGATGCGGTCTAAAATCTAACGTCGACTTGAAACCAGCAGCAGCCTTGCAAGATTTGCACTAAGTATTTTGATATAAACTTTATAGTCCAAGCAATTGAGAAGTTGATTTAAGCTATAGCTTCATCCAAGGCAAACAATTGGTTTTGGCAGCGCAATAAAGCTCAAAGTGTAACATGAGATTTGTGTGATTATACGACTAGGCTAGGTACTTAATTATTAGCACTGGACAGCACTGGAACGCCTACTAAAGTAACGGTCCATAGTTAGAGCTATTTGTACCTTTGAGAGACTTGACTGAACCGGTCCTCGAAGTAGGATCAAATCTGATCTATAGGTAAACCGATCGTAATATTGGTACACAGTCTTATCTATCAAGCTAGCTCACGGTATAATCTGCAGCGATGCCGATCATCAAATCAAGGAAATCGAAGCTAGCAAGGGAAAAGCGTGCTTGTATGTGCGTATACAGGGTTAACCTCGAATCTAGATCATTTGGACTATGCAGCACGGTTCGTCAACCGTGTGTGTGCCTGAGCATATAGATGGTTCATATGTTCATTTGTCACTCAACAAGTGGAATAATGCACAAGTTCTCGGCCGTATCTCTACGAATTCCCATATCCCTTATGTAGACGCTGCCCGCAGGAGAAGGCTTAAGGGGCGGGCCTTCGCATTGTCATAATCATGACTCGTCGAATATTCACTTGAGTGTCGTAGCTTAATTGCACATCGGGCTATTGGAAATTTTCGAGAAATCTGCATACATTGCATAAATTCGCCTCGCTACCCAAGGAATATTTACATGCGCGCGTTCGCCAATCCTGCGGTCGACAGCTGCTAGACTAGACCGAATTCATGGATTGTATCTCGCCAGCTAACGGTCAAACACTACATGCATATGCCGGCAAGAGGATGGACCTCCAAGACTTCGCGTGCCGTTCTTCAGATCCAATGTTCCTACTGTGTGGAACTCAAAGACGTTTACATGGTTTTGTTTTTAAATTAACCTCCATATACATTGTTGAACGCTGAGCGCATATTGAAAAATCGTGCATTGCTTCGAAATCAAAGCTAACTAACGTCTCACCTTATGCTCGATGCAGGGCAAGTCAAGCCATGCAAAGTCAAATCTCCTGAGATAATGTCGGCCGAAGAGGCGTACACGGGATGTCGATGTTTTTTACTGTAAAAAAAAAAAGAATTAAAATCTGATTCGATGGGCGTTTTGGTCCCAGAGCTAGCTAGGGACTTGAGGTTCTTTGTGACGGCAAACGGCTCCGGCAGGATATGTTTATTGCTTGTTTCTTGACGAAAAAGCTATCTAGGACCGGACCTTAGTTCGAGATACCTTAAAGTACATACGCGCGATGCTTTTTATTTGGTGCAGGCAGCGATAAGCAGCCACCATCACAGTCTGGAAGCAAAATACGTTCTGTGTTGACTAAAGCCGACCGGAGTCCTGGTTGGTGTCAGTGCAGGACCCGGTCTCTGGTACTCGGGGCCGCCCTAGCCGGCGTTCGGGCCTCCAATCCACAAATTGAGTTCCAGCCCTGAGCGCAGGGTGTGCGGGGTAGCTAAAAGATTGAATTGAGTTACCGAATCAAGTTGCTAAGGAGAAAAGGGGAAAAAGAAAATAAAAGCCCAATTGAGTTTTCATGGCTTGAGCCAAGTCATGACTTTTGTGATAACGACTTGACCCGGCCCATGACCATGGCCCCGCGACACAAGCTCGACTCCATTTGCCGAGATCTAACCCAGCACATCATTGCCTTTCCTCGTGGATATGGTGTAAGTGATAAGACACCTCATCTCCTCGATAGTTGGAGCCTTGGCAACGGGACCTCAGTGCTGAGGATCCACCGAGAGGATACCTTCAGATCTCAAGGTTCATCATGGATTGCGGCTTGATATTTGCTGTGGGGACAGATACTTCCATGCGCATGCGCTGCAGAAGTTTCTGCACCATATTGTGGACACCACATGTACTTGCAATCTCAGCATGATACCGATGGCCAGAACTTTGACGCGGCACAGCGAATTATTTCGATTATGCCTTTTTTAATAGTTTGAAGAAAAAAAATCATTGTACATATGCATCTGCACGTGAGTACTTATCTCGGACATCGCTCACACCAAATCGCTCGCATCGCTACTAGCGCATCGTCGGTAAAATCTATTCTTCTTTCGGTTTAGCGTTATATTGAGGGACGCTTCACCAAGAAGAGCAGTTGATTATTGAATACGAGACTCCATTCGAGGCTTCGACATCCGCTAACCATCCTGCTTGAACGGTATCAGACTAGTGGAATCGCTCCTAGGGCATTTATGGAAAATGGGCCGGCAATCTCTGTGCCTGCACCGTCTGTGCATGTGGGTATGATAGTAGATTTGATCAGCTCGACAAATTGACCCGTTCATTCGCGTTCTTGGAGGTTCAATGAACCTTGCAGTCCTCACGTCTAGTCAACCACCCTGTTGTTCGCTGCTCTGGTTGTTCTAAAGCCGATCAATTTGCTCTGAAAAACAGGGTTGAAGTTTCACTAAAGACATATTAGGTATAGTGTAGAGTTTTCCTGTGACTTAACACAATTAAAGGAGTTAAGCCGAGTCTGAAGACATAATTTCCTCTAGGTGCCTCACTGGGTATTCGGGACAACTTTAACGAAGATTCACGTTATTTTTCCGATCATATCCTTATTTTTTGGTACTATAGGTACATTGAACGCTCTAAAGGACCCACGTCGAAGGCCTAACCGATGTGAAAAGCAGGAGTTAGGGTCCCATCCAAGAAGCAAAATAGGATTTCTATAGTATACCTAGTACTTTCTAGTGCTAGATTGCATGTTAGTTCGAGGTGGTGGGAGGTTGGGACCCGATGCAATACCAGCCTGGTGGTTGGGCTCAACTAGTGTTGGTTCGATGAAGAAAACGGCTACACAACTGGGGAAGCGGAATGTAAGGGTTTGCTTCGTTCTAGCTTCGGGCATCTACAATAGGGTTCAAACGTTCCCGACTGCCGAAATACACTATCTTACCAAGTGTTTCCGCCGAAAATGTGTTTTTTCGGCGTCCGAAGGATAAAGACATGCATGAAGTCTAATTCCCATAGAAATATCGGGGCGGGCAGCATACCGGCAGGTGTTCTTTGGTGGTAGACGCTATCTCTCTTTTGAGGTTCATGGCTTGCATGGCTGATTTGATTGGATCAAAGATGGCGATTTTTTGGTCATCGCGATTCTTACGCAACGCCTACTAAACCAGAAGGTTCCTAGATTCAGACACCGCTTCACGGAATAGGGACACCACCCCTCTGCTTTGGTTGTGTTTGAGCCTACAACCAGCCCTTTTTCTTGATTTTGGTATTTATCGGGTATTGGATTAACTCGGACTAACTAGTCTATATGTCTCGGTAGCAGCTACTCGCTTGGGGAAGATTTTTCTGGTTATGGATGGCTAACATTTCCAACCTCTCTGCAGGATAAAATGTACCAGAGACTGGCAGAGTCCGCCAGCGATATCAATATCTGAGATATTAGACCCACTGTATCGTGATCCTGAATATTGTTTGCCTCGAATTCTGGATCAGAAGGCGTTTTATTGGCGTGTCCAATGAGCCAGCCAGCCAAATTGGTTGATCAATTGATTCGACACGGGAACCCTTGTTAACTCGATATAATACCGTCATACATCAACCGTAAATCGAGCTAGTAAATAATTACTGTAGAAATCGTGAGGGAGAGCATAGCAGATAACATCATAACCTGAGCCATTGTTCCATCTTTTATTCAGTACATATATTCTGATCTCAACTTGATGAGGGTATTGTGGTATTCCATATTCTTAATGCGGGAGTGCATTAGTAGCTACCGATGATATCATAGGCAACCCAGAGAGTTAAGCTCGACCACGTTTTGTCAAATATGCCATCTCTTTCTAAAGAATCGCTGTTTAGCAACTGTTAGCTCGGGGACTATATCATGAGATACTATAGTTGTCAAGGACAAGGGCTTTGTATGCATCACTAGCCAATTGAAGGATGTTGCGATATAGCCATTAGCGTAGCATCCTCTCAGGGATATCGATGCTGTCGGCTGATGATCGTATTTGGCAACCTGATATCGACGTGAGCTGAGATCAATATGCGAACTTAAGTTCTATAGGAATTAAAAGGTTTTCTAATACATACCTAGTGGTTGGTAATGGAAAAGTTTATCTAGCATTTGCGAAATATCTCAGTCCATCCGCTTTAAGACATGTACAGGCGAAGATATATGCATTTGTATTGATTGTTTCGTATAATACATGCATGACGAGAGGATCAAGGTGCCCGGAGGGTGGCGACTATTATGAACATGAGCGTAATAAAATATCTTCATGTTTGCTAAAGTAGGTTCAGCCAGGTATTTTCACAAAATCGTGAAGCAAAGTGAGGGAGTCACAACCGCATGCTGAGCTGATCAGAACGAAAGGATATTACACCCTCCGCCTGAGCCTTGTTCGATTGGAGTTTCGAAGGCTGGATGCATCAGAAAACTTGACGCTTGCTGGAACTCGGTTTGAAGGCCTGGATTCGGACAGGACCTAGTTTGAAGAGACGTCTAGTGCAAGACGGCTGTCTTCATTTGTGTAACTGGATGTAACATTATATTGTAATAAACTCGGGCCATCCGATGTACGTCCGCCGATTGCTATTAGGAATCGTTTAGCTGATTCGGTATATAGTTTAAGATAACAGCTCTAATATTCATCGCTAGTCCGAACCTATTTTACGAGACAAGCCTATTCCTATTATGAAGTTAACTCTTCAGCTGAAGCCCCTGGACTCTAGCTTCATTTATGCACTTGGAACAGGCTCTGTAGCCCTGTTTTACAAATCAAAGGCGAGCACCTGGCTACAAGGCAGCTTCTAGTGGTTGGATTTGTCTAGTTTGACGCGGAGTAGCCGAATATCTCTGAGCTCTTCGGCTTTCAGTTATATGCAAATGACCTGATCTTGCACGCACGCACCGGAAGATGACTCTTGGATCTTCCTATAGAATTGACTATTATGGACAGGTGCCGCTATAATACATAAATAAGGGCTTCTTGGGGGCGAAGCATGTTGTTACAGCCTGACATGTAATAGTCGTCGTCAATAAATACGCCTGAGAGTCGACGCTTCCCAGCCTCTCCGGATAGCAAGTTCCGGAGCCTATCGCCCCGGGTGTCCTTAAACCTTGACAGAATCAAACTGTGGTGAAAGCCCGGGCAGAAAAGTCGTAACCGGTTGTCAGGGCAAAATTGGGCTTGATATTTGGGGCTTAGCGTCGACATATATATATGCATAGAATCTGCCTTCGAATGAGTGGTGCCACCATGTCCCAATATTTGATAACCGAGCACTTCAGTCTATTTAATATAGATTGAAGAGATGCTACCTGTCAGAACAAGGAGAGATACCTACTAACTCGTTCTAGCATCTTAATTCCTTATTTATGTATTTTCGAAATTCAATTAGACCACGTTTTCATGGCCTCTGAACTTGAGAGTATCAGGAGCAGCAGAGACATCTTTCTAAAACCCAACAGCTTTTATGTGTTGTGTTGGTGTGCTGATGATGCAAGCTCGAGTAAGCTTATATTATCGTAACGAGACGGTCTTGAATCTTGGCTTTTGAACATTCGAAGTAAGGCTACCCATGAAATAGACCTGGATGCATTTTTCAGCAGCTAGTTGTGTGATTTGATGCGAAAATTGAGTGCCTTGTTCATATATCTCATCCATGGATCCAACACGTATCACCCTCCTCGATTCAGTCTAGCAGACAAAAATGTGAGAGTGTTATGATCAGCAGGCACCTAAAACACCTGTTTCTTTACACCTCGAATAGAGTCCATTTTAAGTCTGCCTTGAAGAACCAAGGCGTCCCAGAAACAGTGTGATTCTCCCTACGGTATTCTTGTAGACTTTTTAATAGAGAGCCGAGTTTGTATCATATTATATAATCAAATATACATGAACCCGCGAGTCTCTATAGGGATTCATTTATTAGATTATGTTTCGATAAGATTAATCGAGTTGTCTCGCAAGCCAGAAATTAATGCTATACTATAGCATGCGTTGCAGATCCATGACCGAGATGTATATCTCTGAAAAATAGCTTGCCGAGCTGTCGATTCCCTGTCTCTATTTAACATGTGCGTTGAGTTGAAGTTGATGTGAATCCAAATTATTTAGATACTATGGAAACCTTCCTGCAATCCCGGTTCCGTATACTTAATCTTGCTTGCTATTTTAGTTTAGAGGTCATGCATGACCGTCTCATTAGTGACTATCCTGTGATGGAAAAATGGAAAATATCAACTCTAGAGCCTTATTGCTCCCGGGATCTAACCCGTACTAGAATAGGTGTGGGTAGTGAAGCAGAGTTTCGGTAGGCAGAGCTGGAAGAGAGTACATAATACGGCTGTCCTGAGGCTCGAATACCCCTGTACTTGGTTATTCAGTTTTCCCTATGCATTATCTAGTGCGTAATATTTTCAGCGCAACGGAGTTGGTGTTAATGATGATGAAAAAGGTATTCGAAATAACCTTACATTGAAACAACGAGGCCTCGGCGACTGGTGCCTAACTGTATATTTCTTATGACACCAACCTATCAAACCAAATAGAAAACATGCATGAATTGACTAACGAAACCACAGGGACAATAGTGGAGGTCGGATGTGCGCATGCGGTGAAACAGACGTAGGACTTATATCATGACAAAGGAGCAGCTTTGGTATTTGGTCTTTGATTCACAAGACAAGCTCTAAGCTAACAGAGAGAGAACTAAGATGTTCAATGGAGAAATTGATATTTCGACATGAATTCAAAGAAAATAAGCTGAGAGCTTAAATTTATACAAACAAACTATAGATACAGAACAAAGTTATCGAGATAGTAAAAATTAGGACCAGAACCGCGAATCTACCGTTTGGATAGAAAAGTAGGATTTACGATAAGAGATTCCAAGTATCTTACCCGATTCAGAATCTGGTGGTTTATCAAATTTGCAACATCATATGATCGAAATACGCCCACATTAATATCCTTGGCGAAACACCTAGCTTATACACCTGGCCGTGGTGACCCTGCAAAGTGGTCATGGTGAATGTGTGTTTTGCTCACCACCCTACAGCTTAACCTTGTACCCTCCAAACAAGAACGCAAGAAGGGTTTCGAGACTACCACATAGGAGTATAACGGCTACTTTTCTGTGGTTAATTATTGCTGGAGCACAATTGCTCGACACGAGCGGCATCTCCAGAGATTCATACATACATTTACCAGCGGGGAGCTATTTTCCGTAAGGAGATACATGCATGCGTAGACGGCTCAAAGGTGTCTCGTGAGCTAGAATTTAATACGAAATTCTCAAAAAGTGGGTCTTGTATTTGAAAGCACGCCAGCCGCTGGCCTAGTAACCCGCGCGAAGCCTGTAGAGAGATGGCGCAGCGCGCAGCGATAACTCGGGCTCAAGTTAACAGGGCAGGGGAATATCGATATCATCTCGTAATAAAGCCTGTTCTAGCAGAAGAACAATAGCGAAATATTGAAACGACATGCAGAGTAGGGGAGACATGTACTGGGAGGGTGTCCAATAAAGAGAAGGAGAAAGAACTGAAATAGTACTGGAATGGGGAGGCGGGATATTCGGGTAATTAGATATTCAAAGGAGAACAATGCATCGGGGTATTCGATCGAGAGATGCGTATAATGTTTAGTGAACAAAATAATGAAAACCGGTTACAAATATCGCAACTGAGGTTCGTGCGTTGCGACCGGTTTACGAGACAAAGCTGAGGGGAGAAGCTATGTATTTGTCTAACCAGCGGCTGTTGCTACCTTGGTGATCTATTCTTGTCAGGGAGTCTACCTCTAGCTCTATCATCACATTAAATTTAAGACCAGAAGCTGAGGGTGGCTTATGCGACTAGTTAGCTCTGAGGTGCTCTTGACAGAAGAGTAGGTTAAAAGGTCACAGGATATAATAGGTGCTTTATACCTCGAGCTGTAGTTAGGTTACTTTAATCAAGTTCCTACGTGCAACTACGATCTCAGGAACCATTTGATCCAAGCCTAGCCAAGATAATATTGAATTAAGCTGCACGAATGCTAAGCTTTCGAGCAACTGATCTACTAGTCTAAGGCACTTTTTAAAACTGGGGTATATATTACGCAGAATTTGGCACAGATGGCCGACTTTATATATAGCTTTACAATATTGTGTAATATAGCTATATAACTCAAGAAAAATAAAAAAACTCTGATATGATATTTACAATTCTCTCGATCAAATCGATTTGCACCCGGCGGTGTGGGCTGGCAGTTGAATCGATGAATCCTCGAGTCGCCTACTGAGGGATATTTGCCTATGGATCTACTAGGTATATACTAGGGTGTTGATAACGGCATAGGTACATCGATGCGGCATGGTTAACTTATGCAAAAGCGGGAGAGCGTTCATTATTTGAGAAACTCGATTCGAACTGGGAAAAAAACAGGCCTTCCCAGACTGATCTCCTGCAGATTTTCTCTACGTTTGGCGATAAGCAAAGAATCAGAACCTTACCCCGCTCGTGTTCACCGGTGGCGCCTTCTCGAAGAGAGCAGGACAAAATCTCGATCGATCAACATCGACAGGGTATTCATTCCTCGAAGGAAACTAAAGCCTGTGGCTGTGTTACTGGTATACTCCTCCAGGGTGCTGATTCCAAAACGAAAATTGCAGAACATGCCAAAACGCTCTCTAGGAACAGGCACTCTAGATCGATAGTCTGAATACAGGGAAAAAAACATTTTTGTAGTCAAAATTTAGATAGCTCGATTCTGCGATTCTCGACCTCCCTGATCAACAAGTCCAGAATCCTCAATAACAAGGGTCTAGGGTCACTGGCCAAGGATATTTGCCATTGGGCAACGTAGGAACGAGAGACGCCATATATTTGCCTCTCGGCTTAACTTTCAAAGGCTATAGTTTCTAGAAAGACGCCCGAGAACTGTTTGAGTAAACCATTGGCTGATCTCACTGCAAAGCTCTGGCCACATTCATGCAAAATACTTCTCGAATATGGGGCGGCTCTCCAATTGGAGAGTTCTGACAAACCTCGCCGTGCTAGTCGACCAGCACTAATGTGCGGGGGAGTGGATCCTCTAACACAAAAAACTAGACAATCAGAATTGTGAATCTCTGTGTAGCAGTGGAGAACCAGCCAATACAACAAGCGCAGGCATGCCTTACTTTTGGCACTAGGGTTTTCTGGCTTGGGAAAAGAAATCAAGTCTCGCTGTCGATTCGGAATCGATTGAAAATCGAGTGTGTCCTGAGTATCGCTGGGTATCGCCGCGGCCCTTGTGCCATCATCATCTAGATATATTAAAATTGAATAAATGGCATGGTCACTGGATAGACCTAATTACGGGTACGTCTGAGTGTGTGTATCTAATTTCATTGATAACAAATAAAGCATAATTGAGAGAAGACCTTGCGTGCTGGGAATGATCGCTGTTCCAGCAGAAATAGCTGTACTGTGTAGTACTTGTAGCCCTTTAATCAATAGGAACCACCAGCGAGATACGAAATGCAAGGACGGCACAACTGCCTCGTTTTCTTGCAAGGATTCGCTGTGCCGTCCTTTTCCGGCAAAGGAGTGTGGGAGTACATAGGTACATTGAGTTGTGAGTCGAAGTCCAGCAGCTCGACGTTGAAGAAAATCTGAAAAAGCAATTCGTATTGAATTCCGGTGAAAGGCACACCGTAATTTCCCTCGCTTTTTATTCTCCGTTGCGAGATTATCATAAAACTCCTGCTGCGTTAGAATAGCGAAAACGAGAAGCGGAGTTTCGAGGTGGAGCAACCTGGTTCGCAAAGTGGTCCGTGTGCATGCTGGAGGGAACAGGTGCGAGACATGGAGTCGGAGAGTGGAGGTGGGGTAATTTAACAGCACGAAAGAGACAGGGAAAAAGGAAGCAATTTGCACAAATCTTGATCCGCCCTCAATACGAGCTCGAACAGGCCACACCTGTCATGCTATGTAACAGAAAAAGAAAGAAGCCATTCGCCGTTCTGTTGAATCGAAATAAAGAAAGAAAATAAAAGAACCTGAAGAAAAGCGAATAAGAGAAAAAAGTGACAAGAGGGAGAGAAAAGCTAGTGAAAGAGACAAGGTAGGGAACTCTTGACAATCACGAGGCTCGCGCGGTAAGGATTAGTTGCTAGCATAGCATCTTGGGACCAATATTAACTTTTCTCCGCTTCGGCATCACCCGCCTGTGGGTAAACAGAATTCTGTAGGCGAAGAGTGTACAAAAAAGCGCTTTTATTGGATACCGCTTGAAGCGGCTTTCGATTTCCATGAGCACATGATTTTATTGTACAAATTTGTTACTCTGTAGAGCTCACCAGAATTTTTTGTGGCTTTTTCCAATGGAAAAGTTGCAAAAGATCCGGACTAATCGAGAACTCCACACACTCTCTCATTCATCAATACAAAGTCGACGATTGGTCGGGGTATCGCTTCTAGAAACCTTCGATGTAGACGAGGTTGCGCACTTGTCTCTCATCTTCTAATCACGGCTACTTGTCAAACACAATGTTGCTTTAAATTTTATTTGCTGGGACTAGAGGCTACTTTGCTGCAAAACAAACAGGATGACAATATGTGTCAGTCGGCCACCCTCATTGAATCCACTTTGGGATAATCCGGACCCAAATTCTCCGGGTAAATATCAAGACCTAATGCATGAAAGGTTGTCCTTCACACCACCCGAGCAAAAGGTTAAAGGTTGTTGGTAATGGGATTGGTTGCGCGAACAAGGGGCGGAACTGAACAGCCAATGAGCACGAGCTGCAACCTGGTTTGCATCTCCGGAAAATGCCAATTTGCGTTGCAGGGAAAAGAAGGGTGAAGGTGGTGGGTCCGTGGAGAAAAGAAGACTGCGGGATAGTTTGTCCAAGTGCAGCATCGTGCAGCAGGCTTGATAGTGCACAGATGTCGGCCCATGGCTGTCCGAAAGTTTAAGACTCGAATCGCGATAGCGGACTTTGCGATAGAAGTTTACAACGCGTCTCTCAAGGTCTTGCATACGCATACGCTTACGAGAATCAAAAGATAAAATTAATAGACTAAGTAATTCCCGGTCGCTCGCATGCATTTATGATGACAATGGCTGCAGAGACAGTCTCGGAATCGACAATTCTGTAGAAAGACTTGAGGGTTTTGGCATAGACTTACACTCGAATAGGATAAACGTTGCCTACAAATTTATACGAACTAGTCTTGAAACATGCACTCAACATGAAGAAAAAGGACGAAACTTCTCCGGTGTTCTTCCGACTCTCCCAAACGAAACCATCTTGTGATCTTGATGAGAATTTATCCTATGAACACGAATTGTGAAGGGCGAAACCAAATCACTGAATCGTCTGATCTGGGCCTGACCGGCGCCATGTTGAGAAGCGGAGGTGCTATTGCAGAGAACTGTTGACTTGACCCTGTATACGATTGGTGGACCGACCAGAAGATTGTTCCGTTGGCCAAGAGAGAGCTGAGACTGTAGCAGATCAGACTGGGTAACTGTAATCAAGAGAATAGAAGTACGAGCTCTCGGATTCTGCAATTGCGACCGTAATTAGCCATATGGTTATACATATTCGCTTCACGAGAAGCATCGAAACCTATGAATGGTGAGCTAATCCCGTGACTGGTGAAGTTTCAAGACTGTAATCCACATCGGTCGCTTGAAGGATCGTGATCCGTGAGCGCGGTGGTTTTGCAGAAAACTTAGTAGCCACCAGCAATCTAGAGAAAGTTTTCCGGAAAATAAATACGCGCTCGATTTTTATGCAAGATTCCGCCATCAAAGGGACAACTTGCCGATCACAGACTACCATCTTCTGACTCGCGCCTTTGTGTTATGCACATAGTCAACACAGAGGTTGTATGAAAGAATAAGGGTCTGTGCAGTCTCGTAATCAGACACTTTTTGGGTCTGTTGTCTGTTGTTGGAATTTGGGAAGCAACGCAGAATCACGCGCACGAGGTGTCCGCATGTTCTGATCCGAGAGACACGACACGTTCCATCTGGACGACAAAGGCTGGTTGTAAATGGTACTAAGTTTCGATAGTAGTTAAGACCATGCTGAGTAGCTAACAGCAGTCGAGGGTTGTAGTTGTTTCCAAGAAATGCAATTGCCCCATATGGTACCTTCGATAAACATAGTGTCAGCTGCCCTTCTGCCTTGAATCTTTGCGATTTGGAATCGCATCCAAGTAAGTATATCGTCTCTCGTAGCAGCTTATCATTCTTCGTGGTTGCCAGGACGGGATGATGGTAGGTAGAACTGGGAGTTTGCGTATATCACCATGGCCATGGTTTATCGTCCTGCCGCCTGGGAGCAATATTTGGGATCTGAAATGCAGATGGAAAACGTATCAGTCCCCTTGGTATAGATGTTGGGAAGAAGATTTTAGGGCATAGTCTAGGGCTGAGTGTATTCCCTACGTGCAAATATAGGAACAGGAGTTATACCTATTTCAAGAGAACTGAGGAAAAATTGCTGGAATCACCGGGTTCTCGCTGAGTGAAGGTTTGGGGATACAGTAATTGACGGGTTGATGAAAGGTGAAATGAAATTATTCTGGGAAAAATATTTCTAGATGTTGAGAAACAATTTGGAAAACATTTTTTTTGGAATAGAATAATGAAAGCTGTCGGGATTGCTAAAGGGTAGGATTTCCTCGCCAATACGAGTTGATCTCCGCGCCTTGATTCCGACCACCCTGCTCACAGTTTTGATCGGATCTGCGAAAATCATCAAAATGGGATGATTGGGACCGCGAATCAGGAAAGCCCCTGCCTCCACCGGTGGGTCTGATCATGGGGTATGAAAAGTTGGGGCACGGAGTTTGGAGGTGGTGCAACAGCAACTAGACAAGCGCAGGCACATAGACCACATGGGTACCCCACCGGAGTAATTCCGGATTCCGGAGACCTATTGATTTCGAATAATCTGACAGGTCTGATGTGATAAAATGAAGGGAGGGCCAATGAAAAAATACCAGACGGAGAGAGAACTTAAAAGAGCCTAGAGCTGCATGAGCTACAAGTCCTGACAAGCTGAAGCGAAAGTGGAGTGAGTTTCTCCCCATTTATCGTTATCAACCACAGTTAGCCAATTGCCATCAAATGCATAACCTGCATTTGGGAAGATCTCACAGGAAAATCTTGACCCTTGCTCGACTTAAAAAGTGTACCTATGGTCCAGTGCGGTCTAAACAACTAGCGTTATCGAAAGAACCCGGCCAGAAACTGATTGCCACGACTTTGGAAGGCAAAGGTGACAACTTTTTGGGTCTGCTGCAAGATAAATTTTTCATTCTTGAAATGCTTAAGTTTTTTTTCTTTTCTTCACAGCCGATATCAAATGGAGAATAGCGTGCTTTGGAAGTTTGGATTTGGGACTTCATCGGCCCACCTGTATGGTCAATTCATCTACAGTCACACGTGTATGTATGCTCACGTGCGTTATAGAAGGGGCCGTACAGGAAAAAACGGCTTCGAGGACCGATATAGCGTCGGTTAGGGTGGTAAAATAATCTCGTGAGGCGTTTGCCATCAAGTTAGTGGCATGTATCATTATGGCTGCTTGATTTGATCAGTGGCGCTCCCAGAGACCCGAAAGTTCTCAGGTAGATTGCGCTTGTTACTTCTGACACAATCCTCAGGCATGTAGAGTACACAGTTTACCTTGTGAAGAGCGTAATTCACAAATTAAAAAAGAAAAAAGAAAAGCTTGGTAACGACGGCAGGACCAACGCCATCTAGATTCGAGAGGGCACGGACCATTCTCTGGTATCCTTCTGGCTAGAATAAAATTTAATATTATTGTCTGGCCAATGCCGCTTGAATATAGCGATCAAGAAGATGAACTGGGGTGTTGTGGGGCAATAAAAAACGCTAATGATTGCCAAGGCGGTTACACTGAATTCATGAAGCTGGCCATCTGCAAATAATAACCCTGAGGATTATTCCTGTCAACAGGGTATCTAGTCGAGAGGTGGAAGGAAACTCCCTTGTTCACGAGGTTCGATATTGTATACATGTAGATAAGAAATACCGTCCATGTGACAGTATTTGGTAAATCTACAAAGCCGCCAATCAAGTCTATAAGCCTCACATACCTAGTGGATCAGTGTTCCTGTTAGTATCCTGGACACGCATCTATGCACCAAACTGAAATACTTTAAAAACAAAGTATGGAATAATAAAAGTGACAATCAGCGAGCTATCGATATCGTGATCGAACCCGATCCAAATGTGTGGTCAAAATTCGATTCTTTCTGGTCAGCTTGGCGATACGAGCGTGTATTAGCCAAACTAGATATAACTCATTATGCAGAGGCCTGGTGGGGTAGGAAACCCCAAAATGGTGCCAACAGTAAAATAAAAGAAATCAATGCTTGTAACTCTACTCAAGAACGTTCAAACGAGGGTCGTCTCACATCTGCGATTAGCCACGACACAGAAAAACAGTCTGAAGCATCAACTGTTCGGAATTTTTTCTAAAGAGTACTGTGGTAAAGAAATTGAACTTAATATTTCTTTTGCTCAGAGTCTATTGATTAAGGGTTAAGTGAAACTGTTTCGCTCTAGCTCGAAGGCGACTAGATTTCGGTTAAACAGCTCGTTTCCAACTTTACGTGTCTCTCTTAGTTGCAGTGACCTGAATTCAAGCGCAAATTATAGTCGACGGCGAAAGTACCTACTGAGGTCCATGCACGTCCTCTGTTAATGGAACTTTTCTGGAAGCATCACGCATCAGTTCGAGCCGGGAGGATGCCTGCAAGGTTAAAATGGAGGTTTTCGCAAGGATTGGGTCCGTATACGAGGTCTCGTTGTCGACAGTGCGTGAATTATCTGGCGACAGAACAAGGGCCAAGCCAATCAAATGGCACCACTGTCGCCCAACCCCTCACCACCGACCACCACCACCGCAAACTTCCATCTACTGCTACCATCGTTCTCGTACTGTACACAGAAGTATCCCAGTGGAGCCAAGCATGCTAGTGCGTTTCTCCATGGGGCTAAATTGCGGCACTCTGCTCGACCTGATGGTTGACGTGATCAGAAAAGAGCTTTGCTTCCAGAAGGAATACCCGGAAATACGGCCCGTCTTGCACAGACCTTAGCACAGCAGCTGCACCAAATGGTCATCCCTGCCATCTGACCCGATTTTTCTCCACCTCCGCTGCCACCACTTCGAATCTCCGGTGCTAAAAGTCTTAGCTGAGCGAAAGCGATGTGGAGACAGAATTTTCTGATTGGCCAGCCGGTAAATTCTGACCCACAGGAACACACGTTACCATAATCTTCGACACCATCGATGTGGTTTTATCAGTCTGATTCCGGAATGACTGGGGTTCCTACCTTATCCTGAGCGGCATGGGAACGACTATCACTTACTGTTCGTGATTTCGGAAAAAAGTCAGAGAGCTAATGCATGGGAGGCCAACTAATGGCAGGAGTGGCAAGACACTGGCTACCCTGGTCGACCTTTTGCGAAGAACGCTCGATTTTGCCAATGGCCCTCGCGCTTTTTCCTTTACCGTACTCATTACGGTACTATCCTGCATTGCCAGGGTTGCATGGAGACTCCAGCCGTTAGAAAGGGTGGAGAGACCAGAAAGGTTGGGGTATATCGTGGGTCGCGAGTGCTCGACATCCTCCGTCGAGTACATAAAGAGGCCCGCTCCCATCTCTCATGGCAGTCTTCTTGGAAAGGCATCGCGGTCATCTTCTATCAATCAGCAATCGCTAGTCTGAAGAAAGCCAGGACTTTTATCAGCTATCGCAACAATGGCCGAAACACGCACTTCTGACGACGCCGCCAACAAGGAGTTTGGCGGTGTTGTTAAGCACGAACAGATCCACGGAAGGGAAATCAATGTCGAGTCCGTCGCTCTTGCTGACGCCCAGGCTCGCTCCAAGGCCAACCCATGGTCTTCTCGTTCCCTCCAGCTGTACTGCTTCTGCTTGCTCGCGACTCTTAACTCTTGCATTAACGGTTACGATGGTATGGTTTTGGGTAACATCAGTAAGTAGCCGCTATTCAAAACAATGTATTGCAAGAGAAAGCAAGATGCTAATTCGATATGTGCAGACTCCATGCAACCTTTCTTGGATTTCTTCGGTCTTCCACAGGGTGGTGGTTCCCAGACTGGTATCTTCTTCTCCATCTATAATATCGGTGGTATCGTCGCCACTCCTTTCGTTGGTCCTTTGGTCGATGCTTGGGGTCGTCGCTGGGGTATGGTTATCGGCGCTGCTCTCATCGTTCTCGGATCTCTTGTTCAGGGAGCTTCCCAGAACCGTGGTCAGTTTATTGCCGCTCGTTTCATCCTCGGATTCGGTGTCAACATCTCCGCCTCCGCGGGTCCAGCCTACGTTGTTGAAATCGCTCCACCATCGTGGCGTGGTGCCGTTACCGGTGTCTACAACACCTTCTGGTTCATGGGTGCCATTCCAGCTTCCTGGGTCACCTACGGAACTGGTCTCCACATCCCAGACAGCGATAACTGCTGGAGAATCCCATTGTACCTCCAGTGCATCTTCTCTGGATTCGTCCTCATCTTCTCCCTCCTCCTCCCAGAATCGCCACGTTGGTTGTTCGCCAACGACCGTCATGATGAGGCTCTCGCCATCCTCGCCAAGTACCACGGTGAGGGAGACCCGAACGATCCTATCGTCCAGCTCCAAATTCGCGAATTCCAGGAAGGTATCAACCGCGAGGGTACCGATAAGAAATGGTGGGACTACTCCGAGGTGTTCAACAGCAAGGGCAATCTTTGGCGTATTCTCATGGTTTTCCTCATGGCCTTCATCGGACAATGGTCTGGTAACGCTGTCGTTTCTTACTTCATGCCATACGCTCTTAAGGGCGCCGGTGTCTCTGACCCAGATACTCAGCGTCTCCTCTCTGCCTTGATGACTGTCGTCCAGTTCATCTTCGCTCTTGTTGGTGCCTCCATCGTGGATCGATTCGGTCGTCGTACCCTCATGTTCTACGGTGAAGTTATGTTCAGTATCTACTTCGCTATCATCACCGCTCTCTCCTCTCAATACGATGATGCTGCTGGTGCTTTCCCCAATAAGTCGATGTCCAATGCCGTCATCACCTTCATCTACCTCTTCGGTGTTACTTACTCCATCACCATCACTCCTATGCAAGCCTTGTACCCAGTCGAGTGTTTGAAGTACGAGACTCGTGCTAAAGGTATGGCTCTTAACGGTCTCTTCATCGGTATTGCCGGCTTTTACAACTTGTTCGTTACCTCTATCGCTCAAGTCAACATCGGATGGAAGTACTACTACTGGTAAGTTTTTTTGAACTCTCCACCTCCACAATTACAATTACACTAGATTCTAACACACTCTGTTTAGGTTCATTGCTGAGAACGCACTTGCTGCCGTTATCATCTGGTTCCTCTTCGTTGAGACCAAGGGACGTACCCTCGAAGAACTCGACGAGGTCTTCAACGCCCCCAACCCCAACAAGGCCTCCAGACAGAAGCAACATGCCGAAGTCGAGAAGGGTGTCGGTGCCGTCGCTGCTTAAGCGATCCCTCCCACTCGAAGTTATCGAATGCTTGTCACGATCTCGCGACACTTTTGTTTTTATAGTCTTAGTAGCTTTTAGTATATACTTTCGCTTCCTTTTAATAAACAAGAAGCTTCTTTTATTCCTTAAACTTACTATTTGCTGTAATCTTCATCGTCTTCGTGATATCATAGACAAAAATAGAGCAACTTTCTAAAACAGATTATCACTTAACCCTATTTATGTGTTGTTGCGTTGGTGTTGCTTTCCCGAAATAGGAAGGTCGTCCGCTTCCGAACAGGACCGCCGTGGAGCTCCAGAATACATGCTGCTCAAGCTTCACAGTAGACGCGAGTGCATGTTTACTTCGTACTACACTATCAAATGAAACTTCGAGTGGCTTATTTTTCGGATTTTTGCCGGGTCTTCAAACGCGAAGTAATTGCCAGCTACCATCTCTTTTTTTTCACCCAGTTAATGCCTTTCCTTGTAGTTTAATTTCATTATCCGGAATTACTTTAGTTAGTGTACCTGATCAACATCGCCCCTGACGGCCCGATGGACTAAAGACCCGTCATCCCGAAGACATATTAGCACACAACAAGCTTTCAGATCCACCAATAGCGTTGCTTGTTCTAATTGCGCCAGTGAGTATTAACCCTATCGCCTGGTTTCGACATCGATATCGGCAACGACTCGATACTGGTTTTACTTATTTCCCCGTTCACTCTCATTTCGTCTAGCATCGGTGTGTACTGCATTCTTCCCGGCTTACACGAAATTTGTGTATTTGTCATCCCAGTACCTGCGATATCTAGGATATGCATGCATGTCTGACACGTACACCGAAATTTTGGAAGATGCACAGCATCAGCTGGTCAGTGTAGATTATATGCTGCCTAACCACTATTGTGCCTAAGGGTTCGACCCGGATCCGGATCCAGATGCACTCAAATTTTTGTTCCTAATTTTAGGGCGCATTTACTTCTCGAATTTTTTGTTAGCATTCGAAATCTTAAAATCGATATATCTCACTCACTGTTTGTTTTCATTCAATATTGATTTTTTAGTAGCGTGCAACGGTGCACCTGCTTTGTGTGTCTTTAGCTATGGCATACCCGCGGGGTCATGTTAACGCAACATGATGTTTCTGACATGACAGAGGGGTGGCGTAGATCTCACGAATATCCAATGGAAAGTTTGTCTCTACATCTAGCTCCTTCTTGAAATTTAGGTTTTCCAGGTCGCTCAAGTCATCAATTGATGTTAATCAAAGAGACCGACAAGACAAAAGTTGGTTTTCGCTTGAGATAATTACTTTTCTCGTCGCGCGCATGCCTCTTAGACTAGTAGTTTAGGCTTGAAACATATAGCCTAACAGTGATAACTAGACCCGTAATGGTACTGCGAGACAGAGGTCGCTTTAGTAATTATTTTATAGTCTCGGTATAGGGATGCCGGATGCGAAACTTCGAAGCTGAACTAGATAGTCTACTGTACCTTGCCCGCCAGTAAAATGTCTTCAGGTTGAATACCAGCACCTCATACTGCAGTTTTACAAATGATCATATGACCGCCCATTTTGTATTATACCTTCTGCACCAGACACATGACAATTACTATTCTGAGCGTCCAGGGAAATTCAAGGAAAGCAAGTTGTTGCATTTTTGCGGTCAACACAAGGCTCCCTCTGGCTCTGGATATTTTCATCTTGGGACTGCGTAGTAAGCACTTCGCGTCTAGAGTTCAGTGTACATATACGAGACAAGCTGAGGGCCCAGTGTCGCTGTTGTGTCTGGTTACATATAAGCAAAGTGGAGACTCTCATGCACAGACTAGATCTTGATACTGGCATCGATCGAATCCTAGTCTCTGGCATGAGTCTCAAGACCAGAATTACTATTTAATTAGTACTTACTACTCAGAGCACGAGATAACTTAGAGCTAAGAGATAGTTAGCAGCCACAACTGAGCAGGCGGCTCCCAGCGTCTCGGGTCGACAAAATCTAGTTGATTGGCACTCGCTTAGGTGTATTACCTTTGGGTAAAAGCTATATTCACACGCTAATTGGTTTGTTCAATGATCTCTTGGATACCTAGGTAATATAATGATGATGTGGGCAGAGATTGTAGAGCTGTGATTGTACCAGTAAAGACTATGATGTAGCTATAGCTCTGGTGTTGTTATACCACTCAGCATCGACCGCAGTCCATTTTTGTCAGCCATGTGACTGCTCTTTGCTATGAATTATCGAAGAGCACAATGAAATATAGGACGTGTTTCCATTGACCAAACCATTGACCAATTCATCACCTTCATCCAATCCCACACATCGCACTGCCGAGACCGTTATCATCAATCATCTCTGTTACACAAACATCTTATCTAACGTTCCATTATCAATAAAACATCTCAAATCTCAAATCCTCAAACTGAACATTCTTTCATCTTGCAAGACTGGCGGTTACCCAGACTGTCGTGTCTTGTACCGTTGGAAGAAGTCATCGCAAACGCCAGATACCAAGCTCCATTGCCACGCGTAGCTCGACAAAGAGTAAGCGGATCTCCCAATGCCATTATATGAAGCTGTTTGAGTTGCCAGGAACTGACTCATTCCAAGGCTCGAAGAGACCTCCTGGAATCTGAAAATACTTATGCCAATGGAGGAGAAGAAGCCCCCCGAAGACAAAAACATGGGATTCCCTCTGAACCTCCAAGGCTATAAGCTTGGTCCTTGCCCATGTGGTGAAGCAAATTGTCCATTCGGATGCTGGATATCCTTATCATTTTACTCTCGAGTCCTAGACCACCTTGTGTCCCATTATAAAAATCCCGATATTCAATCTGCTGGGAGACCAGGTGCCAAACCAGCTCGTACGCTCTGGAAACTGTCCGGCTGCAGGAATAAGTGCTTGCACGGCGAACTCAACCGGGCTCAACTAGAGAAGGAAATTAATCACGTGCGCGTGCATGTCCAGTCACAATGGGCAGATCACCATGACTACGATGACTGGGTGAAGCGAGCCGAAGATAGCATCGAGAAGACCAGAAAAGAGCACCTAGCCCAGTTAAGAATGCTTGAAGAGCAAAAGGCGAATCCAGGCTTGCTCCAGAGTTCCACAGATCCGAATCAAGACATTCGACTCAACGAAGAAGCTGGTTCTTCGAGCAAATCTAACAAGGAAACGAATGATAATGGACAGACCATCATGGCCCAGGGTTTAGATGGAACAGATGATCGCATGGATACAGGCTCAGATATGGATATCGATTCCGGAGACACTACAGATGAAGAACCCAACACAGAAACTTCCATCCGTCCCAGGGGTACTCAATCCTCTGGAAATGCACAATCGTCCCAGCAGAATTTCCAATCTCAGCTGGTTTCGTTCCCACGCTTAAGGGAGGAACAATCTCGGCCGTCTACAGCTGAAGAACCTGGAAGTTCTAGTCTCCGTTCCCCAAATCCTTCTGTACCAGGGAACCTTACAGAATATCAGACAGAGGGCCTAGGCACCTCAGCTCAGCATCCAACGCACCCAAAGGACCAGCATCCACAAGAGAGCCTCCGTAGATGGCATAGACCTCCTCCGCAAAGCTCAGAAACCCAACCCTCAGAGCTCGGCGCCGGTAATAGGTACTCAAACAACTTTGTAGAGCTTCCACCAATCTCATCTCTTAACTTCCCACAAAATCATCCTCCACAGCTTCCGCAGCTTCAGCCTTCCGCAGGTAGAGCTCCAGGAAATCAATATCCAGGTCTGCGACTTCCACCTCCACGAGATTTCTTTGCAAAGACCCCGGGTGACACTCGGGGTAATCCATCTCGCTCAGATGGAAATTTGGGGCCTCAAAATCCTTTCCGAACACCGCTTCCAGGACCTCATCCGGATCACCGACCAGGTCCTAACTTGGGACCTCTCCCAGGAGCATCACGAAGTACACATCAGGACCACCGAAATTACCATCAACAAGCTCCCCATCATGGTGGCCATCCTGGCAACCAGCCAGCCAGTTATCCAAATTCTCAACTGGGCTCTCTTTCAGGTCCTCAAGTATATCCACTAAGCCCTCCTCAAGGTCACTCCCAAGGTCATCCACCAAATCATCTTCAAGGTCACTTTTCCGGATCTCATCCAGGCTATCATCCAGGTAATTCTCAAGGTCATTCTCAACTCCATCTTTCGGGTCGTCATATGGACCCAAATACAGGTCGTACTACAGGCCGTACCACAGGTTCGCATCCTCACCAAGTTTCTTATGCATCATCCACAGGAAACCAAGGACGTGCTGGGGACCCTCATCCGCCAACACCGCCACAATCCCGAACTCTTTATCCTGACCAGGGACCTTATGCTGCTAATCAGTACTATCAACCCCAATGGACCCAAGATGACCTCAAAAATATCGTCTGGACCGAGTTGCAAAGACGAGATGTTAGACTTCGTTCATTTATCCCAGCCAACCAGATATATACTGTTCTTGATAACGCTGTTAAAGCCTATGCCAACGATCTCGGCTGGGTTCCTCCAGCTGGTAACCTCCAACCTGGCGAACCCGGTCCAGTCGGCAGCTACAGTGCCCAAGTTGGAGAAGGTGACCCCTCCGACATCTACAATCATCCACAAGCACCACTTCACCGTCCAGTTGGTCACGAGCCATTCTTCAATAACCCAGTAAGACGAGGTTATGCTCCCGGCAACGAACCTCTCCCTCCTCCGCCAACGCTTTTCGTCATCAAAATACCAGGCGCACCCACCTATATTCCTATCACAGCCAGTCGCATCAAGCAAATACTCCGACGCTGGAAATTTCCCGAGGTCGTAAAACCTCTACGCTGGTTCCCCGTCCGACTTTTCAATGGAGAAATCCAATACTTCCGCGCCGATCAAATCCTTCACGAGGATGAAGCTGACACCCGGAGCTTGATTAACCATCAGTTGAGTCTTTTGGCTCCGTGGTACGACCCTCAAGCCCCGCCTGCTTCTGAGCAACCAAGCGCTGCCCCATCTGCTCAGGCTATCCGTCGGGTGTCCATCAGAGGAGCCAGAGGAGGGAGTCGAGTAAGTCGGGGCCGTGGGCAAACACTAGGAGAAGCTGGCCACGACCTTGCACCCCCCTCGTATCATGACCCAGGTCCTGTCGGGACCATCGGAGCCCAGGATAGCCCGGGCCCATCTGTCAGCCAAAACGACAAGGGCGACGACGTCGGCAGCAATGCCAATGAACCTGCCTTGCAGACCACGAACGCCCACCTTACAACCACCGATAATAAGGGAAATAATAAGTGATTAGTCTTGGCTAAGATGTGCTATTGACTGCTTAATGTCATTAGCTTTATCGCTATTACTGAGACTTACCGATTATTGAACCCTTTTGGTCGCTAAAATTTTCCAATTACTCTGTTTACACGGTTACGCATTCTGATAACGGAAAGCTACTCGGCGTTCGGACTTTTAGTATTCGATATTCTTTAACCTTTTTTAAGCATTAGTGTAGCTCTTACTCTAAGCAGCTACCTCTTGCTCATCCTAACTGTATTCCTAATGGTATTCCCAATCGTATCCCAAAAATCATCCCCCCAATAGCCCAAATTTATCCCCCAAGTGTATACCGTTAGCCCAATTGGTCCAAAAACGCATGCCAGGTTCCTTTCAAGGGTCCTTCTCTGTGAACCGCTCGTAGGAAATACATGTATCAAGACTTTGCCTTCCCCCACCATTTCCATTGTTGAGCGGACTGTACCGAGGCAGTATGCGTTATCAATCACAAATACAATATCCACTCTTCAGCGTGCATCATTACCCTTCTACTTTTAATTTGTGAACGTACTCTACGTGCCTACGTATAGTTGTATTCACCGAGGTAAAAAGAATCAATAGTATGTAATAACGATCAGCAGAAATATACTTTGTTCTCCACAATCGTTGCATGTTCGAAATCTACTACATGTTTACCCCTCCCTCCTTGCCCCTGCTTCTTTCCCAATGTTCTCGCCCTCTGCTAGGAGATTAATCTGATTGGTGAAAGGAGGAACAATTCTCCGAACTAAGCAGGGAACAAGCGGTCAGAGAAACTTGTACTAGTTCCACTTTTGTTAATTCCGCATCGCACGCAGGCCAAAAACATGTAGCAACGAGCACACCAGCGAGCTGATGAGGAAAATCTTTTACCCAAAAAGAAAGAAAACATATACGATGGCGAAACGTTCCCCATCGATACTATATCGCATAACGTATCGTTGAATATTCTTGTCTTTGATTTCAAACATCACCTCCTCGGTTCCAAACTGTTTTTTTTATTTTTTTTCCAACATATAGATATAACTTAGTTTGTTAATACTAATGTTTCAACTCTTGCGTTTGAGACGACTGTGCAGAGCGCTTTTTTTTTTTTTTTTTTTTGGCTGTTGAGCCGATGAACCTTATGTAGGGATTCTACAGGCATGGTAACAAATTGCCGTTTTCTGCCTAGTTTGAGCCTATCTCGTCGATTACCACAATATTTTTCACTGCTATGATCTTTTTCTTCGCCTTCCCCTCTTTTTTTCCTTCATTTGGATTTTCCCTTTATTTTATTTTTTTGTGAGGCAGGTTCACGGGCTATAGTTGGCGGCGTGTTATACTTTTTACCAAATTGGGTGCCCGCCTCTCGATTTCGTCTTCGATCGCAAAGCTAATCTTTTATCTCGTAAAGCAAATCGAATATCAATAGTGGAGATGCACGTGTATTTTTCTTCTACGTTTCTCTTCACCTGCCCTGCACTGTAGCAATTAATACGCGATGAATTGATTAATTGTGCGTAATACTTGAGCTAAACAGCGTACGTACGCATATATTAGATCACACTAAACGATACGATGCCTCACAATATACAATATCAATATATGTAATGTTATTGTACCAAGGAGATCGATCCGCTTTCCTCGTATTCCACTGCGCCGTACTATAATATCATATAACACTGATCTTGCTTCGACCTAGCTTGTCGGTATTTCATAAAGCGAAGGGAAAAAAAGTTAATCTTGAAAAAAGGCTTCTCCACTAGCTAGCTTACCGGAAACCGTATCTTCCGTGCGCTATCCATTCTCCACCCATTCTTCTATTGAACACAAAGATCGGCTATAAGCTAGCCAGGCATCACGAGTAAAAATTTCGCTTCCAAAGAAAGAATGAAAAGAAGCGCAAGGAAGGAAAACCTGGCTATGCAGATTATCAGCAAAAGTGGAGCCGATAGGACGCTACAATTACGAGAGCTGGACATTATGGCGTCCTTAAACTTTTTGATCAAGAGGATATACACTGTACAGATGTTAGCCTCGTAAAACCGGTCGTGCCCTTGTACAGAGTTTAACTTTTTATATTACAATCGACATCTTGACATATATTTGCCTTCCTCGGCATCCGACTGCCAGCTACTAATTAATTGCATTGCATTGCATGCTCGGCCGTATTGCCTGCCATTAGTTTAGCACATCGCAGAAGAAACCGTTGAAAAAAAGGAAGAAACGTACAGTAATGCCGCATCAATGAGCACTAATGCAGCGTGATATTATTCGTCGCAGACTCATGAACTAAGACATGTGAGGGGGAAAAGAAAAAAAAAAAGGTGATAACGCATAAAACGTTAATGGCGGTGATCCGAGTGGGTCGACTGCACAAGCTCGCCAACCAACCGGACCACCGACCGGATCAGACCAGGCTAACAAACCAGCCGACAGATAACTGGCGCGCGGGGGAGACGAGCCCAGGACAGTGGATATCCAGCCCGACCCGGACACGCTTTAAACCTTCGGGACAGAAAGTTACCACGACCATTCCCTTGATGCCCCAAACTATACCTACGGCCCGATCTCATGATAAGCTCCCCGAGCTACAGCTATTGGATTTGAGTTTCATAATTGATATTTTGTGACATTATTAAGATAAAGTTTTTCCCTTCTATTTGTGATCTTGTACAAGGTGGAAAAGAAGCGATTATCACCGCATTGATATGTTTTAAAACGAAAAATACGAGACGTCTTGCACAGGTGGGCGTGTGTGTTGCTTCTTTGGAAATGCAACGCTCGCGGCTTACAACCGTTAGGCACTGCCGATGCTTACCCAGATGGCAGGGTCCTTCGTATTGCCTGAGCGCGTCGCCGCGCATTGAAGGCTCGCAGCTGCGTGCAAAATACAGATATGTGCATATGTGCTCAAAAACAAAAAGACGAGCAGGAAGCGAGAGGGGTATCACCAAGTAGCAAATGAAATGTCAAAGAGAGCGAGAGAGAGCAAAACAAAAGGGGATTTTCAAGTCCGGGGTATAAAAAGGAAACATGCTAAAAACACACGCGAAATCACTGCAAAAAAAAAAAGAAACGAAAACCAAATTAAAACCGGTATCTTGCCTCGGGATTCCGATTTTGTCGCAGTTGGGAAAAGGAAAGGGGAAAATGACAAGAAACGGGAAAAACGGTTTCTGCGCAGTTGTAGGAGCTATCGACAAAACCGGACTGAGGCTTGACGCCACAAATTTCGACGCCATCAAGGTACCATGCTGCCATGTCCAGTTAGTGACACACCTGCGCCATTCAGCTTCTGTCCAATCGTAAAAATTTCTTTGGGACGAGCTGAATTTGAAGTGTGCACGAAAATATGGGCGAGGAAGAGGGGACAAAGAAGAGGGAAAATGCATGACAGAAATTCATTTGAAAGTCAAAAAAACGCCACCTCTTAGGACATACCAATTAAAGTAAAAATCATGCCATGATGTCGTGAGAAACTTGTAGAGCTTGTGAGTAGGAAGAAAGAGACAAAGAAAGGGCTCTGAAAACTTATTTTTGAATCTCGAAAAAGGTAGAAAATAAAAGCAAGACAAACCCCAGAAAAAAATAAAAAGACGTCAGAAAGAATAGCGATGCCGATTATTGAACTAGAATGTCCTTAAAATAGAGCAAGCACCCCGATATATCGATAATGCGTTGTCGCCGACGCAGGATATGCTTTGTGGCCGCAAAAGCCTGCGCAAGTTCAGGACTGCAGTGGAAGGAGCTGAGGCCTATACAAAATCCCATACGCCCAGTGCAGTGTTCATTGTACCCACGAACTCCATATTTTCCACAAATGGGGAGCCCATGATTATCTCCCAGAGAAGTGCACGGAAATAGACGTCCCGCTCATCTGACAGTTTCCGAAGGATTTCATTTTCTGTCATCTCACGAGTGATAGGTCCTTTCAAGCCTTGCACAACTACCTTCAGGCGGCGGTTTGGGAAGCATGGTTGCGCGGGTATAATCCGAACGTTGTCGTTTTTGTTTGGGCTCGATGTGCCACCTCGAGTCTCTGGGCCAGCATGTTCGTTTTCCTTGTTCGTATGGTTTGTATCAAAGGATTTCACGGTGGTCATTTGAGGCTGACGAACGAATCGGCAAAGGGTTTCGCCGGTTGGAGAGATTCGTTGTAAGTTATAAGTGAGCTGCCAACGATGCTGCTGAGACGCCCAGCCTTGTTTTGGTGTTGGTAAGCCAAACATCTGTTGAATCTTTTGGGCCTGTGCAACAGATACGATGAAGTAGATCGGCTTATATGCTAATTCATCATTGACGATAATCGGTTGATAGTGTTCTTGGAGGCTCGGCCCGTTCGCCACAGCCACCAAACTTTCAGATCTCTGAGCTGGGGCTGGTGGCAGCGCGATTTTAGCACGTCGAGATCGTTTTCTCGAGTGTCGTTCGCTTGTGCGTGGACGGCCCCTCTTTGGCGGAACATAATTTGGTTGGGCCATTGCCTGTATACGACGTTGACGCTTCGAGCCTGGCACAATTGGGCGACCTCGGCCTCTCTTCAGTGGCACATCCCGAGTTTCAGACTCACCTGCGCTCTGGTGTTCTCCCTCGGGTTGGGTAACGCCAGAATCATCCTGGAGTTCGTATACTTGTTGGAGAAATGTTTCTGGAGTATCAGGGCTTCTCGGACGCTTTTGAGGCGGAGCATTTCTTCTCAGGAGATAGGCAGCTCTTGAATTGACACCAGAGGAGTGGGGTGTTTGATACGCCTCGTCCAAATCAATGGTGTCGTCGGAAGCAGGGTGCGCAGTAGTTCGATTTGCAACATTCCTGGGAATTTCGGAATCTGATGGGAAGATACCGAATAGTTTGCGACCAGATGACCCATTCTCGAATCCAAGTTCAACGTAAGTCGTTTCTTCTAGGAATTTGAATATGGGTCTTTTTGCGGCTTCACGGGCGAAGGAATTGACATTGGGAGACAGAGGGAGGAACATATTCGTCTCGGGGGAATTGAAAATATCCGGCCATGTCTCGAAGTCAGAGTTGGAGCTCTCCAGCTGGGGGTCAATCATGAGACTGTCATTGACCGAATTGTCGATTTGAGGATATGGCGCGTATGGAGCCGCGTATATTTGCTCTTGCTCATACGACACAGAGCCGTGAACCTCTGGGTTGGCAGCAAACTGGCTCGCATATTGAAACGACTCGTCCAACTCGTAAGGACAATCTTCGAGGGATTCGGTGTTGTTACGAACATCAGGATATGCTCGGATGAGAGCAGTAGGGTCTATGGTTTCACCAGCATTCAACTCTTGAGCCCAGCCAGCGAAGTCAGGCTGGCTTGGGTCGTTAACGTCAAGTTGAATATTCTCGACTTGGCCGGGATCGATATTGAACTCTGTGAAAGAGCCAAGTGGACCGTCACCGTCTAGCAGCTCTTGAAAGGTGCCGGTGAATTCTGAGAGATCGGCCATTGTTTTGCCTACAATGTCAAAAGTTAGATTTTGGTCCAAGGCAGAGGTAAGGATACAAGGAGACTTACCTAGCCACTTGGACTAACAGGGAGTGATTGGGATTGTAGTTACAGTTTTTGTTGAGAGTATATCTCAAGAAATTCTGTAACTTGGAGGATATGTTTGGACAGGGTGATAGAAGCGACTGTGCAACTGCAATGGAGGAGAGGAGGAGGTGGTGTAGGAAAACTAATGATGAGGGAGGACGATGATGGTGATGAGGAGCAGAGGACAGATGATGAGGAGGAGAGGTTGTTGAAAGGAGAAGCTCCCAACTCTTGAGAGTTAAATGATACGGCATTGTAGACGGTCGTGTAGACGGTCGGCTACGTCTGGCTGTTGTCCAGGAGCCCGCGTAACAGGGCGGTGCCACGGCAATATTGAAGCTGTTTTGTTGAAGGCGTGAGGTGCGGAGAGAGCAGCGTCTCGTCATGCCGCTCACTGACTGGCTGGTGTTGAGAGGACGTTGCTGTCCAGTCAGGTGACCAACTGCATGCCTCCTCCTCCTTCTCCTCCTTACCCAATCAGCAGAACGTGTGATAGCTAATATCATGATCTTTGTCAGCTTCATCTACTCCTGCTCCTATTAACAGGCATACAAAGAGGAGGCTTACATCTTCTTCCACTTGGGCCAATCCGCTTCTCGTTCCTTTCTCTCCTCGATCCAACCTTCATCCTCCAACCCGATACAACCTGTTACTAGGTCGATCTTGTCTACCGTCAAAATCTTGGTCTTGAAGAAGAGCTTGTACCCAAAGTACTGCACCAGCACAATCGGTACCGTCAAGTACGTCATCATGAAGTTCTTGATATTCGGTTTCCAGCTATCCGCTGTGAAGAGTGCAGTCCACAGAACTGCCAAAAAGATGATGAGAGTCAGTGACAGACCAATGTACGATCCGATTATTCCTCCCTGTGACCGAAAAGCTAGCTGGTCTAATGAATTCCCCTGTCCTTTCCAGGCTGCTCGGAATCGTATATGGCACAGGCATATCGACCCCCAAGTGAAGAAGGACCCCAGCCCACATATAGACAGCAGCCAGTTGAAGACCTCGCCCTCGGTCTGGTAGCCAAGGGCTGAGACATATGCTATGAATCCAAAGAGTAGCGTCAAAATGGTAGCTCTCATCGGTCTTCCCTCTTTGTCGATAAATCGCAATGCAGAGGGCCCTTGCCCTTGATCCGCTATAGCTGCGAGAACTCGAGAAGAGGCATATACGCAGGTGTTTGCCACTGAGAGAACGGATAGAAGGATCACTCCATTGAAAATATCCGGTAGGTACCTTATTCCCGCATCCTGAATCGCAATAACAAAAGGAGACGTGGATCCACCTTCGTCCAGTAGCCTTGGATCGTTGAAAGGAACCAAAAATGTTATAATGAGAAGCGATATCAAATATAGGCTGGTCAATGTGGCGTATGTCTTTTTCGTCGCCGTTGGTATCGACCTCCGAGGATTCGCAGTTTCCGCAGCTGCAAGACCGAGAAGCTCAAACCCTCCAAACGAAAACGCAGCGTTCACAAAGACCGAGACCACACCAGTGATACCATTCAGAAATGGTCCCGGTGGTTTCTCCCATGTCTTCGCTCCCAGATAGCTCCCGTTCGGCCCTCCAGCAGCGTCTATTACGATACCGAGGATGATGAAACTGATAATCGCAAAGACTTTTATCGTTGTGAAAATATTCTCAATCTCGGCATACACTCGGATTCCAAACAGATTGAAAGAGGACACGGCGACAAAGAAGACTGTCACCCACACTACTCTCGGTGCTACTTGATCCATTTGCCAGTAATCCAAGACCGTGACAGCAACAACCAGCTCAAGAGGAAGCGTGACGGCCCACGATAACGCGTATGTGTAATTTTGTGCGAATCCCCAAGCCGGGTCGATAAATCGGATCGAATACGCTGCAAAAGACCCAGCCACAGGGTACACAACCGCCAGTTCCGTGAGTGCTTGCATTGTGCACCACATAAGTATCGCCACAAAGGTATAGCACACCATAACCGAGCCCGGACCGCCTGTCGCAAGAGCCGTTGCAGATCCCGAGAATAATCCGCTGCCTAGAATTCGAATGAATCGAATCGTTCGTTAGACTCTCGTTAATACCCGTCCGCCTATAGCTAAGCGGCTGCTAAGTGGTAACACAAATGCGGATATACCTATACAACAACCGAGCACAATCACCTGCAAATGGCGACTTCCAAGCTTCCGACTCAATGGCGAATTCGCAGTATTGTACGCCGCCTTGAACGGATCCGGTAACTGATACCAGTTTTCTGCTAATAAAGACCCATCACTCCCTGAACTACCAGAGGCATACCCAGGGTGGCGACGGAAGCCATCTCTGAACTCGGACAGTCGATCCTTGACTCGCGTGGACAGAGGAGTGTTATGTTCGCTGACGAGCGACGGCGGATACGCGACACTGTCGTGTCGGTGGTCATGGTGCTCGAGCGCACGTCCCCACGGGACTGCACTTGAGGGAAGCGGCGCGCCGATTACGTTTTGTGATGGGTGGTCTGGTGTTGGTGTCGGCGGCGCGAACGACATGGTTGCTGCCGACCGTGAGTCTGTGCCTTTAGCGGGGAAGCGATATTGGCTGCACAACAACGGATATATCGCATCTCATGGCGAAGATAGCCAGATGCCGACAAGTTTTGGGTTATCGATGAGGATTGGAGATTGAGAGACATATCTGGACTCTGAAGGTGATGATGGCGCTGATGAGTATTTTTAGATGCGCAGCCGCAATTCGCTTCTATTCCGTCAATAGGCTCTGAGATAACCGGCTTTTTCGCGCGAATTATGGGGCCAAGAATCGAATCGGCCCTTTTGTTATTTGCCATTCAGGCTTATCACAGAGCCAAGCCAGGATCTTATCAGCGGTCTCCCTATGCGGAAACAAAGCTTCCATATTTGGACTTGTCAAATAGTAAGTATATTTCCTTTCCTGGCAATAATTGGTTATCGGAGTTCTAGGTGTCAGAATGTCTCGATATTCTCCGAGAAAACACATAGCAAAGTAATTTGTATCGGAAAATAGCATTTCTATGTGGAGAATTGTCGTCATCATGCCTTCACGGTTTCTTTGGGCATTTTTGTCACCATTGTCACGGCAGCGCTGCTGCAGCCATTGCAACGCCGAATTTGATAGACAATCTCATTCAGTAGACCCAGCTCGATTTCAAGGATTGGTATATTAAATATTAGTATACTATGCGGCAAACCCTCCAAATATTCGTTACCCAATCAGTTAAACCGCGTACTTATTGGCGCATTATTTCCGATTTGCAATATATTCCCGGTCGGGTTGCCCTTAAGTAGAGTCGAACGCAGGGAAAGGACATCAGAGCTTCGAGTTTCATGAAAAGCTTGGTCTCGCAAGATGTTTATCAGGGCCGAACCTTCTTTCTAGGAGCAGAGATGACGTGCAGCCCGTTTCCGTCCGCTTTGATATTGACCTCGTGGCCTCATCTATTGTCAAGGTTCAAGGTAGAGATGGAATTCGATTCCAAGGTTTATTGCTTGCATCAATCTATTACCAACAGAGAATCTCCAACCTCATGGCCGACTGCGATTCCCATGCTTGACGAAGATTGAAGGATTAAAAGTATATAATCGCAGTCGGTTCTGCGACTAGGCGAGGCCGCACATACTTCGGAGCAAATAATTGTGTTCTATATTGGTATGGGACATTAGAACCCCGCTTGCATGAAGCGGAAGCATATACCCCGCCTTGGAATATCAGAAGATGCAGATAGAACTTCCATTTTACAAATCCCCTGGGAAAGTGCAGGTGCTCGCACTTGGGGCGAGGGGTTCGGTAAGGCTGCCGTTTCATTCCCGTAACGTTCCCGCGACATCTGTCAGGGTGGTACGGGCGTGAGCTTGGGGACACCTGCAATCAATAATCGGCAAGGCCGTTTCCCATGCGTTAGGCCCTGAGGCCTTGGGCGTAAATTGTCGTTTTAGGTAATTTTGGGCTCTACAGGGACGAAAAATCATCTGACAATCTTAATATGGAGGATTTGGCAGCACCAGCTGAGTCTGGGGACTACATGGATTAGATCTTTTGTATTCCGTAAAATACACCTCGATTATTAGCTAGTAAACGCGGAAAGGGAAATTACTAACGAGATCTACAGTAACAAACGCTAAGCAAAGCCGACCTGCGCAGACTCGATGACTACCATTGCAATGCCCCAGGCCAGTCCAAAAACTAGAAAATACAAGGGAAAATCCGACTACACTAACGACTTTACTATTGAATACTGAAACTAAAAAGGCTCAGACCTACATAAAAAGTGCCACAGAAAGCTATTTACATGGTGTTTGACGCAAGCTGTCGCACTCGGGACAACGTTAGTGCTCTTGAATACAGCTGAAATATACTCACTTACCGAATGCCCGGCGAATCGGCAACTCCGGTTTTCCACACAATTTACAGAGGCTCAGACATAACAACGGTCCTACCTTGATGACTGAAGCCTTATCGCTTAATCTTCTTGCATCACCACGGTGATCTAATGCACACCAGAAGTCCGGCAGCCAAGAGAGCCTCTGTTACTACCTCATCAGGTCTACTCTATACTGATTCCATTGCTATAACCCCTGCTTTGGGATACGAACGTGCTGGCGGGAACCAAGAAAGGAAAGCTTTCCAAGCTCTCATTTGTCCGTTTTGTCGTAATTCGGATAAAGGTTCTGCGGCATGGCCTGCACGCCTACGACGGATGTCGAGCTCTTGCGGCGTGAGCTAAATATGACACAACAGTAAGGAAAAAAATACATGTATCGAATCGCACTCGGAACAACTGCAGCAGTCATACCACCGTACTGTTGACCGGACACGGCAACTTGAACAGAATGTTGTCAAAATCAAGTCGAATTCAATCAGCTTTTAGGACGCGAGCAAGAAAGACGGTTTTCTTCCCGGATTTCGTTGGCCCTCACAATAGGTAAGTTGACACAGCAATCATTTACGAACGAGCCAACACAACTGTAGGTCTGAACCCAAAATCTCCACACCACCCAAGCTTGTGCATGCATGCCAGAATTCGAACCGGGGTTATTTTGCTCCAAACACCCCACAACCGTTCCAGGCGATTTTGGTTTGGTGCTCTCTGTTTTCTTTGTGCTTGCAAATATAGGTACTTGCAGGAAAAGTACCCACATCCCTCTGACGCTCCTGTTATGAGCAGACTCGCCGTTAACAACATCGCCGGTTTCATGTTTTCTTTTTCCTCGAACTCGATTTCAGATCCTCGAGCTTATCAAGGGCTATGTGAACCAATGTCGATGTGTAGGCGATTGGACCTACAATAAATATAACTAGTGTCGAGAGAATGATCTTGTGTGCCCGAAGGCTGAGAATGGGTCGCCGCTTCCTCGGGCAACCCGTGAACAATCGACACAGCATCGTATCAACACCAGCCTTGGAGCCTGAAGCCCCAAGGGCCTGATGACGATGCGAATTGATTCGAAGCTAGGTGATCGCGTAACCCTGGCCCTAGGGTGTCTATCATGATCTGAGATGATCAAATATGCTTTCTACCAGGCCATGTTACAGAATTATTTTGGATTACACAATAAATAATAATGCAACGGCGAGGCTGGAAGATTAATTCTCATTGTTTTATACAGGAGGCTTTCTGAACCCTCGTTATCCCGTCCCCGACCGATTGTATTGGGGTATTACTTTGAGATTCTGTCCAGTACAAACTCACGTTATTGGGCGAGTATCTTGAACCCTAGACACGTGCAATATGCAACGTGTCTGCGATTAACTCGAGCTTGTGATGGATGATAGGATATGCATAACAAATAGAGTTTTTGTATTTTGCCATGAGATTTACGGAATATCGCGAGTTTGAAGATGCGCATGTCTTTGCGAATTCGATACACAAATCACCACGGCCCTGGCACCCCTTCGCGTAAGAGCAAGTCCTCTCTTTCTGCGCTTTTGATTGAGTGATGCCGTTCAGGATCAGATATGGAGGGTTCATCCATGGAGAGCTTGAGCAGAGGCGGAACATTAATGGCTAGGATAGGACGGATAGATGCAGGTCAGACAACTGTTTCACACCGCATCCAGGTTTCTGTGATCTTAACATAAGTGAAATTATGATAGGATCACGGGAAAATAAACTGATATATTGATTTTCTTTCTATAGCTCTCTCTATTTTCGGGGCTTTGACTGAATAGTCTCTTCAGCGGTGGTCGTTGAACCCGGTCAGGTCGAATGTCTTAGATTCTGAGAAAATGTCTCACTTACCCACACGCCCACTCGGCCAATCCAACCTCTCTCTTAGTTCTCAAGCCTCAAACGGAAATGTTACCATATTGAGAACATCCTACCCCTCGCTCTCTCCCCTTACACCTTTTTTTCTTCTATTTTTTATTTATTTTCTCGCGCCAAAAGGCCTCGGATGTGTGATTCGAATGTTTCAATCTACAGGCACTGGGCGTAATAGGGGTTGAGCGTCGTGCATGTCAAAAGTGACGAGCAGCGGGTTGGGCCCGTATAACCAGCGCCGCCGCACTGGAGATATCGGTTTACCGGCATCTCCGAGGTGATGATAGGGGCCGTGGTCGCCGTGGAAGTGGGATCCGGGTACGCGGTGGACCAACCGGAGGGCAGTGGGATCCCCAGGCTGCTACAGATTGCCGCGATAGAGGCGGGGACGATTGGTGGGTATCGCTGGTTTTTGAAGTCTTAGTTAACAGTATCATATATATTGAGCATGGGGGTTGAGTATCTTGGGTGAAAAGGGTGACTGTCGGTGGGTTGGCTGTTGCTTACCTGAACGGGGACGGGAGTAGTGCACAGATTGAGAGAGAAGTATGTATTACAAGCGAAATAATCGACGTGAGCCCTGCAACTAGTAGCCATGGTTCTCATCGTGGTGGTACGAGTCGAGCTGGTACGGGTAGCCGTAGACGTCAGCGAGAGAGCAGTAGAGGCTAGAGCCCCGCCAAGAGCAATAGTCTTGAAGGAAACCATGTTCGGCAGTCTTTAAGCTTTGTATCTCGTGGGATTATAAAGGTTTAGATATTCAGTAAGTCAATAGCTTGTAGATCTCTGGCTACTTTTAGATACTGTCTACGTGAAACTTATCTATAGATATCGTGATAGGAGTCAAAGGGTTGGAGAGATCGCTGTATGGCTTTATATACTCCGAAGTCTCCCAGCAACTCTCCCTTGCCTGTATACATAAAATCAAACAATAGCGTCTATATATTTCGCTAATTTTCCTGCTTAGGCTGCTCACGTACAGTGCGGAATTGAATAAGGAGCCAGAGGATTATCGGATGCCGAGACGGTTCTTATGTGTATTTAATTCCGTCGACGACCACGTGTTAGGGGATGCTAAGGTTCTCCGCAGGAGAAACCCTAGCCGAAACTCGACATGTAAGGCTCTTCGCGCAATCGCTCTGCAATCGGCAATATATGTACAAGGAAGTTGTCAGATAACCTGCTTTCACGCCTGTCAGCGTCTATTGGGGGGGTGGAAATCCGGCCCGTTAGGTTTCATGTAATTTAATCTGTGCAAGCTCGCTAATCTGATCAGGATTTCGCGGCTGGTAACACCACCAAAAAAAAATAAAAAATAAAAAAAACAGGAAGATGACAGACTGAAAGCTAAGTATCTAGGATGGTTGCTGGATTGATACCTGGCTTCGATCCTACTGAGCTGTGAAAGTGAGCCGGTCGGGATCCTGAAACAGAACCAAAGTCTTAGAATGCGTTTCATATGATCAATCGTGTGAATTTGTTGCGTCTACACGTATAGCCAGGCATGGGACATATACTCGATTTAGCCTGTAGAACGAGGCGCCTAGGAACCCTAGAATCAATATCACTTGGCATACCACGAATGCACAGTCAAGGTTTATACTGGACGATGGTGTCACCCGGTTCAATAATACAACAAATATATAGCTGTTTTTTGCGTTGTTCGCGGTTACCTTATTGCACCAGCCACGAGACCTTTTACAGTAAGTACCACAAAGCCGCAGAGACTCATGGATATTCGTTCTAACCTGGTCAAGGAGATCGCGCATGCATCTTATGTGATAGCCTATATTACCGACGAGAGGCACCTATCCCGAGGAGGAAGTCGGAGCCGAGTCCGAAGAAGCAAACGGCCCGGGTCACGCAACTACATTGCCTTTGCAGTATGACGACGCTTCAAACCTTGCATTGCCCGAAGAATGTTTTCGCGAATTTTTTTTTTTTCGATTATTGTTGATTAAATATATCACCTGCTATGCATGAGAGGGTGAAAATCTGATACTAGTATGTGCATAGTCCAAATTTATCACACAAGGAAATTTCTGCGAAATATCAGTACAAGCCGAAGTTCATTCCTGTAATGGTTTCCGACTGGTATCGATTTCTATTAATGCTCAACTAAAGAAACATCACGTAATCCAATGCAGGACCTTCAATTTATACAAGGTTTAGAATGCGGTCTCGTAAATAGACCTAGTTATCTTTTTTCTTGGAATTCCACAACAATGATAGAAATTCTGTAGAAATTTAGTGAGGAAACTTCGCGTTAGCATCCTTAGCCTTAGCCAGCTTTGCCTTTAGTTTGACCATCTTGTCTGCCGGAATCTTCTTAATCTTTGCTTTCGCAAGGGACGATGATTTCGGGTCCAACTCCTTGTCAACATCAGCGACTAGAAGAAAATCATCTGCGTCGTCGCGTTTGACTTTCTGAGTCGGCTGATTATCTGTACCCAAGTTGGCATCGGCGTCAACAGCCGGGGGATCGGATTTAGGACCAGTGCCAGATTCGAGGATGAAAGGTACGCATCCACCATAGGGACCGTTGAGAGCATAGTTCTCACATCGAAGCATGCAGACGTTTTTAACTCCGCTTTTTCCGTACGTTCCGGTGCATTTCTGATCAACGGGAATGGTAATGGTCAAAGGGAAGTCTTGAAGTACCCCGCCAGGATTAACTGAGTTTTCCTTCATGGTTCCTGGGACGTTGTTTGCCTCTGGAATAGTAAGCCAGGATCCCCAAATCGTTGCGGTACCCATGGAATCAATTCGACATCTATAAGGTCCAGCGCCGTCGGGGCCGATTTGGTGGACCATTATCCTCAACCACCCGCCAGCCGTGGCTTTAGGGATCTTCTTCACATCGGCCAAGCCGGCGGTCAACTGTTTCCAGCCAACTAAATCCCTTGCTGGGTACTGATAATACTGCGTGCTTTTCTTATTGCTATCGGATCCCTCGTATTGAGCTTTGTACGCAGGTTTGGTCGAATAGTAGTTGTTGAGGACTTGGATACTGGAGCCACAACCGGTACTCCACCAAGTTCGCTTTTTGCCAAACCACGCGGTCCCAGTCGTGGCGGGAACGATAGGATTACCAAAGACGGTGGTATCCTGTTGGAATGGCAATCTGCTGGTGCCATCACGAGGCGTGGAAGCGTTATAACCGAGAGCGTTGCCGATAATACTCTTGTCGACGTCTCCGATAACCGTCGTGAAAGCAGCGTGGGCGGAAACCTGAGTGGCGAAAGCTAGGATTGCCGCCGCGGTCACAGCGTTCATTGAAATATGCATCCTGAATGAATGTGGTTCTAACTTGTTAAGACGTCAATATCCTAGAAAACGAACATAGAAGCTGTGAATGAGTGTGATGCCGTCTGGCTATTGTTGCGTCGAGTGACCTGGGGTAAGGAAAGACTGCAGCTTGAACAAGCTGATGAGCGGCAGGGACTGGCAACGAAGTCAAGGGTGCTGCCTATATATCTTTCTATACATTAGCGCCTGGATGAGGAGTGTCGAGCCGTTTAGATGATTTTAACCTCTAGCTAGTCAAAAGGCGCCTTTCAGACCCACGAAGAAATTGTTCTGGATTTTGATATATGCACATGTGCTGGGCAAGGCGTGAGCATACTTAAATTGTAAATTTTCTCTATCCTTAGCTTCATATTATCCTAAGATGTTCACTAAAATGCAACTAGCTACAATTTGGAATAAGCAAAATTTTGAGCAGTATTTCTAAGATTCAACTGTCTCCTTGAAAATTCGAAAACATCTCAATAAAGTTGCCAACAGGTAGACCAATATTTGTGACTGGATCTGCTGGGACGCAAAGCTATCCGAAAGATACGATCCAATGGCAGCATATGCCAAATCGGTTATGGTGTCGATACGAGCATCCCGATGCGCACAGTCCTCGCTTAAAGGATAACTGGCCGGATGTCCGAGCCGCTTCTTTAGACTGCACTGAGAGCGAATCCTGCCTCGCTCCATGTACACGCCATCAGCGCGTGAGTTTTGAATTTAAATTGCTTGATAAATCAATACAGAATCTATCATTTGTCACACGGATTGGCTTTTGAGCGAATTAGCGCGGCGTCGAGTTAGGTAATTCCAATAATAGTATCTTTTGTGAATTCGAGAAAGTAGCTTGGCATGCCAATATAACAGTCAGTTTCGCACCATTTTCCAGATCATGAAGAACATACTCAAGTATACTGCCTCTCGATGCGTCGAAAATTTCCCGAGCTAGATCTATCGAGGGGCCGTTCTTATGTTGACTGGTGCCTCGATACGTTGTGTTGTCATGCATGCAGACAACTCTTGAGCTTCATAGAACGTGCCTAATACATGATCACTGGATACGAGATGAACATGGTCATATGAGCTTATGAGCTCCAGTGAAGCTAACGGCGATTCGATATCCTAGTCTCGTCACAAGTTGATATTTAATTCACAATCACTATCAAATCAGGTAATCACTCAGATACATCGCATTTAGGCTCTATTCATACTTGGACCTTGATTCGCTTACTCTCAGAATTCTCCGGAGACAGACGGAGCATTCCAAGATTCCAGAGGTTGCATTGGACGTATGCCAGATGTATCTCAGGGATTCTCGTGCAAACAGTAGATTTCATTGGATCTCTATAGGTACGAAATGGTGATAGCATGACTTGATAAGAGCGCACTCTTCTCGATCGTTGCCGTATTCTCTATAGCCTCGTGGACAGGAGATGACCGCCTGATTCTTGGTGTTGTGGTAGCCTGAGGCTAAAGATGTATAAGTAGAGGAGGTTCGGACGGTGAGGTTAACTTCGACGCTTGTACCTAGGTCTGGATCTCGGGATACTTTTATTTCCTTTATATGGAAAAAGTTGCTATAAATATGGAAGGTGGAGATTGGGTGCTTAAGTAGACTTGCTCGGGGACATACGACAATCCACTACCAATATAAATGCTCGTGCTATGGAGCTATATATCTCGGACCAGGGATGTTAATGTTCATGTTGCGGACCAATACACGATGATCAAGGACGAAATTAATAAAGCCGAGCTCACGACACCCGAATATCAAGTTTACTTCTGACCGAGAACCTTGGTTTTGATACGATTATTACTCTAATAGACGACCTGCGCGATATGCCAACAAGCCGATAAATTGTCCAGCAAATAATCGAGGATTCTGCGCACTAAAGCATTTTATGGAATCGATCTCGAGATGTCGTGAAGTGATATACCCATAGATCCGGACACTGTGCTATATATGGGAACTCCTCAAAATATAACAATATAATAACAGAGAGAAACTGATGACGAGGATAACAGATAAAACAACAATGCCTGGATTTGGTTATGCGACAACGATCTGGCCTGAGCTCGAACTTGCAATTTGGAGCCTTTTAAGTATTCAATATCCCTTTGACATAAGAGATACAATATATTATTAATCGCAATATATTTTTATATGTCTAGCTAATGCAAATTGCATAATCTAACGTTTACATCCATGCTTGTCTTCTCGTTTTGATTCGTTTGGATACAAAATCATACTCACAGACGTACGACTTCCTCTGAATGGTGCATTGCCACGCGCACATATGCTAGTCAAGCTTCCTCTCTTGTACCAATAATCCAATAACAAAAGCAGCAGCAGCACCTAATAGGGTTACACCTATAAATTCGCAATTAGTCCGATCGTTCCCCTCTTGGTAGTGTATACGAGGAAACATACCGTATGAATATTTCAAGCTGGTGACATAGCTTGAAACCACGATCTCGCGGAGATTCCCCTTCAACGAGCCTATATACTCGACGTCCTTGATCGCTCTTTCGATAATCTGTCATTGCAATAGCAACCGTTAGCAACTGCGATTAGAATTTCCGCCAGTAAAAATAGCAACTCACCTTCTCACTCCCGGGACCTGTCAATTTCTGCCCTAAAATCTTCCCAACCGCATTCTCTAGCACCACATTAACAAGACTAACCCCGGCGACGGCTCCAATATTACTCGATAAATACAACCCCGTCGTCGCCACCGCGTAATACTCCTTCTCCAACCCTCCGGTCATAGCCACAAAGCTCGCTGCTTGGGAAAGCCCCATACCGAACCCTCCGGGAAAGATATACAACGATTCAAGGAAACCAGTATGACCGTTCCACCGAAGAATAAGCAGTGTCGAAGCCAGCGTGGATATCAAACCCGAGAACGTGAGGAGGAGCTTATACCGTCCTGTTCTCCTAACAGAAATACCAGTAATCAACCCGCCGATGACGTTACCCACGACAGCGGGGATTAATTGTGCGCCGGCAGCTGTAACGGACGAGTTTCGTGTGATTTGGAAGTAGCGGGGTACGGTGTACATTATTCCTATCTGAGAAACTGTGGATAGTCCCAGCGAACCGTAACTTGTCGCAATGTTATTTTTGCGGAGTAAGTACAGTGGGAATACTGGCTCTGCGGCAACGTATGTTTCGACCAAGCAGAAAGCTAGTAGTACAACGAGTGATAGTATTGAGATTCCAGTGATGTACGGCGAGCTCCAGGGAAGCTTTTGCCCGCCTAGGTCGAGTACTAGAAGGATGCCAGTTATCCCAGCGGCAAGCAAGGTGGAGCCTAGGAAATCGATACGTGATAGCTTGGATTTGTGGTTTTCGTCTGGATTTGACGTTTTCGTATCATGCAGTCTTACAGCGACCAAGAGAGCTGCTATACCAATGAGAGGAGCTTGTCCACCGAATGACCTATACGCAGTAAACATACCAAAATTGGTTTCTAGACTCTTAACAAACCCGTAGCTCTTAATATCTGTACGCACCATCTCCAGCCAATTGTGTCTGTGAGGTAGCCCCCAAGGGGCCCACCCAAGCTCCTACCCGTTGTAGCTGCAATATTGACATACGCCCTCCAAGCGGCTACTTCTCTCTGCGGCACGAGATCTGTGATCAAAATGCTAACGAGGGCCATCATTCCAGCTCCACCGATCCCGCTGACCGCTCTTCCTACGACGACTCCGGTGAGGGATAATGCAACACCACTGTACAAGCAACCGATTCCAAAAAATGTATAAGAAATCAAGAGCATCGATTTACGGCCGTATATATCGCTCAATTTTCCGTACTGTTTCAATTGTGTCGAGTTCAAGATGTTAGCAAAATACCACACTAACTAGCACACATGGGTGTTCCGTCGCAATTGGGATTTTTTGAATACGTGAAAATGCAACTTACCAAGGGCTGCAGTGCGCACATGCTCAATAAGTACGCTGTAACTAGCCAACTAGCATCATCTAGACGCCCAAATTCCGAGGATATAACCCCATTAGTCGCCAAAACGAACGAGCCGTCCGCATTGGAGATAAACACGCCTATACAAATCGCAATCGATCGTCAATAATCGTTCTAACGATAACAATATCGCAATCCAGAGTTAGAATGCCCAGGTATCCATACCGAGTAACAACACTGCTATAACCTGCGCTGGAGTACCGCTTTGTCTCGGTGTCTCGGGAGCGTCGTCATCGTTCTTGGGACCATTGAATAAACGTGATTCTTCGTCAGCGTCTAAAAGTGAGGAGGTAGAATATCGAGCCCGTGATCCATCGCTTGAGATTGAGACTGTGTCTATTTCGGACTCTGCTACTGATGGTGTCTTTTTGGAGGTCGAGGGATCGTTGAGGGTGCCATAAGTTTTGGATTTCTGGGGTGGCTCTGTTTCCGACATTGTGCCTGTAATTACGACTCTCTAATGTTATCGGTTCTGCGTAAATCCAAAATAAAAACTGTAAATTTAATAGAAATTATATGACATATACGTTAATGGAGAGATAAATGCGAAGTATCTTGTATCAAAACGAAAGAAACTTTTTTTTTTTTTTCATTAAGCAGCGTGAGGGGAGTCACAAGAAATGCCAGGCCTTTTGCACCGCTGCCAGGAACGGACTCGAACGGCTTGGATCACACGTGGGCGACCTCAAAGACCCTGGCCAGCGATAGGCTATCGCCGAAAACTCGGGAATCGGAACTCGGGTCGCCTGGTTGTTGGTTTCCAGGTATGTATTTGGGAGTCGCTATCCAGGTTCGTGGGTGGACCAACCGTCAGCAAAAAATTGCGTGACGCAGGGCAATGTAGCACGCAATTGACAATATTTCAACAAACGGGACTTTTGGGCCGATACGGAGGCGCCGCTAGAATTTGTAAAAAAAATTTAGCCTCGGAACGATGTGCGAGCGGGCGCTCGAGGCAAATGCGACCTGATACTTAATTATATGGTGGAGATGCGCTCAATGGCCTCTTGGTGCTACATTGGTACACCTGCGTATATTGAGGGGTAGTGGGGGCGACATCAAGCTTATCAATCACTCGGACAGATTTTTCTGGAGGTTGGAATAGGATCCGAAAGTTCGGAGACCCTGAGCAGGAGTGCAGTCACAGCGTGCATATGCGTCTAGATTTCTTGGTATATACCAGCAGTATTAAGTACAGATTTTTTTTCCATTGCGCTCCGTTATGCTTTTGGTGGTGGCAAGTTTACTTCCTTTTCGCCTTTTTGCATGCAGGCATTCCCTGATTTTTTTTTTTTTTTTTTGATGTACATTCTTCACACCCAGTGGCTCCAGTGAACTCCATGCCTCGTGTAACTCGAGGCATCTTGTGGTCCTTCGGCATCTAGAATGTATCCTGTTTCACACCGATCGAATCTGACTGATTCTTGATGATGGTAGAATGAATCATAATCGGCATGCAGGGCATCCGGAAGGGATTCTACGTCCCCATCTGGATGTAATCTTTCCCATGGTTTTATGCATACTGCACCCTTGCAAGATTTTAAGACTAGAAGAAGCGAGTCGAGTCTATCGATCACTCGAGTGAGAGGTGCGCCAAGAATTGTAAGGTTCTCATCATGGTCGCTGTAGCCCGGATGAATATTGCGAAGTTGATGCGGGTCGTTCTGTGATGTAAAATATTATTAACTTGACACGAGAGATCTCGAGAAGAGCTCGAGGCTTGTACTTACAATCAAATCGTAAAGTTGATGCTCGTTGTTACACCAAACAGAATAGTATAGGTTGTAGTTTTCGCCAATGATCCTCACCGACTTGTAGGTGTTATTCCAGAACAAGGTCCCGCCGTAACTTCCCTCTTCGACTGCGAATCCCCAATACTCAACATTTACATGCTCGTGGCGTTTCGCTTCCTGTTCTTTCTTTTCGAGTGGAATCGCTGCGCCGTCGAAATCTTCTCGCAAAGGAATTCCAGCGATTCCAAAGATCGTAGGTGCAACGTCAATATGTGTCGTCACTGCCTTCGAGATTGCGCCCCCAGTAATACCGGGTCCGCGAACAATAAAGGGAACACGAATATCGTCTTCGAAACCGCATTCTTTCCCGGGATTTAAGCGATGTTGGCCGACATGGAACCCATTGTCAGAGGTATAGAAAATGTAAGTATTATCTAGTTGACCGTTTTCTTCTAGACGTTTGAAGAGACCATCTACGAGCTCGTCGACGCCCTGGAGAGCTCTAAGTCGCTGGCGGTAGTAATAGTCGTTATGGTCAACCCATGTCTTGTTGAGCTGAGGGCGTTCCGCGATCCAGTTGACACCAGAGGGCTATTTTTGACATTTATTAGCTTTCAACTTGGTATGAATATCAGCTGGACAAGGCGACAAACTTTATCTGGATTGAAACGCGGTGTTCTTGGGACTTTGGCATTAGGTAACAGGTGCTCATGTCGTTTCAGCGGGACTGGTTCGCTAAATTTGACCTTGTCTATCTCGTTGATATCGCTGATATCACCTTCGACGTTGCTGTGGGGAGCAACTGGTGCAACACCAAAGAAAAACGGTTTGTCGGCTGCAATTGCATCGTCCAAGAGCGCATTTGCCTTGTCAATGAGAATATCAATGGTATGTTGTCCCTTGTAAAGGATTGGAGGGTCGTGGTTGCGCTGATAGGCAGGATTTAGATAGTTATAGGTCCACGGGTCTAAAAGGAAATCTGACGCGGTGAATCCCTTGACGTGAGGATTGTTGTAATTCCTTGTCGTGTGGGCATTGAACAGTTTCCCGGTGTAATAGGTATTATAGCCAGCTTCCTGAAGCCATACAGGAAGAAAGTTCTCGTTGAATCCTTGGGACACAAATTTTGGATAACCACCTTTGGACAATTGTAAGTAATTGACCCGTTCCCCGATCTTGCAAAAGAATGTACTTACCATGTGGAGGGTTCACGTCAGTGACGTTTGTATTGTGAGCATGTCTTCCCGTCCACAGACTAACTCTGGATGGGCAGCACAGTGCAGTTGTGACAAAGTGGTTTCGAAACAAGGTTCCCTTATTTAACAGATGTTTTTGAACATACGGTAGATAGTCGAGAGAGTTCATCTCAATATCCTGATCGTCCGTGAGAATAAAGATAATATTGGGCTTTCGGGGAGGTCCGCCCTTAGAAGTCCCCTTCACACTGGGTGAAACAAAGTCGAGCGGTTTCTGGTCATTGCGAACGTCGGTCCACGGAATAGCAGCAGCCACTCCAGCGTACAATAGAATATCTTTCAGTCTGAAGCTTGCCATAGTTCAGAAGTCAATTGGTGAATCTCATTCCCCGAGTTCCAAAGATACCGGTATTCTCTGGAATCCAAAAACAGCGCGCCAATTTATACCCGTCCCGTGTCGATAGCATGCTCCCCAAGTACTTCGTTGCCCGCCATCGGCAGCCGGTCGTCTTGGCTGCTTCAAACCATGAAGCCTCGATATAGCTTCCCATTGGCCAATTAAGGTCGCACGGAGTATGGTGAAATTGTACGGCAAGTGCTACCCGGCCTTTCGGCCGTGGGATGGTCATTTTATAGGTGGGGTGCGCGATTCGACTGGCCGCAGCTGTTGCATTTTCGAGCGCGAGCGGTGTTGCGTGTTGTGAATGATCGAATATGTGGAGAAGATGGCGACATCGCGCAACGGTTCCTCGGCGAAAATATCAGAGTTTCTGAGCGACGGCCATGTTAAATATTAATGATATTAGAGGGCGATATCATCATTTTCTTCGATGCACCGGTATGCCGATTAAGTTTCCCGTCTCGGTCTTGTCCGCTGAGTTCGGCCCTTAACTAACATTAGTTTGTCTAGCGAGACGAGTCCTCGAGTTGGACCGTTTGATACCGCGTTCCTGTCATGCCGTGACAGCTGCAGTGGCAGCTTGGCTCGATGGAGAGAAGTTTCCGTGGGATATACTAATACACAAGTATTTAGATATCGGGAATAAAATACTAATGGCATACATGCCTCGGGGTGTATTTGGCCCACTTTCGTAACAGCGGTAGGAAGCGAAGCAATTTGAAGTGTGGTTCATGAATTCATAGTTAGCTCACGTAATTAAAGTCCAGCATACGAAGTATAGTGAACGAAAGTGGACACAAGGGTATAAGACGTTTTACATGTCATACAATTCAAAAAATTAGACATACGATTCAGAAATCAAACATACACAATTCAAAAACGCCACCAAAAAATAGCAACTAGATTTGTCTGGTAAACCAGAAAACAAGATGCCAAATTCTCCAGTACGCGGACTTCGTATCCACTTTGCGCATCATATTGCCATTCTAAAGACCGAGCCGGGGTAAATTTTATTTATTTAAATGATCATTAACGATTTAAACGCAAATTAATTAGGCCGCAGGGAAAGAAAATATACGACTGGTATTCGAGTAGGGATTGAACTCTTCGCATACTTCTTCAGCGAAAATAAGTTCGCACTGTCCAAGCTGTAATGCACATCCTCCATTGATTGCTCGGGCAAAAAAGTCTGTTGCAGAGGGTGCTTGTGGTGGACCGGCCTATCTGGGTTTTGATCCGATCTATATCTTATGGATTGTTCTACCAGCATGAAAGATGTTGAGTTCAATTTAGGATATTATATTAGGTTATATGTACTCCATAGATCCAAATAAGTGGCCAGTATTGATAACCCGGCTAGAATTTATCGAGTATTAATTGTTATAGATATCGTGCGTCGACAATGTTTTACGATCGAGATGGACAAGATACATACCTAGGTATAGAAAATATGCGGAGTACCAATTTATATCACTAACCTAGCGAGGCTAGAGTATATAGCATGTTATATTAGATTATTTGTACCAGCAAGTGCCCAATTGAGTTCGAGGCTATCAAGTGAGCCAGATTGCATTGCACACACCTGCAGGTACAACACTATGTATTGTTACACAAGCACCATCAATCAAAAGCCGCAACGGCGTGTACGCGCAGTCCACACGCCCAATATAGTATATGTTAAAACATTATTATCATAAGAATACATAAACACACCCGAGGAGACAATACTCGGTAATGCCTCCATGACCAATACTAGAATTACACACTCTTGAACTACCAGTACCGTGGTACTAGAGCAGTTCGAATAACGTTACACAGAGAACACCGATAAGCTCAATCATAACAAGGGATCCTTCGAGCTATCAGATTAAAAATAACGGGTTAGAATTTTATGCGTTTCGTGACCAACTGGGCCAAATGTATCATTCATTTGGGCGTAGGAAAATTTACCTTGGGTGCCGCATCTGGGCTGTTCGATCCCGATCCTCCTCCTCCTGAAGACCCCAAAGATCCTGTCGACTGCGGTAGGGATGTCGTTCGTCGGGGTGACTGTCGGTAATAGTTAATTTATTGTTTCGAAAAATCCTTCAAGGGAAAACTTACTGGAATACCGTCATCCCCGGCACCGCCCCCACCGCTTCCACCGCCAGAGGAATCAAACCGTCTCACGTCTCCTACTTGAGAGCAGATGTACTGCAAGCTCGATACAGTGCCTACAACCGCTGGCCAGTACTCTGTCGCGAACGAGTAGCATTCCTGCGCACTCTTATCTCTCGAAGCACCAATATAATTCGTGTTGGCATCGTAACAGAAAAAGCTAGCCTTATCCGACACGTCCCCTCTGACGAACTGGCTCCACCTAGAGCATGATTGGATGACATTGTCGATACTGTTGCAAAGACTACTGCCTTGCGACATCGTCTCTCGCACATCGCCCTGTGTCGAGCAGTAACCGACAAGATCGAGAGACAGGAGCTCTTTGGCTAGCGAGGTATCGGCCGTCTGCGCGTAAGTGAAGCAACTGCTGTATAGTCCGTCGAACAAATCCGGTCGATAAACATCGGTGCTGTAGCATGCGCAAACCGCCAGTCCGTACTGCCCACCGAGTCCGTTGTAACCATTTGCCGAACAGTACGATTGTACGGACGACGCCTGGGTACACGCCGCGAAACCCGCTTTCAAGGTGCCCCGAATGTCACCCGCGGAGTGACACATTCCTAGAAACGTGGCGAAACCAGATGCGAAAGCCGGATCCGTCCCAGCGTAGTTGTAGCATTGCGAGATGTAGCCGTCGACTTCGCCTGGGTTGTAGACCCCTTGCTCAGGATAACATGCGCAGTACGGCAGACCCGAGGTCCCACCGACTTTGAAGTAACCCGCGTCGGAACATTGTTTGAATACCGTCGATACCCACTGGCAGGCATATTGGCCCGGTTGTTGACGTGGGGCGAGTCCCTTAGCGTATCGTATGTCCGGTGCGGCGGTGATCGTGGCTGGAAGCGCTCGGAGGGGCTGTTCAAAATTGAACTTTTCGTTTGTTGCGCGAGCGAATGGTGACTGCGAGAGCAGAAGCGAGATCGCGATCGCACGACGCATCTTCGCCTTATTTGGTAGAAATTATACCTGTACGGATGCAGGAAAATGCATACCAAACAGCACAGGAAGGCTGAAAGGAAAATTGTGCATTCCGTGGCGCATAATCTCGTTTTAAAGGGATACCAAGATACTCAAACCAAGCTTTTCGGTCGTGCAAGACCCTCCAAGAGTGGCCCTTGTTGGCAGCCTAAATTGAAGGACTTTGGCAGCGATCCTCATCTGATTCATTGGTGAGGGACTCCTTTGGGTCCGTGTTTGTCCTAGCGGAGCTTCATTCGATGTCATAACGTTATTCGATTATCTCGGCAAAACAAAGATTGATGCTTGACGTCAAACCAACGACTCACTGGTCCAGTGCTTGCCAAGTCGCATGTTTTAAGTGTTTCAATACTTCTCATATTTCGAATATTTCGTCAACATTGCGGGCGCGGGTAACTCGTCTGCCGCCGCTTCATTCCATTCGTACCTTTCGATCTTCGAACCCGCGGAATGTCCGAGAGAGAAACAATCTTACAAACTTGCTGAATAGCATACCCTTGTTAGATCGAATTCTCGGTAGGCATTTGCTTGCTTGTGCCAGGTTCTGGACCTGGTCAACAAACACCTGGTAATCGATCTGATTGCTACTCAGAATTCTCATGCGGGGCCGAAGGTACCGTATCTTTGTCAGCGCGTTTTTATTCCCGAAAGCATCAAAATATGACAAAATATGACAGGTGTAAATCACATTTTATTAAAAACTACATTTATGTCGGCATGATGCATGATTGCCGTGCTGCAAAGATTCCTCCCGCCACTATGAGGCAATCGATAAAACCCAGAAATTTCGCTTATCTGAGAAGCAAAGCTTAGAGCTCTGATGATTGGTCTGTCCCAATCCTCAGATTTACTTCAAAGGCAGGAAAATCTGTTTTCTCCAATGCAGACCCCTGTCCATCTAAGGAAATAATCCCACACTGCAGAATATATTATGAAGCAGCAGATGTAGGATAGCTTGGTTTTGTGATCGCTCGTGTTTGATATCGATGTGTAAATGAGCCTACCCTAGCTCTGCAGCCCTGTGCTGGTTTACGAGGAGGTTAGGACGAAGGAGGCAAGTGGAATCTTATTATTAGTCAACCGGGCTTTATCAGCGTTCTAAATTTGACTTAGAATCTTAATTGGTTTGGTAATCCAAACATCAGATCTCTTGTTCCAGATTTTCCTTTATTTGTGAGGCATACCTTTAAGTTGGTGGAATGGCTGGTCTGGTTTGGTGAGGTCTTAGGAACAGCTAACTGAACTACTTAGAAGCTGCGAACCGCATGCTTTCCAACCGCAACCTCTATTCTTCTCCATTCTTTGGGTTTAACTCTGTTGAACTCAACATTTCTTCCACAATCTGCGTCGCGATGATTCGATCAAACTGCGATCCCGATTCTGAGATATCCGAACGCCAACCTTTAATTGGAGACCAAATTACTTCGGACTTAAGAAGTTATGACTCAACCCCAAAATCGGCCCCTCCAATAATCGAGCCGCAAGACGAGGACCGACAGAACGAAGAGACCAACGGAGACGACAGCGACGACGAACTACCACCAAAGCTGCCTCCTGGCTTCTGGAGTGTTGTTGCTTGTCTCATGATTGGTAGGACCTCCGATCATATGAATGAGCACTGGACACTCTTTTAATTCTCCGTATATTTAGGTGTTATTGTTGCGAATGCAGACACTTCGTTAGTGATGGCTACTTTTGGCCAAATTGGAAGCGAATTCGATAGACTTGACGATGCAGTAAGCTTTTCCTCTTGATCAATTGAAGGGACTAAAGATACCCAAGATTGACCATCATTCTGTAATTCTAGAATTGGTTGATTGTTGGCTATCAAGTTGGACTGCTCTCGACTCAGCCCATGGTAAGTGTGGCGTAACCCCATCACAAGTGTGGCAATGTGTACAGAAAGTCTAATAAATAGTGACACAGTATGGGAAACTTAGTGATATATTTGGAAGAAAGGCTCTCTTGCTTTTTGCTTATACCCTGTTTACCGCTGGATGTCTCTGGATGTGGGTTCTGGAGTTTGACCTATGATTGATATAGAGCACTGACGACAACGACAAATAGTGGTACTTCGACTGAATTTTGGCATGTGGTTGTCGGTCGAATCATCTCAGGCATAGGAGGCGCTGGAATGGTGTAGGTCTCTAAATTGCTAAATGATAGTTGATTTGCTAATTTGGGGATTCAGTTCGGTCGTATCCATTTTGTTAAATGGTTGGTGTACTCAATTTGAACAATGACACGAACTAAATCTTTTTGCTGACATATGAACAATCTTAATCAGATCTTGTACCTCTCCGGGATCTCGCAGCGTGGAGGAGCTATGTCTACATCGCAGCCACGGTTGGAAGATCCTGTGGAGCACCGCTCGGTGGATTGATGATTGATACCATCGGATGGAGATGGTCATTCCTCGGACAGGTCCCCTTGGCTCTTCTGGCTCTGGTGATGGTCTATTGGAACCTCAACATCACTCACAAAGGCAAACAACCACAAAATCAAACCTTACGCCAGCGTTTCCAACGAATAGATTTCCTTGGGGCGATGAGTCTTGCGGCCTCCTTGACTCTACTGCTCGTATTCTTGGACGAAGCTGGTAAACGAATGACATCGACCAATGTACTTCTCATCGGGGCAGGTATCGGATCCGTGCTGTTAGGAATAGCCTTCCTTTTCATCGAGGCCTATGTCGCTAAGGAACCCATTTTATCGGTCCAAGTCCTTACAAACCGTGACGTCTTTTCAGTATACTCGATTATCAGTTTGGTAACTGGTAGCCAGATCTCGGTATGTGTGACCAAGACAGAACGCGCTGAAATTCACTTCTAATCCACCTAAACTAGCTTGTCACCACCATTTCAATATACTTCGTAATAACACTCGGAGTATCCAATGCAAATGCTGCAGCTCGCTTGATCTTTGGCAATATCGCTCACGCAGCTGGGGGACTCATGGCCGGGATACTCATCCGACGGTAGGTAACATTCTCCCTCCAAGCTACGAAATACTCTGGACTAACCACTCTTCTCCTCACCGAAAAAAGTACCGGTCGCTATAAACGCTACCTCATTCTAGCTGTAGCTGTATCTACCGCTTCGCTCTTCCTCATCACGCTCCGCTGGCGTGGCAACACAAATATCTTTGAGACCGCATACCTCGCCCCCGCGGGCTTCGGTGTCGGCATGGTCAATACCGCGGCTTTCATTGCCCTATCAGCAAGTGTGAGCCCCAAAGATCAAGCCATGGCGACCTCCGGGTTCTATCTCAGCGACAATCTCGGATTCATTGCCATTAGTAGTTTGGCAAATGCCGTCTTGCAGCTTGCGCTCGATAGGAGACTTCATGCAGGATTGAGTGGTGTTCCCGATCGGGAGCAGGTAAGCTCACTCCATAGACTCCGATTTGATGCTTTCAAAGTTTCTGAGACCTAATAATCATGGGGTATATCCAGATCATCCATGATGTAATGACGAGCATTTGGAATATAGAAAGTCTGCCAGGTGATATCCGCAAAAAGGCAGTGAAGGCATTCGTAGAGGCGTTGCAGTGGGATCATGGTAGGTTCGCTCAAATTGAATATTCTTTTACACCACTAACTAAGGCCGTGTCTTAGCTTTATCGACAGTAGGCTACTCAATAGCATTACTCATTGCCGTCACTTTCCTTCGAGAATACAGCTTTGATGGTCGATGATTGGTATTAATAATAGACTTGAGGGAAATAAAAGGCTTGGGAATAACAAGGGGGTTTTCAAATGATACCCAATAAATAATACAAAAATAGAATTTCAATCTTAGGATACAGGCTCTCAGTATTGTAAATGTATGAAAAGAGTGACAAGTCAACTAGTAGTGATCGCATCGGCGTTCCCCGCCGTGTTGGGACTGTTATCTTTTGGATATCCTTGTCGATAATCGGCAACTCGCCGGGCCGGCCGAATAATTACAGTTCTCCAGCATAGGCTCGGCTCGTGAACTCGGAGATATTGCAATCTTATCGATCTGTCTGGATCCGTCGATGTACTTGCATTGGAGAATTCCAGGTTCATGCTTAAAGACCGCTGATTGGTCCGACCACTAACCATCCCCAGATCCTGTAGCTTTGAATTAACTTTCAACCAAAATCCTAAACAAGTATGAAGCTCATTACGCTCCTAGTATTCACAGCAACCAGCTCGGCCCAATACGGCCAATCCCTCGAAGACCTCCCAAAACTCGTCGACAACGCCACAGCATCATCATCGGGGTTGGAAAAATATGTTCTCCAGCCGCTTCCGTACCCCTACAATGCGCTGGAACCGCATATATCCGAGCAAATCATGAAACTCCACCATTCAGCACACCATCAGGCGTATGTTAACAATCTGAATACGGCCTTAGAGCAAGTGGAAGTGTTTAAGACGGGCGGAAAACCTGTTGATAAGGAGCGGAAAGCGGGACTGGAAGGAACAGTGAAGTTTAATCGAGGGGGACATATTAATCATTCATTGTTTTGGAAAGGGTTGGCGCCGGTATGAGAGTTTGGGATTCCGACCGTGGTAGATTAACGTTGAGCTAACGTTAAGCTGTGTGGTTGAGTAGGCTGGTACGCCGGATAGTAAACCACAAGGAAAACTACAGGAGGCGATCGTATCCCGGTTTGGAAGTATTGAAAAATTCGGCGAAGCTTTCTCGAATCTTGTTTTGCAGAAGGTAAAAGGAAGCGGATGGGGTATGACTGATATCCATTGTATAACACCCTATATATCTGGATGAAAACGCTGAAAATATGATCGGCGTATAGGTTGGCTGGTCTGTAACGTCGACACGAAGAAGCTGTCCTTTGAGATAACAAAGGTAGGAAGATTCCTAATATGTTGCTGCGAGAGTGTGAACTGACGCGATTCGGATATCCAGGATCAAGATCCGGTGGAATTGCCCGAACTCGTGGTTTTTGGAATTGATATGTGGGAACATGCATACTACCTGCAGGTATGAACCAGTAGCCTCGTTTCCTCCATCGCATAAACTGATATTTAATATCTGTCGAAAATAACATTTGATAACATGGCAGTACTATAATAATAATAAGAGCTATTTGAAGGCGATATTTAATGTTTTGAATTGGAAGGAAGCCGACAACAGAAATCTCGCTTGTTTGAATCATTGAGAAATATGTTTATGTTTCTTGAGTAACTTTGATATCATTCCTTTGTCTTGAGATTTCGCTTTGTCTTGAGATTTCGAGGTATGGGTTGTTGATGATGAACTGGTAGATTTTGCACGTTTTCGCATGACGATTTCGTAGTCTCGTTGGGCTTGATAGAAACGTTCGATGACTCTGGGGTCTACATTTGTCAAGTCGAGTTTTGTGCATGTGTCGTCGGAATATTCGGACCAGGAGCTCGCGGGTCGCTCAGGGTATATAATGGTATCCTTCGGGCGTTTGTCTTCAGATAACTTTTCCATTTTTCTTGAACTAATTGGCAAATAAATCGATATCTGATGACCTGTTTAGCGAATATTACAATTTTTGTGGAACTAATTTATAGAAGATGCTTCCTCCTAGTTGAATATCGAAGAGTAGGAATGATGCAGTTTGTATATTTATATTATATTCTTCGGCTCTTACTTCGATCCTAATACATGTGATACTTGTGTATAAAAACCTCGGTGGTCGTCTTATCAGCTGCAAATTTGGATCATTCATTGAATTTTTATGGCTACGGGTAGATACACGGCGTCTCCTCAATTTTCCATCTCCGGGATGCCGTTCCATTATATGCAGTTACCTTATCATCGGAGACACACCGGCATAATAGGAGCTACGATCATTGCTCATGCGCATATTCTAGCTGACTAATCGAAGAGTAATATAACGTTATGGATTATCGCATGTGCAACCAAATACTCAGAATTGCCTCGTTGATCCTCTTCATGATACCAGTAGATGAATTTATCCATGCTGTCCGAATTTGGCATGTCGTAACACCTCTTTTGTTAGTGGTGCAAGCATTTGTAACTTGTGGAATCCATGTAACTCGCTTCGATCCGAACCCCAAAGTTTTGAGTTAGGAAGCGAAGTACTAAGAGAGCGCCAGAGCGCTAGTCAATCTGATAACAATTTTGGTCACTTTTCATGCCATTTTCCCATCACAAATAGTTACGTCATAGCACCAGTCAAAGTCCAGTGGTGTGTATTCAAATCTTCAATAATAAGCGACCAGTTTTCCCCAGATTTATTGCCAACACATTCCGAGAACGATATACCACACTAGTGCTAGCGCTGCCTTTGTGATTATGATGTGATGCAAGATAGGTTCACAACTTCAATTTTACTGCCAATTCCACCTGTACAAACGTCTGGAGTAAGTTTACAAAAGTTTTCCCGTGTCATAACTTGAACAACACAGGCTTGTGAAGCTTTTAGTATCTCCATTCATGTCCACATTTCGCCAATTTGCTTGCAAAACAGGGTATATCCAATAAGATCTAGGCAATATAGCTTTGGTAGCGATTTATAATATAACTCCGACTTGATAGAGCGCATCAGCACCAAAGTCCGAAGGTGCTCTTGGCTATAATACGAGCCTTATAATTTTCCCAGCTTCAATTTTAAATCTCCCAACCAGCCTCACTGAAACATCGACTAGGAAAAATTTCCCCGTTTTTGGAACATTGGGCGAAACTAGACGACTTGGCATTTGTCCCAACTTCCAGGATCTCCAGGTTTCTTTACCGCTTGCTATATGTATTTATGGTATACACTAAGGTCTTCCATGTTGATCACGGTACCGGGCTGCGGAATGCTGTTCGACGGTTCGGTTCTCGGAACCCACGTGTAGACTGGGCACAAGGATCAAGGTAAACGGTGCTCAAAAGCATTGGCACTACATTTACGTACATCGGAGTATAATTTTTTTTTTCAAATCCAGGAACATGCATTCTCATCTTCCACCAATGGACTTAGTATCTGTGCGCGAAAGAGCAAGAAAGAGTTTGAGTAAATAAAACCTTAGAATAGATCGATAGACGAGCGCTCGCTCGGTCTGCTGAACTCAAGCTCTCCACTTTTTTTCGCAAAAAACTCGAATATAATAAGATGTATCACAACAATACTCGGTTTTATACGAAGCGCTGGTGAGCAGCGGTTTCCAACGGGCGGTAGTCCGAACATCAATTGACTTTACCCGTTCAGCCGGAATTCATCCCCACAAACCCACAACCCCGCAAGTCTTCAAGACATTCTTGTGCGCAAAATTAATCCGGGGCCAGCAAGACAAGCACTCAAGTTGGAGAGCATGATTGACGGAAAAATTTCTGATTGTCCGAGTAGACGTAATGCCTGCATCTGCAAGGAACAAGCAACACTGGGCGACTTCGCTTCCACATGAGGTCTTGGCAGGGTAAAACCTTGGCTAGTGCTTGTTCCCAGCTCAAAAATTAAGCTCTGCCAGAATTCTTTGCGTTTTTACCCTTTTCAGCCATCCAAATTCGCGGTTACCACGGCTCAAATCTACCATACATGGCCAGTTCTGCAGGACTACCGCTGCTCGAGTCCATGAAATTGTGGGGACGACAAGGACGAAGCCCGCTTTTTCAGCACTAACCCAAGGAACAACCGCTACATGTTTCGCCGTCAACTGTGTTGATCTCTCTTCCCCGGATAAATCTTGAAGAGACATGGAGAAACAGACCAGGCTTTCCTGGAGATCCCTACAGCGCAGCCTGGGGCAGCCGTGGGAGTATCTACTGGCTTGGTAGCTGAGTATACGGTCGCCAGGTTCTTCGCACAAATATCACTCACCGACGCCAATGCGAAACAATGGGCCGACGCGCGGATATATAATGTCCAGGTCGCGTCGTCCAATATCGTCTCGTCTTCTTTCGCCAGTCTCCAAAGCGCCAATACATCGATAAGGGAACAGCCGCAAAAGTAACAATCGCAATGAGAGTCCTCGGTTTTGTCGTCGCTGCTCTTGCAGCCTTGCCTCAGGTTGTCGAGTGTGTCGGCGGTCGAGTCCATCACGCCAAAGACGGTTCCGTCATTGGAACCACGGCTCCTCGCCCAACCCTCAAGCCTTCGCCAAAGACTACTGGTAAGCAGTTTATCAAGTCTGCTCGCCGACTTCGAACTTGCTTCGTCGACGCTCTTGGCAACGGCCAGGATGATGCTCCTCAGATTCTTGCTGCCCTGCACGAGTGCAATGGCAACGGAACTGTCGCTTTGCTCTCTCCTCTATACACCATTGCTACTCCTCTTGATTTGACATTCTTGAACGGAATCGATATCGATATCCAGGGAACTCTCAAGTTCACCCCGGATACCGACTACTGGCAGGCAAACAGCTTCAAGTACACCTTCCAAAACTCCTCGTCTTTCTGGCAATTTGGTGGCTACGATGTCAACATTTTTGGATCCGGCGTGGGTATCATCGATGGTTCTGGTCAAGTTTGGTTAGTAAAAATCCTCCAGTTGTGTAACCAGTTGACCACTGAGTGTGATACTAACGGGATGTCTCAGGTATGATCTTTATGCCAAGGACCCACTGATTCTGCGACCAGTTCTTATCGCCTATAACAACTTGCACTCGGCTACTGTCAGCGGCTTAAAACTGAGATACAGCCCCAATTGGTATCAAGTTGTCATTGATTCTAGTGATATTATCTTTGATAATATTGATATCTTTGGTGCCTCTACCAGCAAAAACGTTGCCAAGAACACTGATGGTTGGGATACTTGTAAGCACAGCATATCTATATCTTTGCGAATATCATCTCAATATATTCTAACTACTTGAATCTAGACCGTTCGGACAACATTGTTATCCAGAACTCCCACATCAACAACGGTGACGACTGTGTATCCTTCAAGCCAAACTCCACCAACATCGTTGTCCAGAACCTCTTCTGCAACGGCTCCCACGGTATCTCCGTCGGTTCTCTCGGTCAATACTACCAAGTCTACGACTTGGTTGAGGATGTCTATATCTACAACATCACCATGATCAATGCCTCCGACATGGCCAGAATCAAGGTTTGGCCTGGTGTCCAGAGCGCTTTGAGCGTCGATCTCCAGGGTGGCGGTGGTACCGGTATGGTCAACAACGTTACCTACGATCTCATGCAAATCTCCAACGTCGACTACGGCATCGAGCTTACCCAGTGCTACGGTCAAAACAACTTGACCCTCTGCAACATGTACCCATCGGATCTCGTTATCCAGAATATCGTCATCAAGAACATGGCCGGTGTCGCCAGCAAGAAATACGACCCCACCGTCGGTACTCTTGTCTGCAGCAGCCCAACTGTGAGTTTGACTCTTCATCGCTTTAACAGAACGTTCAATCTGTATACTAATGATTGCGTTTTAGGTTTGCCACAACATCGTCGTTCAAAACATCACCGTTACCCCACCAAGCGGCAAGGCACCAAAGTACACTTGCACCAACATCGACAAGACCCTTCTTGGAATCCCGTGTGCTTAAGCGGATGCGAGAAATTGGTTTGGATAGGCCGCAAATGGCGGAACTTTATGTATGATAGTCATTATGTATGCATGAAGAAGAGTAAAAGTAATGATATAATGTGCGATTTAAAAAGCAATGGCGAGGCTTCAACTCTGTAAAGTTCACATGCATCAAGCTGGGATAAACAAGCAAGTTTAGAAGCAGTCACGAGTCGAGGCAAGCTTAAACCGATGAATACCTTCGCGTTCTGCGTATAGTTCACGAGACAAGATGAATGCTAATTAACGAGATAATTAATGTGAGCTAGCAAAAGTAAATTCATAGTTATATACGGGTATCTAATTTGGGTATCTCTTTTTTCCAAAAATACAAAATCTCAAGGGTATGTCCTCCACCTTGCCCTAATTTCATGCACATCTCACAAAGCCGCAACAAGGGCAGTAAAACCGGCGAATGCCTCCTCGCCACTTGGAGTAATCTGGCTCGCCGGAAGGACGAAACCATATCGACCAGTATCTCTCAACTCAACAGCGTAAGAGTGGGTGATATTCAAAGCACCATACGTGTAATCAGTCGAGTCACCAGTTGTAGGGTAGATAGTCGTGCAAGATGGTCCGTATGTGAACTTGGTGTTGTAGAGCTTACGCATAGCAGCTTCCCAGACTATACCAAATTCGGTCAGCTTCTATAGATAGCACTGCATTTGGGAAATTAAAAAATCCACTTACTGGTCATTACACGCAAGTGCTCTTTCTCGTCTGGTGCAGCTGTGTTGCAGGTATAGCCCCAAGGCGATAAGATTAATTGCGAGTAGGAGTGGTAGTCAATGAATAGCTTGACGCCCACTGTGGACTTCAAGTTTTGCAGGAATGCGGACAAGCCCTTGAATTCCTCGGTGCTGCCGGCTGCTGTGCCCTTGTAATCCTCGGCGCATTTGCTAGTGGACGCGCCGCCGGATAAGTTCCACTTGAAGTCCCAGTTCCTGTTGATATCGGTACCAATGCAAGAACCGGTTCCTAGACGGTTTTTCCGCCACATGCGGTTCGAGGTCTGGCTGAATACGAAACCGTCCGGGTTGACAACCGGGAAGATAAAATAGTCGTAGGTGTCTGTAATAGCAGACACGGCGGTGGTCGAGCTATTGCCGGTGCCCTGGAGGAGGTTGTAGGCAAAGTACTCGGTAACCTTGGAGGTGATCCACTCACGGGCGTGGACGTTACCGTGGAGCACGATAGCGGTCTTGCCCTTCGTCTTGCCCCAGATGTGGATACCGGTGATAGTCTTACCCTCGGTGGACTTCCCAGAGGTCACGATCTCCGCGCGGCCTGGGAAGGCAGCAACCAAAGAGTTAAGGTACTTTAGGTGATCATCATACGAGTGGTAGGCGGTGAACCAGTTAGGGTCGGGTCCTGTATAAAATGAGCATTGTATAGGCGTAAATTAGTCTCAAGCTGCTCTGTGATGGTACCTGCATAATGCATACATATGTATAGTTGTAGGAGGTTCTATTACATACCGACCTGGATACGAAACTCATTATCAGCTAATGCTGCCGCATTAGCCCGCGATTCTTCCTCAATAGCGGCTTCGAGGTCGGCATGCATGACGTGGGATTTCAAACCAGCCCTTTGTGATAGTCTTTCAAATTCTGGTTGTGCGCTAACCGGAATTGCGACATCGACATGGCTGTTAGTGTTATACCCGTGAGTCCAGGTGTCGAGGTGGAGATTATCGACAAGACCCTTAACGAAGGCTACGTCTCTTTCCGTGTGTGTCTCGACGCGGATTACTTTTGTTCCCCTGTGGGAAACTTTCTGGACGGGAGAAGCGGCAGCTACGCCAGCGAAAGTTAGAATGGCCAAGATCTGCTTCTTCGAGAAGTACATATTTTTGGTATTAAAAAAACGTTGCTGCAGCTAGTTATGCAAGAGGAAATAACTCTTGATAATGGAGCTTCAGGAAGAGCGCGGTTTCGGGCGGAGGAAAAGAAGCCCATCTTTTATAGCTGTATCCACAGACCGTCGGATTTTTTAGCTAGCGGTATAGTTAAGTCGGAACTTCTGGCCGGCCGGTCGAAGAAACGGTCGAGAGCATGCGCATATACCGCTCGCCGGGTCTGGTGAAACCTTCCCGAGTATCGAATATATCAGGTGTCCCACCGCAAGAGGGAAGCTGCATCGTGCCGCCCGGTATCAGTTGATTCGCGGTCTTAGCTTCCGGGCAGGCTTCCAAATATACCAGAATAGGAAAGTTAGAAGCGGATTGGTGCATCTGTGTTCCTGGGCGGACGAAGGCGTTGCTATCTCTGCATGCTGTGTAGAAGGCAAGTATGAAGTTTCGAAACGAGCATACCGGGGCGACGGAGCTGCGATCTGCTATGTACCGCCAGCACACGGAAAGTTCTCAATAGTGCGCCGAGCGATAGACGTGATTCGTTAAGCTACAAGCAGGTCGCAAGAAATGCGGGTACTCTAAGTATGTTGCAGGCTTCCCGATTGCGGGTTATCTAAAGTTTTGTCCGAAAAATGCAGGGCATTACTTGCCAACGTTCGATGAGATCTTAATATACCCCTGTGGGGTAGTCGCTGTAAGGCTGGGGTCCTTGTTCAATTTACCTGCCCAAACCAGGCTAGAAAGCTGCACTAACAATGAAACTGTGGAGCTTCAGATTGACGAGAAAAAGGCAGCCATCTAGCGCGACCGTGCTGAGAAACGATCACCAGTTCGAAACGTCCTAACAGATCTCGATGAAGGATGGTCATGAAACCTTTCCAGAGCCGTTATATCACTCATACCGTATTTGCATATCTTGTCTGCAGCTCACATCCCCACTTTGTGTTGGGGAAATTACGTCTATAGATGTATTCCTAAATTTTAAACGTCGACAAGTTAGTAATTTAGTTTAGTTATTAGCTTAATTAAAAGCTCTTAAGCGATATACAGAACGAGTTGCAAAGCGGGGCGAAACTTTCCTCGAGTTCACGGAGTAGTAACGATGCGATGCACTGCTTAGTTGGCAAGCTAGCTTCAAAGTTAATTTCGAATTTTTCCACCACGTACACAGGTAGTAAGCTTAGTAAGGATCAACCGCAACATACAAAGAAATACTCTCGGCAACAGATTGCAATTGCATACTTGGCCGAGAACGAAAAATCTTAGATGTACATGTCCAGCAAGTTTAAAGTTTTGGATACGAAGCTGCGAAGCACTGACCTTCTTACAAAAAAAAGTTAATCAGCCTTTTAGAATTTCCACAGGTACCGGTACCTTCAACATTGCATTGCACCTTCTTCCAATTACTAGACTTCGAAAATTCCGCGCACCTTGAGACAATGCCAGCGGGCTATACGATCGGGATACGAACCTTCAAAGGTATCTGGCCGATACGTACACCTCGATAACCCGACCATCCGCTAGGCGAACCAGGTTCTTCCTCAACCACTGATCACACAGCAACTGGTAAGGGTGTTTGGCACGGAATACATTATGCACGATATCTTCAGCAATAGACAAGCCGGGAGGATGAACCCGGTCGGGAAGCTGATAACGCGCAGCCGTCGGTCTGCCAACGAAAGCTTGTGTAGAGATTCCAAGGCTTCCAACGGTTTTCCCGCCGTCTCCGTGAGCCAAGAATCACATTGTCCATGGAACTACCAAGTCCTTCCAGAAGAAGCTCACTGACGACATTTCTGCATCTGTTTAAGCAGTCGTGCAGTTCTGCGCCGCTACACGTTGCACTCGCTTCAATATATCAGATGTTTGCTCCTGGGATACATATGAGCCGAGACTGTGCTGTAGGAGCTTCCTATTTTGACTTGATATCCCTCTCGAATCAAAGATAACACAAACTGAGAGCCTGGTCATATGTCATCTCAATTACAAACCAAATCTACAAGCCACTTAATTACACTATAACAGGGTTAAATTGCTGCGACGTAATCGACCGCAGATAAGCGTCTCGAGACTACGCAGTAGGTAAATTACCTAAATAAGATTGTGTTGTGTAACCACAAGCCCTTCGACGTCTGGAAGGATCGTCCGCTCCGAAAAGGGTAGAGAGGTAGCACAAGATTCGGATCATCTTTTCGGGGCTGAGATGCAACACCTCGAGATTTTAAACAAATCAGGCTTCAAAATTTTGAAAATTGGCACGTGCACCCAGCCAGGTATACCCCACTGGCCAAGCTCCACCGTTCCCGTCTCATAGACATATTTGAGTATCAAATGCAGACCCTAGACGAGACATAGAATTTACGGGGGCCTAGCGTCTAGGTAGCCGCTCGAGTTCCGTATCTGGAATCCATATTGAATTCATGGCTTGCTAGCATGCAAACGTACTATAATAGCTCAGAACCAAGTTTCTACGCTTATGTAACAAAATAATTCGACAAGGTCGTATGACTTCATGATCACAAAAATGGACCGTCTATGTCAGCGTTCAGCATCTCGACGCAACAAAAGTCTTGGCAAGTTTCTTCCTTCCTGAGCAGAAGACTTATCTATATCTATCATCCACTTTTTGACGACTTGTTCAAGTAACTACCTTTCCAGGAATAGCACTAAATTTCCACCTGAGGTTGGTATCTAAGCTTAAATCTTGACAGCTGGTTCATAATAACATTTTCTAAATACGAGCCAGAATGTAATGCTATAGTGGAAAGAGAATTATATATAGCAAGCTCTTAATTAATAATTAATTAATGCCTGTATTAGAGTTACGATGACCCTTTGGATCCATATGAAGTTATGCAGTACCCATAACACGCCTTCCAAATACGGCAAAGACACTCGCCCGAATATGGTATTGTTCCTGCTGTTGGTATATGTGGGAGGATTGAGGGTGTATAGCTTACTACAAACCTGCTTTCACGGTCTATTTGCATTCGCATGCGTATATGCCCCAAGTCGTTGGAGGCACGAGTTGGTCTCTGAACCTTCATATAGTGCGAAAAGCAGATGTATACATCAGAAACCTCGACTGCGACATGATAATAGAGTTATTTCGTCCAACAAAGCCAATCGAAACCCGTCACGTATGCCCGACTGCGAAGTAGGGTAGTCTCGAGTCCAGTTTCATCGTTCATAATTTAGTTCACAAAATTTTGTAAAAATGTGTTACTTGCATACGGGCCACCTGTCAACGCTGGCGCTGCTCACCACGGCTTGGTAGTCGGGAAATTTTAAAATCTGTATACGTATGGAGGATTTTAGACCCTCGTTATATTGTTTAGTTTGTTTTGTATTTGAAACTACCAGCCGCGCTACCAAAAATAAAATCTGGAGCCCAAGGAGTGCTCATATACAGGTCTCACCCATAAGTGGTGATTACACACACACCATTACAGTCTGGACTGAGACTGACGAAGTATTTAAGTACTTAGTTACGGTTGGTCTCGCTGGGCAGACAACACAAAAGCAACACAGATTAATTGTAGGGCTAATCGTATGATCGAACCACGTACCACAGGCACAGTCTGGTTACGTTACGAGATTGTGATCAAACACCATGCCGATCATCTCATCAGCAACGAGATCTCGCTAATTACCCCTCACTCAGAGAGTCTATAACCATATCCGTTCCCATAGGTTCAGTCTTTTTTTCTAGTGCGTAAAGGTCATGTTCCTCATACACTGGCTGCACATGAAGTTCCCATGGCCTTCCCTTTCACCGATGTTGACATTGCAGAGACCTTCAGTCTTTTCAAGCACTTCGCGCCCGTACCTTTTGAGGCAAGTTATAGCCGAGTAGCATTTTGAGGGGTAAAAAGCAGAATTCTGCGGTACATACACTGATGCAAATGATGAATCAAATGGTGATGCCTTCTTCCACACTAAGGTCCGACTCGCAGTTGAAAATCTAACATTTAAGCGCTTCTAGAGCCTTGATGGGAAATATTATATATCTGTGGAATGTGCCGACAAACGGAATACGAAATTTGCTGAGAAACTTACACTTCTTTTTAAGTCTTTCTTTCGAGCTTAGAAAGAAACCACTCAGGAAGCGCAGATGGGCTGTCGTGTTCACGTGTTTGTTTTGCAAATAAACTGGGAGTTAGACGCCTCAATTTCAGCGTCTGTTCACCCGGGACCCTCTGGCTCATGCCGTTCCAGCCATCCCGCGGCCGGAGCTAGAGGAACGCCCCGAAAACCAAAGCGAAGAGTGCTTATTTACTCATCAAGATATTAGGAGCAAATTTGCACTCCCATACTATGAAGGCAAGATCAGGCTCACCACCGACCTTACTCCTACTCCTACGATAATCAACGTAAAGGCTCCTAGTGTAAAAAATTATTACAAGCTCTAGTACGCTAATGTATGGGGTGTCAAAGAAAGCCCTCATAGTGCCCTTCTTGAAGGCGAATCAATCCTTCAAAGTGGTACCGGTGTTTTTTCTAATCAGGGATATGATGATATCATCAAAACGTATCTTAAATTCCTTTAACATCTCGAAACTAGGTTCAACAATCGGGAGATAAGTCCAGAAGACTCTTATTTAATTCCGGATATGTTAGTATCCACGGAAAACTTTGGGGTTAGATTTGAGGAGCAAGTGCAAACGACGTCTAAGCCCGTTGATCATATTTGTGGCTGTTTAAATGGGCAACGATGGAGGGAGTACGCGAAGACAAAGCTAAAGTTGTATCCATGTCGCCAGGATTGAGTGGGCAGTCGGATACAGGGAGATCCACAGCACAAACCGTAGGAAGAAGAGCTTTAAGAATAGATGACTGTAAGTACATGCATATCCACCAAAGAGACAACATCATATGCTGACCTCCGTAGTGATTCACAAGGACTAGTTGGGAGGGTTACTAGTTTTCACATTAAACTGGCACTGAAATGGCACCTCCGAAGCACTCTATACATTCTAGAATCCCTTTCTAAGCATACATGCCGAATAGCTTCATTGTGCGTTTCCACAGGCTGGGAGGTTTGGCGATTAAAAGACACAGTCACTTTTTTTCCCGCCTCAACAAAATATTTATCTCTCCGCCTATATGCACTGCCTGGCAACCAAGGCTGATAGCAATCTCCTAACCAGACAGTGGTAGCTAATTGTTCACGTGGGCAACAAAATAAATACATAAAACGACACATATGTTTCTGGTGGCGGGTTTGTATAGAGTTTGAACTAGTTAGAAGGCCGTCCACGGCGCCACTTAAACCCGACTGAAAAGCTCAAGATCTATAGATATACCACGCGGTGACACGAAAACTGGATATGCCCGACTGAGAGGAGGGTCCAATTTGGTAATCCAAATGTGTTGAAAGATCCAGTTTCGTATCTCTCTCAATCTCGTAACCTGACTGTGGTGCGGCCGCACGCGCACTAGCCCACAGTTTGGATTCGAGACAAGCCGATTTGGTCAGCTGCTGCACTAATTTCAGCTCAGTCGGGCTTTTAACACTGCGGCAGCAGTTTTAAGAATAAAAATTAATATCTTTCAGTATTACTGTAAGTCTATATAATATAGTCCAGGAGACTAATATATACAATCTAACAAAGTGTAGAGCTGTCTGACAGCAAGACTAACAATCTCTCTGCTATATAAAAAGTACTTTTAACTAAAACTAATGAGAACTTTTGAACAACAGTTTTCGCTCGCCCTCTGACAGCCAAGTCCCTTGCTTAATCTTAATATTAACACTTCAAAAGCTTGTGTCTATTCCTTACAACCCAATTGCAGGATCCTCCTTCTCCCCATCAGTACCCAGGATCCCCAACTCTACCTGCTTAATATCAACCTGCGTGCAAGCAGTATCAAAAGCGTCCGAGCCAACCAGCAACTCAATTCCTGTATACTTCTCTCCAGTCGACTTATTTTTCGCATCCTTACACACATACCACACATCTCTCTTATCCTGGTGAGCCAAATATCCATCCTGATCAAATCCCATAGCCACATCCGCCCGCAAATTGCCATTATCATCATGCTCGGACTGGAAGGACAAAACCTTCAAATGTTGACCGGGGAGCTTGATGGAAGGGAACGTAGCGGCAAGTCTGAGTGATAGATCGCTGAAAGTACCGCCAAACATCGGGATACGGTGGTAGAGGATTCCGGTTCGCGGTTCGTAGTAGAAGGTGCTGTCGGGCTCTTGGGAGACCACTGCTGCGGTGAGTGCATTCCCTTGGATTATTCCGGCGACGTATGTACCATTGTAATCTGTCGATTTAGTGGATATGATTTGGAGAGCGAATGGGCCGGTGGCTGTGGAAGCCCGAGAGGGGATGACAGCGGCGGAAGCCGTTGCTACGAGGGCAGCGAGATAGGTAATAGACTTCATTTTCAAAGAAATAAGTCTGTCGAAGATTTAAAGTGTGCGGTTTCGAATAGGACCTCTAGTTAAGTTGGCTGACAGGAACGATGTATCCGATATTCCTGAGCAAGCAGTCTACAACTTGGGTGTAATCCTCGTTGTATACTAGATTCTCTTCTAAAATAGAGATTCGAAATTCTCTCCCATAACTTCAACTTCCGATCAAACCCGCCCCTCTAGCTTAAGTCGATTCAACAGCATGATATCATGTCATTCCTTCCGAAGATTTTCATCCTCAACAGTTAGTTCGTTAGCAAAATAAGTCGCCGTCGATGATGTATAATTGTCAACACTATCATGAAATTTTTGCGTTGTTATGCAATCATTCCGGCTCGGTCGAAGGGCTTGAATTGCTTCTAGAAAGAAGACAAATCCGCAATAAGTAAAGTTAATCTGGTTGCTTCTATTTATTCATGCTAGAGCCCTCCGAGCCTTCCTAGAGAGGCACTGGTCCTTGTATTTCTTCCCGTTGGGAACGCCACAGCAAGTGACGAGAATGGCGAAAGCCACGAGAAATCACACGAAATCGGCCGAAGAGAAATTTGAACGAGAAGGCCTCGGTATAGTAGCGGTAAACTCTGCAGACAAATTGTCTAACTATTTTCGAAAGACGCATAGAATAATTTCAGTCGTAAAACATGTGCATCAATCTTAGAAAACAGAAAAACTTATAGAAACATATGAACTGAAAATATTTGTGGAATCGACATTAAACCCGTCCCGTACTCCTTAAAATTAAAACCGTACAACCCCAGCAAAAGCAACAATATAAACCAATTGTTAACTCGATATACAACTCAAGCAAAAACATCAGTGGCGAAACGTTCCTTCCCCAAACTCTCGAACCACTTCTCAACGCCCTCATCATCAATATTTTCTCCTCTCTTCTCCTGCCCTTCCTTATACATCCTCTTGCACACCTCTTTAACAGCTTTACCAACTTCCATGCTGCCACAGACATATACCTTCCCCTTACCAGCGAACAATTTAACAGCCTCTTCACGATCATGCCATAATCGGTCTTGCACGTGCTTGCATCCCTCGCTCATGTCAGTAGCCTGACTGTATGCGAAGCGAACATCCACGGCTCCCATTTCAGCCCATTTCTTAAGCTCTTCGGGGTATAATGTGTCCTTATCGGGATGTTTGCACCCAAAGAAGAGCATAGCAGGCGCCAATTCCCTTCCTGCGGCCTTCTGAGCTGCGCGTTCCATGATGAATCCGCGGAAAGGAGCAAGACCCGAACCGGCGGCTACCATGATGATGGGAATGCTACAGATGTCGAGCGGCAAGCTGAACCCACCGTGAGAGTTACGGATCGAAACTTGGACTTTATCACCTGGCTCCAAGCAGGAAAGATAGTTTGATGCAACACCGAGATATTTGCGCTCGGCGTCAGCCAGAGATGGGGCGTTGAGAACGCTATATGTTACCGTGCAGGACTCGGGCTTGCTCAATGGCGATGAGGAAATGGAGTACTGTCGTACTCTCATCGGTGGGAGCATGGCGAGATACTCGCCGATGGGGACCTGGACCTTGTTGTATTTTTCGAGGAAGTCCAGAGTCGACACACGTGCTTGAGTGATCTCTTTGTTGAACCTGTCCGCATCTTTTGCAAGGTCGAGTATCTCCTTCTTCACGGCTTCGTCGTCACAGCAGTTAGCGATAGCGTTCAAATCACGTTTTGTTGCTGGCTGAGACAATTCGACGTAAGAAGATAAGAGGTCTCCGGCAGATATTGTGGAATCTGTCGGAAGGGTGGTCGGCATCTCGGACGTGATCTTAAGAGCGGCGTCCCACGGTAAGGAAAATCTCCTCATGGCTCTCTTAACCGCAGACTCGTGATTCGTCGGAAGAACGGCGAGGTAGTCGCCCGCTTTATACGAGTACTCGCTAGGCAGATTGATCTCGAGATGGCGCTTCTCCGGGACATCTTCGGTGGTCAGACGGCGATTCTCGACGACGACACCAGTCTTAAGGTTCTGACCCAGCACGCTCGGACGGTTTTCAACGACAATCGAAACGGAAAGCCCGGACTTGGCTGGAGATTTGGATTTGGCCGAGTCTCCGAGCGACGGCCAGAATTCAGTTTCCACCCAGTTGCCAAACTCCGAGAACATGTCTCCCGCCCCGGCGTCCGCGATGCCTCTCTCGCAGAAGCGTTCGCCTCCAAGTTTTTCCATAGCTTCGTCGATATGGATCGGGATTCGCTGATAAGTTGTGGCCCAATCGTGGTGACCACAGCCGAATACGGTATACTTGACCCCTTTAGCCTCCTCGCCGCTACAGGATCTGATCCATTCGTAGAAATGGGTGGCATTATCGGGTGGTTGACCTTCGAAACTAGCGGTCACGAGGATGACCGGCCCATCTTTCGGGAGGTCCCCAGTCGCAGCGTCGAGCGAATCAACCTTTGCCTTGAAACCATGGGATGAAGCCTCTGTGGCCAAACGATTCGCAAAGGTTTCACACGTTCCAGTATTGCTACCATAGAAGAGATACATTGGTTGCTTTCCGGCATCGTTGTCTGTGCCCTTCTCTCCATCCTTCAATCCGGCTTTTGTCACGTCAGTGCTGATGGTAGCGTGTCCGCCCCCCAAGACCTGTTGCAAACTGGTTGCTGTGAGCCCGTGTCTCAATTTAACCTTCATATTGAAGTCCTTTGGCTTGATCGTAAGATTCTGCTTGATCGAAAGCTGATAGCTGGAATCCGCCATGTAAAAGTCGAAATTCTGGAAGATAACAGCCATGACTAGAAGCATCTCCTGCCAAGCAAACGGGCGACCAATGCAAGCTCTGACACCATTACCGAACGGTTTCCACGCATCCGGTGGCAGTTTATTAAATTCCTCGTCGAGCATACGCTCCGGCTTGAACTGATCGGCATCCTGGCCGTAAATCTGGGGATCTTGGTGCATCTTCTTGATCAACAAAATCAAGCTTTGGCCACGGTCGACTTTGTACTGCCCGTTCAGAATAACGGGATCTTCACTCTTGTCGAATGGATTTGTGCTGACATTGATGACGGCAATCGGAGAGCTGAGTCTGAGAGTTTCGCGAAGTACAGCAGCCGTGTATTTGAGTTTGGAAAGGTGGTCAACGGTAACCGCCTCCCTGCCCACAACGCTATCGATCTCCTCCTGGATTTTCTTGTACGTTTGCGGGTTTTTCAGGAGATTGTACATTGCGAAGGAGAGCGTGCCAGAGGTTGTTTCGTGACCTGCGATCAAGAAGGTGATCATATTGTTGACGATATTCTCATCCGAAAGGCCCCTTCCAGTTTGTGGGTCTCTTCCATTAATCATGGCATTGAGTAAATCTTTCTTCTCGGTAGGATTCTCTCGTCTTTCTTTGAGCAAGTCCGTGGCGACCTTTTTCATAAAATCGATATCTTGGAAATATGCCTCGCTAGCCCGGGTGGGGATCTTGTTCATGGCCGGCAGCCGCCTTCCACGGTTTCCGGATTCGATGAGAAAACTGACCATTGCATCAACGAAGGGATGTTGGTTTTCAGTATAAAACGAATTGAAGCGACCTCCCATGGCGCAAAGAGCGATTGTATCGAGCGTTAGACGAGTAAAATCATCAGATGCCTCAATCGAAGCGCCAGTTGGTAAACGAGCCCATTTTAGAGCTAACTGATTCGCCATATCAGCCATTTCTACATACTTTTAGCCCAATTCTATAGTCGGATAAATATATAATAGAGCTTACCATCAAACATGTCTCTAATACTCAGTGGGCCAAAAGCCGGGATGAGAACCCTGTGGGCAATCCCCCAGTTCTCCTCGCCAGGGTGGGCTGTGAACAGACCATCACCAACACCATTTCGGACTTGCATAAGACTAGAGGCGACCTGTTTTGCGAATCGTTTCTCGTCGCAGACTTCATGGATTAGCTCCCATGAGCTGAGCACCAGGCTCTCACGGCCTCCGAGTTTAATTTTGTAAATTGGTCCTAGATGAAAACCAACACGATTAGTTATCTTTTACTTATGCCAGGTTTTACGCAGTGTAGCGTGACATATTGCGGGATATTCAAATCCAGAAGGTAGATTTTCAAACTAACCATATTGATCCGCGAACCCCTCGATGGTCTTGAGTGGGGTCACAAAATCCATATCAAAAATGTTTCCGACAATCGGGAGGCCGGGAGGCCCGGGAATTGGCTTCAACTCCTTGATGGCCTTTCGCTTGGAAACAGGACACTCGGCGCCTTCCGGTGCATCTTTAGCGTAGGGGCAAGTAGCCGGCTGCTTTGATTGTCCGAATGAAGGTAACCAGTCATATACACTCCCGCTGTTCTGCGAGTGAACCGGACACTGTTCCTCGGCCATTTTGGGTTGTGTTTGGAGTGAGTGTATTCGATGCTTGTGGTAATGGAATTTAGGATGGAAAAATTCGAAACGAGTTATAGACTTTGGCTGAAATTATATAACTGCGAGGTTATGAAATAAAATTCAAAAGGATTAAACAATAATATATCTTTCCACGTATGTTCAGATATTGAAGCTGTTTGATATAGTAAGATTGTTCTAAATGCCGATATAACGAAATCAAAGCAGTTCCGTCGATACGAAATCGACGGGTATTTAAACATTTTACATCCAAACACCAAAGCTCAGCCAAAGAGCAACCCAGTTCTTCGGGGCCGACGTTTTCAGGAATCGATCCATTGTCGTAATCCAATCCGGGGTAGGGAAGCTACGAACATTCCAATGCAACACCCGTTTCGCATTAGTTTCTCTCCGACTTTCGACCCGTTTCTGCCGTGCGCGCAATTCACAATCGAGCAGTATGCTCTGCTAAACGGATTGCATGAAAACATTGCTTGATCCCCCACATGGGCACCCTTGTGCTACCACAGAGTTCTTAGCACACGGCCTTATTCAACTTTCCAGTTTCGTCATCCTCGTCCGAGCTGGTCGAGATGGAACCGAACTCCTAGTCTGGCCGAACTCCGATCTTCCAATTGAAACTCCTTTGCGAAAAAATTAATCCTCGCTCTTGACAAAGCTAGGTAGTACGTTCTTTACACTGATTATTAATGATTCCGACAGGCAATGCCGAGAGTCTCACGAATTAATTAGACGGTCTATTCTTCCCGCTGCGTAGTCCGCTTAGCTCGCTCTGGCGAAGATCGTCTCTGCATAGACGCTATTCGAGAAAAATATCGTTTTGGCCAATTGGGGTTTCCGAATTTCAGACTCCCCGCTGCCAGGTCGAGAGAATTTTGTCCAAGCCGAGCTTGCTAGCTATGATATCGATTCTGCCACATGCCTTATCATGATCCCTTTCGAAAACTGCAACTTGAAGCGGGATCCTAGAAAAAATATTTCATCTAAAAATCGATGATCAGTACGGATTGCTATTTTCTGTCAACGTATGTTGCAGCTGGTCTTGCGGCTCCGGGATTTCATCGCTCGTACGAACCGAGAGCCACACCGCTTTGTGTTCTAAGAATATTATCTCGGGCGGCCGGTCGTTAGCGAGTTCATAGATGTTCGGGACTTTAAACCATAACCTACAATTGTGATTTAGCGCTTATTACAAGATAATCCATAGCTAACAGGCCATGCAAACCCCTAGCTGTATCGATAATCAATTAACCCGATTTCGGATTCAACTAACCCCCCACAGCCCATACTAGCCTCGTCGTCAGACAGCTCCACCCAATACGCGGAGGGTCGCACAGCGAGCCTCAGCTCATACGGAAACTCAAAATCATTGATCGATAGGTGTAACCGACGTGTTGAAATGCAAGCTCCAGAACTCATACACATAAATTGTACCTAGGCTCAGAGCCAGGCGCTCATGAGACAAAGAATTGTAACTACGTCACAAGCCTTTGATTGCAGCCTGCATATATTAAATTGCGAAAAAAAATATGCAAACCCACTAAACGCAGCAAATATCAAAACCGAGGCAAAGGTGAAACCGGGCTCTCTATGTTGGAAGCGCGCCAATAATGCCCATTTAGGGATACATCGCCGCCCGTCGGGACATCGAAAGCCTCAACGATATCGACGTCCGAAGATCCGAAATGTATAAGCTAGGATACGTATGAGAGCTCAAGCTCGAGCTTTTTCCTTCGTAAACCAGCTCCTGAATACGAAGCGGATCCAAGAAGCCGAGGACCAACACATCAAATCCGCAAAATTCAACCGAGATTGTTTCCAAAATCTGTAGCTCCAAAAGTTCCGGATGAAACTTCACATCGGCAGACCCGAACAGAACCGCTGAGAAGCAATGCAATGCCGTTGCAAAAGGAGTACTAAAATTGGCAAACTTTACGCCGTCGGCGTAATAGAATACTCGTCACTACAGTGCAGTCACCGAACGGGAACGGAAGCGGATGTGTTCTGTTCCGACGGTTACACAAGGTGTAAATGCAACAAATTGAACACATACATGCTATGCAGTCTCATAACTAGACAGACCACTTTTCAGAACGTGGATATTTGATATTCGTGAGACAGAACTTGCGGCTGTCGTCTTATATGCAGCTCAGCCTCTGTCTTGCGAATCGGATCCACTAAATATCGAATACGAAAATACGAATTTGATCTTTGACACCAGCACATCTAGCACAACTACAAACATTGATCTCGATGCAGAGTAAATAACCAAATATATATCTCAGATTCATACATTAGACCAAACAGCCAAAATCTACCCCTCTTCTAAATAATAAATAAATTATCTACGTCCCCCTCCCCCTCCTCCCAGCACCAACGTTCATCCTGTCAAAATCCGCAATCATCTGCAAAGTATCCACCCCCAAATCCGGAAAATCATCTTCAAAATCAGTCCCGAAACTCTGCAACGGGATCTCAGTATCGCGCGGCATTTCCCCCATATCCCCCATATTCGGTTCAACCACTAACTCAAACTCGTTCTCGAGCTCAGCGAGATCCCACACCCGCTGGTCGCGGACCGCATCCGTATTCTCATCGATTATAGAGTGCGATCTGTCCGATTCCGCGGGCATGTAAGAGGGCAGATTATACGATGGCGGGAAGATATTTTCGATATCGTTCGCTAGTACTGTACTCGCATTAGCATTTTCTCCTCCTATTAATACCAAAGCATTCATCGAGCGGTATATTATCACCACCTCGATGAGAAATATTGCAGTAAGAATGGTTGGTTAATACTCACTATCCCGAATAAACCCATCCACGGCAGCCGCCCCACCGAACCTCCCCATCCCACCCCTCACCACCCCACCACCACTACTCACAGGATTAACATTCATCCCACCACCACGGCTCCTCACCGCCTCACCATCGGTAAACTCATCCAAATCCCCGTTAATATCGACCCCGTCCACAAACCCTTCATCGCGCTCGCTCTCCTCCGCGACTAAATTCTCATCATAATCTTCAGCTTCAAGTTCTGTAATCGCAGCTTCGATACCCCGCCCGTTGTTTAGGGGAATGTAAGATCTGTAATGATTATTCGCGGGTAGACGTTCTGTGTGCGGCTGGGGATTTGAAGGTTGTATCATGTCGTTTAGGGTCGGGGGGTCGGAGTAGTATTCTGCTGTGGATTTGAAGCACATGTTGCCTCTTTTTTGCAGGTTGCTCGCGCTCCTCTTTTTTATATTACTTCTCTTTTTTAAAGCTTTACCGGTACCTCGCTTTTTTAAAGATTTCCCGGTACTCCTCTTCTTCTGAAGCCTTCCAGAACTTCGTTTTTTAAGCCTCTTCCCAGCTTTACCGTCCTCGCTAGTCTCACCGGTCTTACCCTCCTTCTTTGTCTCCGGAGAAGTATTACCAGACACCATATCCCGCTTCCGAACCTTCACCGGTAAACCAAACTGCACGGGCGATCTAACAGCCCACTCACCTAATCTAACCCCGAAGTTATCCCCCGCGTCCCCAAGAATAGCTTCATCCGGATCGATATCCTCGCCAACCGGGTTCAACGGTTCATCGGTAGCGAATAGTTCGTCGTAAACGCCGCTATCGTAGATTTCTGAATCGTCGTATACGTGACTATCGAGAGGACCGAGATCGATGTTATCGATTTCTTGTTTCTTTTTCCCGATTCTGGTCTGCATGTTTTCGTCTTCGAGTTCCTCGGTTATTTCGACGTCGTCGGCTTCGTATACATCATCATCTTGCTCGTACACGTCGTCTTCGTCGTAAACCTCATCTTCTTCCTCATATATATTATTTTCCTCATAAACTTCGTCGTCTTCGTCATCGTCGTCTTCGTCATCGTCGTCGTCGTCGTCGTCGCCGTAGGCACTACCACCATCCCAACCCTCCCCAACCTCCTCCCCATCCTCCAACTCTAAATCATGAGTCTCATAATAACTCCTCACCCCAGCATCATCATCCTCGCACACATAGTTATCGACCACATCGTGTAGCTGCACCCCATCTTCATCCTCATCATCCTCATCGTCAACCTCCTCACCCACCCGCCCCTGTTTTAAATCTTGCTTCTGCTTCTGCTTCTGCTTCTGCGGCTGCGGCTGCGGCAACGGTAAATCCGGTACCACGGGTCCCGGTAAAAAAAACCCAGGAGGAATAAATACCGGTGTGGGTACAGCCACACGCGTGGTAGTACTAGCTGTAGCTGTAGCTGTAGCAGCCGCAGGCGGGCGTATCGATTGCGGGAGCGCGGATGTCAAGTTGACGTTTACGGTTAAACAGAGGAGTATGGATACAGGAAGAAGCGGATGGAAGGGAGTTGAGTAGTGCATTTTTCCTGATTATAACCCGATTCGAACGGGCCGATATATATTATCAATATTTACGAACCAGAGAAAGAAAGAGAAAGAAAAAAGAGAGTCACTATATGTACGCCAACTAGCTAACGAGAAGCTATCTCCAGGGGAAATAATTTGTCTAAAATCGAGGATGGGATGATACTAGGCTTCGTCGAAGATATCGATACCCCCACAGATGTATATACGTAGATTAGGTATATGAGCCCATTTCCCACATACCTCACACGCCTCGCACGCCCCATAAGACCTACACCCTTCCACCGCGTGTATTAATTCGCGTGCATTCGCGCCACTTCACGATTTCTTTCGCGTTCTCCTCACGTTTTACCCACGCAATCACTCTCACCGGCGCTCCCACGTGCACGTTGGATAATCCAACATTGCAGTGTGTTGACAAGCTGACAACGAACAAAGTGCTACTCGTGCACACTGTTGCTGTACCATATACTGTCTTGATATCTCGGTATCTGCTTTACCAAGCTACCTTCCCAGTACCAAGTATCAAGTATATAAACTACATGTATTACGTACGTAGGGGATGTATATAGAGGGTATTCTTATTTGTTAATTCTTATACTAGCTAACACTATACTATACTGCACTACACTACACTACTCCCGTCACGCGTACCAACCTCATACACCCCCATAAATCCGATAAAATCCAGAAGTTACAACCAGACGCGATAAATGGTAAAAAAAAAAACACCAAAATAAACATATATAAAGATACAGGATAAAAACGCATATGAATCCCCCTCCCCCCCCAATTCCCAAACCCGTAGTGTGTTCGCAACAGGATATCACTGCATATTCAAAAGCCACAGTTAAAAAAAAAAAAAAATAATAAATTAAAAATTCACACGCTCAAAAAACTAGATTTGCAGAACTCAACATTAAAATCAAAAACCAAAAGTAACACAATATAAGGCAAAGCAGATTACTAGCTGAGAAAAATGGGAATACGGTACGAAAAACGAGTACCATACCAAACTTACCGCCCCCCAAAAGACGTCGATCGAAATGATCTATATGCTTTTTTGTTTCTTTAGCTCATCGTTCAATTACTTCATGTACAGTCATTCATGACCGTTATTTCGTTGTGCGTAACGTATATAAAACAAGCATGAAAATAAACTTATAGATCATCGTCGAACAACTCGTCTTCTGCGAGCGGTCTGGTCTGCGTATCGATCGTGCTGTCGAATTCGCATTTTTGAACAGCGGTAACAGACTTGACGACTACATTTTCCGCGCCCTGCGCGTCGTCTGTTAAATCGTCCTCATCAGAAGCGGGTAGTGGGACCGCAGCTGCGGTTTCCACGTCGGTTTTTTCCACTTTGTCATCGTCCTTTTGTTTTAAATACTCCGAAACGATGGTATCGATCACGGCGAATTTGGAGGATAACATCCCGCCACGCGCGGTCTTCCGTTGCGCGAGTTTCATCATTTTCAGCTTCTCGGCCTCTTCGCGTTCCTTTTTCAAATCCGGGTAGAAGATTTCCACGTCGGCTTCACCGAGCGGGCTACGGACACGTTCGGAGTCCATATCTTCCGCTTCCTCACCGCGTCGCGGGGCCGGAGGAGGCGGCATGGCCAGACGGTCTTCGGGGGGCGGCGGGGGAATGTTTTCCTTGCCGACGCGGTCGAGCTCGGAGAATTTATTCTTGAGGTCTTCTTCGTCGGAGATGTCGAGCGTGCCGGCACCGTGGTACATTAAGTTGGTGAGTGTTTCCTCGAGGGTGTCCTCGTGAATTTCAAACATCCAGTTTTTGGGGAAAGGTTGGCCGGGACGCCATGTGGTGGCTGTGGTGTTGCCGGTTTTGGTGACCGGGGTGGCAATGAGACGGCCGTCGATGGAGGAGGCTGCTTCATCTTTGGTCTTTGAGATGGATGATGGAGGGTCGACGCGGCGAACGGACTTTTGGATCTTGCGTTTGATTCCCTTGGCTGGGGAGGTGGGGAAGGAAGCTAGACTGTCCTTACGCGAGAGGGCAGAAGTGGATGTGGGAGTAGATGTGGGTGGGAGGGCACGACGTTTGAGGGAGTGGGGGGCGGAAGAGGGGACGGGGGCCTTCTTCTTGGAGAGGACGATGCCGGAGGGGACGGGAGAGACGGGCTTGGTGACGAGGGCGTATTTGGCGATGGTGTTGTCGTTGAGGTGGGACTTGACGCGCTTGGAGGAGGCGACGGCGTTCTCGTCGTGGATGGAGAACGGTCGTTTGGAAGTGGTGGTGGACTGCTTCAACTTGCCGAGACCTGGAGAATGATTAGCAGGTGTTGCGCAGCGGGAATGTGTTGTGACGATGAAACAGAGCGTGCAATGATTGGCGGCTCGCCAAAAATAGCGGCGCCGAAGAATCCCCAGCCATTTTATTATTACATTGTATTATCGGGAGTTCAAATACAATCAACCAGAAGATATAGGAAGTAGAAGAAAGTGAAAAGAGAAATACCTTTGTCGAGAGAGACGTCAAAGTTGCGGACGATGTTGGTGACGTTGCCGAGAACAGTGCGCCGCTTGGGCGAAAGAGGGGTAAGCACATGGCGAGGCTGAATGACGGTGGCCATGTCGTCGTCGATGAGGAGGAAGAGGATAGTTGGTAGAGCAACGATTCAGTGAAGAAGAATTGCAAAAAGTCGACGATAAGAGAGACAGACAACAGTTGAACAAAGTGTCTAGTTTTATTTGGGATTTTATTTGGGGGCTGGCGCAGAAGAAAGAAGGTTGGATAATAACAGGCGATGGCGACGGAAGAAGGAAAAGAAAAAAGGATGGGAACGGAAAGTACAAACTGACGGTGGTGGGGAGCAGCCAGAAGATAAGAACAGAACGAACAGAAGACCGGCTACTGCTGAACTAGTTTCATGCACAGTCCGTCGAGGGTGGTCGGTAGAGTGGTATACTCTGCAGCTGATCGAAGAAGAAAAAAAGTTGGCAGCCGGAGAAGAAGAAGAAGGATGGGATGGATGCAGATATATCCTCGACACGATGATGCGGTGGGCTATAATTGAGCAGAACAGAATCCACTCGATCTGATAATCTGGGGATACCCGATCTATTCGTAGATATATGCGTATCTGCAGAATACCGTGGTATACAAGAATTGGAAAGAACAAAAGTAAGGAGCGGACCGTGCAAGCACACGAAGAAACAAGAACCTCAACGACGATATAATAATATAATAAATATACCAATATCTCAGAAGATAGAAAAGGATGAGTGTACAGTACAGTGTAAAAGGATGAAGTGAAGCTATCAAGAGAAAAATCTTCCTTAAGGCCAGTGTGAGAAAATAGAAAGGGGAGCGGAGAAAGTGTAATCTCGCTAGCAGTTTTCAATTACACTTCCCAATCCAGCTCCCAAATTGACTTTTTTTCTAATTAATTCGGGTGGCAGAACAAGAACAAGAAGAACACCGCCAAGGCAGCCCCCGACTCCGACCAGAATAACGAACCGGGGTTATGCCGGCCAGGACGCAAGGATGTCACGCGCACGCGTCGAATCGGTCATGGCGAACATTTGTATAAGCCCCACCGTACTGCAGCTGCGTCCGTACCAATCAGCTCTCCCGGACGTATCTCACACTTCTATCAGTCTCTCATGCATATCCTCGTCCGCTTTTGAATTTTTCTAAATTCGAACATTTAAATATTTCACAAAATATATTACAAGGAAAGCCTGAACAATATAATACTTCCCCATCTGACACCAAACGCCGTAAACGACATTCCTCGCGTCCCTCGAGGAGAGAATAAAAATTTGCTAGATTTTCCCTGGTCTCACTGTCAAAACGGCTATAGCGAAAACGGGCATATTCCTCGCCCGTTGGAAACGGTTAATCGACCCCAACTTACTATTCCATCCAACCAACCAATCCGGTGACTTTTTTAACAGAACTCCTCTCTTAAAAATCATCACTAGCTGTATTCTTTTAACTTGCTCGAGTACTAAGTATACTAGTAGTGAATCTTAATACATCCCGTGAACGGTTAAGTATGTAAGGGTCCGTATGATCGATACTACTACCACTAACTTAACAATTAATATTAGAATTAACACTGCTAAGTAATTACTTACTTAGTGTGAGTAAATATATGGCCGTCTTAGGTACGCTAGCTGTGAACAAATATCTATTTCCAGTAAACGACGTAATTAAAACAGTCGGTGGGTATCACAACCCGCTCTGCAGGCGACTTTCGATTCGAGCCTCCACTTGAGGTACATGCAGCTCGCATCTGCAATCCACCACACCACAAATATACTTTCTGACAACTCCGTAGGAAATAAAATCAGTCCACCGTTCACATCGGATGAATTCATGAACATCATAAGCCTCATGAGCAGACATTAAATACGTTTTATCCAAGCACACGCTTCAGCACGCATCATATTAATTATTACACCGTTCATTCATATAATATAATCGTCTCAGGAATATTTCTCGATCCGTCGGTAAACTCACCTTCCAATATCAGTCGGGTAAAATCCTCCCAACTCCAACAACAGAATATGATTGGCCCGCCACCAACCACCCGCACCTCGCGCCTGCAGAAACCGAAACGTCAAAAGAACGCGCCCCGACAAAACCACTAAACACGCTCGACAACGCTGAACGCGACTATTCAATCCGAACGTGTAATTACCATTTTTCTAACTGTGAGCTTTTTGAAAAGATTTAAGAAGATGAGAAAGCGGACTCTGAAACGTTCCTGAATTCGCTTTTTGATGTTTCATGTTCCTGATAGTGCTGATTGGTTGGTCGAGGTAACGTCTGTTCTAGCTAGCAGGGTGTACAATATACTGTTGTATTCTGTGCCTGTTGAAACGGTCTTTCATACGACATTCGATTACAGTGATGTAATGCATTAAAAAAGATGGTGATATTTATTGTATCTTCAGTAAAGGAGTGTTTAAACGCCATGTGCAAATTGAAACATATGCCATGCAAATAATCCTATCCTAACCTATCCATCCATCCCCGTAGCCCCGTAGACTCCATCAACCAAAAAAAATACATACGCTATGGAAAAAACCGCTACCAGATGAAAAAGAAAAAAGACTGCAAAAAGTAAACGAAACGAACAGGCAAATGAAATACCACACAGCAGCATGCATGAACCGTCGAACATCGAGGATCCACCTAGCCTATCGAGCTTATTCCCCTGCTGCCCGTGAAACTCGAGCATGTGCGTATGTATGTACTTACTCATGTACCTACAAGCACAGCCAGATAGGCAGGAAATAGCAAGAGCGAACGAACGGCCATGGAGGAACCCGGCCAGACCAGCCCAGGCTGAGCGTATATCCCCGTCCAATCCGTGCAGCTGATGAGTGAGCTGGCATGATATTAATCAATTGCATTATGCCGTGCACACCCTCCAGCTAATCTGATTCGATTCGATTCGCCCCCAGTCTATTCCATTCCGTTCCATTCCATTCTCATACGTCGAGACGAGGAAAAAAGAACTTTTGGACGGAAATTCAGCCAATATGATACCCTGCATTGAGCTTGCTGCCGTTATGCAAAGGATACGACGGCAGAGAACAGGAATGAACTCGAATGAGAGGCATTAACGGGCTGACGACAGGGAAGTAGCTGGACTTAGTCTACCACCGAATGCCGAACCAGTCAAAGTCCCCGTCAATGTTCACCCAGTGGCCCTTTTCGATCGCCGATTCCCAGCTGAAGAAGAGTTAGCAATGTACGTAAGTCACTCACACTTCCTCTTTTGGACACATATACCAGCCTCAAAGTGATACCCAAGTACCACTTACGTGACCAGCCAAAGTACCAGTTATGAGAGTGAGAAGAAGAGAAAGAAAAAGGAAGAAACTGACCCCATCCCGACGGCCAACATCCTACACATATCCCCATAATACCCACAAACAGCCCACCCGTCCTTCGCACTAGCCATACTCTCAACCATCACCCCAAAATCAACCAGATACCCCACCACCACCCCCTCAGCCTCCTCGATCTCTTCATCCATCTTGCCCAAATCCTCCGCCCAAAACCCGCCCGGAGAACCTACACTCACCTTCCTATCCTGCGCCCTTACGCACGCCCCAACCTCCACACAATCCCTCAACTCCTCCGCCTCCTCAAAGATATCCGACGCATCGGACGCCACGATCCGCAGGGGTCGAAAATCCTCACACTCGATCTCGGGGTACTCCGGTAATCTGTACCCCTTGACCCATTTATCCCCCTCTGTGGTATCAACTTTAATCCCAGACACCACGTTGCCAGTCTCATTCGCAGATACCTTAATATACCGCTCCAAGGGGACGTAAGTATCATGATACCGCCATTCCCTCGCGGTACGATCCCCGCGACGGATCTGGACTGCTACCACGCCGCGGTCTTTACTCACACCGAGAGCCTTAACCCGTTTCGTAACCGTGTCGTGAATGTCGGTTTTCAGCGGTATGGCTTCATATCCGGCGCGGAGGAAGTCAAAGATGGGTTTTTGCCTGTTAACGCCCACGGCACGCGGGTTTTCGAATTCGTTTTCGAAAACGTGGCCGAAGGCGTGGGAGAACGTTGAGGGAGTGATAAGTTTGTGCGCTGTATTTCTCGGGCAGGGGAGTCGTTTTGACATCGGTGGTGGGATACAATCGCCCGACGGGGCGGGGATGTCAAAGTAGCGGTTGATATCGCCGTATGACCTATAACAATAATAATTAGCCCAAATACCCACAATACAACCAGGAGGAAACAAGTTTATATAGAGAATGATAACTTACCATCGATCCTCCCCCTGCACGACAAAAAACTCCCTCCCCTCCCGCCTCGCAACCCCATAAGCCATCCACATCCCCATAACGACCTCTCCAACCCCCGCCACGGCCCCTTCCAAATCATCAACCACGTACGTCAGCGTCTTCCCACACTCCCCGCGACCAGCGCTATCCCTCCCCTCCAACGTAACTTCAAACTCCAACCCTTCAAAACCCAAATCAGCATCCCAATACCCCGCGTGCGCATTCATCTTCTTCCCCTCTCTGGCTTCAAGAGCAGCCATACTCTTCATCCCCACCGCCTCGCATAGATCGTGATACATAGCTCCGGGGAGCGGGTATACCTCTTCCTCGAGGGGCATGTGGACAGTATACCCCGTCCCCGTTTCGTTTAGGTTAACCTGCGGGGGGCGGGTATACACTTCCTTCTTCATCCCACCTTTAATACCATGATGATGGTGTTTTCTCCCGTGAAACCATTCCAGTGCGGTACCCGTATACCGAAAACTCGAACACCAAGAACTCCACCCCCAAAACCCGACGATAACACACACCCCGACCAACCACCAGAATAGCACGAAAGCTTTAGATCGTGTCTTCTTGAACCGCGCGTGGCTTTCCGCTTTTAATAGCCGTTTGAGACTAATCTCGTCAGTGGGTAATACGGACGCGTAGATGAACGGTTTCGCGGGAGAAGTGGGCGTGTATAGAGTGTGCGAGTCGAAGATTATACTCCCCGCGGGGGTTAACGTGCGACTACTGGATAATGGCGACGCAGAGAGGTGTGTGGTGAGGTAAGTTGGTGATCGGGGCGGTTGGTGGAAGGGAGGGGGGAGGAGGAGGGTTAATTGTGGTCGTGGACGGGGTGACATTGTAGTTTTTTGGTTTTATATATATCTCTCGGAGATATGTATTTGTTGTAAAGGATCGATTGAAGGTATTGTTATTTTTATTATGATAGTAGGCGAATGATCGTACTCCAGCGATATGATATCTATCGAAATATGCCTTGAAGTTATCGTCGTGCAGCTAGTGCATGTCCTCGAAATACCACCAACTCGATAATAAAATAAAATAAAAAAGACGGTGAGAATGCAAAAGGGCCCCAGTCCCAGCGTTATAACAGTACTAATTCCTCGCCACAAAAGATCTAGTCTTTTAGTCGATCGTGTGATGTTCAAAAAATCCTGTGAGAGGTCTGTTCCGTCGACGAAGAATCCAGAACCTCCAACTCTCCGGAATGAGGCACGCACAGCACAGCTAGCTTGAATATCAACTAAAAACGAAAAATACCAGCCAGCTGGATAGCTCAAAGCTACACAAGAAATGGATAGAACAAAAAGTGCGAAGAAAAGAATAGTTAGTGTAAAGGAATGATAAGACCAGCGGAATGCACCCGAGCGGAAAATAAATAAATAAAAAGGGAAGACTACAAAATACAAATACCAAAATAAAGAATTAACAGAATTGGGGGGGAATGTTTACATCTATTTTCTGCAGGGGTGGATTGGCTCCAGCCCCTCGCTGCTGCAGACTGAGGTCAACGTCGTTTCGGCCGGTTTGGTTGGTGCGGCAAACCTCCCCTATTTCGGTATATCCCTGCAATTATACACCTCTGAAACCTCTATAATTTCTACGACGATAATATAATATATAATACAAGTTAGACTATTCGAAGACAACGGTAGACGATTACGGACACTTCTACCGAGCGACCGTACGTTTGCGGACGACGATGATGGCTTATACACGTATTTACTACTTAAGTACTTAAGTATTATTCGCCGAACGTACTAAGAAGTATTCGTTAATCCTATTCGTGTACTCGGAAAGCGGGAATGAGCTGTTACGTACCCCTCATTGCAGTTCTCGTTCTAGAATATTTAGGGAAATCGTCTAGAATATAACAGGGTACGGTCGTGGCCATGTACCTGTAGAACTATCGTCAAGGGTTAACGTTCGATCCGCATATCGATAGCTCGGCCGGATAACTCCTCGTAGAATCATCTGCATCCGGAGGATCTCAGCTCACGATATCTCTAGCTATACCTAGCTGAATTAGAGGATCTAGACTGCATTGATTCATACGGACTACAATATCTAGCGGATTATTAAATCGTTTATCCCGTCATTCAGTACTTTAGATACTTAGCTTAGCTCGTGCTAGCGGTAATTCATCCAGACCAGTAGCTACATGCATAAATTCATCTGATATTAAATTTACAATTAATCATCTCGAATATAATACTACAAACCGCCATTCGTGCAAGAGAGACACCGGGTCCGGAGAAAAACGACAGTGCACACGAGAATACCTTTAAAAATATATACACCCCCATTAAATTTCTCCCGACGAGGTACCCTCTCGTGCGAGCGGCACTTTGCACCATCACACCCGACTGCATACGCCAAAACGCCAAACAAGAATGCTCAAATAAAAAAACGACAATGCAACCACCTCTATATACAATCGTACAGTGACAGAGCAATCATACCAATCATATCGGCGGCAACGTATTCCTACACCAAGTATTAGTACCCTTGCTGAAATTGAATATTCAATACGAAATCAACATACCTGCATATAGGACACTGCAATCGAACTCTCATCCACCCTTCCAAACACCCGGAATGGAACACATGTCGACACGGCGTAACCATATAACTCCTCCTCCCCACGTAAACCCCCTGCCCTAGCAACCCCACTACCCCGCCTCCTTCCTCCCTCCCCGCCGTCGCAGTCGAAGTAGACGCCGGAACGGTAGTATTCGAAGAAGATGACGGCACCACCGGCACCTCAACACTCTGCATACAAATAGCACAATCAAAAGTCCTATGCATCCCCTTGCCCCGTCCGTTAAACGTCCCACCACCACCACCACCACCACCACCGGCCTCTTTAACAGGACTAATAGGACTCCCCTGCCCCGGCAACGCCCTCTCCAGGTCATCAGCAGGGAGAATAGGATAATAATCGTACGCCGGCGGGAACCACCCGTCCGGCACCAAAAACCTCGGCCCGAGCATCTCCTGCACCCCCAACAACCAAATCTGCACCCACAACCACCCGGCCGACGCCCAGCATATCCATTTCACGGGCCGCGCGAACGCGATATTATCCGTGTGTCCGTAGAAGTAGAGTACTGCGATGAGACGGCAGGCCGACATACCGAATACAAATTCCCATTTTAGTCCTTTACGGCAATTTCTGTACGTGTTTCGATAGATTTGGGGTACCCAGAAGGAAAGGGAGAGGAACAAGGCGATCCGCTGGATGAAGTTTCTGATTAATAGTGGAAGAGAGATGGAGTAGATTAGTAGAAAGCCCGTGATGACTAGAAACATGTAGAATCGGGTGATTATGGAGGAAAAGTCTTGTCGTATACTCGTCGCGGGTGGGGTGGTCGTTGTCGTTACCGCGGGTGGGTTTATCGGTGCGGTGACAGGAGGCGGGAGACCACCTGCTGCTGTTGCCCGGGCGGCTGCTGCTTGTGCGGCCGCTACGGCGGGTGTAGGTTGCGCCGGGGCGGATGCCGCTTCCGCCGCTCGTCGTTCGGGGAGTTGGACGCGGTATATCATGAGCATGTAGCGTATTCCGAAGAATCCGGCCAGCACGGTGCAGAAGAACGCCGCGGCGAGTAAAGGCAGTGAACTACGCTCTACCAATGTCGCTGTTACAATGAAGATTATCACGATATACCCGTCCAGCAGTGAGAGTATCCCGATCGTCCAAAACGATACCCGGGATAATGTCGACGGGGTGGAAGACTCCTTCATCTGCCGGATCATAAAGTATATCTCAAACGCCACGACGAGACAGGCGTTCAATGCAAAGTTCGAGACGCGGTCGTAGTACTGTTCTAGTTTCACCCCTGTCGCGGCTTCAGTGGAGAGCACGAACGCACAATCCGGGGAGTATATGATCGCGGATCCGACTAGCGGCGGTGGGGTCATGGGGATATACTCCCCGGTACGATGACGAAGTTCGCGCTCGATCGTGTCGATGATCGATTGCTGGGATATACCCGCGAACCACGAGGCGTCCGGGTGCATTTTGATCGGGTGGATTTGTAAGTAGACGATATATTCGCATTGTAGCGGTGGAGTACCAAGGTATTGCTCGTCGACGGGTATCCAGGGCGGGTACTCGTCGCCGGATTCGAGGTGTTCGTCTATATTTGCCGACAGAGAGGCGTTGAGAGGTTTCTTGACGAGGTTGTAGGTATTGTTCGAAGGTGTGAGGTGGGGGAGACCGAATGTACCCGCGAACCTGCCTCAATTAGCATAACCTTTATGGATGAGTAGGCGATACGGAAAATACATACTTGTTGCTGTTGGACGCACCGACGAGGAGACCGGATTCCACAAAGTGAACACCGTGCATCCTGACGTCGGCCGGCTGCGATCCCACTCGCCCGCCTTGGTCGTTATACAGCTCCATATTGAGTGTAACCGTCTGGACGACCCCTCGTAGCTCCTCCCACTGCTTTTTCGGCTGTCTCTCCTTCACAATCATCCAGAACCTCCCCTTGTCCAGCGTTATATTCCGTTGATAGGTTTCGTTGATCGCAGGCTTGTACAGGCCGGGTATATTGACGCGATTCCAGTCGCCAGACAGCATACCCGTGATGTTTCGGTAGAGGGGTGATTCCGAAGTTGACAGTGTGACACCAGCAGTTTTGACCGTATCACCATTTTTGAAACCCAAAATCTCCAGATCCCTCTTCTTGACAGGCGTGTCGTCCAGAACGTTCCCTGGAGATTGGTATCCGTCTTCGCTGCTCGCCCGGTTGAAGACATCATCGATCATATAACTGACGGACTTCCGCACCAACCCCATCCCCTCGGCGCTCCACCAGCCGTTCGAAGCGAACCCCGTGAGATTGCCCACATTCCCGTACGTCGAATTCTGGAGCTCGCCGAGCCATCGCCGCTCTTCGGCGACAATGTTCTTGATGTCGAACTCGCGGTTGGAGACGTTGGCGGTATTGTCGGGAGAGAGAATGAGGATGAGAAAGACGACGCCGAGGATGAGGCGCGAGGCATCCATCGTTCGTGAGATACTTCTGGCGAGAAGCAGAATCCGAGTTCATGAAGAGGCCAGGAGGTCCGTCGATGTTACCGCATGATGGCCGAGCGTCTGACTGGTATATGCTGCCCGGGGTGTTCCCAGCTCAAACATGCAACGTAGCTTGAACTGACAGCGGGACTGTGCGGCAATACTGTAACTACTAACTCCCGAGATACTCACTACCTGAGTGATAAAAGATAATTGGTCAGTTGGTTAGTATATTCGAACTGCGGTTGTGGATTTTATTCGATTCGGTCGACGAGCTGACGTACTTTTGAGGTTCGACTTTGTCCTTCTCGTTTGGGGCAAAAGCAAAAGTCGCTGTTTTCGGTTGTCATGTAAACAAAGCCTCGGCGCACAAACAACGTCAATCTAACAACGCGCCGCACAACACTCCTCTTTCTTCTACTTCTTTTTCTTCTTCATCCTCTTCTTCATCTTCATCTCCATCGACACTCATCGCCATCGCAGCAGACGACCCTGCGCAGCCCATATCTTGCATCGCTAGCCTCTGTTCCTTCTGTTCATGTTTTTTTTCTTTTTCTTTTCGCACGGACTAGTTCCACGAGTAATGTCTAATATTTAACCGCTTCTTCGTACTCGATCTACCTATCCAGTCGCAAAATGCCCGTCCCAGGAACCGCTTCTCACTCCTCCCGCCGACACCGCGCTGTTCGCAGACAGACGTTCGGGCAGCGGATAGCCTCGTTTCTAAACCCTCTCGACAATCTGCTCTCGATCTCTCTCCTGTTCGAAACCTATGACTGGGAAGGTCTAGGGGAGAGCATCGCTGTTCCGGCAGGACTAGCGTTAAATATCCTTTTGATGATCACAAGAGCAAATTCGAATACGAATTCCAGCTGGCGACGTTCCGATCCTATCGAGGAAGTTCTGCGGGATCCAAATGAGAAGTACAGTCGCACCAGCGGTGGGGGTGCCCTTGGCTGGCTCGTAAGTCTGCTCTCCTTTCAATACCAGACATCATATAGTTGCTAATTATGTGTAGATGCACATTGCGTCATACATTCTATTCTTCTTCTCGCTCGCAAACACAATATACACCCTCAACCGGACCCGTCAATACCGCACTTTCGAAACATCACCCCACGCCCAACCGCCTACTCCCTCCGCTCGCCGTGTCCGAGTCGCCTCCTCCCCGAACGAATCCTCACCGGCTCGGTTCGTAAAGTCTCTCTTCCCGAATATCCCTTACGCGAGCGCTCCTCCAATTGTCGATGGCATCACCGAAGACGAGGTCTGGGAAATCGCAAAATGGGACTACACCAAATTCAACCTCTCAATGTCAACCTACTTCTCCCCGATCCACTGTCTGGTCATCTTCCTCCTCCTACCTTACACACCAGCACCCACCGGTGGTTTATTCTCAGACATCCCCGCAACAGCGTACGCCACATCCCGCATGGCCGTCCTCCGCGACATCTTATTCATCAATGTCGGTGTCACTGTCTACCTCTACCTCTTCTTCAAGGCCTTCCAAACACAGAACAAGGACGACAAGTACATCAACTCCCAGGTTCTCTCCGAATACAACAAGAAATACGTTAACCCGCGAGTCCACATCCCGATGAGGGATTGTGCTACGAGCACCGACAGCGGCGGATACGCCGTGCCTAGTCCCGCGGATTTCAGACCTGGATTCAAAATCCACCCTAACCCCGTTTACGAAAAGCACACCATACCGCAAGGTGCCGGTGGTCTATTCGCCGGTTACGCAAGAAATACATCTACCACCACTGATACCGCAGCAGCGATGGTGAAGGAAGAAGAGCGCCAGACTCCAGTATACAGAAACACCGCCACCACGACGTCCAGACGTAGCGAGAATGGAATCCCTGCAGCAGCGGCGAGGCAAAATTTCGGAGTACCTGCATCTGCGGGGAGACAAAGCTTTGGAGTTCCCTCCGTAGCCAGTGCACTTCCTAGGTCCACCACCACGGCCGGAAGGAAGAGTTATGTGGCAGGCGAGCTGATGACACCCGCTAGAAGGGTTGCGTCGGGGGTGGCTTCTATGGGTACACCGGGATCCAATGCGAAGCCCGGAAAGAACGGGAACGTGTGGGGTGGTGGCGTCGATTATGGGATTAGAAGTCCGATGAAGCGCGCAACAAGGGATAGAGGGATATAACTGTCTCTGAGGCTGTGTTTTTCTTATTCTCTTCTTATAAATGTTTATGGATGGATGAAGGATTAATGGTGCCACTCTTATATGTGGGTGGGTTTCGACGAGTGGGTATGCACCTCTTTTGTCTCCTTTTTTGATTCTTTTTCTGTGTTTTTTCTGGATTGTTTTCTGGCGTCGTGTTATAGATTGCTGGCTGTGGAATTACTGTGTTACTGATTATTAAGCATGGCGTTGATGCATTTTAATATTTATTATTACCTTAAAACTTCAATGTGATAGAGAAGTTTTCAACTACTCTCTAGCTTATATTCTATTGGTTATACTTTTATTACTTGAGTAGTGCGTCGGGGATAACTGTAAATATTTAGCTGAATTATAAGTAGTCTCGGACCAGACAAGACACAGACAATTATGAAAGCTTTTAAGAAGCGGAACATTAAAGAGATTAATTACAGCCTTTGGTTCTATGACTGGCATCGATACTTCGAGAACGCCCTTGAACATAAATATTTAAATAGAAATAAAGAAAGACAAAATATCACTAGAAGAAATGAAGCAGCGAGATATAAACCAGATGAATACAGACACAAACCCAAACTCGTAACCGCTAAAAACCCAAATATAACAACCTAGATACCACTCGACAAACGAAAATATTCGAAATCATGCAAACCCCCAATGACATCAAGCCATCCCGTTCCTCTGCAACCTCTCCAAAATCTCCCTCTGATCTTCATCCTCCGTCGCCGCCGTCGCCCACAACGTCTGACTGGGATCCGGAAAATGCGTCCCATAATTACTAAACGAAAAATCCTGCAAATCTTGCGCGTTAATCCCCGTCGTCAACTCCGCTGCAGTGGTACCGGGTAACCCCATATCCGGCGACTGCAGATACGACATATCGATATTAATCCCCGGCGGCATATGTGGACTTCTCGCACCCGTGGAAGGAACACCCAGACTCGGCACGTTCGATGAAGGAGACGATAGCGTGTGTTCCGGGGAATCCGCGGAGGTAGAAGTAGCGTTGGACGCTTGCACGGACGAGATTGTCGGCGACGGGGAGGTGACGGGTTTCCCGATGGCGGTTTTCCAGGCGTTGATGTCGCCCATGGTGAACCCCATCCCTCCGAAATCAAAGTTCGCGGCGTTGGTGTAGTCCCCGGCTAGATTGAACGCTGCCGCTGTCGCCGCCGAGCTCCCGGGGGTATTGAATCTTTCGAAGGGGTTGCCGTCTTGCGAACCGCCCATTTGCGGCGGTGTGAGCGGTTCGTCGAGGATTTTCCATTCTTCGAGCCGTCTCATCACTTTTTTGACCTGTTTTTTCACTTCCTTTAACCGCCGTGCGCTGTTCAGTTTATCGTATCCGCACGCCTTGAGGAGTTCCTTTGCTACCTGTCGTAGTTTCGCTCGATGCGCGAGTACGACTTGGCTTTCCTGCCAGCTACCTTTATCCACGCATCCCACAAAGTATTCCAACGCCCGTCCGCAAGCGTCGATTCCTAGTAGCATCATATTTGCCATCGTGATATCCGAGGACTCGGGCGGCAGCATGGCGCGGGAGAAGACCCATCTATCGTCGCCTAGAATCTCTTTATTCTTCGCTTCGAACCGATTAAGCGCGTCGAGCAAACTCTCCGACGTCTCGAGGAATTTAACCATCGTGTCCAGCGTGACGCTCCAATCGTCCTCTTCGACCACATTGGGGAACAACAAATGTATCATGATGACATAATAGCACACCACGGGGACAGAATACGCCGTCGCATCCTTCGATTCCTTATTCATATCCAACGACCGGACGGCCTCCTCGAGCACCTTTCGGATCCGAATACACAGCAACGGAATATTCTGATTATTGATCCCTTTGAGACGGTGTAACGATACCCAGAACATATCGTCCTTCTTGGATTCCTCGAGCGTGCTGGATGCGTTGCGCGGGTATAAGGCGTATATATGCGAGCATGTGGACGTGACGTTGCGTAACCCCCACCAGGATTGTATCATGAACGCCTGTCGTCGACGGGTGGATAGATTCCCGCTGCGTTCGTCGAGTTCCGCCACTCGAGAGAATTTACGGTCAGAGGGGAGACTCTCCGTCGCGAGGGGCACCGCGGGGAGGAAATCGGCGAACGGGGTGTCGAATTGCATGAAACCCCATAGTGTGAGGAGGGATATCACGCAGTTGATATTCTTCAGCAACTCGGTTTCGACTTCACCGATATCGACGCCGTTAATCATGCCTTGGCCTGTGATGGGCTTGTCGTTCAGTTGGATCAGGGTTGTGTTCGTGCCCGCGCATGCGAGACTGGCGAATGCGGTGCCCCGGCGTCCCTTGCCGATACAGAAGTGGTGCCAGGCGAGGAGGAGGCAAGCTTGCATTGTTGAGAGGGTGAATTTGTCGGTTTTGCGGGTACCCATGAGCGCACAGGCGTACTCGAAGAATTGCTCGCCGGCGCTGGAACCGATCCGGCCGTCGCCGATGTAGAGCGCATCGCCGACCATGAGGTTGAGTAGGATCTCGTCGTGCTTGCCGTCTCGGAACTGACGGAGGAAGAGAGTTTTGGAGCAGATCGCGCTGAGAGGGTGAAGACTGAACCAGCTTTCCACCATTTGGACGATCTGGTGCTGTTCGAATTTTGCCAACGGGCTGGGCTTCTGCGCGGCGGTTCCGTTCAGGATATGAGGTGAGAACATGTGCGATGTTCCGTCGGCCAGACAGCTCTTGACGTAGAATTTACCCGGTGAGTCCTCGAGATGCTGGCAGCCTAATCTTCCATACATTATCGCTACCATCTCGACCACTTCTTGCGCCATGAAGGTGAGGACTCCGTCATAGGACATCACAGGGGCCATGTATTGAACATCCATGGCCTCAGACGACGGACTGGACATGTCTGATCCCGGAGAGTTCTTGTCACTTGAAAGATGTTGATTCTGTAATGTCGCAGGAGATTTACTCTCGTTGATATCTTTCATCTTATTGTTGAAGGAAGCGATAGCGCGAAGGTACGGGTTGTCCCTTGTGTGCGCCTCTCCTGCGAACTCCTGGCGGAAAAGGAGATCGAGGTCTTGTGCCATGGTGGTGTGTGGGTTCCACAATATGAACGGACGGATACGAGTCCAAGTTTCAAAGGTCTTGGTGGACAGCAGAGAAGCCTCTCTTTGATAGTCCATGGACGTGTAAGAATGCGAGCCATGGTCGCTGTCACCGTTTTGTGTTGGCGATGTGGTTGTTTCAAGTGCTTCATGTTCCTGAATAGAGTAAACGAATAGTCAGCAATTGGTCGCCAAACGTACAAACATAGGCACAGACGGCTCCACCAATCTAGAATTCAATATGATGATAGAAAAAGAAGACATACCTTGATTGTAGCTTGCATTAGTGCAGCCGCCCGGGCAGCCGCAGAAGCGGAGACCCGTCGTGGTCGTCCCTTCGCGGATTCCGGTGCGTAGACGCAGTCCAGGTTTCGCTCCGTGCAGGCTTCACATCTCGCCGTGCCGGAGCATTTAATCTTCCTCGTTCGGCAGAATTGGCAACTCTTGCGGATCGTTAGCGGCCTCCCGTGCGATGACATGTCGTCGGGGGCTGAGTGGGCCTGCAGATGGGATGTGTATGGCGTATACGTAAATGTAGCACAGCTCTGCTACAGCTGTCGTGTTTCCTCAGGCCTCCACGGATGCGGTGGATTCCAACGATGGAAGTCGACGTCACCAGATCGGGAAGACCGAAAGATGGGATCGAGTACCAATCGAATCGAATCCCCGACTATTGTTTGAAAACTTTTTTTTTTCTGCACCTAAGCTGACTGGGTGAGATAGGTTTCACAGACCGTTCGTTGAATCGGATGCTTTTCCAGGTTTGATAACGTCGGATGGTTCGGTTCACGCAGTTGTAAAAGCCAGGTACTAATTTCGAGATCTTCCAGGATCTCTTCGATGTTGGTAAATCACTTCTGGAACCAACGAAATGGATCGGAGCCCGGAAGGTGGAAATGCTCCGCTCAGGTTTAACGGCGCTTAGTAGCCGACCGAAACTTTGTCGTTAAAGCCGAGTTACCAGTGGCATCGGCGATGGATAGATGGTATAAAAAATATGTAGGAAAAATAAAATATAGAATACAAAGTCCGTTCTGGCGTTTAGATACGAAAATGGCGCTGCGTGCCAGGCCAAAATATGCAGAAAAAGGGCTTTTTTTTGTCAAGAGAAATAGGACGAACGATACGAAGCAGGATACTTGGCGTCTGCGACTTGATGACAGCCGGCGTAGAATTCTCGTGGAAAACGGTGTGTTTTGAAACTTGTCGGGGCAAATCAAAACTGTTATATAGTAGTACTTCAGTAATTAGTTTTCATCTCTGTCTGGTAAGAACGGTCAGAAACTTCAGATGAAATATAGGAGCACGGGACAAATCAATAGCACTAGCTAGTGAATATGCAAGTAAACATCGAGATACCTTGCACCATGTGTCTTGTCGGTCTGTCAGCAAAGGGTACTGAATTCGCAAGACCCCCTCGTCCCCCGTCACAGAGTTTTCCTGCGAGTGTTAATTGCCTGCCTTGCAATGCAATGTAACCAGTTAAGGCTTGTTCAGTTCCTTTTTTTTGGGCTTCCCACTGCCTTGCACTAATTTGCCTAACGTGTAGAAAATCAATCGTCAGTGGATTCGTATGGTTAATCTCACTCGCAGCTTTGGCCTGACGATGGTACTCTCTTACGGACGGTCGGAGGAACTGTTGTATCGAAAACATGCAGCTCTTGACTAACCTTAAAACCGCATGGCTATGCATCGTTGTTTTTCTGCAGATCTGACACTGGAAAACGGCACAGGAACTGGCCTGGCACCGTATCTGGAAGTGTATCCGATACCAGCAACCTCGTTTCGACAGCGTAGTAAGCAAACATTAGCCGGGGTTTGTGGTCGTGAGGGTGAAGTTACAGTGTGTCGCACTGCTTACTTCCCTGTTGTTTATTCACCCACCCATGAGATTGGCTACGGAAGCACTTACCTGATTCGCATTGCTTCAACAGGAACACGGATGACATAAGTACACCCACCGTTCGACTATCGTGATTATGAAAGACCGGACACCACCGAAACTTCACAATTCGCCAGAGTAAAAAAATAAAAATAAACTACCGACAAACTACCGCCATGCAGATGGTGCCGCCGAACGTAAAGTTAGAACCTGGTAATATAAAGCTTGTAATTGTTCCAGTTGCATTCTGAGACCTTGAGGCTGAAAATATTATTGTAACGCCCCGTAAAACACGTCTGGCCGCATACTCGGAATACGTACTTGTGCCATTTTCTCTCTCTTCCATGGTACACTGATGTAGGTATGTAGACTTTTGGTATTGATTTTCTCGGCCCTTACATAAGAAAAAGGGATATGGCCTTCGCATTGGCGTACATATCGGCCGGGAACTTAGGCCCAATCTTGATACACACACACCGTAATTAATTCTCGTTTCCACCATGCATGAAACCACACAAATTCGGAATTTGAGCGGCTGGGGGTCAGAGAAGCATGCAATTATCGTCCTATCCGTTGATTATATATATTCAGCACCGACGCTTGTAAGATATAGCGATGACAGTTTGCAGCAAAGTGTAGGATATCTAGCTTGGCGTATATGCGTATTGAACTCGAAATTCTAAATTTTACGTTATGATACGACACGTAGGACTCGAGTTCTTGTAAATCATATTTTTTCACCTCTTTCATTAAGCAAATATATGATACAGAAATACAGCTTTCACTATGGCCACTCTGAAGTGAAAATCGGAAGAAGGAAGTGACAAAGAGCTTTGTCATCTCCAAGAGGAGAAATGTGCCGATTGTGGCGGCTGCGTATTTTATCTTTGTACAGAGAAAGCTGCATTAGTTTTTTGTACGTGGACATGGATTATCAAGACGTTTGGAGGCTGCTTTTCCGGTTCCATATCCAATTAATTACTCCCGCTACAGTTTTGATAACCAGTCTTACTTTCCCTAAATTGTACTCCAACCAAGAGAAGGGCAAGGGTTTACCAATAAATTCAATCAAATGCCACGGTATGCCACGTATCGATATTCCAGCTTCTCGCATCAATCATCCAAATAACTTTTCGTCCCGCTTGCCACGAAAATCTGATTGCGTGGGGGTGTGAAGACTCTCTTTCTTTCTTTTTTTTTCTATGCCAAAGATTGAGTTTGTCTTCTCTAGATGCTTGAACTTGAATTCCAAGGGTTAACCGACTCCAATGTAGAGCCGAGTGGCACTTGTACTTGATCGCCGCATATAAAATCGTATGCATGATCACCGAACAAGTTAGAATAAAACCTAGCAGCCGAGCTTGATATCACGTAAAGGCTGACACATCAGCGCCTTTCGTGTCGATAGACTTATATGGATAAACCTAGATGGGAGATTTCGGAGGCCGGAGGGTCTGGTAGTGCATGGTGCAACTTTGCATCAGACGTGCGTACCTGAATGTGTTTAAGCTTCATGGTTAGCGTTGGAGCTAATCTGTAGTATAAGATATCCTTCTTGGAATCAAGTGCAAAATCATATCTGTTCCCCAACCATGATTCGGATAATCACAATGGGGTATAATTTCAACAAATTATTAGCTAGGTGTGCGTACCACAAAGCCTCTTCTTAGGCCTGCGAAGAAGCTGACTTCTAGCCGAGATTGTTTCAGGAGACACGTATACTTTCACCGTTGGTCCTATCATAGACTAGTACAGCAAGCATCCTGTCTAGCTATCGATGATCGCGAGGATTGGACTAGCCTTAGGGCTAGGCTGAGGCAAACTTTAACATCCCCGCTTTGACTAAAGCCATTCGGAGGTGAAATAGTTTGAAGAGGAGTGAGCTTGATGCTTGCCGACCTGTTTTCCCGTAGACCTCTACTCCAATACATCGTTGAATTATTTCAGAGTATGACCCTGCTTCGGCACTTTTTGTCCTTGAGATCTTATGCACAGAATATGTAGATTGATCCTTTCTGCTCGGTTCATGCATAATGTAGTATCGTGCCGTTGCATGTATATTGTTTCTGAACAAGATCTCATTGGATTCGAGTCAAATGAGCATGAGGCACCTATGCATGGACAAGAAGAAGCCTGATCCATTCACGCCGCACCTATCCCATATGTGACAACGAGCAGATGTCGATATCCCTCAGGTACTCCGTCGTACCAACCTTAGTTTGGGTTTTCCTACCTTGTTTCCTGAGATAACCGGAACCAATGAAGGCACCAAGGCGATGGTCCGAAACGGTGGCCAGAAGTGAAAATGTTCAAGGCAGCCGAGCCGTCGATCATAGGAAAGCGCTAAGTGGATATCAAATGTCAATATCTGTATACATTTGTAATTACCCGGCGAAAGGAAATACTCATTCCCTTTTTGCAATGAAAGACCCTTTCGTGTCCCATGTTCCCCTTCACGATATTAGATAAGTAATTCGTATTATCTTCATGCGTGATTTAAACTGCGTGATCCCCGACTAGCATATGCCAGATGCTCGTGCGCACGCATCCTGGTGTCTGTTTTCTTTCCAAAGATGATACCTCTAGTACCAATTCTTCGGGTAGTACACGTAGTCAACCCCAAAAGGGGGAGGTAGACGTTTCGGTTCCTATCATTCTGCATGATAGACTATGCAGGCATAACATGATAGTTTTCGCTGGTCTCGTGGGTTTCTTCCCCTCTTTCTGACCTTTCCTTTCCCTTTGACGGCATGTCCGTGGAATCAGGTTCTTGACCACGCCATTTACTACCCTGTGTGACCCTTCTGCGGGACGTCTTAGCTCAAGGCCAAAGTTTTACTGAAAGAATGTTGCCCAAATTTTGCCTAACCTGGGGGTTTGGTTGAGGACAATTCGAGCGAGCTGAGGCTAGCTAGCGCTATAGCTTGTTCTAATCTGAATTGGAAAAATTCCCAGTTTGCGTTGAATGTTGGGCTGAGGCGACGTAAGTATCCACGATTCCGAACACTTTCGATAATATCATCATAAGAAGTTTCTCGACCGGTTTTTGAAATGCTCCGAAAGTGGTTACGTATCGGCCGTCTGGGAAGGGCGATGCCGATATAACGTACTTGGTGGTGGCTCAGTGTTCGTTTTCCTTATGGGGTTATAATTCTGCCTTGGGTTCGAAGCACTACATCCGCTACATCCGTGTGGCCAAGCTTCTTTGCTGTCAGACAGGAACTCGCGAACTTTTAAACCACTTGCTGTCGGCCGGAATCCATGGTTCATATCTTTTTCTTCCTAAAAAATTTTTTTATCATTCGATTCTCATATTTGTATTTACTAACCGGGTGCTTCCTTATTAGAACATTTCTATCGGAGGTACAACATTTTCCAATGCTGGCTTGTTTATATCTTTTCAGGAAGAGTTGTCGGTATCGGCAACACATCTGCGTTCCAGAATACCACACCGTCGCAACCGTCAACACACACCAGAGTCGGATTTGGGTCAGCAATTCATTTTCGCCAATTGAATGTGACCATTCAAACCAATACGCGAAGCGGTGTTGAAACTAAAAGCTGGAACAACCATGTTCCTCTGCATTTCTCGAATATTTGCATTTCGAATTTGTCTTGCATAACATCCCCGGACCCCAGATATATTCCCCAGATACGCGGAGATACAACGCCACAAGTCTCCTGCGAGCGGGTCTTGGCTGGCCTGATCAACTGGACACAAGAGGCCTGGTAGGAACAAACAAACTGGCGGCTATCTGTCGATTACGTTAGTAATCCGTCGTGTTAGTAATTCGACTCTCGCTTCCGTTTATTATCATGTCTTATTACCCCGCAAGATTACTAACATTCGTCTTTTCTTTAAAAAGTGTGTCGCATGTCTGACCTATATATGGGGTTCCGAAATGCTGGGTACCGGAGAAGGAATAAGGATCCGAGGACAAATCATTTATCACAATTCGTCCATTTTGTCCAAAGGTGTCGGATCGGGATGGAACCAAGCTGGAGCTCGGAATATTCGTCGGCCCCGATATCATGTGAGGCAAAGCAAAGGAATAACCTCTGTTACACAAATCTCCGACATATCCAATCCGACGCAACAATGCTCTCAACCGCTATCGCAACTCTTGGAAGTCCAATTTACTCGATATCGGACTAACACCCGGCACTCGCTTCCAGATCCACTCGTATTTGGAGCCCTGGAAAACCCCACAACGCTAAGCCCCTGTCCATTTCCCAAACAATTTTACTATAAGGCACATTTCAAGGCTTCCGAGACCGACGAAAACCATGTATTGACGTATGAGATTTTTGGGGAGTTTTCACCAACAAATATACGGTTATATATACGACTATCCTCTCTGGATTTTTTTGAATTTTTATCCGACCGTAATAGGAAAAGCCTGCCTCCGGGTATTTTGTAAAGAGGGGGTTTTGAAGGAACCCACCAATGGCTATGCTGGGATCCAATCTCTAAAAGCTACATATCAACGCATTTTATTCTCGACAAATGCGCGCAATGATAGTTACCTGGCATTAATCTAGGGGTGGAACTGGAACTCTGAAGAAAATTTGAGTACTAATGCTCCGTGACTTTGCCTTCTATTATACTCTTATCCTACGGCTAATAAGTAAATACGAGATATTCCCAAGGATCCCCCACTAACGAGCGGCATTCAGAGCTCGAGGTAGTGGAGGTCATGGCTGTCTTGGGGAGAGGCTCTGGCGTGACGAAGTGCATGCATGAATATATCTTGGAGTGATCTGGTTACGTGGAAGAAGTCTAGGCATGGAAGCACGAATCGAATCAGGCGATCGATTGAAACAGACAACTATATATTTCTTCGCCCTCTCCCCTTTTAGAACCACTTGCACTTTTAAATCCCAACCTACCAAAAGAGGATGCATCCGACTCTCTGAATATTGTTCAGTCTATCTATATAATCGTGGAATCAACTCTCTGTTTAACACCTCGGGTTCAGGACCGATACCTTAGTCCAAAACACCATGGCTCCCGTCGTCCTCTCATGCAGCTTCGCAACATGTCCTATAAGCTGGAGCTGGTTCGGATACCGTCCATGGCTCTCGATGAATGCGACCTTCCTCGCGCTTTTCGCTATCGCCTTCGGTATCCACCTTTACGGCCTCATTCGATACAAGACCCGCGGGTTCGGTATATGCATGATCATAGCCTGCTTGCTCGAAATGGCCGGATACGCAGGCCGCATACTGGCATACACAAACCCCTGGTCCCTCACCGCGTTCTTCATCCAAATCTTCGGGATCAGTCTCGCGCCCACATTCTTCGCCGCGGCTATGTATCTGTGCCTGACCAGGATCGTTATCGTCTACGGCGCCAATATCTCAACATTCCAACCGAAGACTTATACATATTTCTTTGTCGTTTGCGACATCATATCGCTACTCATTCAAGCCCCCGGAGGAGTGGTTTCGTCTATTTCTGCCGCTGATGGGAACCCACCGACACTCGGGGCGCATATCGGTGTCGCTGGTATCGCTTTTCAGGTTGTTTCGCTGTCAATTTGGGTTCTGTTGTGTTTCACTTTTGCGTTCAGATGTAGGAAGGCCGGAGAGAAGGCGTGGGATCCAAGATATCGGGCAGTCAGGGCTAGCAAACAGTTCAAGTACTTTTTGGTAGGATTGGCTATTGCAGTTCTGGTTCTTTACATCAGAAGCGTCTACAGAATCGTAGAGTTGTCTCAGGGTTATACGGGAGACTTGGCGAAGAACCAAGTTGCCTTTGGTGTTCTTGAAGGAGTGTAAGTGTTTTTATCCCATATCTTCATACTTGTGACTAACTTAACTGTGGCACTTATAGTATGATTGTGATACTAGCCTTCGTGACTGGTATATTCCCTCCTGGGTACGGGTTAGGAGATAGTTATCCTGTCATAACCGAGCACAAGAAGAAATTTCCACGTCCGTGGAAGAATCCATGCTTTAAGGAGGATGTGATGAGTGCGCAAGACTCGATCCAGATGACCGAACAACGAGAAATTTCTAGCGAACAAGGAGATCATGACCAACAGAAACTTTTCTCGAAAGTGAACACCAGCTAGGGGTTTATTGGTCTTTGGTTTCGGGCGGAACGAGAAGAGTTCATGGGTGTATAGATTGCTATGTTGTTAATTATAATATCATTTCATCTAATTTGTTTGCTTTATCACTGGCCTAAGATTCCATGTGTATATTAACTACTTTTACGTGTGCATTAACTACTTTCATCAATGATATAATTGGCTTTTAATGTAAGCAAGTAGAGATGCTGAAACAATATCCTAGCTCGCAGGATTAATGCTAGATCTCAAGTATCCCACTTTGTCTTTGCTTCGCTCTCAGCTCCTAATTAAAGGATTCTCGGGGCAAGTTTGATAATAGAAGGCATCCCACCCTTTGGCTTTGCGCTCCCAGCCAACACCTGGTAAACATGCTCGCCGCACACCTCACCCAGTCCATTCGCAGCAGGTGGTTGCCTCTGGGCTTCAATATCGAACCTCCTGAGCGTCAACGCCATAATAATCTTCGTTTCGATCATTGCGAGTTCCTGGCCGATACAGCCGCGAGGACCCCGTTCGAACGGCCTCCATGCCTCTTTTGGAATTTCGTCCTCAAGCCAGCGTTCTGGTCGGAACTCTCGTGGGTTCTTCCAGTAGTTCTCGTTGACGTGGACTGGGAGAGATGCGATCCAGATCATTAGGTCTTCGGTTGGGTACAGTTCACCGGTCTTGTTGTCCTTCATGTAGAATCTGCAACGGAGTCAATAATTTTCAATTTTTAGAACCGAGATAGTGAGATACGTACCCTTTCTCGCCCCATCGAACAGAACTCGCAGGTGGGTACATTCGAAGAATCTCGCGGATGATAGCAGTGCAGTATTCCATCTGATTCATTAGTTGTGGGGTTTGCTCCAACAACCTCGCAGCATCGTCGAGATTCGGACCGAAAATATCGTCTATTTCCTTCCTAGCACGCGCCATCTTTTCAGGATGGTGAGATAACTGGTGGAAGATGTAGCAAATAGTCGAGCTTGTAGTATCATGGCCGGCGAAAACGAAAACGAGCATCTGGGCTAGGGGTTTATGTTAGCAACGTGAGACTTTTCGAACGCCGGAGCGTTTTTCACATACTAATTGCATTTGTTCTGAACTCTTCGTCCATACTGTCGACTTGACCTCCTTTCTCTTTTAGGTACGTTTCCAAGGCAAGATCGATGATTGGTTTACTCTTTTTCGTATTAGTGGCTGCCGTATTTCGCGATCGAAATCGTTGGTCAAGCATGCCTCCGAGGATACCTCGCATGATTCTCTGATTCCACCAGTATACAAAAGGTCGAGCGGGATGCCATCGGCTCCATGGATTATAGTCAGAGGCCTTCGGTAGCCAACTAATTTGGGATTTGAAGGCTTCGACGAGCTTATGGGGTTTGTGCTGAGTGTTAAGCTCAGTATCCCTAAGAAAGAAACACGTTAGTCTAAACCACCATTTCCATTAGAAGAGACTTGTATTTTAGACACTCACAATACTACACGCCCAATGATATCAATCGTAAGACAAGTTGTGTGTTTCTCAAGATTAATGACTTCGCCTTTAGCAGCCTGCTCTTCCATAACAGAGCAGAAGGTTTCGCAATCCTTAATGATACCGGGTACCAGTGTCATCAAATGTTGCACTGCAAACCCCGGGTTGAAGATGGTTCTCCAGAATTTCCAGAGCTGTCCGGAGGCAGCAACTAGGTTATCCGGCCCGGATAGCGGTAGGAGGATCATGTTTAGCGGTATATCGGCTTTAGGAAGCGGATGTCCTTGTGAAACTTGGTAGGCAAGATTAGGGTCGGCAATAACTGCCATACTTGTGTCAACGGGCCAGAGGTCAAGATACATAATCCCTTTGTCCTTCAATCCGTATTTCTCAAGTAAGAAAGGAAGTAGGACCTGTGGGTGGACATCGAGTGGCAATTCACTAGAAATCCGAGCCATAACCAACAAATGCCCAAAGAGCCAGTGGTGAGGCGGTTGGGGCTGTTCGCAAAAGGGAAAACGTTAGATATGTGCATAAAGTTAATGAGATTATAATGAAAAGGCTTGATAAGGCCCAATTTACGGAACTTGCGGCTGGAGATTGGGTCTGAGCTCACCATATCCGTGCTTGTTCTGAATTTCCGCCGATGGGAGATGGTATACGTGATAAAGCTGACTACATTCTGGAGAACGTAAACGCCAACGATACCTAGTATACCATACTTGATTTGATCGAGGGTGATAGTGTGGGAGCCGATTTGAATCATATTGCAATGCAATCTACGAAACGCGTGAATGACAGCGCCTTGTGTTGTCCCGAATACAATTGACGTCGAGGACTGTCTGCAAATTTATAACTCAGTTGGAAGTGATTGTCAACTGCTGTTAACGTTGAAGTCGCGTCGCTAGAATGAAGTTGCCGTTCCAAGGTTAGGGGTAAAGTTGATACCGAATTAAGGATATCAGAACGCTGATCCGGCAACCGGAGCTGCGCTTATGTATTTCCGGTCAAAGGTTACACAGTATATATTATTATGTTGACTGACGGTATTGGGCACCAAGGGGAACTCTTTCTCGGCCGGAAGCAATGTTGACAGCAGGACGAATGCAATTAATCCAGAGGATTGTTCCCAAATATACTGATAACTGATAATCGAATATAGTATCACACACTTCAGCTTTTATTGTCTGTTATTGCACAGACCACCTTAGTCATGATTTCGATCCCTGCAATTTATACATATTGGGTAAGATCTACTGGCCTAGCTAGCTCTATGATATTGATGTCAGCCAAATCTTGAAATTAGTTAGATCCCTTTTGGCTCGTAGCATGCCCAAACATTTGAATCTCACCCTTTTGAAACCCGATTAGCCTATAGTATCATTCGCAAAGGGTGTATGCAGGCTCACTGGACGAGTGTAGCATGTAGGTTCGCACGATTGGGACATGTATTAACGAAAGCTGGGCTGTCAGGCAGCGAATGGCAAGATTGCAAGTGCTTAACCTGAATGAATTTAAGCGAATCTTGCAGTCTTGTGTGGGGCGATATCGATCAATCGATTGCATTGTCTGGGGCAAGTACCCCTGGCGTTTGTCAGCACTAGCAACCTCTCGCTCTCGCACTGCGAAGAATATCGTGTCAATGGGATCCAGATCCTGGCAGTTAGGTTGTTCATGTTGACTCCTTGAGCTTGCAAGCATAGCATTTAAACCTCCGCGCCCGTCGTCTCAACCTCCACCGAAAAACTGGCTGGGGGGGAATATTTAAATATTTCAACATTAGAGATAAAAAAATCTGTATATTCAAGATCTCGAACTATTGAGTACAGTACTTAGCTTTGAAAGACTGACTAACTATTATTGCTGGGAATTTAGCCTCAGGATCAAGAGGTACTGCTGGGATGCACGCTACTCTGTACTTACCACGCCTTGTGTCAAGTCCAGGCCTGGGTTTACAAAGGCTCCACCTCGGACTTAGGTACTCAAGGCAGAGACTAGGCTTTAGATTGTAGAGCTGACTGACTAACGCGTGATAGCATGCTAGCAATGAAAGCTCTCTGAATCGATATTTCCAGGAGACTGTAAATGTATAAATTATCAACTTGGTGTCGCATGGAGTCTTGCTGCTGGTGTGCCAAGGTACATCTGACGTTAACTTCAAGTATTAGCCATTGCGAGTGAAGCACGAAACCACAATTGCGGTTTTGCACCGTTATTGCGATCTCTCTGAGTTCAATTTGAGTTTATATTGATCCGTGTACTGTTTAAACATGATTTTTTCCCAGCTTCACGCCACATCGGCCGAGTTTTTGCTTCCACCTGGAGAAATGAAGCACTGCACCCAACACAGTTATATTATTGCTGCTGTATGGCGCATCCCTTTTGCAAATATTATAAAACGATTGGTGCGTGGTTGCTCGATGATATGAAGGTGTCACAGAAAGGATTTACGAGATCTCAAGTTGACTGTTGCTGCGGCAGGAAACAGAGTAGTTATGATTAGGCAGCGAGTACAGTAGTAGGGCTGAAAGGCTGTGCACACCCTCTTGGTCCATCTTAAGATCTTTCTTCCTCTTCTTCCTCTTCTTCTTCCTCTTTCTATTTTCTCTATTATCGCATAATTTTCTTCCCTTATGATCTTGCATCGAAATCTCTATCCCCATCAAATTTGATCATCGGATACTATCATTCGATGATCAATCCGATGCATTTGCAATCATTAGTGAGCTAGTAGGCAAAATTTCAGGGATATGGATCTTCCAGAGACCAGAAACTATAGTCCCAGATGGAATTATAATTTTTTATGTGAAAATAAATATTCCTATTTCATCGAATCAGTCTTGAATAATGGTAGATCTCGAAATTAAGACCATCTGTCCCGGATCCCCTGAGTAGTTACACCAATAACATGTCATAATGCAATGTCTGTTCTCAAATAGTCTGGTAATGGTATTTTAGATACGGTAGACTGATATAGATTTCTCTAGAACAGTTATAGCTTTATCGGCCGGTGTAATTTTTGGTAACAAAGCGGTATGCTGCAGCTGGGAACGAGATCTCGAAGACTTGAGGGATTGATCATGAGACAACGTTGAGCCTAATACAACTAATGGCTGCCTACATGGTATATACGTATAGCCATTGCTATTAAATTATATAATGCCTCGGGCTTTCACATCTATGCATACTCCTTATTTTCCCGACTCAGAATCTTCAACCATTAATTTCTATTTTCAGCCTTGCTCTACCTTTCTCTCGAGGTCGTCTGATCAGATATGACCTTGACTCGTCACCATATGCCCATGGATGGAGCCAAGCTCTGTCCCTAACGAGCTACAATTTCCATTGTGCGATCAACGTGTGGAGCTATCTGACGACGAGACTGATCCCTAAATATGCCTCGAGCAATATGGTCTAGTTATACTAGATATTTGAGCCACCACCGTTATATTTATCCAAAAATTTGTTACCTTGTCTATTTAATAGAGGCTGTGTCCGTAAAGGGCCCGAAGTTCGCTTGGGTTGTTTGACAGCTGGTGCCATGGCTCGCCGCCCAGCATTGGCGAAGGCTACTCTATATATATTTAGTGCGTTTTCACTGCGGAGAAGAATCTGGTGTCGGCCCGAAAATTTATTAACTGATAAACCTACGCAAGATTTATGAGAGGCTTCACCATCATCGCAAACCTTGTCGGACACTTGACTGCCATTGTTTTATGTCGATTAATTATCGATATGCCGGGATATATTGACCGATATGTATGATCCTTCTCCAAAAACAGATGAATCCCAGAAAGATGACGGCATCCAAAGACCCCAAGGCTTATTACTGTTCAATTTAGGCTTCTCCAGAGAAATCAGTGAACAGAAGAGATATGCGTATAAAATGACCATCGTAGCCAGGTTTATTTAAACCGCAAGCACTCGATATCAGATCCATCCATATTGCTAGCCCCGGGGCCACATAAGTGTACAATATAAGCCCTATCTGTAGAACGAATTGCTCGCACGCAACCATTTGCAATATAAAACAGAACAACACCTCCCGTCACAATTTATAATTTGGCCCAAAGATAAAATAATATATTTTGGGTTTTCTTTTAAGATGTATACCTCTACTCTTATCGCAGCATTAGCGAGCTTTTCCGTCGCAGTTTCTCAAAACACTGATGCATATCCCCTAAACGCTACTGGAGAATGGTCCTTTGTAGCTCCGACCTACCTCGCGAACCCGGTAAATTGGACTGCTCGTGTCGGTGTTTCGCGTTCTGCGGCCGAAACGCGCCAAATATTCCCGGGCTCGTTATACCGGAGCGCATCTTGGCTTGAAACACCCTTAAACACCCCGACAAATGGATCTTCGATCATTAGAGATGTGTGTTTCTGGCTGCCAACCCCGGTTCTCAAAACGAGGTCCCCTATAGATTATAACGAGGGCAGGAACGGATGCATAGATGCCTTGGGGGTTGACTGTGTCAATAAAATCAACGAGTTTTTCAGGCTGTACTATAGGGAATATGTGGCGGCAAACGGAACGATGGACTGCTCACCTTCAACAGCGTCCTTGCACAGAGTGCTTTCCGATTATTGCCCTTCTCTTAAGAATCCTACCGGATCAGCGGGCTCCTGGTATGGTAGTAAGTTACATTTAAGGATCAAAAGTCGCTTAAGTTTGAAATAATAAACTAATGCCCGTATCATTTAGAGCTTATTCCTACCAACGAACCAATCCAAGGTAACGCAAATGAGTGGTATGGTGAGGTAACAGCCAGGAATCAGACTGTGGTATCAGCCGAGGAGCAGTACGATGAGGTAGTCCAGTATGTGTATACCTACTTTTTCATCTCCGGGCCTAGCTATGATACACCTACGGACGGCCCCACCGTCGACATGGTGTGTGTCAAGCCTGAGATGGAAGTGGCGGGCTCTCGTAAAATCTCAAAGGCGACTCCTGGTATAATTGCCACAAATGGGATATTTAGATTTGTCCTAGCTTTGATGTTCTTTGCTGGTTTCATTATTTAAACAAATGTTTTGACTTAATTCCCCCTGGTCTTGTTAACCTAACGCCTTCTTAAACTTTTAATAATATTTTAATATTCCTCATAATTCAAAATGTGAAGTCTTAATATAAATAATATCCTGTAGTAAGTTTCCGAAGAGATACTATATATGTACTTGGTGATGATAGAAGAAGTAATATATATTACCAAGGAGAAAGTTCAAATACATGACGGGCTTTTTAATATGCCCCGATATTAGAAATGTTCATGTAGCGATGTCATAAAATTAGATATATACATTTTCGCAAACTCGTAGAAAGCCGTGTCTGAAATAAAACTCGCCAAATTCAGATAAGAAAAGCAAACAAAATCCAGAGGTATACATCCAATATAAATATTTCTTCAAATTATCCGCCTAAGGAAAGTGAAAAGAAATTCGTAAGAGTGTTGATACAAAATTGGTTGCAAGATTGATTTGTAAAAGTTGCTCTTAAGGTGGAAGTTTTTAATTTCTGTGTCTCTATAGTGCGCACCCGAACATTACAAGTCAGATCAAAATTCTTAACGTAAAAGCAATGCTTAATCTCACTAAGCATGGGTAACACTACTGGGATATACCACTGGAATGTCCCGCCGTTCTCTCGTGTATGGATCGCGGGTGGCGTAAGAATTCGGGATCGGTCCAGAACTTGGATAATATGGATAACCACGTGCCACGGTTGCGCCAGGTGGAGGACCCATATAGCCGGGTTGGCTGTAGTACTTGCTAGCCTCCCCAGCAGGGGCGTGGTGGTTGTCCGGTGCTCCTTGGATAGTCTTTCTACGTCGATGTTCTTCGATTTGCTCGTGCTTGTTTTTGAATTCACGGAATTCGTCACGGCGTTGCTTCATTCCCTTGAAAGCTTTGACGGCTTCAGCGGCAGCGAAGATGGCAAGACCAACAGCTGTCGCATCCTTGAGAATGGACTTATTCCGTAGTTTGTCGGCTTCCTCCTCCGAGATTTTTCCGGATTCAAGTTTTTCTTTCCTGTTCATGCGTTTCTCGCGGGCTTCGTAGGTGACATGGCCGAGGTGAAGGGTGGCGAGAATAGCCAGAGCAACACTAATAACTTCCTTGCGACGGAGTCTCTTGCGGCGTTCCATTTCAGTATCTTCATCAAGAGAAAGATCGGAGTCCGAGAGGCTGCTATCCGAGGAACTGTCGTCTCGAATACTACCGGATCTTCTTGAACTCTTCGAGTCTCGGCTATCATGACGGCTTCGTCCAAATCGTTCAACGGCAAGACCACCAAGGCCCATCGCGGCTAAGGCTTCTCCCATACTTCTGCTGCGTCGACGATTGAGCCCAGGTCGCTCTGGAGAACCACTCTCCGATCGACCTCTCGGTTGGGATTGGGACCGGGATCGTTGGTAATCGAGGAACTTTTTACCAGCTGCCGCGATGAGACCGCTGGCAGCCAAGTCTTTGATCGGGTTGGCCTTTTCGTCATCGTGACCACGTCTCTTACTTCGTCTTCCGTTGAGACCTCGCTGTGCGGCCAAACCGGCCAACACAGACTCTGCGATTCTTTTGTTTGACTGCTTGCCGTCTTCTCCCTTTCGATCGAGGAATTTCTCAACAGCACCGGACGCTACAGCAGCCTCCACAACTCTCTTCAAGCTCTTCGATCCAGTAACCCCACCGGGTTCTTTTCTAGCTCTGAAGGCTTCGACTGCGGCTGCTATCATAGCAGCTTGAGCGGTATTGCTGTGCATTCTTGAGCCCGATCTCGAACTGTTTCTCTCGCTGTTGGAATCATAGCCCTCATCGGACTTCATTGACGGTTTACGGCCTCTGCTCTTAGATCGAGCTCTCTTGTAAGTTTCCTCGAGTCCTAGTGCCGCAATCGCAGACTCTCCCATATTCTTAGCGCGATCCTTGATTCTGCCTCTCGAGCTGGCGCTGCGAACGCTGTCCGGCTCGTCCGGATCGGTTGCACTCTCGGGCTCGGCGATCGTGCTGCTAGCATCGTCTGGGATTCTTTCCCGTCGACGGTGTCTATGCTTTCTTCTCCTTCTCTTTCCATCGTCGGTACTGGCACCCTCGGTGTCGGTGTCAGCCTGAGGTTCGTAAGTGGTGTCCACAACTTCACGGTAGTGGTGTCGGCGGCCAGGCTTCTTATACTCTCGTTCTTCGTGGATTATTTCTCTTGGAGAGATGTCCTCCTCCGAATCCGATGGTGTATAGGAGCGCGGCTTGCTGTGTTTGCGATGACGGTGCTTGTGGCGACGTTGGGGAGCATCAGGATCAACTGTGGTCCCGAAATAGTCTTCCTGTGTGGTCGACATATTCGTGTTGCTTGTGTGTTATTTGAGTGCGGGAATGTGTTGGTATCACGAAGGCTTGGCCAACGTCTGTAGATGATATTTCTTTGAAAAATCAATTCTATTATTAATATATTTCGATTTTTAGTAGGTCGGTGCTTGTATGTTAGAGAGTAGAGAAGCCGGGAAAAGAGGAAAAGAGAAAAAGCAGCAAATGGATAGACCCTGAGGACAAGCCTTTGAATTTATTCACTTCTACAAATTCTATCACTGGTACCGCAAGCGAATATAAGCTTGATCGTCATATCTAAAATGCAGACGAGTAAAACAGAGGATCCAATCTGGTTTCTTCCGTTTGACGCAAAACCGACGTTTTTCTAGGCCCGCAGAAGATACTGGAATATGTAGGCATGGACCTTCGGCGCCCTTTGGAGAACCGTTTGTGTGGGAAGAACAGCGCTAATGCAGTGTGACAACATTGACCGGGGCTAGCCATATCACCCTGACGTCAGGATACCATCAGTGCTCGGCACGGAACAGGATTTCAACAGGACCTCGAACGGAAAAGTGAGGATCGTCACAAACTGCATGATACGGGGGAACGCGGCGCCCTGCATACACACGGATCTTTGTCTCTGAGATTTTCTTTGCGATATCCCTCTAGACTTCTTAGGTCTGGATCATATTGGAAACTACCTGGTAGCGGGACGACGCATTTCCAGCGGCAGCACCGAATTATGGGAGTTTCTATACGAATTAATCAAAACAATAATAATAAATTCTTAGATCTCTTGATTGCCTAGTGCGGGTAATCAAGTACGTGATTGATAACCCGATATCAAAAAACCTCTTCTTCATCAATGTAATCGAAATCCTCATGATCCTCAATGTCGCTATTTTCTTCGTCTCCCATCCAACTAGGATACGCAGCACTTATGCCACCTATCAAACCACCCACCAACATTGTAGGCTCTCTAGAAGCAATCTCCTCCACAAATCCGCTAGCATCAACTTCTCTCAAAATTCTTCCATCCTTGTTGACAGGCTCCCCAATCCGCCTAAAATATTGTTTGCGTTCCATGACAACTTTGTCGTACATGGTCTTATCTCTCATATAATCACGGTGTGATACTTTCTCGAGTCTGAAATCACCTCTTCGATTATCGTACCCGCTATAATAGCTCACCGAAAGCTCTTTTGCGTACTCGTAGCTTGCTTGGCCACGTAGATATGATCCGAAAGTTGACAGCTCCTGTTCCAAAAATGTGTAATGCGAGTTCTCTTGTGCACTAGCGCCATCCGGTTGTAAATGCATCACGAATTCGGTCTCAGAACGTAAAAATTGGTTGACCACGCTACAAATCCCGCAGCCCGATCCCTCCTCGCATTTCGGAGAGTTCCATGCCGGTAGATAATAACAAGGCTTTTCGGGTCTGACCAAAGGAAAAAACGCTAGTAGCGCTTCGATGAAGTTCTCTTTGAGCATATTCGCACAGGGCTGTTCCGCAAGACTCGGTGTGGTGAGAAAATGACGAGTGATTTCCGTGTGAAGACCAAATATTAGGTGATTGTGTACTAAGCTCTGCGCCGTATGTAATTTGTCCATCCGGACTGTAACAGCCTCAGCAAAGAGGGATATCAAACGGGTGTTGTGCGGAGAAGGTAGACCGTTGAGTAAATCCACGTAGTTTACTAGGTGAATTCGATTTGATACAGACCGTTGTATCAATCCATCATTATCTGATATGGGCTCTGTGCTCAAGCCTACCTCAAAATAGAGGAATTTAAATTGCGCACTTGGCGAGCTCGAGATATTAATATCGGAATACAGCATCGAAAACCATTTCTTCAGGCCCTGTATGATGAACTCGTGAAGCTCGCTCATTGGGATTTGCAAAAAGGTAGTGCATGATGGCGATTTCTCGGGATTTTTTGCTGTTAAGTCCTCGTACAAATTCTGGAGAAGGTTTGCATTGGGGTGTCCTTGGAACGCTGCTCGGATTCTTGTAAACGTTAATTAACAACAAGCAGGGCCAGCGAATATAGAATAGTGAAACTTACAAATCAACTATTTGTTCCTCTGGTGAGTCTTTGAACGCCTCTAGCATCTCGCGGAGGATAGTGTGCGTTAGTTCTACCTCCCATGATCCCAGGAGCACGCCGACCGAAAAATCAAATGCTATTTCAATATTTCGCGGGAATAAAGTTTTTAGATGTAAAATTTGTGATAGCCCATCGGCGGAAGGATTTGGCACGACTTTTCCAGAAAGATCCTTCCTTTCCTTTAAACTGTTAGCAGATTCTACGAGACTATAGTGTAGGGGTACCTAAGTCAGCTCAAATTCAAAAGAAAGAAAATGATGGAAACGAAAGCCTTTGGTGCCTACACTTCAGTTCCAAGACCGCGGGCGATATCAGTGGGTAATGCTTGTATTTTGGCGTGTATGATCTGACCGGCCTGTCGGATTTGCTCGTCGGACGGCGGAAATCGGATACAGCGGTCGATGAGAACAGCTGCTTTTGTGAACTCTATTTTGCATTTTTCTTCTTCTGGTGCGGTAGGATCGTGCATTGTATTAATGATACGTAGAACATCATTCCAGGATAATGTCGGTTCCTTAGCCCTTTCTTTTATCGAAGTCACTTCCGAGATCGGCCATAAGATTATGCACGACGTTCGATACCCTTAGAAGCCGTGATCCGAAGAGTTTCGAGAATCAGCAACTGCGCGACGGAAATAGATTGGATAAGAACAAAAACCATCCGAGCTCCAACTTACACGAATGCACTGTTGTTCCTTCATTTCCAGTATACTCTTCTTCCTCGTTATAAGGATCAATATCCTTCAGCGTATCACCCAACGAAAATAGCTCTCGATGCCAAGGTAACGGTTCAACGGAGAAATGGCGATACGTTCCTGCGAGGTGTTCGATATTATTTAAGGTCACATGAACCTCTCCGACACGGGTAGTTGTGAAATTAAAAGGCCCTTCGTCTTCATCTTCGTCGTCCTCCTCTTCATCTTCATACTCGGAGAGCTTCGTTTCGATATCGCCACAGCTCAGGGAAATGCCACCTACTTTGGCTATTGCTGCGACAAGATTAGAGATTATGTAACGATCTTTGCCCTTAAACCCCAGTCTCCTCTGAGGTAATGAATATTTGTTGACGAGAGAATATGCCACAGGAAAGGTCTGGTCTTTGAACTTTCGCAAAACCCTCAAAAGCTCTGGGTCTACAGAAGTATCTGCTGCCGAAAGACCTTCTCTTTCTATGACAAGATTGTAAACGAGGGCAATCCTGTACCCGGATAGCACCTCATCCACAGCATGCTCTACGTCTGAATACCTATTAGAGTTTTAGTGTGACTCTTACATGAAGATCTCGGTGGGACACCAACCATGCAGTTACAGCGATGTTGTATTTGCAGTTTGGGGCGAGATCAAAGAACTTCTCCTCCCCGCTGTGGGAGATTTTGATAATGCCCCCCTCAAATGCACTAGGGAGAACGACGACGACTGTGCCAATCATTCCTTGTTCCTTTGGAGTGTCTCGATGCGTTTTGAAGTGGTCTCCCTTCTCGTACACTAAAAGTTTGTACAAGTTTAACTTTGGCTTCATTTCGTCGTCAATGCCAAGTGTTTTACAGATTTCCGGTAACACTTGATTTTGCATCCATTCTGGAAAAGCGGGATTCCCGAATTCTATAAGTGGGGCGTCAATTTGACGACTACTTCGAACTTTTGGGTCCACGATTGTCTGCTCGCCCTTCCCGAATGGCGATGTGCTTCCCAGCTCTGATAGCTTGGCGGCATCCTCCGTAGAAATTGGTAACCTCAGCCCCGCGTCACCAAATCCTTCGATTTTTAACCCAGGATTAGGAGTTGCGGAGTAGATAGATGAAAAAGCAAAGGTCCCTTGATAACGCGAAGATGTCTTTAACATATTAAAAAGTTCCAGGTCAATCTGGAAAAGTCAGCATTGTAGCGGTCATATATTGCATTTTGATACAAGCGTATACCGATATAGAACCATCATCGTTTCCAGCTCTTGGTGTAATACCTCTCCCTTCATTTGCATCTTCTACGTTACTAGTTGTCACGGGGAGGCCGGGGTTCATAAAATCTGAGTCGTTCATCGGAGCGTCGCCATCGCCGTCGCGGTTTAGGATCTCCATCGCGTCGCTAGCAGGGGCTCTCCTACTCACTTGTGTCCCTCTCTACCACGGTATACTGCGTCAAACTCCTTCACGGGAGTCGTAGTAGAATATGAAGCCTGGGTTATGTTGTATCAATAATGCTTTGGCTTGACAAATTAGGTTTAATGCGAGCTTCCCAATACGCGTCGTGGGACTGAACTATTGAAATACAGGTGTCAGTGCCTTCAGGTCTTTCAGTATCGATAAGATAGTCCAACTAACATTATAAATCAGAGGCTTGTAGGTAGTTGAATATGAGAAAAGTGTAGTGTATAATGCTGCATAGTAATGGGGGCTGCGTGAGCGTGGGGTGCATGTTAGTACCTGCAGCTAGAAGTACTGGCCTGTCTAAAAGCGTTTGCGACGACCGAATTCGGGCGAGACGCTAAATATCCTTCAACACAAAATATACAACACTACAGCTTAAAAGAAAACGAGTTTAGTCTCGAGTCGAGTTATGAGACTGGCGGCCTTGAGTTAATGTATTGTGGGCTCGCCACTAACTCTTAGCAATTAGTTTGAGATTATCTTATGAGGCCCGGTGGAATTATTTCTGACGGCATATTGTCTCTTCGAAATACCATTCTTAGACTTCGTATCATAGTTATCATTGTCCCTCCAATTTCCCAATTGCGAGATGCCACCCTTGTAAATAGCGTCCGTCACTCGCACACCGGCTGATATCAAGACCTTAGAGGCTAAAGGCATTTTAAGTTCTAAGCATCCGAGCATAGTTGGTCTTACCTAGTCTCGTTCCCAACCTCGTCACCAAGACCAGTCTCACCTTGAACAACACTTCAAGATGCTATGGCTAGTTTACGTTTGCCAGTCATACCCGCCTGATTCGAGGTTTATCTCGAGCTTGTCATAATAACTTCTCGCCTCTTTTTCTTACGACACTGGGCTCTTCTATAGTCTAGAGTTTTGTGAAGTAATGCAGTACAGTGTTGGTATATATTTTACCACAATGTCTGTCTAAATTTGCAATTTTTTTTAGGTTGTCATTACACCAAATTATCGCATGTATGATATTATGCTTATTATTAGAGTAAAATTCGGATCCGAGTATTTCACCACAAAACTGGACCGGGGCTTCTCAAATTTCGCTCTTGCGTTCCAAATACATGAAATAAAAATTGTGAATATTTCACAGATACTCTCCATGGTGAGATATGAATACTCGTTGAAAGTTTGGAGCATTTGAAGCCGTGATCGGTAACGTTTTACCAGAAGGATTCTATACATTTTGAATTACAATTATGGGTGTCGCTGCTAGTTCGAGCTCTTGGTTATCAGTCTTTTTCTTTTCTTTCTTCCTCTGGCTCTTGACTATATATATTTAAACTAAGATTTCGGAAAAACGGTCACGATAGATTCAAATCTTAACAAATTATAATGTTGTCTCGTGGACCAAATGCGGACCGCAAAAAGTTTAATATATGGGATTATGGCAAAACTTATACTTCCATGCCGACAGATGATATCTATCCTGGCTCATTATAGCAATACAGACTATTAGAGCAGTTTATCCGTGGTCTAACTCACTGCTGAGACAGTATTTGGGCCCTGCAAGATCTTAAGATGAGACGTCGACAATCCAAAAAAGTGTTTACTTGTTGCCACCAAAGCCACCGAGACCACCAAAACCAGCCAAAAGATCTTCGACGAGTTTTTTGAGATAATTGATAATACTAACAGTGTCCGAAGGAGTAGGTGGAGCTGTTGGGCTCGAGGCTGGAGGTGATGGGGGATCGGGATCGGGGGTGGTATTACTGGTTGTAATACACGTATCCGAGTCATCGCTGCATTCCAGATTACTGCCAGTGCAGCAAGTTCTCGTGTCATCGCAGTTTTCTAACAACAAAGCATATTAGTTTAAATCTCAGAGTCTTTGGACTGAATTGGCTGGCTTGTCAGAAGAAATATCTACCATTAATTTTAGCGCATTCTGCGGTCTGTGATGGATCGATTATACATTTACTAATCATGACGTCGACGTTCACGTCGCATCTAAAGCCTTTACAGCACTGAAAATAGCTGCAGTCCTCTGAAAGCCGTGGAAGATTTATTTCAATGCTAATTAGGATTTGTATCATAGATGAACCTCTCTTGAATGAGAAATATTGCTCTTACGTTGCGAAACAGTGCAGTTCATTGGATCCACACGCGGCAAGATTAAGAAAGATCCTGTGTGCGGAGGTAGGTAGGCGCTTGTTAGCTCTTCATCATAGTCCCATACCTAGAGCCCTTATTTCAGAAAAATTCTAAGCTATTTCCTTGTGTAGGAAGCTCACCTGGGGCTGGAATCGCCATCACAGCGACAATGACGAAAAAGATGGAAAAACTGAGAACATGCATTGTGATCTTCGTGCGTCGCGGCTGGTTTACAAGACAAATGGTGATCTTTGAAAACACTGCCAACTTGAAGGAGGATATCGGAGTTATAAGAAGAGTTAATAACTATGGCATTCACTTGTACATGGTGAGGGACTGCCTTTAATTTATAACTTTGCATGTCACTTACATTGGCACACTTGCGTGACCCCAACCAATTGATCTAAAAATTCTACTTCCACATTCATAAAAATGCGAGAAATAAAATTTGAATCTAGCTATCCTCGTGAATGAATCAAGTTACACGCAGGTGCACTGATGATTACCAATAAATTTTACTTAGTGTATTTGGAAACCTCAGAATCCACTCAGTCAGGAGGAATATACTTTTTTACACCAAGCATTACTGATGAGTTTAGCTGAGATGTAGGTCGCACAACGGATTTGGCTTGATCCAAAGTAGTCTTGAGTTTTAATTTTCCGCAAAATCGACATATTGTGTCAACCATAGTAATTTACAGCTGTAAACCTTTAGATTACAAAATAAACAGACTCGAGTATACAAATAACGAATCGAATCGAATCCAGACCCCTCTGACCCCCTTTGTGTAACAGTAGCTACTTTGTATATATTTATGCATTTAAATGTAAAGGACAAGGGCTGGACCATACCAGGGATGCCAGCTAACGAGTTAGTTGTGCGAGGTAACCAAGGATCGTTGCACCATATCATTGCTAGCTGCCTACACATCTACGTACACAATTCACTTCAACCCGTGGTTAAAAGTGAGTTTAGCCCCTGAAAGATTATCAGTTGATGTTTTTATATACATGGACTGTAGCCTTAACAAGTCAGTAAGTAGCTCTCTTTGAAAATTAAAAAATAAACAAGAACTGGTAAGCTAGCCAAACGAGTGAAAGAACATGGGTATTGAATATAAATTTAATAAATTTCCGTTACCGAAATGGCTTAATTACTCTGGGTGCAAAGTTAAAATTGAAATGTTAGCTGAACTGTAATGCCACTATTTTTCTATCATCAGTTGAGGACTAGTAGGAGGACAAATATTTCTTTCCGCAAGGGCATCCGCCAGTAACTCTTGAATACCACGGGGTGCCTGTAAAGTCAATTCTATCAGCGAATCTAGAGAATTTTCGCCCACCCAATCTATCTCTACAAGCTTCTCCAGCAATTTCGCTACTAGGGCTTCAGAATGTACCGCGACAGCCCAGTGAAGCATCGTGATTCCGTTCTTGTCTGCGACATTCGGATTTGCACCATGATCGAGTAATAGAATCGCAATGGCGGGGTATATAATGTGTGCCTCTGTGTCGATACACATTGACAGGGGTGTTTGGCCCTCGTTGTTGGTAGCGTTTGGATTCGCTCCTTTTTCTAGTAAGAAAGAGATATAGTTGCTCCTGGCCTGGAGAGCGTAGAATAAGAGTGTTTTGCCTTGGTTGTCAGTGGCATGGATATTAATCACCTTGTTTAATAGTATTTGCCCAGTTTCGTCATTCTTCGTGATAATTGCGTAAAAGACTGGTGTTCTGCCGTAATTGTCCATGACCTCAACATCCAAACCTTTTTCTAACAGCTTCTTTAATAGCTTCTCGGTGCCATTTCTGGCCGCGTAGTGTAGTATCGTGCGGCCATGCTCATCTGTAACGCTTAAGTTGGCTCCACGATCGACCAGCAAATCGACAACCGATATCCATTGCCTAGTGAACCAAACGAAACAAGATATCCATCCATATTCAATTTTCTCGATACACAGTGACATTGGTGTTTTTCCTTCCTTGTCGGCCACATTTATATCCACACCCTCGTTTATTAGTATTTTAGTTACCTCATCATCCCCGTCCTAGATTGCAAGTAGTAGTGGTGTTCTGCCATCGCAATCTCTAATGTTAGGACTTAAGTTCCTATGGAGTAAATGTCTCAGCAACCACTTAGAGTTCATCAATTGAACAGCGTAGTGTACAATTGTGCGACCATATTCGTCTGTTGCGTCCATTTTGGCACCGTAATCGACTAACAGGAGAAAAATTGTTGGATCCACCCAGTTGCACTCGCTCACACACGCCAAGGGTAGCGTTTTGCCTTTTCTATCAATTGCCTTTGCGTCAGCTCCTTTCTCTAAGAGTAGCTGCACCATGTAACCATTCTGGTCTGTCACAGCATAAAACAACGGCGTTCTACCGTCGTTGTCTGCATGTCCTGGATTTGCACCGTTCTGGAGAAACAACTTGACGAGTTTCACCTGTCGTGTTAGTACGGCATTAAATAGTGGTGTCTGACCGTCTTTGTTAACGAAATTCGGGTCTGCTCCATTGTCCAACAGCAACTTTATTATCGACGGTTCATAGCCCGCTAATCGATCACCTACGGCGTACCACAGTGGTGTTTTGCCATCCTCGTCAGGGATGTTTGGGTTTGCGCCTTTGCTAAGTAACACTTTCACCAACTCTTTATCTAAGTGTTCTTGCGGGCTGAGTGCATAAGAAAGCGGCGTCCGGAGGTTATTACACTGAGTATGTATGTTTGCATCTCGCTTTATTAAGTTTTTCGCGACATTGTACTTTTCCAAGCGTATTGTCTCACTCAGTACTGTTCGTCCATCGCCATTTTTAACTTCAAGGGAAGCCCCCTTACTCAAAAGATATTCCACTATTACTGGATTTCCATCGAACCTGGCATTGATAGCAGTAAATAATGGCGTGCTGCCGGCTTTGTTTCTGGCATTAGGATCCGCGCCCTTTCCGATCAGTAGCCCTGCCATTTTTGTATCAGGAGACGATACTGCTTCGAATAGCGGCGTGCACCCAGCGTCATCTGTAGAGTTCGCGTTTGCACCTTTATCGAGGAAGAACTTGACTGTCATCCGGTTGCTTCCATGTCTAAGAGCATATGCAAGAGGCGTAAAGCATCCTTTCAATTCGTGATTTGACTTATCGTATTCGTGAAGCTTAGCTTCCACATCTGCTCCAAGCACCAATAGAAAGTCTGCCACATCGGTATAACCCCCTGCAGCGGCGGCGTAAAGCGGCGTCCTGCCTGACCCATTTGCTCCGTTTATGTCCAGGCGTTTGTTGTATGTAAACCCTAGCAGCTTTTTAATCATTTTATCGTCTTCGGCTTCGAGGTAGTAGGTGAGAGCGGGAATTGGGTCTGCACCAGCGCTCAAAAGCATCTCTGCAATAGTTTTCTCGTTCTTCATTGCGGCTCATTCCAATGCTGTATACCCTCTATACTTGTTCTGCGTCTTTGCTATCTGTGTTATGTCCGCGCCACCTTCAACAAGCAATTTTACCATACCGCCATATCCACAATCGATAGCTTCCATTAGCCAGGGAAAACCATCCATGTTTGGGAGATTTGGGTTTGCTTTGTTGTCGAGCAGAAGTTTCACAAGAATCTCACTTTTCTTCCAGAAAGCTGTTCTTAAAGCTGTTGAGTTCGATGCATCTAGGATGTCTGGATCTGCTCCGCTTTCCAACAGTAATTTAGCAATCTCATAGTGACCTCTTTCGACCGCACAATGTAATGCTGTGCGGTTTTCTCTGTCGGTCGCGTTTCTGTTTGCGCCTCGATCCAGCAATAATTTAACTGTAGAGACCTGACCCTCTACCGTCGCGGTTAGAAGCGGAGTACAAGGTCCGTCAAAATAGTCTGAGTGATATTCGAGATCGGCGCCTTTATCGAGAAGGAATTCCACTACTACATTGTGCCCAGAGCTTACGGCAACGTATAGAGGTGAAAGATACTGAGGGGTGTTATTCACAAGGGCTCCCTTTTCGTAAAGCATTTTCACTATGGCCTCATTTCCACCGCTTGCGGCTGCTACCATTGCTGCTCCGGATGTACAGTCCACGCCCTTGTCTAACAACATTCTGACTATTTCTGGGTATCCGTAGGCGGCGGCTTTCGTTAAGGGATTTAGATATTCCGCATCTTTCGGTTCCAAAATCGCTCCCTTATCAATTAGATACCTAGCTACTGTAGCATGACCACCTTCAACAGCTAATTCGAATGGAGTACGGCCCCAACTATCCCGATCATCTATATCCATGGTATCTTGATAGGATAGAAGGGCTTCGATGTGCTTGTGGAGCCCAAAATGAGCTGCTAGGTGTACAGCTGACATATTCGGTGTGCCAGTGGAAATTTGAATCCTTTGATCGAGCGCAAACTTGCTAACGAGCTTTGCCTGGCTGCACGCTGATACTAGATTATCCGTGTTCAAGAATTCTAAAACTTTGCTATAGATCTTGGTACATTCGGAAATTCGGGCATGGTGACCCCAATTTTGTGCTGCATACTCGTAGAGAGGGTTCTGCTTCAACTTCTTGGTATATTCGTATAAGTTCCGGCATTTAAGGCTGAGAGATTCGTAGGAAAGATAGGTGATGCACGTTTCCGTGATACTATCCTGCGCCATAGGAAACAATGTATGCCAATTTCTCTCAAAGTATTCCTGGGCGGTATGGTGGACTAAGCGGACTATGTTGCTCTTTTCATCCACGATAACTAGTCCGCAACATAAGGACATTAGGAATTTTATATCTGGAAAGTTACTTTTGTCCAGTTCCGATGTACCAGTTTCCACAGCTAAAGCATGTTGAAGCTCTGTTATTGTGAGCGGCCGTTTCGCACAGGTTACCCAGGAAAACACCTCTAACGCATGGTTTCGGGAGTCCGAAGAGTATCGGCTGTTAACACTGCGACTGTTTATTCGTTCCAGGGCTTTTTTGTAAGCATCATCGTAAGCCCCAGCTCCTTTCACTTGACTGTCGAGTATCATTTGGACCTCTTTCCGAGCTACTTTATCTGCGAGGGGCTCAAGACGTAGTCGGGCAAGTAAAAACCTGCATCCCTAAGTTAACACCTGCCCAAAGAAAGCTTTCCGCGGAGAAGCGAAAGTACGCACATTCCGTTGATGTCCTGAAGTATTTTTCTTTTTACTTCCGCCCGTAAATCCTTGTCATGTTGGATGACACCGGGAATCTGGGGAAATCGACCGTCCAGATATTTGCCAATATCTTCGTCCGTAGCACGAATCTCCTTCTTTATGGCTCCTTTGAAATGAGCTATGATATCCGGTATAAATCTCGATGTAGCGAAATAAGATGCTGCGGCATCGGCGCGCAGCTTGGAAATTTCTGACAGCAACCTTCCTTGGGGTGATGTGGGACACTCGTCGATGGCATGAACAACGATGAAAACTCTTGAGTATAACTTCACAGCAAGTTGCAGTTCGTGAGAAATATCGGCGATAGTAACCCCGGTTTCTTACAACGCTCGTACGTCCTTCTGACGCTTTCGGGTAACCTAGGTTGGTGCTGAAGCAATTGTCGTAAAAGACTCGCGAATAGCTCTTCTGTTTTGTACTCTTCTCGGAACCGAAAGTCGAAATACAAATAAATAATCGCAACTTTCTCATCATCATTAAATAATTTGAACAGGTGGTCTATAACAATCGCCGTAATCATAGTCTTCCCAGCTCCAGGGATACCAGGACAAAAGAGCGTTTTATGCTCGCCCTCGCCCTTCAGCCAAGTTTGAAATTCTGGAGAATCTAGCAGCCATTGGCCGGTTCCAGGTTGCCGCTTATTTATGTTGTCGATGTGCTGAGAATGGGGATCCAAACTTGTGAACCAGTTCAGAATTTCGAGATCCTCCGCTCTCTCTAATTTGGCTTTGACTTTTTCAACCCCTTTCTCAACCCGGTTTACAGAATCCGAAACTAGGCGAATTTAGCATTTTCATCCAAATATGTTTAAAGGGAGCCATGGAGACGAGATAGAAGAGTATACATACTATTCTCTAGTAGTTTCTTCACTGGACTTTCAACTCCAACTTCTCCGGGATGCACATAACCTAAAAGCTCTCTAGAGAAAGCTGCTGCCACCATTGCTGCATGTTCTACCCAAAAAATGTTCCTGTGAGAGTCTGCATAATCGCAGATTCCTCGTACAATAATGCAAGGTATAGTCTGAAGAAGGCCAGCAGCTTCTGTTTCCACACAGAGAAGCCCATTGAACTTTTTTCTGAGCTTGTCTCTCAGAGCGGTATCTTCAACCACCTGGCTTCCTGATGCAATAATTCCATAATGCATCTTCATCTCCATCTCCCGAGGCTTTCTCTTAACTAACATTTTTTCATCGCACCAACTGCAGTTGCCCCCCTCGCTATCTAAGTCTTCTTCATCTTCCTCATCTTCGTCTTTACTACCATCTGTCTCATTATTTTTAAGTGTTGGTACGACGCCTTGAACAAGACATCTTTGTGCGCTTGTGATTTTAAGTATTTGGTTGCCATACTCGGAAACTTTGATTTAATTTCTTCGAGATATCCAGGGATCCGAGAACCTGATAATCCGTGCTCGGTTTCCAGTCGTGATACTGCCGTGAGTAGAAGATCCGGAGGATTATTCAGTGCCCCAATCTGTTCGACCTCATACCCATCTGGGGTCGCTCGAGCTACCCACTGAACTACACCGGGTAGGTTTTCTGTTGGTACTCCAACAACCACGTCTCCCAGTCTTACGGTTAGTGGGATGGCACTACCGATTCCAACCATCAGGATAAATCTTATTGAAGGAAACGTGTGAACCATTGTAGTCGCAACTGTCGCCGCCGAGATATTGCCAGTTTTCCCTTTTGGCAAACATGCTATCACTATATTATGATTTGAAATTGAGCCTAAAATGTAGTTGTTGGTATCTCTCGGTGGCTTTTGGAGATCCGGGTGTCTCTCTTCCAACATTGCCATAGCCGCAATTTGCTCTGTTGAGATGGCGCAAAGCCAGCCCACAGTATAGGTGTCATGTATTTTAGTCGTAGCCATGGCACTCCGAACATTGTACACTTAGTCGGTGTTGGGGAGGAGAAAGAAAATCCAGACATGATCCCCAGCGAGGAATCAGTGGCTAGAAAAAAAATGAGGGGCGAGAGAGAAAGGATCCGAGGAAGGCTCCGATGGTGATATTTACCAAAATGCCCTTGTTAAAGTTCTGGCAGCGACTTGATTGTAGTAAATACTCTCGAACAAACATGCATACGTGCGAGCTGGAACATAAGATTTCGCGGATGTCAGCTCGTAATACCCGTGTGAAACCCAGTAGCCTCGAGTCTAAAATCCGTATTCTACAATCCGTAAAAATACCTTCCGCGAGTTCAGATGTTAAAAGATAAATTTTATGATCTGCGGCACACGAAAGCTCGCAGCTACCAGAGTTTAGACCAATCGACTTTAACATCAATTAATCAAACCTAATTTCCTCCGCATTGTCACATAATTTGTTCAAAAAATTACTTATTATGGCCGATTGCTTGGCCAGAAATTGAGTATCTCGTAGGATGAATTAGTTATAAATTCTAATGGCACCGTTAGGCCCTTTCTTAGCCCGGATGTTAGAAAAAGAAAGAGATAGTCCTTCGCGTGGATATACCATGAAAGTCTATCTAATACGCTCGAGTATTGTCGAGACTTAGCCCTACTGCAAATTACAAACCGAGCTTGTATATTATACTCTTTCTTCGCCGGCGGCTATTCACACCATGATAGAAACATGTTCTCGTCTATCTGTATCAATTTATTAAGTATGTGTGTGTCAGCTAATGCTAGTTAACTTGAGTGTTTGCGACCTCGAAAACTCTACGGCTGCAGCTTGGTCCAATTTTGGGATCCTGGGCCAAACACACTCGTTTCAATCATCAGCAAGGAACTTCCCGGCTAGTTGTTTTACAGGTTGTGTGCCCGCATAAAGAAATTAATTCGGTCGCCGCGCGCCGCCAAGGTTGGCTATTCAAGGGCGAGTATTAGTTCAGGAGCGAGCCAGATTCCGCGAATCGATCTCGATTTCTTTCGCAAGAATAAGCGAAGGGTGGTGGTACATGGTAAATGCCAGAGCCTTTGTATCCAAGTCAATATTATAAGATAGATCAGATCCTTTGTAGTATACGGACTTACCTATAGGCCTAGAATCACTCGTTATTTATGAAGCGAGTACCACTGAGGGTATTCAGATCAAGCCGAAATCAATGATAAATATAGTTACTTGAACTTTACGTCATAAAATATATAAACTTCCGCGATATCTACCGGCTACCGTAGCAAAGTTCTTTCGACTTTGACTCCCAACACCACATTGACAAACGAAAAACACTCTTGCAGCTACTTTGCATGTACTTCAATCCGCACCCGACAGTTGTACTCTGTAGATAACACGGGTGGTTGTAGGACAAGGCTCGGTTCTTGGCTTCGAAGAACATAACGAGAGGCTTGACAAGTCAGCCGCTGTAAATTGACTGGGCGCTTGGACTCCCGTCTAAAAACAAGGTGATAAGAGAAATTTCAAGCCTCGCGCGGGGAATAAAAGGACGGAACCCGCAATATTGCAACATGGAACATGCCTCTCTTCTGCTTCCCGACTTTACCAGCAACAATCGAGCTCACAGCCTTGATCGGCTACATAGACGTTTATGTAGGGATACCGAGCAACCTCGTTCATCAAAATGTCTAAAGTTTGGTCCACCATTATCAGGTCTGGGCAAATTTTATTATCCCTTATTGGACTTGCCGTGAGTGGATTTGTCGCTGGATGGATTACTTTTCTCACAGGAGGCGTCTACAGCTCCTATCTCGCTGCTTATTACTGGTAGGTATTATCCAACCCGATCAATGCTACGTAAAATCTATCACTTACAAATTATCATCTAGGCCAGGATGGCTCGCAGTTGTGGCAACAGCACTCGAATTTATCGCCGCTATATCTATACTTTCCTCACGAAGAGCTACCGCACAATCAGTAGGCCGATCAGCTGCGGTACTCATCACTGATATTGTCATCTTTATCCTCCTCATTGTATCTATCGCCGGCTTCGCAACTGTGTTTCGACCGGTTCTTGCAACTACCGTGGACGAACTTAACAGCTACGATAGTTACGATTACGACTACGACTACTATGGTTATCGTACCTACTACTTCACGCCAAGTGTCGAAATAGCCTGGTACAACTGCATTAAAGCAGATATGGCGATACTTGTCCTCCTTCTGTAAGCCAGCACTCCAAATGCAACAGAGAGCCGAGCTAATTAAATGCGTATTGGGATAGTGTTTTAGGACTAGGGGCAATTGTTGTTTCCGCAATCGGAGTTCACCAAGCTCGGGCCATTCCGCCCATGCCAAACGTCGGCGTCCAGCAAACATATGTGGTGGATGGATTTATAGGGCAGGCACCACCTGGTTATGGCGTACAGAATCCCCAGCCAGTATACACCATATACTCAGCACATGCACATGCACATGCACAGCCAGGGCCAATATCAACAGTCCCTCAAGTGCAACAGGCGCATATATATGCGCCCAAAACCCAGTAGTTTCGATGTTACATGTGCCTCTCTAAAAACTTCGGCCGACTTCCTTTGTCTTATATGAAACATCTCTATAGACAATGGCAATATGCCTGTAACTTCTTGATATCTGCGGTATCTCTAATCATTAATATGTTCAACCCTGCAGGCCATTCTACAACTTCTCTTGTTACTACCTCGTATTTATTACTCCCCGACTACGCTGTTAAATTTCTCAATTAAGCTATTTGGTAATCGTGAGGTGTATATGCTAGTAATCTTTTACTGACCAATTTAAGGGTCCTCACAAGCTTTAATTTATTGTTATAACGGTATGATTGATGTAGCCTTCTCAGCATTTTTTTGGTATCTTGTTTTCGAGACTAGGTATCTCTTGGTCTATTATTTTAATATTATGATTTTGGACTGCCGATGATACTTCGACATTATATTCGAGAATGCGAAAAATTAAAAGACACCAGTACAGCAAGATTATAAATGCAAAATGAACCCGAGCATTGAACACCGTATCAGCAAGAATATCAAAATATGTTGAACAGATTGAAACCTAATAAAACGCAGCACAGCCAATTTTATCAATACAACACATATTTAAAGTACTTCAAATCTGTAGATCACATCTTCTTCATGAAATACAATATCTCGAGGTTATCTATAATTTTGATATAATCCTGGCTTGATTATCAGCCGGAATCCCAGTATGCGCTCGCTCAAATCCGGTTCGCACCCTGGCCGTATGATCCTAGAGTTTTCCATAAGACCGTACTTATATATATGTATTAATTGACATTATTTTCAGTGACCCAACGTTAACTCAGCCAACTCGTGTAAGCGTAAATTTCCTGCAACAGGGCTCCCGAGTCGCAAGACTAGCGCTAGAAGCCGAAGTTAACTGTCCGAACCTGAATGTTACTAATTCAGGTATATATTTCTGAATCCCAATTGAACGCCTGTGATCAAGCACATTTGCGTGGGACTAAAATAGGCGCCAAGGCGTCTGGCTGCCGAGCTTGGCGACTTGTTGAAGTCTTTCACAGGAGCACCAGAATCTGGTATTCAAGAAGTGGAAGACATAGATGATACAAATACTAGTGGTAATGCTGCATACCGAGCAAGGCGCATTCTTAGAGACTAGCGCCACCCATTTCAACGTCGCAAATTCTAAGAGCTGGTAACGGTCGCTATGTGATCATTTGTATCGAACATAATATAGAGCTTCTCTGTTTTGCCTTTTTGAGTTATAACTGGAACAGTAATACTCCCAGATCCTTGGCTTTTTGTAAGAAACGTTTGGTGCGGTTGCTGGCACCTGTTTTGTCTGGCCTTATTACCAACGGCGACAATATATATACCCGAGAGCCCTCGAAGCGAATATGCCTAGGATCTACTAACTCTTTAATCTCAGGAGATACAAATTTTGATAACGACATCTTGTAATCTTCGGATCTAAGGGATACGAAAGGCTGGGATGGTCCACAATCAGCTCTCTGCTGAATGAGAATACTATATAGCACCTTGCTCTAAACTGTGACGCAAACTCAATATAAGAAACGATGTCTCCATCGAATTTGAATTTCACCGCACTTTAGCTAGGTCACCATCATTTACTATCCTAACTGTATAGCCTCTACGGCAGAGCAGCAAGTGCGTCTTGGCCGGCCTCGTCCACGATCGTTTGAGCTTGCACTTTCATTCTTTAGATCTTGTTTTCCCAGACCCCCTTGGCCCCACTAGCACTTAATCCAATTATGAGTTCTTTCAAGTTCTCCGTTTCCGCGGCTGTCGCCATGTTGGCTTGCATCTCAGATGTCTCTGTACACATGCGTGTCATCGGAGCCAACGGAAACCATAACCGAAAGGTTACAGGTGGAGCTCTTACCCATTTGTGGGAGTTCCCAGTTAAGAACTATGGCGCGCACCAGCATCCAGGCCAGTGGGATACCACCGTCTTCAGTGATCCTATAATTCCTGCGTGCTGTGCCATTCCATTCAAAAACAAGCCCCGTAAGTGGATGGCACAAGCTTGTGGAGCCGATCTCCACAATGTGTTTGATTTTTATGCATTAACTCGTGGCCCGGAATTGATGCCTACAGCGTATAAAAACAATGTGGATACGCAGTGGCTGCACAGAACTACCACTTTTCATGGGGCCTGTTCCAGCTGGTGGATACATCCAGACAAAGAAAGAAACAATGAAATACGTAGCCAAGGGTAAGTGATCAATTGTTAACTTGGCAAATTAGAATCCATGAAGATGTATGTTAACAAGATATACAATCTCTTAGGGTAAATTCCGCAAGCCTCCCCTGGCGGATGGATAGACATTAAAGTCTTCCAGGTAAACGCAGATGGTGCCGGTCCATATAGGTAAGATAGTGCAATGGAACAACAAGGCCGATATATATCGATGGATCTGTTTAATCTAATGTTCGGCTCTGCAGATGTCGAATCGACGAGACTAGTACTGGAACGAAATTTGGCGCTTGGGCCACTGTTATCAGACAACCTCCTGGCGAACAAGCCAAATGTTCGGTTTATGACTGGGGCAGCAACAAAGAGCATCTGTTGACAGTTAAAGTTCCGGAAAATATCGAGTACAAAGCACAGCACGGCAAGTACGGGAACATTTGCATGTTGCGCTGCGAAAATTATGCGGTAAACGGGCCGTTTGGAGGTTGCGTGCCTTTCCAAGTTATTTATCCTACTCCACCGTCACCTCCTGAGCCAGTTCTGCCTATCAAAGGGTATGAAGCCAAACCAGAATACGGAGATGCAGGATATGATGTGGGTAAGAACAATTACAAGGAAGGCACTTACGGTAGCAACTATGGAAGGAAAAAGAGAGAGCTTTGACGTCTGGATGCAAGACGTCTGGCTAATGAAACAGATTCCGAGCCGTTCGTGGAGGGAAACTGAAGGATACTAAATTAAACTGATATAAATGATAATCCAAGATATTGTTTTTATTTTGTCGTCTAGGTGAGAAGCGAAGAAAGTTCGCCAACAATGAAAGCAGACTAAGCTCACATTTTCATTATATTGATTCCCTCGAGTCACCTAGGCCAAGAGTGACACTATTATATCTACTTTATCACAGATATTGTATATATGTGTTAGCGAATAGTGCAGAATTACATGTATGGTTATGAACGACAAGCATAAACATGCAGTTCAAGTATGTGACCTTATGTACAAGCCTCGATTTGAGCTACCAATGCCTAAGGTTAAAAATAGCAGATCATGTCCAGTCTCTTACACAAGTCAACTCTTTCTTTGGATCCAATATTTAGTGGAGTATCGAAATCGAAATCCAGATACTTCGTATATCTCGAATGAGAAGTATGAATGAGAATTAAAATTAATATCTGTGACTAGGTGATATCGTGATTGGTCTAGCAATTGTTCTCTTAATTGAAGTTGGCGACTTGGTCGAGGTTGCAGGGCAAATTGACAAAAGGCGGATTCCCAATGGCGAATACACCGATAGCGAGAGATATGGTATCGATATTGAACCCGGTGCTATATAAAGGACGTACTTAAGCGGCTTTCAGCCGTATCATTTCTGTGGAAGCCCAGTGGTGTTGCTTGGTTTCAAATATCTAACTGGCCCGCCCAATTAGGTCACTGCATGGCTTTGCAATTACTTTGTCTCACACCCAGACTTACGATCAGCCGCGCCGCTCGAGCTCGATACGGACGACCTGCAGCCGGCCTTACCGGAAATACAAGCCCTGTGTTGGTAAAATGTTGAATCGTGCGGTCTTTTGGATTTATAGATATCATTAAACTTCATCAGTTCCGGACGTTCCTCCCTACCCTTCGACTTGGGCGGTTTCCTAGTTCCAGCTCGCGTTCGCAGGAGGCCCATAATCGCGGATCCGGAGATTTCCGAGACTAGAGAAGGCATCTTTGCTTTGAAGCGAACGATCCGCGAGCTGCAGTCTCCACTCAGCAGCTACCATCCTGGTCACACGGTTTGTATGGTTGCACAAGTCGCAAAACCACGTCTCGTTCAACACAAAGCACCAAGCTCGCAGGGTTGCGTCCTTCACTTCCTTTTCTTTTCTTTTTTATTGTCCCTGTCAGCCGTTGTCGAGGACGATACTGTGCAATGTCATAATATCTGTCGGTTGGTGACAAGCCAGCCTGGGAACGAGACAATCATATCCAGCTTGTGGAGCCAACGTTTAATTTAGATGTTTTAAGAAACTCTTGCTTTTAGAATTCGTAGGCAGGCAGTACTGGAGCATGTATTTCGATACTACAGATCATAGTTAATATAGAGAACACATTGCGGATAAGATCTCCTTTGTGGAGGTGGTAGATACATAGCATGCAGCTGAACCTCAGACTGCTCTCATCTTAAAGCTAGTTCCAAGTTCCTTGGCTACTAAATATGAGGGATTTGTCCGCTGGGCGATTCAGGGCTGGAAAAAGCCCCCTGTATGGATTCATCTCAAAACTCCAGATCGATTACCAACGATCTCTAACCGAGCCTGAATAGGGATCCTGCATTACTTCGAGGTCTCGGCGCGTGATAGATTAATGCAGGGCTCTAATTAATAGATACCAGCCCCAACGATCAACTGGAACTTGAATTGGGCCAAACTTAAGGCTTCGCGCATAAAATTGGGAGAGTCTAAACGTAAAAACCATGAGCTGAGCATTCGGACATTGCGGCATGCATCGTTAAATGAAGCTGGGCAGTGAGGCTAAGGAAAAATGAATTTTGTTTTCTAAGCGACATTCTAGTATTCTCCCACTCAGAATATGTTTTAATCGGGTTATATTTCAAGGAGGCAATATCGTATAAATATCTGGATGTGTTACGCTTTAAAATGCCACTGACAGATCAACTCCCTCTTCAGATCAATTCCAATTCTATCGGTATCATATCATAAAACAAAATGCGAGGATCAAGCATATTCATTGGAATAGCCAGCTTGGCTGGTGTAGCAAGTGCTACAGCTTGCGACGCGAACAACTGTCTGCGAGGTATACTCAATCACATTCCCAAAATACAAATAGTACAATGCCTTCCTATATATTATTGTTTATATGATCTAACTTTTAAGCAGCTGTTCGGGCTACTCAAAGACTCCCTCAGGCTTCCGCCGATTGTTCTTCATTTCTCCGGACCACCACCACACCCACGACAAAGTAAGATATCATCCCTCGTTGGTTCCATCTTTCTCGTTATAACGTTAGTAGCTAACTCGCAATGTCTCGACTTTTCTAGAACATTCACAAATTACAACACTGTTTCTGAACTCGCTTTCGAAACTTTACCCGTGACGTTTACGGAGACCGAATTCGAGACTTTGACTTTAGTGTCCAAGGAAACTCTTACCACCGAGATACCTGGCACCACGCTGACCATTACCTCGTACAATCCGGCCCTTAAAAAAAGACAAGCAGCTCCTACTATCCCCTCTTACGCTTCACCTTGCCCGGGGGCGGCCCAGTACACCAGCGCGTGCTCGTGTCTCGGAATTACTGGTCCAATCGTGGTTACGGCCCCAACTCCATCGACAACTATAACTCTGCCCACAACAGTCACATACTCCACGGAGACCCAGACAACTACAGTTCTCACCGAATCTCTCACGATCACCGATGCTACAGTCACCCTGACCACCACAGACTCCACAGAGACGATTTTTGGCCCTTCTGCTACAGTTAGCATTAATGCGCCCTACCCAGCTGGATGTAAAAGTCCGACGCTTTTCAACGGCCTACGCCCTGAAAATTTCGCACCGCTTATTACAACCAATAGGGGTGATATAGCGTACCCAGAATGTTGTGTTCAGTGCTTTATATTCCCTGACTGCATAGCATATGTGTAAGTAACCCCTACTCAATTCTCGCAAACTGTTTATATGACCAACAACAGTGCTAATCGGACAATGAATAAAACAGGAGGAGCGGTGGTGTCTGTTTGTTGCTTTCAACGGCTGACACAACCAGCCTGGTAACTCCACAGTGCCCGAAGGGTATGAAAAGAACAATTTTTGGAGCTCTCGGTGGTGCTGTCGGGAAAGGACCTTGCCAAATCACGGTCTAGATTTAGCGGAACCTTCTAACTTTCTTAGCGAAGACAGACATGATCCTATACGCTGGAATCTCTCTGTTTCATCGAAATTTAGAGAGCAAGATATACATGCCATCTATGAAATTAACGACATTTTGAAACTCTTTCCATACGACTAGTCACGCTTCATTCTATCACCATCTATATCCTCCATATTCTAAAGAGTACGCGGATCCTAAAGGCTTTATATAAATAGAAAATAGATTGTCTCGTAAACTAGCCGCGACCCACAAACTGTAATTTGTTCCCATGTATCCTACAGTTTATATTTAAAAGAATTCCCTAACCTGTTGTTTTAACTGAATAAAATTGGTGTGGCCATTTAGTTCTGTTTGGCTGTTAAAAGTGTGAATAACAATATATGAACAGAGAGTACTGTACTATATGTATAGCCCCCCAATACAATGCTGCAGAGTCCCTTAACTAGAAGAAATTACTTTTTACACAGCCGTAGAAAGACTTTAATTCTCGTTAGTTCGCTTCGGCAACTCATCGATGCGGCATATCTACCCGCACTGCTTCTTGGGAAAACGTGCAGCCTCGACGCCAGAAACATGGCCGCAAGTGATCAAGTGCAAAGGCTGCTGGAAATCGAGCAGACTTTAAACCCCGCTTTCACTGTCTTGGCGTGGATATGAGTTTTGTGAGAATACGTAAGTGCTTAAATAAGTACTGGAGTACTATTTTTTTGAAACTTGTATGTCCTGCTGTGCGCGTAATCGCTCAGTCCTACATATGTAGTCACCCATCCATGAAGTAATCGAAACTATTCATTTCCGACTGCGAGATCCACGTACGAGTACATCAAGTCTCTGAAACATCATAGTCTGATACCGACTCTCGATCAAATCAATATCAACATGGCAGATAAACAGAAGGCCACTTCTTATGCCGATATCAGTGATGCCGGCTCTGAGGTAGAATATCCGGAATCGATAAACCTCATTCCAACACCTGGTCCGTCTGAGCCCGACGAATGGCAGGACATCTGGGGATCAGAAAATCCGAGCTTTACAGTCCATCAAATGTCTTCCGACCAGGAGGATGCAGGGGAGAACAAGACTAAGAGCTTATCTCCTTGTCTCAAATGCAATACAGTTCACGACGCCCACCAACGTCGAAGGTTAATCCTCTGCGTGGACGGAGTCGATGATTTTTCGGCTCCGAGGGAACAATCAGATGTGTTGCAGCCTTCCTCCATATACTGGGTCTTCAAAGCAATCCGAACTGGGCGCGTACTCGACGAAGTCACCGGGAGGGCGCTAGAGCAGGTATACCTTGCCTTGATCTAAAATGTCGGGGGAAGTTTCAGTTGAAGCTGATTCGAATTGAGAGATTAGATTGCAAAATATCAGGGGAAAAGCTACAATCCAGTCGACAAACCAGAGGCGGCCGATACTGCTGATTACACTGACATTGAAGCAGAGACAACATGGGCCAACATAGACAATATGATGGCTGAAACAGTCTTAAAAACATCGGTTGAAGATATCTATAATGTATGTAATACCCGTTACACGACAACTAAAGCTGAGCAGCTGCGCTCCTTGTGCCTAGTACCTCCCGCGGTTGCAATTGGATGGGGCAGTATCTAGACGTTTGCTGACACGCTCCACAAAAATAGGCTATATACGATGCATCTCTATGCTCAAACGACGAGATTTTTCTTTTTGGTGAAGGCTGTGGGGCGAGTACGTATAGCTTTTATGCCATAGATAACAAGAACGCCGTACATAGTTTCGGTGATTCGATCCAAATATCATACATTGATAGCTAACAATATTGACACCAGCTGCGCTCACGCTCACTGCGAGAATGCTTCATTCCATAGGCTTGCCCAAACAAAACATCGGTTATCTTCCAGGGTCTCAGAATTCTAAGGACCTTTTCGAGCAGGCGTGGAATTGCTGCTTCAATACAGATGCTGCAGGTGCTTCTAGCACGACTGGGGTAACAAATCAACCACACGACGACAAAATACTCACAGTAAACATATAATAGTAATATACTAATTATTGACTGGATACAGAAGACTTACCAGAAAGACACATTTTATCAACCTCCCAAAATCCGCTTCATGGGTTTGATAGAAATCGCAAGAGCTTCATCATTAAACCTTGATGATAGCTTGCTGACAACTATCTTTGACAACGTCGACTATGTCTATCAAGCTTTAGGCTTGAACCACAAGGGAGAAGAACCAGAAAGATTGGTTCGGTCTCCAAATTCATCGAAGAGTACCATAACAGAAGCGTGGTTCTTTGGCAATCAACTGGACCTCAATGGAACTATGCCCAAAAACGGCTTGTCTCTCTGGCCGCTCCAGTGGCTAGCTTCAAAGGCCTTACAGAAAGGGCTAGTCTTCAACCTGGAGCCAACAAACCCACATGCTACTGCCACAGATCAATACCCACGCAGAAGTCTAGGGCCTCTTCTGCCACAGCATGAAAATGAGTATCCGTTCTGGTACTCCAATGACATCTCGGTCAATATATGGAACATCAGCTCCTTATTCTGCATCAACAAACACAAGGTGGAATTCCAGCGAGATTGGCAAGGAATTATACGTTTCAGGTTGAGCCGGCTCGGTGTAGTTAACCCTCCTAGCCAACGCAAGGTTTTTGATGAAAGTGGCGAGTTATACGACTACCAAGTTTCGAGTTCTAAACGCAAGTATTTTCCTATTACGCGCTCCTCTTCCAATTTTAATATCCCCAGTATAGTGGAGTATTAGGCGGTTCTGAACTTTCATTAGGAACAATAATCCACCCTTCTGTTTTCTACCATATCGACCAACTTTCTGCGGACGACGACTGGAGCGTCTACCATGATGATATCAACAGCTTCCGAAAAACAAAAGTCGATACTGAACGATCAAGATTCTTTTGGAGGTCAAAGAAAATACCACATAAACTCAGAATACTATTATGTGGGAACCATGGAGTCGGCAAGTCGTCTCTTATCAATGGAGTATTTAGTACTGAGAAAGTGAGTACCTTCTTCCTCGGGACAAGAGCCTTGAATGATGCCTAATGACGGTGGTGATCACATCTAATGTAAAAACTTTTCATCACAAGGCCAAAGTAAATGATAGAAAGCAAACAAACCATGACATTGAGGAAGAGGTTGTCGTTCACCGAGAAGGTGGCAAAGATTCGATAATTATCCACGACTCAAGCGGATTTGAGACCGGGAGTCTGGAAAAAAACCAAAAAGTGGAAGCATTTATCAAGCAGCATTGTCGTAAAGCTGAATCTGACGATCTTTTGCATTGCATATGGTATGTAAACAGCAATCCACGTAGTTGTGGTGGCTACTGTCACATAATTTTAACCATAAATCGATAATTTCAGGTATTGCATCGATTCAAAAGAAGAGAGAGAAGGCGACGAATCTGTGAAAAATATCTTTTCCAAGTGTTTCAAGGAATGGGAGGTTCCCCTAGTCGTCGTTTATACCAAACACCGAACCTTGAAAAGTACACTGAGAGGTGAAATCGAAACGGAGTACGAAGAAAATGGAGTGGAGAACGTTCCGGCAAGCAGGCTTCGAAGAGATATTGACGCAAGGTTATCTTCGATTGAAAAATTTCAAAATCAATGGATCGAAGAAATCTACCAGCACTCTGTCAAAAATCCGGTTGCATTGAATGACCAGAATTCTTTTCGCATCCAAAGAACAGATAGAGGTATGTTGGATATTCCAACCTTTCCAACATGGTCGCAACACTAACTTGTATTTCTTTACAGCGGATAAACGAAGCCTTGAAGACTTAATTATACAGACTCTGAATTTAATTGATCAAAACCTGTGGCCAATTTTCATCAAAGCTCAAAAAGTATCTTATGAACTCATGGCGAAAGAATCGGTGAGACAGGGGGTTATCATGATTGAAGGCGAGGCTTTTTTCCGAACAGTTACCCGGCATTTCGCCAAAACCAGCGAACTGAGAGAAATGGCACTTTCCATACTAAAAATATTCGAATGGGGCCTGCCCGACAACGAAATTTTGAAGATTTTAGAATACCCCGCGGATAAGAACTATGATGCGGGCTATTTCATCGTATCGGGAGCTGGCGGCGCCGGTTCCATCGCTGTCGGTGCCGCAGGAGCTGCGACCGTACTCATTGCGGAAGAGATTGCTGTATCTACAGGGGCTGTATTACTGGGAACCGGAGCACTCGGTGGCGCTTTGGCGGGAATCGGTGGTATTGGTTATTGGGCGTTGAAGAGACATCAGATTAGAACCTGGGCGAGGTTTCTAACTTGCTTTGTTATTATAGCACACCGAGCTGCAGTCCAAGCGATGGAACGGATGCCAGTGACCGGACAAAAACACCTTACCGCGATTGATTTTTCCGACCGGAAACTTACGAAAACCGAGTTTCAGGATATCAAAAAGAAAATAGATGAAATCGTAACGATGAAACGATCATTTGTTATGGACTATTATAACTTGAGGACGCAAATCAACAAGTTAGTGGGTGAATACATTGTGGCAAAGTAGGATATAGAATATACTCATCGATGTAAATTGCCTGGGTTCCATGGGGAAACAAGATTCATGTCGACCATCAATCCCGTAGCTAGCCAATAGGTGCATTACGAATTTAGGTGGGATAGTTTTCCCGTAGTGAAATCGATTTAATACCGGCCACAGGAGCTGCCCGAGAAACCCATGAGAATGCATATAAATGTAAAAATCAGTACTGGTGGCAAAACGAAATTCTATTTAGGTCGCGGACTAGAAATATATTTGCTTCGTTAGATAATTATCATCGTGTCTCTTGGATAAATTAAAAGGATATAAATAATAGCATACCATGGAGATGGATACTTCATATCAGCTGAAATATAATAATCGGGTGTTATATTAGACGAATGGTTCCACCAAGATATCTCTCTGATTTCAGTTTTTGGTTGTAAACGCAGTTGTACACACCCTTTGCCACGAGAGAAAGGCATTCTGTTAATCTGTGGCTTTTCGTTCGGCGCCCTTACGTGCTCCATCAATTGGCCTTCCCCCAGTCAAGTTCCCATCAGAGTCGACCAGTATCCCCACAGACCCGAAAATATCCTGTCTTGCCTTCAAATTCCTCACATACGCTTCCTGCTTGTCTTTGTGATCTTGAGCAGCTGTTTTCGAGATTTTTAACGTGACATCCCCAGGCCGGCTATAACTTCCATCCATATCGCAGGATATAGAGTTTTTAGATTCATAGTGATCGCGCAGACTGTACTCTATATCTTTAAAGTGCGCTTTGAATCCAGTCGAGCTTTTCTTCCTAAAAGTCGGGTTTTGGCTGATGTGAGAAATTTGTTTAACGGTCCGCAAAGGGGGCAGCCGGGTTTCGAGCATTTCTTCGCATATTCGAATGCTGGCAAGAGGAGATTTGTCATATTTTCGGGTGGTTTATCACACGAGTATGATTTTACCACCAGGGCTTTGAACGCCTCGGTGAACTTTGAAAAGCGGATTCTAACTGGACTTCAGGATTCTGGCGGATATGACGCACTATTGGAGTCAGAGGAGCGATAGCATCGATTCCCCGATCTGGCGGTGGTGCAATTGCCTCCAAGAATGCGGGAACGAGAGATACAGAGTTGGGTGAGTCTTTGAGAATGATAAAATAATCATAGAGTTCTTCAATAGGATTGTCGTGTTCCCAGGATTGCGGTTGGGTGTCTGCGGACTTCTTGTAACCGATTACTTCGTAGCGTGGACTAGGCCAAAAGCGATGACCCCACTGACTATAAAGGGTTGGGAGTTGCTTCTTGATTCCTTCAATGATATATTCGTGGCTGCGCGAGGATATCGATTCCCAAAATTTTAGCAAACCTGGATCTTTTAAGCCAGACTTCATGTGCTGGTCAATTTCAATTCGTAAGTTCTCGCTAAGGTTGGAGATGTAGACCTCTCGCAAACTGGATATAGAGACCGTTAGTAAGCCGTAGTCGAGTAAACAGGTCAAGTGCAAACGCCTGCGACTTACAGCTCTGAGAGTGAGGTTTCCGGTCGTAAATGTCTCCCGAACGGCATCAGCATGTCCACAAGCGACAAATTCCCGCCTTCCAAGCATACTTTTAAGCCCATCCAACAGCAAAAATGATACTGATTTTGGAAAAAGTCGTAACAGAAGAAGCCCATTCAGCATAATTCGCAGTGAGGTATATTTTACAGGATCCCTTTTCCAAGAGGTAAGGTCGACCACAACACCTAACGAGACTTTTGCTTGCGCTCTATTGTATTGAACAAGCTTGTCCGTGAATACTGCTTTGTCTGCTTTAGAATTTATTAAGGAATTCAAACTATTCAGTCGGTTAGCACACTGTACCAGAAGGAGTATTGCAGCTACTGTTGCTGAGGTAGCTATATATGTTATACTCACGAGGATGATATCTGAGATTTCGCAGCATCTGAGACCGATTGCAAGATAATTTCAGCTCTAACGCCAGCCTCGGTAATATCTTCATTTGTAAGTTTGGTATACGATTCAAGGCAATTTGTGACAATAACCTCTACTTTACTTCGGTCGTATACCTCTTTCTTGGTACTAGTGGCCGAAGCCCCAAGTTTGTCGAGTTTATTGACAGCTGCTCCCATGTTACATTGGCTTGATCTTCGGTCAGACCTTTTACAGCTTGTGCGTCCGACACCGGTGATAGCACAATGCAAGATGATTGAAATCCTGCAATACACGAATTTTCAAATGAGTAAATATACTAACAACTATCAAACTACTAACAACTATCAAACTGCTCCATATTACTGAGCCTGTCACCGAAAGATAAAATCGGCCCATCCCAATCGTGTCGACGGTCATAGGTTTTAATCGATCCAGCGAGATGCGACATATTTTCCAAGATAAAGCTGAGCTCTTCAACATGGTAGTCTGCATATCGAACTCATCGATATCCGGCGGACAACCGTCGTCACTCTCCTCGTAGACTTCCTCAACGTTTTTCCGCGTAGAGTCAATCGTAATCAAGTCGCCGCAATAGAGAGCAAAGCCACCAACTCTGTTAACAGTATGAACCAAATTTTGCACCAAAATATTGTCTTGTCCCAAGAACGCTCGATTGTTTAGTTGCTGGAGTATGTAGCTGTTTTCGAAAACGAATGCGATCGGGGTATCTGACTGCTTTGCACTTTCAAGAGCCTTGAAAAACTCCGGAGATGGCAAGCAGGTACTAGCGCAGGGCTTTGGACCGGCGAATCGGTGTGGATCAATAATGAGGTCACAGAGTAGGGTGAGTTTATAGCCACTTGTGAGCTTTGCCGTTTTCCTGGTCACATCGGAATTACCTAATTAAGGCACAGTTACATTAGCTCTGTACGTGATTCGTAGCCGTTGCAGGACTACCCAAAATTTACTTAGGCCATATAAGGTAGCGATCTCACCATGCAGTAGCAACGGTATCGAAAAGCCAACCATCCAAGGTTATATTGCATTGGTCTTGCTTATATGTAATCGAAGTCCTTTCTCCTTTGAATTTGCCCGGTAGAATGATTTCTAAGCTTCCAACTTTGCTAGCAGTATTTTCAGATCCCTCATGATCAGGTTTGAAGTTAGTTTCCGAGTTATAAATCCGAAGGCCCCTTAGTCTTGCCGTCATCTTGGCTTCTGCTTTCACCCCCATATTCTGCGCAGCTCGCTCAACAAATTTATTGATCCAGATCGCCGCCCACTCAGGGTTTGGAAGTTTAATCTCGGTGGCGTCAAGTCCCATTACTCCATCGAAATTTTTGAGACCGAGCGAGATAAGTTGTTCCGCAACCCCTTTCGAGAGAGGAAGCCTCGTCATACCGATACCAGGTATAGCTAATCCCGGGTTTGGAGAAGATGCGTATTTCTTGCTGAAAATAACATTCCCAATATAATTGGCTGATTTAAGAGTATCCTATAATAATTGTCCCTCAAGTTAGCAAATGATAGATTCGTAGTTGAAGTTGAATCGAAAAAATTATGCTATCTTCAAATTTTGAGAATTGATTCCTCAAAGAAATTCATTGATTCAAGAGATCTAAAGTGTCCTCTTCGTCTTCATCGTCGTCCGAGATCACAATGGCACTAGCTTCCATGGTATCATCCTCTTCCTCTTCTTCCTCCTCCTCCTCACTCATTTCTTCTTCACTCATTCCCTCCTCGATAGTAGCATCCGATCCAATAGGGTATAGCATAGCTTCAAGCGTTTCGGTTCAGGCATGGCGAGCTGTATATCGTCAATTCAGTTGGAAGATTGCATATATATAGCCGAAAATTATATAAATTGCACACTTCAATGTCGAGGATAGCATTCAAGAATCCGTGAAGTCACCAACTGCAACATATGAATTCCCCTCCAACAGCCCTTAGTTCTAGAATAATTTGGACCCCACCATGCGAGCCAGCTGCTTTGCAACGCGTCTTGAAGTCGGAAGCCGTCTTTCGTAACCCTGTAGCTCCAATTTCGGGATAGCAGCAGGGGTCCCGCAACAAATAAAACGTGGGGAGCCGCCCAGGACAATGTCCCAATTGGCCGATCGCGAGGGAGGCTCATCATGATGTCAACCGTTTCAGTTAAACCTCTCTCTATCTCGAAGAGGTTAGTAGGTTTAATTTGTACTTGCGAACTAGTATTCGAATTCACTCTATCAAGATATTTCTCCATGTAGGAATTGAAGAAGAATATTCTACAAAAAATAATAAATGCAAGACCGGAACGCACCCAAGAAATGAAAACCAGGAAATTTATCAAACAACTTGCCCGTTGGTAAACAACAATAACCGCAAAAGAGAAGACTCTTATATCAAAATTCTACACGGAGGAACAACCATCTAGATCTCTACAATCCTTTCTCTACCTCTCGCCACCTTGTCTCCTAGCACCGTCCGACCCCACCACATCGTCCTCTACGACCAAAAGCTCCTCAGCATCATCGTCGTCCATCATCTCATCTCCAGCCAATAGCCTGCCTTCCTCATCGCTATCACTGTCATACCGCTCCTCTGCAATCCCTCCAAATATGCCATTAAACACACCCAACGCCCTGCCAGCAATGCTCTTCCTCTTTCCCTGACCACCTTCCTCATCTGAAAACCTCCTCTCAGAGTTTCCATTCGCCAGAGTCCTCTCAGCCTCGACCTCCACCGGATCGTCGAGATACCCATCACCACCGCCGCTGCTTCGACCCAGCTCCGTCGATTCTCTCCCTTCAACCCGCAAACTCTCCTCATTCTCCAACTGCTGCGCCCTCTTCACCGTTCTATTATAGATCAACCACCCAGTCACAGTCCCCAGAATCGCACCACCGAGCATACTCCCATAATTTAGCGCCTTAGTCCCCGCATCCATCTTCTCACCAGAATCACCCAGCACCTTCATCTGATGCCCGATAAACACATGAATGAACAGCTTCGGACTCGCAACCGCGCCAGCAATCATGAAATTCACCCACGAAACCGTAGGAAAAGTAGACATCGCCGCGTTCGAAATACTATACGGCAACGGACAGAGTCTGATCATGCATAACAGCTTCAATCCGTCGTGTTTAAGCGTGAGACTTAGCGCCGCGAACCGTTTATCCGTTTGTACCATTTTCTGCGCAAAATCTCGAAAGTACAATCTACAGGCGATGAACGCAGCCGTGGAACCCACGACTGTACCTGAGGCTGCGATGTACCAGCCGTTCGGGACACCGTAGACGAAGCCGGCGAGTGTGACGGAGGTCGAGTAGCCGATTAACGGAGGGAATGCGGATATGAACGTCCACACAAAGAGAATCATGAATCCGAACGGTAGTTCCCTGCATAACATTAAATCGTCAGTATATAAAATCGGCAAGATGGAGTTTTCGGAGATAACGTACTTCCATTTATCGGCTATCGGGGAGAACCAGTGAAATATAGCTTCGTGATATATTAACCCGAGTAATAGCGCGATATGAACGACAACTATGACTGTGACACCAACAACCTTCTGCACGAACGTCAATTTCTTCCAGTACTGTTTCGCGTGCCGCTGTATCTTCCAAATGTAAGTCATGATGTTCGGTGAAGCGGATGTGGCGGATGTCGTGGAACTCGATCTTGGGCGTCGGCCGTCACGGTTCCAGGTAGGTGATCTCGGCGGAGTACTGATAGGAGGGGAGTAAAGGGTCCCCCCGGGGAGTTCGTAGGACATTTTGAAAGTATATATGCCGTCCTCAGCCTGTTTTACGGTGCTGCGTGGTGGTGAAACGGCCGTGCTTTGCGCTTGAATGCGGCTATTGGATGTAAAGCAATCGGAGATAACTGATCATCGGGTGACTATTCGTATATGAAGTAGTTGTATCAATTATCGTCGGTGTCGGTGTTCCGCTCGATGGAGATGAGGTCTGTCGCTGATTACGAGGCCAGGCCGGGCACCTTCGCTGTAAATCCCGGGGTTGAAGTTGAAGCTAGCTCGTAGTTCGAAAGATCTTCCGGATGCCGTCCGGTCTGTAACAAATGGAATCCGCGGGAATCAAGAAGCATGTCATCCGGCGACTGTATTCTTGGAAGAGATGAGGGACAATGAAGAAGGAGGAGGAGCAGGTCGAAAAGGAGAGATGACCGTGTCTTGTCGCTTTGGCTGACGGCTGTTTGCGTAATTCGGCGGCGCAACACAGTCGACGGCACTTTTAGACTTCCCCAGCCCGAACTCGAAGTACGTACGAAGCTGTACTCGTCTGTTGAACGTGGGTTTCCCCTGCATCTTGTTAGTCAGCCCAGTTGGTTCCTGGTTTCGGCCAAAAATAGTTTGCCTCAGATCTGGATTCTCCTCCCAGATTCGTCGGTTCTGGCATACGCGTTCGCATTGACCGACTGATGTAATTGTATAGGTTAAGAAGTTATCAAATCAGTTTTCATATTGAAGATGACAGCCTGAGAAATCAAAGAGGGCAAAATTTAAACAAATTATGCAGAGGCAGCAATATATGTAGTCTTTCTGTACACGGATGAAACAACACCCAGCTATCAACCGCAATATATTTCCTAGTAGTTGAATTTGCTGAGTATCTCTGGTGCCAGATTAACAATTTCGAAGCCAATCAAGGGCGCAGGTACCTGTTAATAAATATTCAATCGAGAGTACAACTGAAGTTAATTTATCGGGCAGATATATATATAATCTGATTGCAAACGTAGTATACTCTCGACAAGACGACGTGAGGCATCATAGATGGCAGTTACATACAGAATCAAATTCTGATATTCGCTATTATATTATAATATTATGCAGTAGCCGTAATACAGTTTTAGATACTAGACTAAGTCCTAACCAGTTTTTTTCTTATGTGGAAATCAGTCTCGTCTACTCTCATAAACCAGTTGCGGGACGCGAAGGGTCAATCCCACTTATATATATATTACGACCATGCCTCAATAGCTTCTAAGTTGCTCGCTATTCCCTATATCCTGATGCCGGCCTTAAGGCCTTTTTTTGAACCCCATCTAACTTCAGATATATAAATCTGTACGGAAATTAAATATAAAATAGTAGAGAGTATAATTGGACTTGGCTATATATAGGCATAATAGTTAACTTGCAAAAACCCAATCCCAGGCAATTCAATTCTGAACTTCACCTAATTTTTCTCACAAAATTAATCTCTTATTATCAAAAGGTCGTTCAGGCCTCTGTCAGTCTATAGACTATATCTATTACGTCCACAGATAGTCTCGATTCCAGGTCTAGAGGTCTAAAAGAAAAGAAAAGACCAACAAAACCTCAAACACCCCTCTCTTTACTCCTAACCCCCCTCCCAAAACCTCTCCCTCTCCTCCACCAGCTCCCGATTCCACTGCTTCACATAATCAGTTTTCAACCGCCGCTCAGCCCTCATAAACCTCTCCAGATCTTTCTTCCCCTTCGCTTCCTTCTCATACTCGAATGCTTGTAATATCATCTACCCCGATCAATTCATTAGCGTTATAGCTCTCCAAAGCACCCATCCAAAGCACGCCCATGCAAAAGCTAGCATAGGATGTTCAAAGCAAAAGACGTACATCATAAACATCAATATCCTTCACAAACACCGCCTCCATCGTAGCTCCTGCTTCGTACTCCTCGAATAACTCTACCAGCTCCCTCGCCAGAAGGGGATTAACCTTCTCCAACAGCGTTTTACTAAAATATTCAATCGTGGTGCTTTCTCTGCGGTATTTTTCTTCTATAATCAATTACCATCTGGATTAGTCACAACATCCAAACATGCCCTGAGCATACAGAATCCAATAGAGGCAAAACGTTAGAGGAACGAGAGGGATGAGTCTTATATTGAAATACCCTTAGATATAGCATCCATCGGCGTAAAATCCCCCACCACGCTCTCCGCGATATCATGCACCAAAGCCATCTTTATGCATTTCCCCCGATCGATCTCCGGATCAGGACATAGCATGGCCAGAATAGCCATACGGTACATATGCGATGCGATTGTTTCTAAAAAAAAGATCCCATATAATTCGTTCCATTCCATCAGTATCAATATTAACAAACGTCTAGCGGAGGTAGTATGGATGAAAATTTTATAGCATAATGTGAGTACGCACCAGGATTGTCAACTCCATCTACAACCCACCCCGTCCGCGGAATATGCTTCAACCGATCGATGATATGAAGAAATGCCAGCGGGGTGGTGGACAAGCTGGTTGGTAGTGTTAACGGCTGGAGGGTTTCCAGACCCGCGAGGGCGGATTCTACGGTCCATATGCCGGAATTCAATTCTAGATTCAATAATGCAGTTAGCATAAGCTATATTGTTAAAATATTTGATATATATATTCGAATTCGTTTGTGTGAATTTCGGTATATAAACAAATCATGATAACTAGTCAAACACGCACCTTCAGCATCCATTCTTATTCTTACCTTCCTTCTTGTTCGGAGGTCTGGAATTACCGGTAGTTCGAAGAGAGCCTGTTATGTATTAACCAAAGTGCGGGTCAATGAAATGCACTGGGCGGCCGCGGTGTGTTTAGTTATCACGGAACGATTTGTTCTTTGGCCAATCGACGTTCTTTGGTTGATAAAGCTCTGTTGGAAGCCGAAATTTTCACTCTGGCGATAGCGACAGCTCAGAGACTTTATTTGTTGTCGCACAAGTAGACATTACAATGTACCACAATACAAATGGATGCTACCGGCTTATCCCAAGACACGAACTCCATATCCAACCTCACGACTAAGAAACCACCAGACCCAGGCCAACACACAATCCCGTAACCAGACTGTGGTGGCCTACACATTAACAAACACCTACGTTCTACACACATCACACCAAAGACTTCATTCCCAGCTTCACCTAGAAACGTCTTATCGCAACATGCCCCATCACAGAGAAAAACGACCATAATTCGATTCTTCAGCCGCTTCATTCCATTCATCAATATAGCAATATAAAATAAAAAAGGCCATAATCTATGAAATCTCCCTCGAATCCCGAGTCTCCTCCGTATAATACCTTCAACCGGGATAGATAAAACTCGTCTTCAAGCGTAATTCGCCTTCAATTCCTCAACAAGTTTGATATATTCCTTTTCAGCCTCTTCCTGCGTTTTCCCTTCTTTGGCCTTCCACGCGTCCCATTTGTATTTGCCCTGCAGAAAATTTCATATTATTAGCGACCAGCTATTCCTCGAAGAAATGTATCCCATCGCAGACAACACTGTCACCGTCGCCGTCCTCGTAACCAGCGATAGCAGGACTAAGAAGTAGTACAGGCAAGAGGCGGTGGTAGCAGTGACGACGGACGGACAGCGATAGCAGCAACAACAGCAGCAGCAACAGCAACAGCAACGCCAGCAGGGTAAAAGCAAAGCGTGCGGTAAATCATGGCGGCGAATACCTTGAAATCCATCATTCCAGGACGGTCGGTCTTAACATCCCCAACGGTAGCTTGCTTGAAAAGTCCGTAGAGCTAGAATTTGTCGCCAGGAAGGTTTATAGGTTAGCCTTTCCGTCCCGCTTGAAACGTCGCTATTTCAAAGGTCGGGGAAGTCAAATACCTTCAAAAGATCATCATCCGTCGGCTTCTTCGTGAAATTGTTGGCTTGATCTGCCGCCGCTTCAAATTCAGGAGATGGCATTTTTGGAATGTTTCGGATGAAAAGGATTTGGTTTGGTTTGGCTGGAGTTTTTGGTTTTATCGGATGTGTGTGACGTGATGTGGATGGGATGTGAAGGTCTTCCGAGCGGTTAAGATGGGATGGGATGAGGAGAGCGTTTTGTTGAGAGGTTTATATCAACATCGATGCGTTTGGTGGGGTAGCAGATGACATGACATGATGAGAGGGGCAGCTGCCACCACCAGCTCTTCTACCGAGGCATGTGCGTTGGATGGATTCGATGCATTGGGCAGCGGACAGTCCCATTGGACTGGCGAGCTCCACCATTATATTATTTGGTTGGTAGGTAAACTCTGCTATATAAATTGACATTTACAGGGTTATTTTAAGTAGAGCATGAGAGGTAGATTCCACCTTATCAGAGAATTCGAATAGAAAGAGTGAAGGTTGAAAAAAATCGTTTCTAAAAAAATATACATAGAAAAGAATATAAAAATATAAAATATAAATTATCGGTTTCGAATACCCCGCGGCCTCGCAGCAACAAAAAAAAAAAAAAAAAAAAAAAAAAAAAAACACAGAGAAGTTAAAAAAAAAAATTTAATAAAAAAAAAACAAAAAAAAAAAAAAAAAAAAAAAAAAAAAAAAATATCGGTTTCCAAAACCCCCCGGGCCCCCAAAAAAAAAAAAAAAAAAAAAAAAAAAAAAAGGAAGTCCACAAAGAATGAAATGCTTTTTTCTTCTTAATGTCAAAGTGTAACTGATTATGAAAATGGGCAAAAACGAAAACCAAAGAATTTAAAAAGTAAAGAAGAAAGAAGAAGGCTGAATGCACATGCAAGATGTATGTATGCTATGCATCAAATAAAGCGCCCAGAAGAAGTTCAATCGAAAAAACCCTCCGAGAGAAATGTGAAGAGGAAAAAACAGCAAAAGAAGTCGAACGACCCAGTAACATAGGAAATTGTAATAGTAAATTACGAAGCACTCATGAGACATCCATGGTGATTCCAAGACGGAAGACATGCGCATCCCGGCATGTACGTGGGACCCCATCTTCATAACAAAAGAAATAAAGAAAACAGAGGAAGAAAAAAGATAAACGCCTTTCCAAATATCATTACATCTTCATAGCTTCAAAAAAATAGATAAATATCCGAAATCGGAAAAGGGAAGTGAAAAAAAAAGAAAGCTTTAGAATAGAAAAATGATAAAATGCGTTATTAATATCCGAACCCGCCACGTCGGCCACGAACGCCAGCGCCGGTCCTCGGTAGCTCAAAGTCGGGATTATTAGCTAATAACTGATCCTGCTGACGAGGACGTCTGTTCCCCCTCGGCGGGGGCATCGGTCCACCTCCCTCGCCCTGCCACTGCGGGTTAACGCCTCGCTGGCTGATGCTCGTGAAGTGACTGCTAGTCGACATAGCGGGGCTACGCTGGCCGGGTTGCAGCTCCTCCAGTGATCCGCTGGGGTCTTGGTACGTGTTCACATTGCCAGGCTTGTTTCGTGGTTCGCGGCTTCGTGGCGGTGGGGGACCTTGTGCGTCTGGTGGGTACTCGGCGAGCGCCATGGTCGGAGGTGCGGTGTAACCAGGTGTCAGGACTGCCGGGAGACCACTGGGGCCGGATGGCGAGTCGAAGCGTGGATCAACATCCTCGTAGTAATCTTGAGATCGTCGCGGCCTGGAAGGTGATGATGTGATGTTAGGGTTTGGTGAGCCCACGGCTGGAAGCTCGACGGGGAGTTCAATAGGTGCGTTTTCTCCATCCTTGGATGCCCATGCCGTTCGAGGTGGAACGTATCTATATTTTTATTAGTAAAAATTATTGAATATATGAATTTGGAAAACTTACTCTTCTTGGGAATATTTACTGGCTGGACTTTGAAGTGCAGGGCTGGGAGTTCTAGGCCCGCCACGCTGCAGTCCAACTGCCGACAACCCGGCGGGATCGAGTGGCATTATCGGAGCGGCGTCCATCTCGTAGGCGTCATAGCGGTTGTTATTCTGTTGTTGAGGTTGAATTGGTGGGGATGCGTATCGTGGGTTCTCAGGCTGTGCGTATCCAATGTCCTGGGGCGGGATATCGTTGGTCGGTCGTCGGAGTGGTGGTCCGTACGGTCCTCCTTCCATCGGTTCAGTGGTAGGTCTTCTCAGAGGTGGTCCGAAAGCACCTCCGTCGGGAAGCATCTCATCCGTCGGTCTCCTAGGCGGCGGTCCGTACATATTATTGCTCTCAAATCCAGGTCCAGGAGTTCGTCGGTCAAAATCAGAGCCTTGGTCGCCTGGTCGCATGAAGACAGGTGGTGGTCCGGGTCCGATGTACGGTCGGTCCTCGATCGAGTTCAGCGACCCGTTGGGTCCTCCGACGTAGAATCCATTGGGACCTCCTCGCCCTCTGAAGCCACCGCCTCCTCTAGGCCCTGGTCCCATATTTGGTCCGCCTCTTGGCCCCATACCGCCCCTCGGCGGGCCGCCGAATCCACCGCCACGCAGTCCTATTCCGCCGGGTCCACCTCTGCCTCTCATGGGTGGTCCGCCTCTGGGAGGGTATCCACCGCGTCCTCCGGGCATCATTGGGGGTGTTCCGTGTCTGTCAAACGACGGTGCGGATCCAAAGCCATCGGAAGCCATAGTATGGTTCGATCTTTGCCTGTTAAGCGACGAATTGAACTCGGAACCACCTGGAGTCGGGTGCCTGGGGACCATGGGGTCGAAGCCGCCGGGCGCGGTCGGATTAGGGAACGCTGGGAGGTCATTTTGGGGTTGCGGGGTTTGGTTGCGTGGGTTTAGAGGTGTCCTGTCGTTGTCGGAACTGACTTTTCGGCTGACGTCGAAGGTAGCGAATTCGGGGAGTTTTGGTTCACGGAGAGGGGGTGCTGGCGAAGATCCGGTGGGAGGAGGAGAAGTGGTGCCGTAGGCTTGAGCGATGGTCGCGGCCTGTTGTTCGCGGTAAATATCACCATTCATTTCGGCGTTGACGGCGATTCTAGCCTTCTGGGCGGCTCTAGATACGACAGTCCTTCTCATGGCGCAGGTCATGATGCCGGCCGTGAGGATGCAGATGGTCGCAGCGAGGACAAGCCAGCCGCCCCATGACAGATGCGGGATAAAGAGGAGAATGTCGACGAGGAAGGCGAGGAGGGTGACGAGAAAAGTCGGCAGAGCGAAGAGGAGAGTGGCCAGTAGGTACTTTGGGTTGTTGGACGGTCCGTGCAAGTGAGAGCATGCGGCGAGAATCATGAGAACGAGAGTGAATGCGGCAGCGATCGGATGGATGATGAGAAGGCTTGAGAGCGAGTGTCGAGCGTTGGACGGGAGGGTGAAGTCCGTCTTTGTAGGGTCCTTCAAAGCAGTGTCTACAGAGCATTAGCGCCTGTCGCGATCGATCAATCGATCGATAAAAATAACATACCTGGGTTGTAGCCAATCTCGATGGGACTGCAGGCGTCTTTGACGCAGTAGCCAAAGACACCGTAGGAGACATCCTGATAAGTGGCGAGGGTAATCGGCTTGATGATGGGGACGGAGATGACGCTGATGAGCAGAAGTGAGAATGCTGCGAAGAGCAGGATGGTGAGAGGGGTGGCCGCCCGGATCATGATGTCGGTGTGATGAGTAAATATAACCGATCGGAGAGGACAATCCGGTCGACGAGGGCGCGATCACCGAAACCACGCTTTCTTGTCGGTCGGATGTCGCTGTGGTGTGTCGAGCGGGTTAGGTAATGTTGGCGAGAGAGAGAGAGCGAGAAAGGAAATGATGATGAATGAGAGAATAGGAAGAGAAAGAAAATCAACCTCTCGGAGGGGAAACAGATAAAGTAGTTAAGACAGATAAAGTAAAGTAAAATAAATAAAATAAAATATTAGCTACTACCTCCTTCTGTTAATAGAATGAGCTGAGACGGTCGTGTAAATCTACTACCAGAGTAAACGAGTGGCTGATGACTGCTAGACTGATGAGGGTGACGAAGATGTCGATGGCGATGGCAATACTGGTGGGCCCCTATTAGTTAAGAAGAGTACGCCTGGCCCATTTCAGTTCCATCGGGCTGCAAAACAACTGAACCGGTCGGATATCGATTCCAACTTCTGATTAATTTTGATATTATTCTTCTTCTTCTTCTTCTTCTTCTTCTTCTTCGTTTCGATCGGTTCGTTCCAAGACTCGGGAATGATGGAGAGAAAGGAATGGATGGATGGATGAGTGAATGTGGAGGCCCGGCCTGGTAATATCCTTTATTATTACTGTTACTTTCGAGGGAACGAAAAGGTTGAAGGAGGACGAAGGACGAGGAGGACGAAGGAGGAGGCTTTGCCCGCAGCAGAAACAATCCAGGCACAGTTCCACCGCACTAACATTTCCCACTGTTCCAAATATAAGATAACTCGTCCAACGGCGCCTCACTCGGCATGCATATTCTAGAAGCTCTATCCTTTGACATAATTATTTTATAATATTCACAGGAATCCGCATTTGCATTCAAATTCACTTGACATATTGGCATATCTACTCCTGCTCAACCGAGTCTCAATCCTCGAATCTCTCCTCCAATTAATCTATCCACCTTCGCTGTAAAGTAACTTTCTTGATCACGCCAGCATTGCAAGTGCGACCACCATCATTTCCAATGCAAAGTTACTGCCTATTCTCTCCCCGGGAAAATTACAGAAACATCCTGATCTGTTCGAGTAAGTCCTGGACGAAAGTATTTCCACTGCAATTACCTGCCCGTCAGTACATCATATGCATCCCACCGCCAGCTCGTTGGTAAGAGAAATTACACACTATCTCCACCGAATATTACTAAACTTTACACCATAATCCTCATTTCGCATCTAAGATTTCACGACCTCGTAAAATAATGGGAAGAAAAAANAAAAAAAAAAAAAAAAAACCACCAAATTTACTCGATTGAGTCCATTTACAAACAACTGTACTCTGTACTATGTCAGAGAAAACCCCGTCCTCCCATAACCGGCGGATATGGCGTCTTAAGCGTCTCTTTGGGGTATTCTCTTCCCTTCCACATCCAATCCAGCTAGTCAATCTGATCTGGGAAAACTTTTTACAAAATAAAAGTTTTATTATTGCATGAAATCATGGAAACGAATTTCACCCGGTCATAAAACCAGATGATCGATCAAGACACCCAGCTTTAAAGAATGTCAGTAACTGAATGAAGTCAGCTCCTTTCAAACCTTCCTCTTGTGTGGATGGTTGCATGCATGCATGGGGCAGGCACACACACACCGGCCGTGCTGCCTGCCTGCCTTTTCCCACGTTTCGGCCCCAGCATTCAAATTCCCCAGCGTTCGCACATGTATGAGCGCAGTCATCATGTCAACCAGTTCAATCTTTGTCCCCTCTTTTCCGTTTCCCAATTCTCAAAATTTCAAATTTGTTCTCCCTTTCCCGGTTCATAACGTGAAATAGCATTCATTCGTACTGCTTGCCTAGAGTGGGAACACACAAAAAGTGTTACATGTTCACGTTGCACACGTTGCATCTCACCCCACGTTACTACCGACACTTCTATCCAACCACCATGCACTATTTCTATTCCACATAATTCAATTCAATCCCCGATCGATAAAGAGAACTGATCCCATAGCCCCCATAGAGCTGAGTTCAAAAGGCGTACTTCTCCAAACCAAGCTGTAAAAATCCCATCAACAGCTGAACTATCCCTCGGATCCAACCGCCAAAAACTGCCAAAGAACCTCAAACATCCCACCACCAGCAACCGTTTCGTCCTGATGTCATTCGCACCGTGCCTGCAGCCTACAGTCTAACAGTTTCAACAGAAACCATTAAACACTAGAGTCGATTGGTCCGACCGTACGAACAATGCCCCAATCCGAAAATCACTTCTCGCCCAACCAGTTCCCCCTCTGAACACCTGCAAGCCATCTGACAGCTAAACGATTGGACACCGTTCACCACCACATTTTCAAGCTCGGGTCGATCGCTGCAAAGCTACCAGAAATTTCAAGCTGGGAAATTTTCGGGTTCCGCGCGAGTTGACTGGTTTAAGCTTATTCGCTCCGAGGGGTGACGAAAGCTCTGAGGCGGGGGAAAATTTTAAAATCCTTGGCTTGTGATCATGAATTCTGGATTTCTGCAGGCCAGAAAGGGTAACTTGCCCCGTCTATCAGGAACACCATCCGCACATCTGAATTGAATCGTGAACTGGCCGCCAACTCTCGTAAATTGATGCTCGTCCGTTCTTTCTTAATACCCACGATATACCTCGTACATACCTCGTTTAAACCCCAGCGTCTTCCTTCCAGAAACCTCGTCGGTGAAGTATACTTATCGGCTAAATATGCCCTAGTCTCCGGATCCATGGGCGTGCGAGGATTTTTCCCACACTCCACTTCGAAATACTTCTTACCTGTGTACTTGAGTACTTGTACTCTTCGCACAGAACTTACTTGTACTCTACCGCACAAGCTAGGGCATGATCATACGAACAAGGTATGGATTCGGTGTGTTGTGATAAATCCATGAAATCCGATATCCTACCCATGCAACTTTTTGAGCAATTAATATCGGTCCTTTCGCTGGGTTAATATATTATCCAACCCAGGTCCTGAACAAATTACGGGTTGGTCGCCACTTTACTCCGTAGGAAAATAACCATAGCTCCAGTTCTCGATTGAGAAAAAGCTGTACGGAAGTATTCTGGATACATGCTATCCTTGTTTTGAACCCATCGAGCACATGTGGTAGATATATATCCATGCATTCTAGGAGGTGGTAATTTATATAACCTTAGTTATATTGTGCAGTCTATCGAACGCTGAGGATCAAGGTTTGTCAAGAGATGAATTCAGGACTGGTAAAAAAAAAGTTTCCAGATCGGCTGACGGATGGATTTTGTTCAGTTTGATAATTTTGCATGTAACTGCAGTGGAGAAGGAAGGAAGGTTCTGCAAGTTCTACCCAGCTTCCAGGTCGACATCATGATTATCCTTAGTTTGGTAGTAATTGCATCTTGCCGATCGAATTTTAGAATGCGCTGTTGTAATGATACATCGCCATGCATGCGTATGTCGTATGTCACGAAAGCCTGAAGAGTATGCCGCCCGCTAATGTTGAATCATGAAGAAGTCTGGAATATTTAAATTTGAGGCTGGCTTCACACGTGATATGCTTATGGCAACACAGTCGAATGTTGTATTCTGGGAGCATGGATGTGTGACATGCATGCGCATTCAATTGATCAATTGCACATGAATAACCATCGGGCTAAGTTACATCTCCCGAGTGATAATTACTTAAGTACCTAGGTAGTCTCTGGTTGGTGATATACTCGAGTAAGTAGAGATCGAATACGCTTGGGAATAGACACCTGCTTATAAGATGTTTCATTGTTCCGAGATATTTTGAATATCATGCGATATCAGAATACCAACTTCTGGTCGGAACCATTGAGTTCGGCGGTATATACTCCACGAACTAAGACTCTTGATACCATCAAATACAAATACATCATATCCAACCACATGAACACTAAATTATTCAAGCCTCCCCCGCCATCTTATACTTGAACCTCGCACAACTCGGCCCATTACTAACCACCACAGGCGGTTCCCACCTCCACGGCAAATACTCATACCGATGCGTCCTACACAACCCGGGACTGTTACTCCCCACAATCACCAACTCGCATTTACTCGTCCACTCCGGTACAAACGGCACACATGGCTCCCAAATATCCGGACAATCGGGTTCCCCCCACGCGCCCGTCTGCAGATTCCACACGCTACCCGTACACACCCCGCCCTGATTCCACGTATGGCACGCCAAACAGCAATCGTACGCGGTCCCGTTACTCCACACCACGACCGCGTTCTCGCCGGGATCGGGACTCGCCCGCCAGGCGGTATAATCCTGTTGCTGCCATACGGGGGGTCCCTGGTTCCGACTATTGCACGCGGCTAGTTGCGTCGGACGCGGGATGGTAGTCGTGATGGTTGTCAGGTACCATATCGCGTCCGTGTAGGATGTCGATGTGACGACCACGCTCGTGTGCTGGTGGATGCTGACCGTGGTGCTCGTTCTGACGGGGTTCTTCACCGTAACGGTGGAAATGTGTACATTTGTGGCCGTTTTGGAGATAACCTTCGTGCTCGTGCCGAACGTTTTCGTAGTCGTTTTCCATAGATCGCTGGTACCCGTTTTGGTTAGGTAGGTCTTCGTGCACGTTATCGCCGTTATAATCTTCACCGCTGCCGGTGCCGGTTCCGGGTCGGGTATAGCTATAGCTACCGGTTCAGCCATCGGGACCGGTAACGGCCCAGGCGCCGCACTCCTCTTCAACCGACGGAGATTAAGCCCATTCCTATGAAGGACATTATCCGGATCATCAGCCACGGGCACGAACCCCTGCGGCGTAGGAATAATCACCGCGGACGGGGTAATAGTATACGTCGTTCTATCACTAGTAACAACATACGTCGGCGACGTCACGGTGCGCGTATCGGTCCATAACTCCGGAACCCCCCAGATAGTCTTCGTGCTGGTGATCGTGTAGAGGGTTTCGTATTTTGTCGAATCGACGTATCGGGTCCTGGTTACCGTTGTCGTGTAGGAGGCCTTTGTGACGGTTTTCCAGCGGACGACGGTATACCACGTTGAGGCGTGGACGATTTTCGTCGTCTTCTGGATGGATTTAACGGGGACGTTGCAGTATCTTGTGGAACATGTCTGACTGATGATGGTTGTGCGCGCGGCGGCGAGAGAAACGAGGGTGAAGAGGAGGGAGGTTATCAGAGTGATAAATTTAAAACGAGAGTTATACATATCGTATATAGCGAGCGGGTAAGCTTCCAACGAAGCTTCAAATTTGGCTAGTTACTTCAGCTGGTGCAGCACGAGGAACCAGAACACCTTCATAGAACAGCGCCAGCAGACCCTTTAATGACCTCAACGGCTTCAAACGCTCAGTCCATAGCGTGAGCCAAGTCGCTAAAAACTCGTCCCAATCCGCTGAAACTAAACGAAACTGCAGCAATAATACCACCCGCGATATCAATTCCATCAGGTAATCGAATCGCATTCGACTTCGGCGAGATTACTCACAATTTTGCGCTGTCATGTCATGTCATGCCACAGCGCGCAGCGAACGCATCTTGGCGCGCTTGTCGCCAAGGCGGATGGTTGCCAGCATTGTTATTCGCAGCACAATGTCGTCCTGAGTCGCGCAAACTTTGCGGGTTTTCTTTCAGTGGAATATAATGGGGGGTATATATCAACAACTTGGTATTATCAGGTCATGCGATCCAAGCCTCGTTGTAACCCAAGACATCTTTTGTATGCGGCTGTTATGCACACCGCGCTTTCTACAGGTTGGTTTAATTACTTAAAATCGTTATATGTGCTCCGTGATGCAATATTAAGCTCCGTTTCAGGGTGCTTAGCAGTCTTGAGTTCTCTTGATTGCAGCTCCCACATGGCAGACAGTTCGCTCCTTGGCTTCCGTTCGTGGAAGCCCGATATTATCGATAAGGAGTACGAAAATATGATCCGAACCCAGATATTATTTATAACTTAACTATGTATTTCCAAACTTGCCAGCATCTCAAGCCCATGAGACTTATCTAAACATTAGGGTGAATACTTCGTCCGGTTTCTTGACAGAGAGGGAGACAAACAGTCACGGAATGTTCATTCTCTCGAGGAAAATGAAGTAAAACAAATGTTCTAGCCGCGTACGCAGTAAACCCCCCTAGGGCTCCCACACGCTCTACCCAGGTGTCGGCGAAAGTCGGGACGGTTCCGTGTAGAAGAGCCATCATTAAATATTGCGGTAACAGAAGATAATATTGCACCGCCAATTCTGCTCACTTAATTAAACCAAACTACCAGTTTATTTATCTCTACGGAACTAAAGTCAACAATTTGTAGCATGATGTCATGTATAATTGAATATTCTTCATATCATCATATATTTCTTTCAGTATTCTTTATAAAAAGTATAGTCTTTCTCCATAATTATAATCAAAAAAATTCATGAAAAAGATAAATATGGTAGCGATAGTGATAGTGATATGTGGATGCAGGTGGTAGGTAGAAGGGGGTATGTACATCTCAACCGTTAAATTTCGCAAAAAACAAATATGCAAGAGGAAAAAAAAGAAGATACTACAAACCGCTTTTTTAACAAGGGTAGATACAGGAAATACAAGTATAAAAAGAACAAATATACAGGAAGATAATAGTGATAATAATAAGAGTAGTAATGATGATGGGTATTTGTAAGGATAAAACAATAGGGTATACATGAATCATTGGTTCGTTATTAAAGGAAAAAAACAGGAAGGGTACTACCAAACCACCAAAAGGTAATAAGAGCTTAGATAAACCCAGAATCCACGGAAAGGAGAGATATAGTACAGATATCCAGGAACGGGAGAATTGATATGTCCAATCCAGGAGCAGGATAATCGTTTTGTTGGTCCGGGAATCCAGGAAGGAAAAGTAGTGGTAGGTAGAGTAAGTCAAGATCCCACGGACAAGTTAGTAACCTTATTTATATATTTGTCTTCTTTGATCCAAGGTCAGTAGATCCAAGGGGAGGGGGGGGAAGGTGCAGCGTTGGACTTTGCTTCTACCATACCCGAGGGGTGACGGGTTAATTCCCTGTCCGTGGGACCGGAACTAAAACTCGTCAACCAGGCCGGTGGCAGCGCCAGATTTCCAGGAGGGAGAGCAAAATGTTGAAAGGTAGGTCCAGGGGCTAGGTGCTCTATTGCCGGTCCACGCAGGTCATAACCAATGAAAAAAAAAAAAAAAAAAAACTGCAATCAAAAACAAAGAATATAGATAAGGGAAAAGACATAACACCCCGACGCTATATTAAAAACTACTTTTCGAGCAAAACAAGGTCTGTCAAACTATGCTTCGCACTGATACCATACCACCTCCACCGTGACTGAAAAAGAACAGAAAGCCATCTAGCACCCCATTCACGCAAAACACGCCTGAACACGAACCGGAAGGGAGACTAATCAACGAACGCCATCAGGGAGAAAAAAGGTCCAGAAAGTTGAAAAACGGAAGCAAGTCGAAAGATTCCAAAGGGTCCAGGCTAAAGATCCAGAGAAAAGCCAGAGTGGGTTGTCTGTCGTCATTGATAAAAGTGAATATAAAAATAATCCAGAAAGATAGAAAAAATCCAAGCGAGAAATGTCGAAAAAAAGAGAGAACTCCTAAGGCGAACAAGTAAAAGTGTTAAATTATTCAAACGAAATCCAGAACGACACTTTTTCTTTTTCTTCACGATGGTCGCAGGGTGTTAAGAAACGCCTGGAACTGCGCATCATCCATCCCGATCAAGTCAACTGCAGAGGACTCGTCCAGATCCTGGGAGTGAGTTGGCGGTAGCAGAAAGAATCCAGGTGTGGTCGTGTTTTCCGTCGGCGTGTGGTACTCGGAATTAGTAGCAGTATCCTGAGAGGGCACAAAGTTCTGTAAGTCAAGCAAGCTAGATCCGGGATCCTGGGAGAATGTTGCCTGTTGGTCCTGCGTCCATTGAGGCTGCATGTAGCTTTGGGAGGAGGCGGCTTGCGCTGCCGCAATCTGCCTGTTGGTGTATCCTAGTGGGGACTGGATCCGCGGAGCGAACCTGTTTTGGGGGCTGAATAGCTGTTGTACACCAGCATTTTGCGGCGAAGCAGTCAGGATGGGAGATGTCGAGGAGATGTCGACAAAGCTGTGGTTGTTAGAGCCTAGGAGTCCGGGATGTCCATAGTTTGGTAAGTGTCCTTGGTAGCCAGCGGTAGGAATTCCATATACAGATTGGCCAACGGGGCCAAAAAATCCAGGTGGCATGTTTGCCGGCCCAAAGAGTTGATCAGAGCCTTTGCGGGGTCCGCGGAAAGGAGTGGTGGGCGAGGTGACTGCGTCATAGCCTTGGGAGGTGGTCCTGGTGACAATCGGTGATGCTGGCTGCGGTGAGTTTTTGTGTTCAGGTCCAGTGATTTGCTCCAGGCCAGAAAGCGCCGGGGAAACAGGCTCGGATTTGAGCTCATCCAGATGACTGCCAGCGACAGCGGAAACTACGGGAGAAGCCTGTTGCGTGGCGGTCTCGTCGAATCCCGACCGCTCACGCGAGACCAGAATGTCCTGCAGTTCTTGGTCGATGAGTTTGGCGAGCCATTCCTTACCGGTGAGGTTATTGACCAGTCTGGAAAAGCATCCTGCGATGCTTGGTTCTTTGTTGCGGTCCTCCGGGGTGACGACTCCATGTTTGAGAATGAGATCCAAGACCAGTTCCAATGGGTTTACTGCGAGGGGAAAAGAAAGAAGAAAACCGATCAGTCTCTATACATACCCTTGTAAAACAAGAGAATAAAAGCAATAAATAAATAAAAACCGGGACCGATATCGGATATACCCGAAGGTGGTAAGGAATCTTTATTCCCCGGATATAAATGTTGATTCAACGACATCCAAGTGCCGGTCTTCTTCATCATCATGCCCTGGTATTGTTTGGCGGATTTGCTCCAGATTTTATCGTCCAATAGTTTATTCCTAGAGAGTTCGTCAAGTAAGGAAGGAATCCCAAAGCAGGGAAGTGATGCTTCAATAGAGCTATCGGTCCAAAGTTTGTACTTACGTGATCTTCGAGATATATTTATACCGGTGACTCTTCAAATGGATGTACTTGCGGGGCTCGTTCATCCATCGAGGGTCCGGATAAGATTCTCGAGCAGAGCACTCTTCGTCGCCCGACTTTTCCGGTGACTGACCACCAGTCGCTTTGGGTTCTTTGGCCATCTTTCTTTTCTTGGTGGGTACTTCTGCCGCTACGGATTCTGACGGCAACCGTTCAGTTAGTAAGTAAACAAGAGGGCTATTCAGAAAGAAAGCGGATAGCGGATAGGAGTAGGAACGATAGTGGAAATAACAGTTCTTCCGAAAAAGACATGTCAGAAGATTCTCATACCAGACACCGACTTTCTCCGTCTCTTCTGACTCGGGGTCGTAGATTGTGTAAGTGTATGTGTAGGCTTGTCGACGACTTCAGCATCAACGGTCTTTGCTTCAATGAGTCGTTTCATGGTATTATTGACAGAGGAAAGGGCCAACTTTGGCTTTGGCTGTTGAGCCTTTGGGAAAGTTTGCGGGTGCGACATGAAGGCGGTGGTGTGAATGCTTTGGGGATGGGATGGCATCTGCAATGCCGCTGCTGCCATTTTAGGACGGTTTTTGATAAGGGAAAGGGGGTCAAGTAAGCTATTATTGAGGGGTAGTGTTCTTTGTATATAAAATTGAAGGGTGGCGTCCGAGATATATTCTTATACCAATATGACTGATATAAGAATTTTATATCCGGGGCTGAACACGTATTGTTGCAGAAAGTGTGTTGTTTGCGGGAATATTCGCAGGTCTTGGCTGGGGTGTCTGAGGTTCTTGAAACCTCGAGGAACAGTTGTGCGAAGGGGTTTGAGGCAAGAAAAATGATAAAAATCAAGATGAGTTTTTTGTTAAAAGAGTTAAAATCTGTATAACCGCCAACTGAATGAAGCCACACTGGACTTTAAAAAATTAGAGTCTAGACCACGATCGGACAGGTATGTCAAAGAATGACATATTCTGTGAGTTGGACGAAAATAATACCCCGCTCGATCGACTTTTTTCTTCTTCTCTCCTGAAGATCGATATCCAGCTGGCACCGCAGCTGAGGCAAAAAATAAATTAAAGATGACAGAAGGGCCACGAATTCTGGAGTAAAAGAAAGAAGCAGGAATACTGCTGATCTCAAAGTACGGTGGACGACGACGCCAGGCAGGCAGTATCAGTTCGCGAACTTCCAGGAATTAACCAAAAAGACTTGACAGAGTTGAGTTTAGCGGCCGTCGATAAAAATAATATATATGCTGTCAGAGTCCGCTCCAGGGGGGGGTAATGGATCGATGGTTGGCAGAGGGAAGACAATCAGTCGAATCCCAGGTATCGTTATCCTCTGTACGTGCGGTGGCGTAGAGTTATGGTAGTATAGTATGGTTATAGCTATTCCTTCGAAACGCAGGGAGAGAAAAGGGTAATTTTTGGATTGAGAAGCAGAGTAAGGCACACAAAGCACAAATTGGGGGGCTCACGGCTTTATTAACTAGCTTTCTAGAGACAATCAAAAGAGGAGCACTGGCTCTGTGTGTGGGGAATTAAAAAATCCAGCTGAGAAAGTTGCGTGCGTGTTCTCACAGTGTTCTGCCTCTGGAGAGAACATGGATTCCCCTTCTTTTGGTCGCTGCATGGTCGCTAACTACCATTCCTTGGCCGTACCATTCGCTGGTCGTTTTCTCGAATCTTGTTTTTCTGTCTGCCTTTTCTCTCTTTCTTTCTTTTCTTTATTAGATTACAATATGTACTTCTAAAACCCACACAGACATCTTATGTGCGCGAATCTGCAGCTCATTGGTGCCTGAGCACACTGGATCTCACTTGAGGTACTCTCGATTTGCTCATGGCGATATCACATTCACCTAAAAAGAATTAAAATTGCGGGTACGCTACCAGAACTGGCGCCCAAAGGATCTTCGCATGCATCCCCCATCCGTCCATCCATCGAAGAGAGCGAGAGGGTTGGTTCAAATAGCCCCGCTCTTCTCTCATCGTTCACCGGGTGTTCTGGCTTTCCAGTTTTTAGCAAGTCAGATCGTTCGTCTATCCGCTATCCTCGGCCGGGGAGCGCTCGATTTACACCAATTGCGAACCAGCAAAGCGAACTAATCTGGACCGAGCTAAAGCCGTCCGATCAACTGATCTCATCCGAGAGAGAGAAAGCAGAGAGGCGAGCGAGCCAAACTCCGCTAAAACACACTTTGCACCTGCCACAACTAGCATGGTTTATTGGTCCTCGATATATGGGGTGAAGTGAATGAACGGTGAATTACGGAATGTACAGCAGAGAGGTCGTCTGCGGAAAAAGTCAAATAGGAAAGATAAAACATGAAAATAAAAGAAATAAAGGAAATACGCAAGGGCAACTGGCGCTTAAGCCTGCGATCTGATTTGCGGCTTGGCTGAGGCTCTACGTACGTAGCACGCAAGACCAAGCAGGATTCCTTGAAATTTCAAGGACAGGACTGTGAGGATAGTAAGGACAGATAGCACTTTGACCGCCAGTCCTTTATTCTCCTCTGCCACTTTTTCGTTCTGTCTGCTTCTCCTGCTGCTGCTCGTGCATCATGCTTAAACTAACCAGGGTCAGAGAGCAAGTCACCGACGACAAGAATGTATTAACTTTTGTCGATCACTCGTGCGAACTCGTCTCATTTATTTTCTTCTCTGCTGATTCCATCTCACTCCCGGTGGTCTGACCGTGGAACTAAAACGCCGAATAAGGTTCTCGGTTTTGAAAATCCCAATTTTCTGAAATTTCTCGATGGTGATAATTGATTTTGGGGTTGAGGAAGTCGAAGCTTAACTTGAAGGGCGAAGGGGGGTATAGCTCCGAGCGCTATGATATCGTCGATCAACCCCATATTGAATTTAAGTTTTGAGTCCATCCTTCGTCTTTGCCTCTTCTTAAGTCTCATGTTGCTTAGTTGCCGGAATCCGACGGAGAACTCTCGATTTTCAGATTTTTCCAAAACGCGGGTTCGGTTCTCTTCGATCGGTATTTGATTGCATGTGCCGCAGCCAATCAGGCGTGGGCCACTCGTGGCTGGTATTTTCGATTGTAACGTTGCAGCACTGCTATGCCGTGGCGGACAACCAAGATGGAGCTTCTGCCCTCAACTCGAACCAAGCCTTGGGAGAGCAAAGCAAACGCACGTAATTGTTGAGAAACGCCGCTTGCTGTACACCTGCAGAACAAATAAACCTGCAGGATACACTATGAAATCAGGTAAATGTTGAACATCTTGGTGACGAGGCTAGAAAAGAGACTCTGTTGAATATTATCAAACCCTAAGGGCTAACGGGAGCTGTGCATAGAAAAAGCCCTCGCCGACCTGTCTGGCGTTCTCGGAAACTGGATCCTACGTACCCGCCGCATGGGCGGCATGTTTGCATTTCTGAGCGCGATGGGAAGAAGCGAGCGATGCTTAATAAGGAAGCAGACCAGAACATCTTCGTTTCGACACCGATAACCAGGTCTGCGTCTCTTCCACGGGTTCCTTTTTGTCGGAGATATAGGATGACTAAGTCGAGATCGGATGAATTGAGTCTTTCTTTTTGGATATCGATGAATCATATAGAATCAATCATACAGGCTCGTAATAGATGATTGCATTGTATATTACATTTTAGGGTATATTAACGACGCATCTTAAGATATTCTCGTCATTAGACGTATGTACTGCACCCTTTTGAAAAGTTTTACCATTCCCTCAGGATATACCGGCAAAATAAAATGAAATAAAAAAACAAAAACACAAATAAATAGATAAAATACAAAGAAGGGGGTAAAACGGCATCTCGCTATGCACTTTTGTGCTTTCTTGGAGCCGAGAAATTCCGATTCTTACCGTCTTGGTACTGGGCTTAGTCGTAGCCTCCTCGATGTCCGGTACCATTGGTTATAATCCTTTGATCCCTGGGATTCTGTTGACCTGAATTTGAAGGCTGAAAGGTCGAGGATCCAAGGGTACTTACGTAGCAGTATCAAGAGCATCTCTGCAAATGAGGTGTGGTTCCACAGAAATTTTATTTATTAGATACCAAGAGAGTGGAGATTGCTGCGTCGGAGGTTATATCAAAACGAACTTCTCTTGGTGAAAAATAAGAAAATAAGAAGAAGGGTGGTAGGCACAAGTTCCGATTGAACAAAATCTTTATCTTTCAAATGATCATCGATGCAGGTGTCAGTCTATTCTTAGCGAATGATTGCGCGAATTGAGAAAAGCAAGTTTGATATATATTATATACACTCTCGCTGCAATTCCTGAAAGTTAAGAGGTTGAATGACGACAAACTTGTAAACTGAAAACCATCTGACCCAGTCTCATAAGTAGCTCATGACCCTCCGCGGTTTACCGGTCAGTGACAAATATATTCCAAACTTCACCACGACCTTCCAAACTAGTAAATCCGTCTACCGTAGATGCTGTGCCATCCTGACCAAAATATCCCCCAAGGTGGAACAATACAGCCAGTTGAGTACTTACGATGATTCACAGTCTGCTAACCTCCACAATCCCATTCCCCTTCCCTCTACCCAGTCGCCCCTCTCCTCCCCACACCTTCACACCAAACTTCCATACCTGATCCACAACCACCGACCCATCAAGTTGCATATCGAGCACGCACAAGTCCGCGTCAGCACCATAGCCAAGACTCCCCTTAACACCCTCCAATCCCAACATTCTCGCCGGAGTAGCCGTCACAGTCTTGATAGCCTCCGCAATCCCCAGACCCGTGAACCGCATAAAATTGTTCAAACACTCCACCAGCGTGACGCAGCTACCCGCGATCTTGTCCGTGCCTTTGAGCGTTAACACTCCGCCGGTTTTGATGATACTCTCCCCGTTGCCCCAGACGTACTCGCCGTCCGGGAGGCCGAGGAGGGACATCGCGTCGGTGACGAGACATAACCCTGCCGGGTTCGACTGCCAGGCCCATTTGATGTTTGCGGGGTGCACGTGGACACCGTCGGCTATGATGCCGAAGTAACGGTGGGCGGATGCGTCCGCCAGAACGGCGCCGGGGATACCCGGTTCACGCTGGTGGGGTTGGTGCATTGCATTGAAGAGGTGAGTGACCATAGTGATGTTTGAGGATACCAGTTGTGAGAAGGAAGCGGTGGAGTGCCCGGCTGAGAGGACTATGTTTTTGGATGCGAGGGTCGAGGAGAGAGATGGGAGTGAGGATGGAGGGAGGAGTTCGGGGGCTAGGGTTATCATTTTGATGTTTTCGGAGAGGTTTTCTTTGCCGTAGACGGTCTCGAGGGAGTGGAGGCCGTCCTTTGGGGTTTGGAGGATGTGAACGGGGTGGATTCCATTGCGCCCGGGGTTGAGGAAGGGACCTTCGACGTGGGCGCCGAGTGAGCTACATCCGAGAGACGGGTCTCGTTTCGAAGGGCCGAGATGGTGGAGAGTCTACATGGTTGTCGATAGATGTTAGCCTCGCTTTTAATATTGTTATTTCTTTTTTTCTTTTATATTTTATTTTTCCTAAATTTTATTTTTCTAAATTTTTATGTTTTTATTTTTCGCTTTTTATTTCTTATAATTTATTTTTCTGCACTTTATCTTGGATCTTTCGATGGCTATGCCAGATAGTGGCGATAGGCATACGTGATAAGGCGCGTTGATCGAGATTGAGTTGCGTGAAGGATCCGTCTATGATAACGGCTCACCTTTCGATAAACTGTATTCTTTTGACTGGTGATGGTTGGACAGTAAGAGGTCACACCCGTGCGGACAAGTCGTCTCCCCGCATCGAGTAATCCATTCGCATAAGCTCCATTGTCCTTTGACGAATCGGAATAATCGAACCCATACGCTCCATTGATTTGGACGTCGATGAGGCCTGGAACGAGTATCTTGCCGCCGAGGTCTACGGTGGAACTGGGTGTGATTTTTGAGTCGTAGAAAAGTTCCTGCGGGGATATGATCACACCCGTGGTCGAGTTAACGAGGAGTGTGCCGGGAAGGAGTTTATTGTCGACGGGAACCAAGCAGTTTGTTAAGCGAAGTATCGTGTCGGAAGGGAGAGAATGAGTCCGAGCGACGGAGGCCATCTTGGCGCAGGCGAAATGTACAGACTGGGGAGAAATTCCGAGATTTGATATTATTTTTTCGTTTTTCGAGTCGACCGCGATATTTAGACTTTTTCTGACACTGATCGATCGAACAAGGTTTGAAGCGGGAGTGCATTGTGAAGAATAAAATAATATCAAATAATATATATAAAAAAAAGAAGAAAAAGACAAAGTAAACGGATCACTCGGGATCGGATGTTGATATAAGATTTGTTCCAGGCCAGTTATTTCTTTTTCGACGCAACATAATCGAACCATTATTATGTCACCGTGCCACGGAGTTTTCTAGCTAGGTAAGGTCGTAGACGGTCATCCGAAAGCATGTAGACTGACACAGAGCACGTTGGTAGCATGGTTAGTCTCGGTTGGTGAAACTCGGGTATTTTTACTGCCCATGGCCATCCGATGTTTTCAAAATGTGACGTTGTAGAGTTTGGGTGGAGTGAAAACCCTGGAATTGATATTTCGGTGGGCCTTGCTTCTCGGCCATCGAAGCATTCGATCGAACTCGAAGTTATAACGTTAAGGTTTCATTCAAGCGACAGACATCAAATGTAACAGGCCTCGCTGCCATGCTGGTCTGTGCGACAGTACCCAAGTACAGATGTACCAAAGTATCAAGGCATCTAGGCTCTCCATCGGCTCCACTCTCGGAGTACTGCAACATAGGCCTGCTCTGACATGCACTCGAGCCAGCAGCTTTCCGGAGAGAGGTGCCTTTGCCGATAGCGGCCTGGTCCTGATTAGCCGATCCAATCACGGGAGCCAATTCAAGCTCGTTCGATGCAGCAAGCTGCAGCTTCACGTGTTCTGTCGCCGATTTCTGTACATTCGCATTCGTACCCATTAGTCCGTACGGTTCGTTCGTTAAAATACAGTGGGAATACGGAATGTTAAGACGTACTTGCGTACTCAGTGGTTAGGATAATTGGGATAGAATAAATGCAGGTTGAGGCGACTTCGGAGGGCTCGGAATTGGTGTTGGATTATTAATAGACGCTTGACGTCGTCGTCGCTGACCGCTCGCTCACAATCACAGCAGCTAGCAGTTTTACTTTGTCGCCGCGCGCTCTCTCCTCACTCTCACCATCCACCGCCGCGCAGCCCTTTCTAGATCCCCTGGAACATCGCCCAGTCGCCCGCCATCGAGCTCATTCTGCTCTCAGGATCCAATCCCAAGGCATACGAAGCCTTCGGTCCGAGAAACGCCATGCAGGGCACGATTTCTCCTGTCCACGCTGGGAGAGACCTCCGCGCTGGTTCACATTATCCCAAATGCCCGGCGCTGGATACCTCGCTGACGCACAAACGCGAGCTCCGCTGCCACTCCAATTGACCGCGTTCAACTAGCTGTCCTTGGTTATATCTCCTACCACCTACAACATGCGCTGGAGCTTTCTTCAAAAAGGAAGACAGCGTCCTGAGGAAGGCCGTTTGTTTCCTTCCTCCCTCTTGTCCTTACACTTTTCCTATTTCTCTCCCGCAGTAGAACTTCTCTGGTCTTCTGCGCACAGGCATTTTGCATTTCCTTAAGGGCTGGGAAAACAAGATCGGAGATAGATAGGAATACAAGGGTTTTGGGGAGATTTTGTTTCCGGAAGGGAGACCTCCTCTTATATATATATCCCACCACCTTTCCTCGCGGAGAAATCTGACTCCCTTTTTCTGAGGCGTACCCGAGGCAACTCCGCAAGCATTGTTGGCGATTTTTCTGCGATATATCTGTCGTCCACCCAGCCTACAATCATTCTCACGGTACATGCTAGCCAGTCCGCAGCTTAAGAGGCTTCTCTGCAATTCATTCAATACCACTTCTTAATCTCCTAGACGCCTTCTTCATCGAATCACTTGAACTTTATTATTTTTTGGCGTGGTCCAGGGCTTGCTCATAAATCCTACTTGACACATTGGCCTTGCTGTTGGTACCGTATATCGGACTCGAGGCTACCGTATACCGTTGAGGCAAGCAATCCTTCATACTCGACGTAGTAACATGCAGGGCTGGTAAGTACTAGCTGCTCCCTTGAACCCAGTCTGTTATCTGACTTGCGCTTCTCGCCATCACTGCATGAATGCTAATGATCTATTGGATTTATAGGACCGGCGAAGAGGAGGTGTCTGGAAATGACGGCTTCCCTCCAAGCTTCTATACTTATGGGGCCCATAGGTTCCACGCTGTCTCAAGTCCGATCCGTCGAGGACGAGGGCAAGCTCGTGGAGGTCGTGGCGGATTCCTTAACACAAACAACCAACGACAGGAGCAAAATTTAGAACCCTACGGCTCGGTTTATATCCCTGGTCTAGGCATACCTCCTCCAGTTGACCAGCCAATTCATCCAAACTATTTTGCTGGCGTGGAACACTTGAATAGTTTGGCATCTGCGCCTCCTGGAAATCCTCCACATGCAGCACCGGCCCGATACGTCGGAAATTTCACAGTGGTAGATGACGCCGGGACCACGAATAACCCTGACGTTGGAAATCGCATCTCTAATGAATCGGCTCCAGATCCGAGACCTCGCAGCGAGTTCTCAGATGTTAGGAAGCATAAAAGGAAAGATAGAGGCTTTTCTGTTGATCCCAGTCACGGGAATCTCCCCGAAGACGATAATCACCGGTCTCGGTTTAAACCCCCTCCATACAGACCTCAAAGAAAACCGGATGGTAGCAAAAACAATACCAGATCGATGGATAATTGGGCAGATGTGGACATCCCGAATGCATACGCTACGACGTTATTCCAGGCTGAACCTCTCGACTACTGGCCTCTGAAGGATGTCGCTGAAAGGTTTCCTACTAAGATTACGTAAGTATCTATCTGGTCGAATAGTTCACAAACACGGGAAAAATAGTGTACGCTAATACAAATGGCCGGTAGAGAGAAGGAGAAAAAACATCTCAAACTGCACGGAGCTCTTCCTGCTTCCGATGGGCACTCCGTAGAGCTGAAAGCGAGAAACAGCTCCCCCAAATCCGGTAGATCGCGAAACAGTAAACCCCAGAAAAAACGGCGTTGCACCGATGAAACGCTGAAGGACGAGTCGACTTCTACCGATAATGTTGCATCCGAGCGCGACGGAGGAGGTGAAAAGAAGCGAAAGGGTTACGATAATTGGAATAAAAACTTTCGCAAGAAATTCCCTAATAGGGATAATACCTGTCATAGTAAGTCCTCTAGATTGCCCAATATAATCTCTTTTTACTAATATTAAAACATAGTTCCCAACTTCCGGCGCGCTGTCCGAACTGTTATCTACGCGGGGATGCCAGACGACAACCATAGCCCCCGTGATATTGTCACTTGCCTCATCAATGCTTTCCAGTGGTCCAGAGCAGACCTAGATTACCACAATGGTCTTATTGAGGCTCTTGTTAGCCTCTTCTGCCCTGAGCATCGACGCGAACGTGCTAAACAGGGGAGTAGCGGCCCGGCTCGCTCTCACGCGAGCATCCCCACCCGATCTTTCCCCGCCGACGAGGCTCTACAGCCGGCAGAATCTCGCCGTCGCCAATCCAGTCGCCGTAACCGCAACGCCTCTTCGGCTAGTGCACCGCCTCACCCAGAATCAATTGGGCAATTTGCACCAGAGGCTCGACCGCAACCTTTTCACAGTTATAGCGAGTCAGCGATTGCACCCTCGGATGATGTGAACTCCTTCATCCATTCCAGCCAGGCTGGCGGATACACTAGCACCTTATTCTATCCGAGCACACCTCCTCCCAACGTTTATACCTCTGATCTCTCTGTGAAAGATGATGATTATGGGTTCTATAAAAGTCCTCGATAGTAGGTGCTCTGGGTTTTAGCGCATCCGTGATTGTGTGTGGAAGTATATCTACACTTGCTGCTTGACAAAGACGGCTACTCTACGATAGAAATAAAGTATGCCCGTACAACTATGTGTAACGGTACGGTTCATAACGACTGCAATGTAAGCCGGCAGCCTTTTCTTTTCTCTATACTTCCCTTTCAACACTCGATCTTGTTTCCTTCTTTGCATGGCCTTTTTTATTATCTATGTGTTTTGCTTCTAGGAGTTTTTATTTTCTTTTTATTTTATTACGCGCTTATATCTTGACGTTCGAAACAGTCCATATATTCACATCGGCGGTATACTTTAACATCTACGTTTTTATTCAATGTATCAACCATTCGGGCCATGTAAATGCTCACATATACCTGCCATATTCTTTCCATTTCGCAGCACTTTCATCTCGGCCATGGCCTCTTATATTCATATATTACCCCCCTAGCGGCTTTTCAAAATTTACCCTTACTTTCATTTGTATATTTTATATAGAGACTTTGCATGTTTACTTCTCATATTTCTCATTTCACATTCTGCCATCTGATTTCTAATCCGGGGAGGTAAAGTCTGCGTCTTTATTCTGCACAATATATTCTCCATCCTGATGAGCGTTCTCGGTATACGGTAACGGCGGAGTGTTGGTCAGGACTATTCTTACTTTTTCTTCCGTGTGTTTTCTATTTTACTTTGATATCTCTTTGGTTTCCTTTTTTATTTATTTTCTGGCTATCATATTATTGGAGTTTTGCGAGTTTTCCGTGCGTGCGTGCATATCGGAACTATTTTTATTATAATGGGAATCAATCAATTCATCCTTTCAGAAGGCTTATGTATACAGATATCATATCCCACCATACATTAATTTTCTTTTCTTTAGTTGCCGAAGGAGTTATTTAACGCTGTTCATTCGATATTTATGATGTTAGTCTCATGAATTACTGGCGGCCACTGTATAAATCCATATGTCTGCTCTAAACTTATAAATATAATTCTGGCATGCATTCCATGATTCCCCGGATATTGAGCGCCCACTTAATTACCTGCTATACTCGTTTGTTATGGAGAACCGAGATGCCACGACCGAAGCGAATAAATATCCATGCAGATCGGTGCACATGGCACTTTGAATTATAAAAGTTCCGATGTAAGAAGGTTATATTGTCCGCTTTTGTTATAGTGCGACATTATATACGTGATGGTGTACAGATGACATAAACAGGGCGGATATATCTCACGCTACATTTACTGCTATGTTAATAACAGTTACTTTCTTTTTCGATTCGAATTCGTAATCCATAGTAAAGCCCACATAAACTTACACATGCCGTTCACATTAAGTACCGTAACTACTACCTCGGTATATTCTGTTAGATAAAATTGCAAAGCAATGAATCGACCTGTCTTAGCTCGTACAATCTAACACCACCCATCTCAATGACCTTATTGAACCCCTCATCCGTCACACCATCCGAATAGCCCGCCGTATCCTTCTAATTGGACCTTTCAGCCTCCTCTTCCCCGGACCCCGTGTATTGCCCCATCTGATCATTCGAGATACCCTTTCAAAACAAAAAATATACGAAGAAACACGCACCGTTCCAACGAAGTGGATAGATCAACCATAGCGGTAAGTCGGCTCGCGGACATGAACCGATACGCTAAGGTTTTGTAGCGGTTAAGATCGCGAATATTATCCTGGACGAATCTCGTGCTGGCGTGTAAAGGTATACCGAGGCCCTCGAGGACGCAGAATAAGTGGCGGATAAACTCGGCTATGGGTATAGCGAAGGCATGAAATGCATATGGTGAGATCTGGGAAGGACTTGGAGACGACCTCAAAAGTCAACATGGCGCTACGAAAACAGAAAAAGCAAACTTCTAGATTCTTTGCGGAGTAATGGACAAATTTTAAGATCAGTGCAAAGCTCTTATTCTGGACAATTCCTTAGGCATAGTTCACCTCCAATTGACAAGGGTCTGGAGTATGTATTTATGTTACTGTACTGTTCTGGATCGGTTGCAATGGAAAGAGGCGATGTTGGGGTGTCGTTTGTTTAATCACATGAAGTTCTTTGTGATCAAATAATTGGAGTCCTGACTATATATATATCTACAGAAATACCACCTATTGTTACCGTCTCAATTGAATGGTGTTAAAGTAGACCTGGCACGCCTGGACTCGAGACTATTTCTTTACCACAACCTTCTTCATACCGTGTGTAAACACATCTACTATGAAGGCTAGTCCCGTGAATTCAAACTACCAACCAAAACGCTTTTATCAAGCCCACCCTCAAAAGCTCCCAGCCACACAGCATTTATATCCACATCCTCCCTACTTCCATAATCCACAAACCGCCTAACCGTCTCCTTAAGCCCGACAAACTCGCCCGTTCCCAGCCCCCAACCCTTCAACAACCTAAACGCGGTAGCAATCCGCATACCCAGCACAAACATCTCCTCAGTTGCAGTCGTCCATCCCATAATCCCATCCGCCGCCCTCAGTTTACCAGCGTTAATCGACACCCCACCTTCCTCGTCTGGAACGACCTGATACTCTTGTACTATTTCCCACAGCGTCCTCATTCCCAGGGTTACATACCTAGCAAGAACGGCGGTTAATTCTTCTTCCCCTGGGGCGTTTGATAACAAGGTGAGGTAATATTCTAGACATCGTAGTTCGTCGCGGTATAGATTCTGTTTTTCGATTTTGAAGAGAAGGGTATTTGGTGTATTCGCCGTAATTAACTGTTGCTTTATACGGTCTACGGCGGTAAGCGGGACACCTAAGATGCCTTCGAGAAGATACCGTCGGACTCGAGGACTTGTACAACCGCTGCTGGCGGCAAGGTGTTCGAATAGTCTTCGTTCCGCTTGGAGAGGTGTTATCTGCTGTATTTGATTACCTTGCTCTGAAGAGAGGAGTTTTATCGCGAGTTTTGCGGCGAGAGATCTGATATCATCCTCATCGTCGTTGAGTAGTTTGTGGAGTATGATCCATACTGGTAGTAGTAGGTTTCGGATGTGGTCCGAGCTTTCTTGAAATAAGTTGAGCGCTGCTTCTATCGATTTCAATCCTGCTACTCGTGACGAGTAGGGCATTTCGTCTTGAACAACTTTAAACAGTTCTCGGATCCAGATTCCGATCGATGACTCCAGGCGGGGAGCGAAGACTTCGTCTTTTGAGATCGGGTATAGATTTTTTCCAACCAAAATTAACGCCGATTCACGGAGAGGTTCAACAAGGCCGGTTGTTGCAATTTGAGCGACGTCGTCCGGATCGAACGCTATTTTATGAGATGATAGAAGAAGGATATCGGCGGCAGCTATCCGGTATTGTTCCCATTCATGCTTCTTCGAAATATTTTGCACCACGCCGTATGTTGTGATATTTTCGACCAAGCTTAGGATTTTCGGCTGTTGTAGATCCACATTCTTGCCCGCTTTATATAGAGCCTCTGAGAGCGAAACACCATAATCGGGATCATCAAACGAGAGGAAACCACAAGCAGCATCCGGACAGGTGATAGCCATGATCTTTGCTATCTCCTTGCGAAGTAGCGAGTGTGCGAAGTCTTTGGGTGGCGAACCTTTGGCTTCATAGAGAATTCGTTGGCAGAATGGGATGATTTTCTCGTTCAATAGTTCAGTCCGCTGGGAGAAGACTATGCTAATTAATTGTATGAAGAGTGCTTGGTTGATTGGTGATACTTTATTCTCTGAGCCTAAATAGGCCTCAACGGTGCCGCTCATAATATCTACAGCCGCTTGTTGGATTTCATCTATTTAGAACTGATGCGTTAACTGCCATAAATTCACCAAGAAGCCAGCAATCTTACCTTCTGCATCCGCCAAACGTTGCTCATAAATCTCACGAGCAGCACACAAGCCGCCGTGTAGTATGTTGTTATTTTGAGATCCTCTCTGGTCGCTCCAAGAGAGGAAGTGCCGCATTAATTCTAGCGCATCGTTTCGAGACGGCGAAAACGCAAGAATTGATTTAGCAGCTGCTTCGCGGATTTTCCATATTTTGCACCCTAGATACCGTATGACCAAATCTTTCAACCCTTCTTGGGTGCCAGATATTTCTTCCGGTGCATTTGGGTTCTTGGTACTACTAAATGAAAGCCTTGATATGATATCCAGCGCAGGATATACTGATTCGATCAAACGGTGCTTCAGATATATAATTAGTACTGACTGATGCAGATAACGCGGTTGGTACTTGGCTTCTTACATCGCTTAAATCTCGGAACCCATCAGATAGTGTTTCAAGAAAGATTTTATCCAAACCGGCATATCTTTGAAAGAATCTCCCGCCATCAAATAAAAGACCAGAACCATCTTTGGGGAAGATTCGGTTGACGATGACAGTATATAGCATTATGCCACAGTTGCGGACCGCCCAGCTAAAAAGTTTATGTTAGTTCCGATGGATTTAATTTTAGAGATGAATAGATATTCGGGTCCTACACTTCAGATTTAAAACAGCCAAACGCTATCCCTAGAGAGCTAGCAACGTACGGGTCCACTACATTTGAAAGTTGCGAGTCCATAAAAAGAAACCTCATGCAGTTAAGAGCATGTACTTGAGGCAACTCAAGGCTATCGTTCCCCGGTTTCGAAATCTTCGGAGGCGTACGAATGGTATGTTGAAGGGATTTAAAGGCATGCTCGAGAAATGTGCATCGTTTCCTTTTTGTTTGGACTTCGCTGACAACAATCGCGCCTATTGCCATCGGAAGTCCCGCGGACCGTCTAGTGATGAGCTTACCAGAGGCAGAAGCGACATTTAACAGATCATCGAGCCATATCCGAGGCAGATTTTGAGCATCTGTCGTGCCTGATGTTAAACAGTGGAAACATACGGTCGTCAAAGCAGGGAAGATGGAGGATAGAGATCCTCTATGCCGTATTGATTTCAATTGTTCTATAAGAAGTTCTCCACTGCTCCGTAGAAACCCATCGGCTCTTGATATTGTAGCATACGCTTTCGTAGCATACTGTGCGACTGTGCCTAGAAGTGAGCTGGAAATCATGTATTAGCGTATCCCTTAGGTATTGTAGGAAAGTTCAGACTACAAACCTTGCTTCCGATACAATTCTCCAACTGGAGCTCAAAAATCCTTGATTATTAAACTGATCTTCCTCTTCATCTTCTTCATCTCCCTGTATCTGGCCGCCACGGCCTTCGGGGCTTTCGTTACTCAGAACTTCCCGCTCTTGTGTCCAAATGTTCCGAGCGATGTCTAATACAACATCAAGCCTGTTTCTCCCGTCATTTTCACTACTAAACAACCCAGCCGCGTCTCTCCTCTTATATATCAAAGCCAAGGCACCGATCACACTAGTGCTCGTCCGAGATTTATTCTGGGCCTTGTTCTCGCATTCCGCACGCGGTTCCGGATCTAACAGCTTAAAAGCCAAATCCACAATTGTACTCTCACACTTTTCCTGAGAACTACACCCTGCCCATATCTCTCTCGAGATATTCGGATCTTTCAAGCTCAGATCGTGGAGTACTTCGAGTATACGACCAAACCCATCCTCTTGCCCGGGCCTGCCACCTTCTTCGATCATTTTCTGCGCCCGCTGTAAAATATACGGCCAAGGAACCTCCTTACTCCTCCCCAGCTCTTTGATCAATCCCGCAGCAAACGATCGAATATCATCATACGGATCCATGATCCGTTCAACGAGAAGGCGGAGCAAACTCGGATATTCCAATTCCGGGTCAAAAGGAAGAACGATGTGTTCCTTGTCCACTTGTTTCTTCCGAGATACTTTAACGTCGGCAGCAAGATCGCTTCCCACGGTTGGAGTTCTGATATCCCGTTCGACTTGGGGGAGCCAAAAGGAGTAGGCTTTTAGTGCGAGGACTACTCTCTGATATGACGCATTAGGTTGCAGTTGGGCAGGCAGCAATTTGTTCAAGAACCAAGAAATAAAGTCTTTTTGTTCCAAAAGTAGATTTGCTATCGTTTCGACTTCGTCAGAGCCATGTTCTATTCCCTGTGGTCTATCCCTTAATGATTGAAGTCGCTTGTTTAGAGCATACGAGCTGGCTACGAGTCTCTCTAACAAGGTCCTGAATGCTGAGTATACTTCGTTTCTGACCTGTGGATCCGACTCCGCGAATAGATCGTCCAGATGGTATTTCAGAGTTGCTATGGTGGTTGTTGATAATGGTGAGGATGTTGAACATGTAATAATCATCAACCTTAATGTTTGCGAGCGGAGCAGTCCGGATTCATGAGCTAGAAGAAAATCATAGCCTCCTAAGGACTCAATGTGGACGTCTGGATTTCGTGATGTTAATACTCGTATATTTTAAAAGACGGAACAAGGATATTGATTGTGTTCATACCAATTTGAGCCTCAGTTAACCACCCGGTCTCCTTCCCAGTCCTCAAGCAACCGATAATTGACATGGCACTTCTAGTATCCTTGGAGTTCTCGTGCACCTCGAGCAGGTATTGAATGAAAAGAGCAAAGCCATGTTTGTCTTGGTGAAAGACACCAGGGACGACATAGAGCTCCATATTCAAAGCGATTTGTTCCTCTGCAGAGAGCAAGGCTTCTGCCAGATCTACTTTAAAGTAACTTAGCCAGACCTCCTTCAAAGTCTCCTTCTCTATTTCTGTAGCGAGTTCAACTTCGAGACGGCGAAGTAACGAGCTCAACAGGCGTCCTATTCCTGGGGCCAAAGTTTGATTATTCATTGTCCCCAAGACAGATTCGAGATTGACCACGCTTGATCGTTCGGTCGTCTCCCTTGCAAAAAGAGACTTTGAAGAAAGCCATTTCTTCTTAATCAAGAACTCGATGAGATATAGATCTCCTTTCCTAAAATTGCCGTTCCTACTCGAGCTAAATACTTCGCGGGCAATAGAAACCGAAAGCTCCTGTCGTTCCTGGCGCGTAAAAGTTTCATTTCCCAATGCGACAAAGGTAGTAAGGCAGTCTTTCATTCCCTTCAGCAGTGAGGGCGTTGCTTGGTCGAAATAATCGCGGAAGCTATAGATAAACCTGAATGCCTTTCTCGTCACGGGAGTGAGCGGTGCTTCTGTATCAGGCGCAGCTTTGCAAATGCCCCCGAGTCTATTAAATACAATAGACAGTGCGTCAACAGCGCAGACTCGGTGATCGTTCTCAATTTGAGGATCAAAGCCGGTATTTAGCAGTGGCTCAACCCAATTTTCTAGGTATCTAAAGGTCTCGATTGACAGGTTAGCTAGTTTGCACTATAGGACTAGAACGCTTGAAAAAAATTTCAACAGAATTGGTTTCTTACTGTTGCTCGGTCTTGGGCCGGATCCTTAATATTCAACTTGATCAGTTTGTCTCGCAGAGAGAGTAAGGTTTCTTCCGAAAGAAGCTCATTTTCGCCAACATTCGACTCCGCCTGTTCCAGAGTCTCCATTGCGAGATAGATGTCGTCGTGGGTTGTTGTTACTCAGATGTTCTGCATACGTATAATATTTCTATACGCTCTAACCCATATACATATGTTTCTGTCGCATTTATAGGCAACCGCGAAATGTCAAGACGCGAGGGCGTGGATCGGTAATATACCTAGGTATTAATATTATATCTTGGATAGAGAGATGTTTGAAATTTTCGAACCAACACTGCACTCCTACGAGCAAGAGCAAACCCAAGATATATGTCAAACCAACAGACTTGCTTGTATGGGGTCTAGCGTGGGGTGTGGTGGTGGTGGTGGTGGTTTGGAGGGGCCGGCGAGGTTTGGTGGGACAAGCAACCGAAAAAAAGTCGAGACAAGCCGAAAAAATTATCAGGAAAAAAAATTAGCAGAGAAAATTTCATCACCGCTTCCCGTCCATCACCGTCACCGTCACCTCCACCCCAGCGCTACCACCCTCACGCCTTCATTATATCACCATATCACCCAGAGAGCTGTAGCGGATAGTATACTCATAGTTTCTCTACAGACAAACTATCCAGACTCGCTCGTTCACCTCCTCTCTCGCCTCCAACCGTTCCTACCGACTTCACTTTTACCCATCTCGCCTCGCTATTATCATACACATTCACAATGTCGTGGTGGGACACCATAACCGGTCGCAAGACCAAATCCACCACCGGATCAGCCGCGGAACCTCACGACGTATTCGTTTCGACCCCGTTCGACCCTAATTCCGCCGCCGACGTCTCGTCCTTCCTCAACACGACATCTTTCGACCCCCACACCCTGCATCCGTTAGCTGGCCTGGATGAAGGTCTAGAATACCTAAAACTCGAAGACGAAACTCTGTCCGACTTACCCGGAGCCCATTCCGTCCTACCGTCGAGGGGGTGGAGCGACGATCTTTGTTACGGAACCGGGACGACATATCTGGCGGCCTTATCGATAGGTGGCGCATGGGGTTTCGTCGAAGGTGTGAACAGGAGTCCGATGGGCGCACCGCCAAAGTTAAAGCTGAACAGTATTCTCAACGGGATGACAAGACGGGGTCCGTTCCTGGGCAACAGCGCCGGAGTAATAGCTATGGTTTACAATGGCATAAATAGCACCATTGGACACGTCAGAGGGAAGCACGATACGGCGAACAGCGTAGTCGCTGGTGCTATCAGTGGGGCTATATTCAAGAGGTGAGAGGATAAAATTTCGATCATGTGAACCAAGCTAACGAGTTTTTTTTTTTTTTTTAGCACGAGAGGTGTACGACCAATGCTTATTGCCTCCGGTATTACTGGCACCGTTGCCGGCGTTTGGGCAGTCTCGCGAAAGGCGTTCCTCTAATCGATTCCGGCGACATATCAAAAAGTACACCAACTCTCCAAATTTCTTGACGAACTATCGAATCACACCAAACCATTCTCTGTATATATTCCCACCAACACTGTACCATACACCTTTTCCTTCGAAAACCCAGCCTTCTTGCTGTCCAGCGGCGAATAACACAATACTAACGAACGACCCTATTCTTCCAACCTTTTAACTATAGACGATACAACATCTCAACTCCGTTTAGATCAGATCCGAATGTCTACTCGTGACATTTCTTATTTCTCTCATATGCATTTTGCTTTTTTGGGAACTGTTCTTTTTTCTCTTTCTTTTGGAAAATCGAGTATGGGGATGTATATAGGCGCTCGGTACGGTTTCCGGCGGTCTCAACAGGCCGTTTATAATGGAATTTCTTTTTTTTTCTTTAACATCAACTTTTCAATCTCCTCTTCTCTCGTAACTGGTGAATTGTGGGGGGGTTTATTTTTGCAAAAACCTTCTCGCGCTAACGCACGAATGGGCTCTTTAGGAGTTTTGGAGAAACGAGGAGGATGGGTTATATCTCAGAACCGCTCAAATTTCACCAAGTCTCAACGTACGATCTAATCGCCTCAAATATGGCCTGCTACAGAGTACCGGGCCCGCCTTACAGCGATTTATATCTGCCGCTTCACATGGCATGCCACGGGATTCAGCACATGTTCCATCCACCTTACCCCCGCAATCCAAACTCCGGCTACGCTTTCAAGCTTAATACGCAGTAAAAAGATGCTGTCCATCCTAATTTGCCTCCTTGCCACCGGCGGCAATGCAGCCGAAATCCATCGACGACAGCAGGCGTTAACCCTCGCGCCGCCAAAAGTTATCATCCAAGGCGGTGGGAACGGCAACAATGGCAGTCCCGTCCAAAGCTACTACTATGCAACACCGGGCGCTACTCCGATGCCATCAGCGTACCCACCCGCGCCAGTACCCCAGGGTGCAGGTATCCCCATCTCCATGCCTTTAGCATGGGCATCCCCCGTCCCCGGTGGCAATAAAAACAACTACCCACCACCACTACCAAACATAGGAAACGGCGGGGCCGGGGGGCCACCACCTATGCAACCATACGACAACCCATTGGACAACCAATCCGTCCCCGACAGCATCGGGCCCACCCCGCTAGATCCCAACGGCGCCCAACAAAACACAGACTCGAGCACAGCCGCAGCCGTAGCCGCGGACGCGCTTTCGGACGAGCAAACGGTTGCGGTGCTGGATACCACCGATCCAGCGGAATTTGCCAGCGGCGGGGAACAATTCCAAGAATACATCCTTGAGACGGCGAAAAACCGTCTGGACGACATCAACAACGCGGCTGAAGCCCAGAATGTGGACCCGACGGTGGACCTGCCGCCTCCGACGGTCCCGCCTACGGTAGAGACGTTCGCCACTATCCAGGATCTCGGGACCGACGTTACAGAAAAGGCGCAGATGTTGAGTAAGACCATGCAGGGGTTGGTGGATATCTCGCTTGACGAGTTGAGGAATGGTGATACGCTGGATGATGGGAGCGGTGAGGGAGATAACGGGGGCACGGTTGACGTGCTGGCACCGGATGGGACGACGGTGTTGACTGTCCCGAAGAAGAAGAAGCGGTGGATTTTGGGTGTTATTACGCTGTTGACTTCGGTGTATGAGGCGGCGAAGATTGCTGGGGATATTTGGGATAGAGGCTTGCAGATGTATCAGAGTTTTAAGGCGGTGCAGTAGATATCTTGGCGTTAACACTGGGTGTTTACAAATTAACTATCGTAAATTTAAATTGCAATATTTGGGTTACTACTTTTAATTCTTTGATATTGAATATTTATTTTCCATGACATTCTGAGTGCAAGTCTACTGATTACTAAAAGTTCATGACTTTAAATTGAAAGTTTCGGAAAGCATATTGAACAGTCACCAGAGAACTACACATTATTTTGACCTCGCCTGCGAGACAATATATCGAACAAGGCCGTTAATTCTACTGCACGGAAACAGCAGCACAGGAACCAAACTATACAAACAGTCCCTTAGGCACAAGGGGCAAAAAAGTAACAATAACCCACGATATCCCGCTCAATCGCAGGTACCGTACCACGTTTCCCCTCGTTATTCCTCGCGATTATACATGCAGAAACACGGATACAACGAAATGAATGAATTAATGCTCTCACCTGCTCACTCCCTCAAAATATAAAATATAATGAGAATTACCGCAAATCAATTCCCACGGAATTCAGAGCACGATATAAAAGCTCCCCACGTCTCACACATGGAAAATTTCCCACGTTATAAGGCATAGCCCGGTTTTGAGGAAATCCTGTTCACATCCTCCCCCCAGCAAGAGCTCGAGCTAGCCGTTGATATATCGAGAGCGTTTTGCCTGTTTTAAAATACCACACAAACAACACGTACATAGAGACCACACGACAGGGTATTAAAATGCCAACAAGAAGCATAATTCTAACCGTAGCGGTTAACTCGCTGCTAATCACCTCCGCATGGGCGACATATATCGGCTCGGTTAATGAGAATACCGGTGTAACGGACGGACTGTACTACCCAGCGCAGCAGTCCACTCTACATAAACGCCAGGATGGTGTAGACGCAGCGAGCCTCAGCCAAAACCTCGCGGACGATTCCGTAGAACTCGCAAATGACTCTGCAAACCTGGAAGCTGCAGCCAACAACGAAGCTCAAGCTGCCCAAGCCGCTCAAGCCGCAGAAGCTGAAGCCCAGGCCGCCGCCGACGCCGACGCAGCGGCAGCGGCTGCGGCTGCAATGCAAAACCAAACGGGCGAACAACCCGCCGCCCCCGCCACACCGAAAGACAATAACGCCCCTGCGCTCGGTGACGTCGCTGCCGTAGCAGATGCAGTCCAGTCCGATAACGACGGCGATGTGCAGGTAGAAACCGCCCAAAGCGTGATCGGACAAGCCACCACAGTGGTCATGGACGACACCCCGATAACCCAACAATTCATCGACGACGCCGTCGAGGACCTGAAAACCCTCTCCGTCGGGCTGGTCGAACGACCCGATCCCGCAACGGTGAACGTAGAGGAAAAAGTACAGGGCCTGATCAACGGCTACGCGGAAATGTCAAAGGAAGAACTCCTCAACACGACCAAGAGTCTCCTCATGGCTAGCGAAACGAAGGATATGCAGATAGAAACCATGGTGCGCAGTTTGGTACCCATCGTGGCGGGTCTCGTCAGCGGGGACATCAGCTCCCCGGCGTTGGAGAACGCGAACGTGACGTTAGCGGATGTGAATACTATCGACGCACCCGCGGATCTCGTGGAACGCCGCCGCCGTCTTCGAAAACGCGGATTGGAGAAACGTTTCATCGGGACAATTTTCGGCTGGATGGGTATCGGGCTCCAGTTTAACGCGGACGTAAAGACCCCGCTCGGCAACATCGGCGTCGGGTTGGCGCTCGGAGCGTCGAAATTGACGGACACGAAGCCGACGACGGCGGAGGAACCGAAGATTATTGTGGCTGCCCCGCCGGTTACCGTGAATGTTATTAATAATAATGCTGCTCCCGCGCCCGTTGCTGCTGCGCCTTTGCCGGCGCCGGCACCCTCGTTGCCGCAGCAGCCGCAGCAGCAGTTCAATCAGGCGCCGAAGCCGGTGGTTACGGCGCAGGAGCCGCTGTCTAATGTGCCGGGGAGGTATCAAAATCCGGTGAACACGTGGGGTGGAGGGAATCCCAATTATAATCAGAATAATGGGTTTACTTATATGAAAAACAGGGGGTTTTACTAAGAGAAGCACCGGCAAATATATATATTAGATCACGAGACCATATTAAGTTTGATTTATCCTTGTTGTCTCGTGAACCGGACCAGCTTTATTCTTGCATGTAGAAGTTTTTTTTGGTTCAGATCGAGTCTGTTTTAAATTCAATCTTGTCTGGTCTCGGGTTCTTGCTCTCAGATAGCTCTATTCTTTTTTACCAATGATAACTTATTGAAATTATAAATAATGTCTCTGTCAGATTGAAAGACGAAAGCTTCACATTAGATTTAATAATACGAGATTAGGATTTTAACAGAAAGAATTGCTTCGTAACTCAAAACAATCGCCTCGTTTCATAAAAGGATCATAACTTAGAGAATACTCTGGTAACAAGACTGCAGAATACTCAAATAAAAAATAAAAAAAAAGATATTTTCAAAAAGGCCACCATAAACCCAGAAATCGAAAAGAAATCAACCAAAAATAGACAAAAGACAGCTCAAAGTCAAAGCAAGATAGCAACCAGCAACCGCTCAAAATCACCACTAGTCTCGCTCCTAACCGACGCGATCAAATCCTTCCCGTACAACTTCCTATACGCCGTCTTGATAGCCGTCAAAGCGCCGGGTATCCAATAAGCAGTGATAATCCTGTACGCCAACTCCTCATCCCTCGTCCCGACACCCTTCATGGTACCTTCGATCAACTCGGCGTCCCGGGAAGCTTTATCCTTCACCCCACGCAGAATATACAACAACGCGGCCTCCTGATGCCCGCTGAACTCAGATTTAATCAAGCTCTCGACTGATTTATGATACGTCCGTTCGTACTCCGTCACGATAGCGGCGATGGTCGCATCGTTGTTTTTCACAAAGATGCGGGATACTTCGATTTCGTTCGTGCCCACGCGACCTTCTGTCGCGTTGTGGAGGGCTTTGACGTCCGCTGTGACGGTGGCCGGGTTGACGCCCGCGGAATCCTCGGTGCGGGTGGCGGACATGACCATGTCGAACATGCGTTCCTCGTCACCGCTGAGGTCGGCTTTGACGACGGATTCGACTGTTTTGGCGTATTTTGCTCTGAAGGCCTTTTTGATGGCGTTGAGATCGGCGTTGGAGCGGCCGAGGAGTGCGAGGTCGAGGAGGGTTTCTTTGGTGCCCATTCCCGAGGTGGCGCGGTCGATGAGGAAGACGTAGAAGTTGAGGGGACCCATGGCTAAAGCGGCGAGACCGTCCTCGAAGGAACCGCGGGTTTTGTCGCGGATGAGGGATTCGAGGGACTTCTTGGTGTCGGCGAGGTACTTTTGGTTGACGGATTCGATTTGCAAGGGGGAGAGTTTGACGAAGGTGTTGATGAGGGCCTTTTCGTCGGTGTTGAAGCCCTTGCAGGCTTTGCGGATGACTTCGACGTCGTGGGTCGCGTTGTAGTTCGGGTCCGTCTGGCCGGGGATGAAGCCTACGGATGGCGGGGTGGCGGGGCCGACGGGACCGGCGGTGGGGGCGGCGGGGTTAACGTATCCTGCGGGACCGGGTGGCGGTGGACCGGTGGGAGGGGCGCCCCATTGCTGTGGCTGCTGCTGCTGCTGATATCCGAGTTGAGGAGGGGGAGGGGAACCCCACTGCTGGGGAGGCTGTTGTTGCGGGTAGCCCTGCGGTGGAGGAGCACCCCATTGCTGCTGCTGCTGCTGGGGAGGATAGCCTTGGGGAGGAGGTGGTCCCCACTGTTGGGGCTGCTGAGGGGGGTACCCTTGAGGAGGGGCACCCCATTGGCCTTGAGGAGGGGGGGCGCCCCATTGCTGTTGCGGTTGGCCCCATTGCTGCGGTGGTTGTTGGTATCCGCGGTTTTGATCGCCCTCTGAAACATTATTAGACGAGTATTTCTACAATAATAATCGATAAGAGATACTCACGGGGAGAACCCTGAGACGGTGCGGGGGGTCCTTGAGGCGCTCCCTGGGGGGAAGGATACTGGCCCTGAGGAGGACCCCATTGCTGGGGCTGCTGTCCCCACTGCTGCTGGCCCCATTGCTGCTGCGGGTCGCCGGTTGGAGGGGGGGCTGCCATATTTATTTATTAATCGATTATGTGATTATACCTTAAGTAAGTAATTATAATTATATTTAAATTTATAAATAATGATGATTCGGTGAAGTGTGTTGCGTGATGTTGGAAATCGTCCCCCGCGATGATGATACAGGCTGACTTCAAGTTCTGAGATCATTAGAGAAAAGACGCAGACAGCCCCTCCTTATATACAAAGACAAGCGACAAGCTACAAGCTACAGAGCAGGTAAGAGTAAGATACTTTCTATCTTGGCCACCGCGCGCACACCCCCTCTCCCAACAGCTAACGATACGAAATAGAAAATTTTTAATTTGGAAACCTGTGCGATGGGACAACCCTGTTCCTGCGAAAAACCCACCATGCCCCATTCCGACGTCAGATCAGGGCCCACTTTCTTCGCTCCTCATCCACAGTGCAGCGAGTGGTGTGCTACAGCTACCGGATACCGAGCGTCATGGGATTTGCCCTTCTTGGCCTAAGCTTGGCCGTTAGCCTTTTTTATCGCAGACACTTTCGAATGCATTCAGCCCTGGACTCGACCAGGCCAGCTCGAGTTAGAAAGATATTTTTGCCGGGAACAGCTCTCTCTTTTGGGATAATTCGAAATTCGAAAGCTGTAGGCGTACCTTAGGCATGCTCGATATTATTACCGCGGGAGTAACAACAACCCGGGTGAAACATACATTGCATCGACAGCTTACGATACAAACCGCATCATAATAGATTATCTTTTTTTTTTTTTTTTTTTTTTTGGAAATTAATGTTTCCCGTGGATCCTTCGCCGGATTCAAAGAAATGAGAAATGCCTTGCGGTTTTTCTCACAACCTTATTTTAAGCGCCCCCACTACAGCATAACTAATGGGAGATGCCTTGGAATATGACAAGTGCCTTGACGGGAAGCAGCACAGCCTCAATCTGCATCCCCCGTCGGCCAAGAACATAACGATGAATATCGTGATTACTTGAGCCACCGCCAAGACTGTTCGCGCATGTGGCGGTATTCTACCACACTCAACGCAAATACAGTGTGACACTCTCTCTAACGAGTGAATTCTGCAACTCATGACTCCTCAAACGATCTACTATCTTCACGGCAAAATCAATTCAAAAAGTAAAAGACAAAAGTAAAAGACAAAAGTAAAAGAATGATCGAATGGTAATTCGATCTGCTGCTGTGCAAAATAAAGCGGAGCACTCTTGAGTGCAATGGTCATCCTTGTGCAGGGGCCATGCTAATCTTCTCTGTTATGTTACGGAGTGTGACCTGGCCGTTGGGCCAACCGATGCAACATCGGTGAATACATAACACCCCGTAGCTCATTATATACTATTCTCAACTAATAGTGACCACAATAATAATCTTATATTGTGTTAAAACCCCCCAACATCCATCTCTAGCACCTTCACCATCTCCCCACCCTCATACTTCTCATCGAAAAAGAACCCCCTAACAGCAACCTTCACTACCTCCTCGAACAACCCACCCACGATCCCCTTCTCCTCCTCCCCAGTCTGCCTGAAATCCGGAAACGCATTAACCTCCAAAACCTTCACCCCCCCATCCTCCGCTACCAGAAAATCCATCCCAAAAATCTCAAAGGCGTTAGGTACCGGTTGGAAATGTATCCTCCCCGCACCAACCGCTGCCCTAAAAACCTCCCCGGTAACATCACACACCTGCTCGAACCACCCTTCCACCGTCTTTTCATCGATATCAAAAACACCACTTAATTTCCAAAGGGGAATAACACTCCCGTCGTGATCACCGCTTTGCAAACACGTATTCGTTAGATGCGCTGATAAATCTGTCATCGAGGAAGCAGGATCCAACACGCTGTCTTCGGGAGGTGTATACCCCACCGCGGCGAATAATGCCAGCATCCGTTTATACACGTACACACGTATCCCCCCGACGGCCAAAACATACGTTCTGATGTGAAACTTGCGGGGTATTCCTCCGCTGTTATTTCTTGATGTTAATAACATCGGCGGAACGTATATCTGTGCGACGAAATGGCGAAGTCGGGATGTGATTACGCCGGGGTTTATGGCGAACTGTTTGATTTTTAGTTTCCCGGGGAGGGTAGTATCTTGTTCTTCATCGTCGGATTTAGCTATATCCTCGTCTTCGTCCTCGTAATCTTCTTCTTCTTCGTCTTCTTCGTCGTCGTCTTCTTCGAAGGAATCAAAGATAGCTTGTAATTGCTGCATACTGCTGAATAAGCGTATCCCGACGCCACGATCGCTCATTCCGGGTTTTAGGATCCACCATGTGCGCTCGCTGAGGGGTTTTGTCTCGTTCTCCGTCATGCTTTCGAGGAGTTCGTAGGCTTCGAGGAGTGCTTCGTCGAGGAATTCGGCGTAGTCTACTTCGAAGGATACTGTTGTTGGAACAGCGGAGGAGAGGATTGTTGTGGAGTGTTTTTTGGTGTGGGATTCGATGGTGTGCAAGAGGTAGTGTTTGCGGATTAGAGCTTTGCGGATGATGTAGGCGTTGAAGAGGGATGTTGTGGGAGAAGAGAGGAGGGTGGTGAAGGGGAGGGATTCGTAGGAGGTCCATGTTAGTGTTTTTATTTTGTTGTTCTGTTGAGTAGTGGTGGTGTTATTGGGGGTGGTGGTGGTGCCGTCGGTGGTTGTTAGAGGGGAGATGTGGATTTCGGGAATGTGTTTTTGGAGGGCGGATATGATGAGGGGTTCGACGTAGGTTTTGTCGTCGGTGTAGTCTACTTGCGCGTATATCTTTTCTTCCATTTTTGTCGAACCGGCACTGTGCGCTGTGATTGTTGTGTGGGTGAGAAGGTACAAGGTGTAGAATATCGGGATGGTGTATGTTAAACAAAGGAAAGTTTACATCCGACCCTGAGAGACTGCGAAAAGAGAAATAGCTACGGATGCTAAAATTAAAATCTAGAGAAAGAAACGATGACGTCGAATCGTCGCGTGTCTATACTATAGATGCTGCGTATATTTTCTAAATGTAGATTCAAAGAAAATATCTAAAATCAAAAATGCAACAAGCTCAACGCTTTCGCTTTCTATCACCGTATTCTTCTATGTATATTTCCACTTTATGAATACGTGTGCACTCCAATACCACCAGATCACAGTATAAGTTCCTCGCCGATCCCCGGTCCGTGCATATAATTCGCCTTGAGAGGAGTTACACTACAAACCATTAGTCACTTGCACAGCAATATAAAAGGACGAGATTGGAGAAGAAAAAGTACCTAATAAACCCCTCAACCAAAGCCCAAGCATCACTCCCCCTCGCCCCTTCCTCTCTCGCCGCCCGATCGACGTCAGCGAACCTCGGTGCCCACTTGAATTTATACTTCTCCATCAATTTCTTCGTACTGACGTCTTCCTCGACGGCAGGCGATACGGTTCCCTCACGAGTTGCCTGTTCGAGTTTACCCGCGTCCTCTTCGTCGTTCTGAGATTGGATGGGTTTATAGCACCCACCCCAGGTGTTTTGGAGGATATGCGTGTAGAGAATTTTTGAGTTTTCGACACCTTGGATTAAGGGTACGTTGATGGAGTAGACGTCCACGCTGCCGTCTGTGGGCCATTGGTTGTAGAGGTGGGATATTATCTTTGTGGAGATTTGGGAGGCGGCGTCGACGATTTCTTGCGGGTTGGTTTTTGTGGTGTACGCGTAGGAGACGGAGATTGATTTCGCGCCGCTCTACCGTTCCACGATAGAATAGTTAGCATTAATTATGATTTAATACCCAACCCTCTACCGGATAAAATGATGCCAGTAGCATCATCAATAATATCAATTGTACAGCAAGAGGTTATAATCATTACGAAGCGGAATGAAGAAGGGAGGATTGGGAAATTCAACGTACCAATGCAGCCTCCAAACTACCCCCCAAAGTCCCACTGCTAAGCGCATAAACCGCCGACGAATTCCTCCCGAAATTCGGCCCGGAAACGACTAAATCCACAGGCCCCCTCTCCTTGAAAAGATGAAACAATCCTATCTGCGTGCACGACGCGGGAGTACCGTTGATCAACACCCATTCGTCGCCGCCGTCCGTTCGGGGCGTTCGGTGCGTGGTGTCCGTGTCCGGGTGGTAGAATGTGGGTTGTGGGTGGTGGCCGATGATGTGGGCTTTTCCGATCCAGGATTTTTGGTCGGCGGGGATGCAGACTGAGATTGTGTGGCCTGCGGTGCGGAGGGCGGCGACGAGGGAGGTGAGGAAGGGGGAGGACGGGGATGGGGGGCCGTCGTCGTTTGTTATCTACATATTATTATCTTAGTATTTGATATTCAATGGATGGTTGACTTCGTGAAGGGAGGGTGGATATACTAGGATGTGCATCTTGGGATATTTAGTATACTGATCGATCGAGTAATATTAATTGAGGTGTGTGATTGTGATTGTGTATTGTGGAAGAGTGAAGGTGAAGTGGAGCTTGGAGAAAAAATGGAAGCTGTGGCAGCTGGCAGCTAATTAAGCTCACCAGCCGCATCGGCCGAGTCGAACCGAACGGGCGGAAACGTCATTTCGTTCCGGGCGCCAACGCAAACGAGCCAAGATCTCGAACTCGGCTATCGATCGAGCTGTTCTTATCGTATTTCAATCCAAGATCGTAAATTCATTGGATATATGTACCGCATTGGTGTTTAATAGTATTTATCTCTTCATTGCCCGTTACTATACAAACAAGCAGAACAGACGCCCATACCAGAGTTCATGTATCGTATATCCGCACCCCGAAAGAGCAGATCGCACGCACCATATTCGTAACAAAGAGAAACCAGCAGAATACAACAAAATAACGCACTTGCATAAAAAACCACTTTTGTATCAAGACTAGGCCGCTCAGACGGAGATATCATCAGCGGGAGCCTTCGATCTGGTTCTCGTCGCGATACTAGTCCTACGCTCTAACCCTTGTTCGGGCGCAGCAGCAGAAGAAGACGAAGAATCCTTCTTCGGTCGTCCGCTCTTCTTCTTCGGCGGTTCTGCTTCTTCGGCGTTTTCTGGCTTTTCCTCGAGGGACGGTTGAACGTCGACACCAGTTTCGGTGGAGGTAGGGTGGGGTTCCTTCTCGGCGGTGGGTTCTTCTTCAACCCTCGCCTTTTTGGTTTCCGGTTCCGGTACGCTGGTAGTTTCCTCGACCGGTTCTTGAACGGTATTCGATGCGGTAACAGATGCGGGTTCTTCTGAACGACCGCGTTTTTCACCAGTAGATGCCCCGACGGGGGTCAATTTCTCCGGTGAAGGTTCTTTATCCTCACAGGTATCCATTTTATCCACCTCCACGAGCGACGGTTGCGCATCACGGCGGAGTTCGTCGGTTCCGTTCGTTTGAGCGGTGTGGGATTTCGCATCCCGTTCTTCGGCCAGACGTTGCTGCTCCTCGTACGAGAGATTTACTTCTGCTTTTTCCTGCTCGGTGTCCGCTGGACGGGTGATGGGTGCGGATTGATGGGGACGCGGGAAGCCCTTCAGGTTTTGCAGGAGGCTGTTGCCGCCACCGGTGTGAGACTCCTGTTCGGGAGCGGCGGCGGGAGGGTTGGAAGTGTCATCTTGGGGTGGGTCTACTTTGTCCAGTTCGCTGGCGCGTTTGACGACTTCGGTGCCGTCTTTGTCGAGTTTGACGGCTGGGTTGGAAGGTTCGGCGTTACGGGTGATGGTGTTGCCGTTGGCGGATTGGATGGAGATAGAGCCATTTTCTTGGACTTTGTCGACGGTGCCGGTTGGGTGGCCGTTGCCCCAGTTCCATTGAGCTGTGTTCAAATTGGCATCTCGTCAGTTTTGATATGTTCAGATATCGTCGAGTCAAGCTGGCAGAACAGTGGTTACAAGATTGGTAGAACCGAGGCGAAGCAATTCCCGAACAACGCAAAATAGCCAACAACCTCCAGCGGCACAGACAAGTTGGTCACGCGACGTTGGGTATATCTAAAATCGATTAAGAAGAAAGAGCTTGAAGTATCATAACTGGATTGTTTAGACGCAGACATCATGTGCAAAAAGGATATGATGCGGTCGAGCAGGGAAGGCGAGTGGAAATGTAGGGCAGTGGTAGGTACACCAATCACAGCGCGGCAAACGAATGGGAACGAGCCAATAGAAAGACGACTCACCTTGATCGCCGGGTTGGAGGTCCGTCATTGTGAATATATCCGTCTGAGCAGAGTTATCAAGTTAAGGCAATTGGGAGAGAAGTAGGAATGAAGGATTGGATTCTCGGAGGTTTGGTGGTGATGAGGTAGTGAAGATGGTTCGGAGGCTGGTGTTGCGCAAGGAAAGAGGTCAAAGGTTATACAAAGAGAGCAGGGGATTAAATTTAATTACATAAATCTTGCAGTGCGCAGACTAGAGGTACTGGTCGGTGGAAGAGGATGGAAAAGAATTAAAGGGTGGGCGGGAGATCGATTGAGTTTAAGGTGTATTAATTCGGATTACTAACATTTATACAGTAAAAGGCCGGCAAGTTTGCGGAATTATTATGGGCGGCGATGATGCTGATGATGATGCAATGCGCCATAAAAATAGGTAGCAGCCTCAACTGATACTTTAATACTTTGGCGCATTGATTGCATTCTTGCTCGCTTGGCTTATATCGGAAGCTGGTAAACTCGACGCACACCCTCTTTTTCCGTTAACGTTTTGTTCTGACTAGCTCTTTCGGATATAAGAATGAAAAAGCAGGATTCGGGACTCCGACTGGCGATGAGGTGGGTTACTCTCGTTCCGGAATAGTCGAACACGATCCAGCTGAAATGTGTTGCCGCGAGGTGTGGGGAAGCTTAAGCTTGTTCTCTTCCCCACAGTTTCTCAAGCTATCGAGCTAACAATCAATCTTATCTGACTTCTTGGAATCTGATTCGATCGTGAGTTTAATCTCTGGTCGCAAATACAGTGCAATTACAATAGGAAGAGGACATTGGTTAAGCAGGAAAAGTATCATATTTTACAATAATTGCTGAGAGACAGAACAGAGATTCGATGCATGCGCACGCCATGTGCGGATCCTTGCGAATGCACGGACAAGCACATACATATGACCATATTGTAAAGTATTCAGGCAGATTCAATTGAAAACAATTCTTTTGACTCGAGATAGTTGCTGGCAGTTTTCAGTCTATTTTCGTATAAGACAAGGACCGAGAACACAATAGACATATTAATATATATATTGCATTGCAGCAGCGAATTCTCGTCGACACATGGAGGAATTTAAATGTATTCCCCTGAACATGAAGACAGTCAACAATGTCTGATACAATAGTATAGTTTGTCTTAATTAGAGGATTCATGTACAGTACACCTTTAGGCTCAAGCCAGGTTTGAATTGTGTCAGCTGCAGCATCCCTTCTTGTAACTCTGCCTGACTGCAGCAAGAGAGAGTTGTATCAATGTTGGAAGGAGAACAAAGAACCGTCCTCTCCAATATAACAATAGCAGTTTATGTGATTGCGACTCGCACGGCAATGATGCCCACAATTTCATCGAATAGAAATTTGGAAAGTGAAAAATTAAATTCTTTGACAATCCCCCTTCCAACATCTCCACTCTCATCAACCTCATTCGGATTCTCCTCACATTCTTCTTTATTCCTATCCCCTGCTCCCCTCCGCGCATACTTACATACAGAGCTGAAGTCCACTCGTCGATACGGTAGGTTTTAGCGACGAGCTCGCTCTCCCGGCTTTTTAGTTTGTTACGCAAGGTCAGCTGACCATCAAATTCACTTTTTTTTTTTAAGTTTGCCCTCGCAGTACAAGTGTGCTCCTATTACCAACCAACACCATCACCTGCTATCCCATCTCATTCATCATACCATCATCATCATCATCATCCTTCCGCTTCGTCTCCACCGTCCGTCCGTCTTTTTCATTGTCGAAACTGTAAACCCACCCGAAAGTTCGAGCCGTGTCTTCCTCGCTCGCCTGGGTGCACGATTACTCGGTAAGCGTTCCACTCCCTTCATGCTTCACGATCGATATCTGTTTCAAATCCTCCAGCCATGAAACCCCAGCTTTCCCCAATCGTTGTTAGTGCCGTTCGAGGCCTGCACTGTACGATACATCTACACCTTTACAACACTGCAAACCCGAGCTATTTATACTTTTCTATGCTCGTGCGTACGTGGATTTGTACTTGGTGTTTTGTATTGGCGTTTAATGTTTGTGCGGTTGCGGTTGCTGCTTTAAATACACCACCCAACGCTTAATTAATTCTCGTGTTGCACCGTCGAACCCCAAACCGCTAACCAACCCTACTTCTTCTTCCTCTTCTTCTTTCATCTCTCCACAGTTCCTCTCCCAGCGAAAACCCTCACTTCCGGATTGTCACCATTGACCCTTCCGACCCATTCATCAAAACAATTCTCACTTAATATCACACACACATAATAAATGTCAGACCTCACATCTCAGAGACCGTCCACCAGAGGGCGGGGAGTGTCGCGTGGTGGCAGAGGTGGCGGCGCGATTGGCAGAGGTGGCCGAACCGGTGCCTCCAGCTTTCGATCAAACGGCGACACATTCGACGAAGCCCCCCTGGAAGATCAGGGAGAGCTCGGCAAGCTCAAAATCAAATACGCTTCTCAATTGACGCTTCTCAAAGAAATGTTCCCCACTTGGACCGACGAGGACTTGATCAATCCATTGGAAGAAAACAACGGAGACACACAGACCGTTGCCAGCCTCATCTCAGAAGGTGCCTTCCTCATCATATCCACGAAAAGTGATTCTATAAGTTCTGGCTGCTAACATATTTCGGTTGCAGGACACGCCACTCAATGGAATGATGTCAAGAAGAAGACCAAGGAAAAGCCCAAGCCGAAGGGCCCTTTCACTTCATCCGCTGACTCGGGTCGCGGTGGCTACAAGACCAGCCGAGGCGGTTTCGATGGCACAAGAGGCAGCAGCCGTGCTCGCGGTGGTTCCGAACGCGGCTCTTCTCGCGGACGTGGAGGAGGGATCACTCCTCGTGTGAGCAAGGCCGCCAACGGGAGCGCTGAAGGAGCGACTGTCGATTTCGCGGACTTGACTGGCCCGGACGCTGGAGAGGACAGGCCTATTACCTACGATAACCCCACCACCGACCCCCCTTCCTGGAAATCCGTCCTCGCTTCCGACCCTACCACTTCTCTCCTCGAAAAGGCGAAACCCGTCACCCCGGCCGCTCCCATGACCGCTTCCGAGAAACCTGCCGCGAAGAGCAGCGTCCCCGCCGAACCTCCAAAGAAGACCTGGGCCAGTTTACTGCACGCTCCGCCTCCGCCTCCACCACCTCAACCTCAACCCGCTCCTAAAAAGGTACAAAGCCCGGTCCTATCCAAGGTTGAACCACCTGCTACTTCTCCTCCTCCTCCTCCTCCTCCTCCTCCTGCTCCTGCTCCCATCCCTGAATTGGAACCGGAACCGGAACTGGAATCTGATACCGCTTTAACCCAACCACAGGAACTACCAGCAAATACGACAACGACAACAACAACATCATCATCATCATCATTGCCCCCTCCTGTCGCTGCTCCAACCGTAAAGAAGTCTCCGATCGTCGCTCCCGCTCTCCCGGACATCGCCACTCCCAAGCTCCCGCAAACGGAACTGGCCGCTCCACCAGGTTTCGCTGAAACTTACAAGGTAACTGAGGATCCTATCGCTCTCGAACCCGTCACCGTCGAGGAAACACCCGAACCCCGAGAGATTCTCCCTCCCCCCGGACTGGATAAATTGACTGAAGAAAACCTGGAAAAGATCGAAAATGTCGCCCCTCCTCCACCCACGTCTACCGTTGCCAGCAACGTTGCCACCACTCCTCTCCCATCGCTGCAACCTACCAAAGGTCTCCTCCAGATGCACCGCGCTCCAGGAAGCAGAGCCGGATTCAGACGCGTGCTCGATCAACATGAGGCTGTCGTCATGCCACGTGAAAACCCCGTCGACAGAGCTGCCGTCCAGTTCGGTAGCATGGGATTGAACGGTGATTTGGACGATTCGGAGGAGGTCGAACCGCCCGAGAAGCCGGAAACTGTCGCCCCACCTCAGCAATCGCCAATCGGTCAACCCAAAGCTTCTCTCCCCATGCCGATTCCCACTGCCGCCTCTAACATCGCATCCCTCGGACAAGTCCCAACTTCTTCGCAACCTCAAGCGATTCCTGAACCCCAACATCAACCCGTCTCGATCCCACGCGCTGCCCCAGGTTTGGCAGCTCCTGCTCACCCTCCATCTCACCAGAACCCTCTCTCTTCTTCCCCAAGCGCTCCTCAACATATCCAACAACACCACGCCCAATCCCTCGGTCAATCCCTCCCGAGACAATCAGGATTCGGTGGTGGTGATCAAAGCAAATTTGATTCTTTCGGACAACAGCAACAACATCATCTCTCAGGTCAACAAAACCCGCTCGGTCAATCACCCTACGGCGGTTACCAAAGCCAGACCCAGCATCAGCAGCAGCAGCAGCAATCCCAACCTGGTGGACTTGGTGCCAATGCCGCGGACCCGTACGCAAACTACTACGCATCCGGAGATCCCGCCAGAAACTCCGCTTTCAATACCTTCTATAATAACGCTTATCAACAAGGTCAAACCCAACAGCAAGCCGGACAGCAACCCACCGATCCAGCGGCTTCTCAACCACGCTCGTCCAGCGCACTTGGTGGTGGTGTAGGAGCTGCTCTCGAGAGCGCTCAAACCGGAGCCGTAGCTGCAGCTGCGGGAGGCCAACAGCAAAACCAGCAATCCAGGTTCGGATCTTCGTTCCAAGGAAACGAGACTTCCCAGCCAGGTCAGGCCGCCGCCAATGCTCAACAGGCACCGCAACATCCATCTCAGCAGTACCCCATGCACCCGTCCTATTTCCCGTACTACAACTACATGTCGGTGAGTAGCAATTCTCCTGAGCATCAGCAAGCCAGATATACTCACGAACTTCAGATGTATAACCATTACTCTGGATATCCAAAGGGGGCATTCTACGGAGCTTCTCCTCAAGGGTATATGAGCCCTGGAGGTTACGAGCACTCCTCTTCTCCCGCTGGTTATGTTGGTTTCGCTGGGCCGAGTTCTCAAGGCCGTGAATCATCACTTAACGAGTATGGACGCGCTGGATCGACTCAAGCCCACCTTCAACAGCAACAGCAGCAACAGCAAGCGCAACAACAGCAGCAGCAATCTCAACACTCGAACCTCGGATACGGATCTGCCGGTGTTCCCGACTACATTTCTCCTCGCCAACAGTCTCAATTGGGCTCGTATGCATCTCAACAACAGCTGGGACTCGGGAGTGGTCAACAGGGTGGCCATTCCGACGACAGTTTGAAGCCGTACGGTGAGAGCAAACCGCCAACTGGACCCTCCGGTAATCCATCCGGAGCCCCAGGACGACCACCTAGCACGTCTGGTCTCTCCGGGCAAGGTGGACAGTCCCAGATTCCTCAGACCCAGTCCCACCAGCAAGGGCAGAACCCTATGGGAGGCGCTGGCGGGTATCCTCATCATCTTCAGGGTCAGTCTCAGCAACACAACCCTCTTATGGGAGGTGCAAACGTGGGACACCAGGGCGGTCAACATGGCAGCGGCGGCTACGGGCAGATGTACGGCGGTTTTTCTGGATCCTACCCACAGTACAACAGCCAAGGAGGCAATCGTCAACAGGGTGGATGGGGCTATGGTGGACATTAGGATAGTCCATCATCAAATGACTCCAAAGATCCGTTCAACTGAACCGACCTCTCCGCTCTATTTCTTTTCATAACACTCTCAAACAAAACCCCCCTTTTTCCAATGTTTTATCAGACAAACAACTCTCCACCTTTCAAACAAAACAAATGCGCGTATTTTTATACATTTTTCTTTCTCTGAACAAGCTCTTCTGTTTCTGTTAAATATTGGTTTCTATCGGGAAACGACCGGTCGTGGTTAACTGATATTTCTCATCGCTTCATGAAACTGTTCAAACAAAAAAATTCTTTCAAATGTGTTCCCTTTTTTTTTTCGGTGCTCTCTGTATAATCTTTCTCTTTTACGCTTTCCTTCTTTTTTAATATTTTTCAAAACTGGGAAAAGGGTCTCTTTTTTTTCTTCAATTATCGGGGTGTTCTATTATTATTACTGGTCTTCCTTTTTTTCCTCTCTTATTTTTTATTCGATGCTGCGTTTCTGATCACGACGGTAATGTTTTATATTACAGAAGAAGCTCAGACTCTTGCGCTTACAAACTTTTTTATTATCACAGCTTGAAAAGCAAAAGGGTGGAGGAGGAAGGGATCCAGGTTATTTTTTGCACCTGGAGAGGACCTTTGCTCGCTTTCAGCTTTAGCTTAGTGGAATTATATATTGAGCGGTGACAACCATCGCCTAGTATTCCTTAAAATTCTTAAAATAACCAAAAACTTGTAGACTGTGCTAGAGATCTCCATCATGATGCTGTACTAGGAGCTTCAATGTTATGGTTGCAGCGCACCAATGGTGTGTTTGATATTGTGTGTGTACTGTGCTGTGCTGTGCTGTAAGGAACCGAACAGAGATGTGGCTGCAGCATGGTGTCATTGGCTGCTTCGGTAAATTGCCCATCGTCAATTTAGCTCTTCCGCATCAACAACAACCTCTTTCCAAAACCCATCTACCACCCAAAGAACCCACCGAATGGCTTCACCCGTCCGCCAGCCATGTAAACCATGATGCCGACGTATTGCTAACCATCATCGCACCCACAGCACACACCGACGCATCTACATCCTTCCCGCTCACAACCGGTTCACTGTTTCTTCTCTCCATTGCATCAAAGCCAGCATCACAACCGTCACCAGAACGCATCTAGGGAATTGAAACCACCACCACCCTCCAAACCAATTTTTTCTTTCTTTTTTTGCTTTCTAAGAGGGATACCATACCGATCAATGTCCTATTACCACCACCACTACAATCCATACCTACCCGCTCAAGACACCGAATACTTCACCCGCAACGACTGGCTGGCCCGGCTGATCGCCTACCTGAAACGCCAAATTATGTCCTCCGTATCCCCCTCCCCGCCGGAATCGAAACAACTCACCATCGCGTACGCCGCTGGGGCGTCATTAGCCGCGATCACGCTGATATACGTGTTCGGACCGACTTTCTTCATCGACGGGTCGGGAAATAGTAACGGGTACGGGAAGAAGAAGCAGACGGTTGTCGGATTGTATAATCCTGCCAATGACTGTTTCGTGAATTCGGTGCTGCAGGCTATGGCCGGGTGCGGGGAGTTGAGGGGGTATCTTGTGAGGAGGATATTGGTGCAGGAGGAGCTGGAAGGGTTGGAGGGGAAGGGGCTGGTGAGGTGGAAGGGGAAGAGGCCGATTTTGACGAGGGCGTTGAAGGTTATGCTTGATCGTAGGTTTTTAATTTCATTCTTATTGTTCTGATGGGGGGTGAGATTGTTGGGAATGGGGTGATGGAGGCTAACTTGACTGTGGGGTAGGGCTTAATGAGCGCCCGCTTTATAGGAAGACTATTACGACGAGGGATTTCATTTACGAGTTGGAGCGGGTGTTTCGGTCGCGTATTTCGAGGAATCAGCAGGATGCGCAGGAGTTTTTACAGATTGTCGCGCAGACTTTGGCGGAGGAGTACGAGGCGCAGGAGAAGGTGAAGGCGACGATTCCGAAGGGGGTGAAGTTGGAGGTTGAGGTTGTGGAAGTCAAGGTTGAGGAGGTGGAGGGTGAGGAGGAGAATAAATCGGTGAAGAGCGAGGAGAGCTTTGAGATTGTGAAGAAGGAATCCGAGCGGGGTGCTGAGGAGAAGGGGAAGGAAGTACAGCTGGAGGAAGTTCCGACAGATACCGAGACAAATGTTACGGAGTTCTCAACAATTTTATCGGGAAGCGAAGGAGAGACGACAGCTACGGAGACAGAAGGGGAGATGCTGGAACCAAAGTTGAAACAGAAGCATATCCCGCTCGAGATCAAGATTGAAGAGATAAAAGCGGAAGAGGAGGAGGGGAAGAGCGACGAGAGACCTGAAATCCCAGAGTTCGGAATGCCGATGGAAGGCAAGTTGGAGTCCGGTATCAAATGTCTATCCTGCGGGTTCGAACCGAAACCCACGGCGTCAAACTTTGTCGTCTTAACGCTCAACGTACCGCAGAGGAGTTACGCCACGCTGGACGACTGCTTCAACGAGCATCTGTCGACCGAGTATATCGACGACTTTCAGTGCGCCAAATGCAAGCTGAAGAAGATTGTCGCCGTTCAGCAGGAGAAACTGGCGAAATTAAAAGATGAAAAGGAACGCTCTGAGCTCGAAAAGTCGATAGATACGCTACAGGAGTGTCTTGAGACCGACCCGGAAAAACTGCCCAAGGACATCGAGCTCCCATCTGCCAAACTCACATCTGTCAAATCGCGAATAGCCAAACGAACGTACTTTGCCCACTGCCCGAACGTTCTGTCCATCCACCTCTCACGATCGATATTCGACTATTACTCCCGAAAGAATAGCTGTAAAGTCGCTTTCCCGGAAGAATTAACGCTGGGGCCGCTGATGAACAGGAGTAAATATAAACTCCTCGGGCTGATCACACACAGAGGAAGTCACGACAGCGGCCATTACGAATGTTACAGAAGACAGAATTCGCATCCACCGCCGTATTCGACGCCGATGATGATGCCGCTCGCGTTACCCCTCGCCGTACCCGGTGTTGGAATTAAAGATTTGAAACTGGATACTCCGGCTACGTTGACGACCCCGAATATAGAGACTCCAGTCACCACGTCGACGACGCCGGAGACACCGACGCCCGTGACTCCGGCTACTCCTGTGACTCTTAGCGCGCTCAGTTCGTCGAATTTGAACCTACCGGCTACGGTGACGCCGACGTCTGAGAAGGCGGAGCCGGGGAATATGTCGCCCGTACCGTCGGAGAAGACGCCGGCTGCTGCTGCTGCTGCTGCTGCTGCTGCAGTTGCTGGTGTAGCACTCACGACTGCGGGTGTGAAGGCGGTGAAGAACGATACGTTATCGCTGAAGAGTTTCCCGTCGAAATCGAAGAAGCATAAGAAGGATGAGGTTCGGTGGTGGCGGATTAGTGATGATTCGATCAAGGAGGTGAAGACGGGGGATGTGCTGGGGTTACAGAAGGAGGTGTATTTGTTGTTTTATGAGAAGATTGAGAGGTGATTTAATATTTGATGCGGCCTCGTCTTTTTTGGTTTCTTCGATTCAGGTTTGCGATGCGATACGATACGTACGGTGATGGTTAGACGGGTTTTATTTTTTTCTTTTTCCTTGTGATCTTTTTTTTTATGAGATTTTATTTCTTTCTTTCTTACTACTTTTATATTCGACGTCCATGGCTTCGGCTTCATGGGCTGCTGTTCTTAGAGAACTGATGCGATATCATTAGTGGGGGGAAGATTAGATGCGAATGCTGTATGATATATCGACAATGGGGAGTGTCGATTCCATGACATAGATATAGAAATATCACCGATCAGAAAATATATCAAATTTTACCCATTCGAATGTTGACAAAAAATTAAACTATCACAGCCTCAAACTCCTTACTAAGCAATCCAGGGAACACGCAAGCGCTGCGCCAGGGAATCCTGTCGCGGAGGCCGGATTAGATAATCGATTCTCACTGGAGAAAGAGAAAAAAAAGAGGCAAAAGAGGCAAAAGAGGTACCTTGCATTTGAGGGCGTGACGTCACGTAATAGGCCGACCGTCATAAGATGGTTCGTCCCATAATAAACGATCTTATTCGCGAGGGCGAGCGCCAATGAGGAATGCTGGAGCTACGTAGCTTGCTGGTAGCTCCGTATCGGGCAGCTGGAGCCCGAGGACACAATTGGGCTTGGTTTGGTTGGGTCCGATCATGATTCCATTTTTATGTCTTCATTTTATTCTTATTTTATTCTTGGAGGTATAACCGTGGCCGTATAAATAGAAGACCTGCTGCTACTCCCTGCGCGGTCTGACCAGCAACTTAACTCCCCGAAAGAGTAAACTTCCCATCGACGATATCCTTGACAGTTAACTTCTCCATCACACGATCATTCTCATCAACCTTTCTTAACAGCGACCGTGGGTGCGCACACGCCCCCTTTCCATTCTCCGGTTCAGGGTTCTGGGTTTAATTTGTGTCACACCCTACTTTATACAATACTGTCTACCGTCGACGCTCTTGCTGACCTGAATTCCCCGCCAGTCTTCAGGCCTAGTTCTTCCATCAAATTTACCCGGACACCAGCAGCTTAGCGTAGCTTCACTGGCTGCTTGCGACAGAGTTACCTCGATCGATCAGCCGTTTCTTTCTCAGAGCTTCAGCTTAAGCAACCCTCTCAGCTGCAACCTTTCTGCGCGAGCGATAATCCGCCTCTCTTTCATCTATAAACGAAACGACTCCCTATTTTTAACAAACAAAAGGAACGGAAATAAAAATAAAAATAAAACAAGCCCCATCCACACACCACCCACCATGTCTGCTCTTACCGGTAAACTTTCCTTCTTTCTTTTGCGTGTTTCTTTCATCATCATCATCGTCATCACATCCCCTTTCAACAGAACACTACTATCTCGCATCTACGGATTATATTCGCATCAGCTGTTGCTTACAATGGGTCGCAAAACAGGTAGTGCCAAGGGGTCCTGGGCGTCATTTTTGAAGGTATGTCTTATACATCTACTCTACTTTTCTTTCGAATAGTGCTAACTGACGTGAAATTTAGAGTATCGCAAGGTATGTCTGCTCGTGTGCGATGTTTTCCACGGTGGCCGAACTCCGGACTAACAAACAACCCCCCTGCGCAACAGCTTCAATGGCGACTTGGCCTCCATGACCGCTCCTGTAAGAAACAATAATCCTTCTAGCAAATAAAAATCCAAACTTGACTGCTAATTCCTTTTTTTTTCTTTTCTTTATTTTAGGCGTTCATTCTGAGTAAAACGAGTCTGGTCGAATACAGCGCATATTGGGTACGTCACACGCTTTTACGGACGCCCGACACCCGAGCATAGCCCACCCCCAGCTTTTTTCGAATTACTAATTAACAAAAACAATATCGATCCGTAGACGGAGCATCCTAGACTGTTTGCCGCGCCGGCTAAAGAATCGGATCCTGAAAAGCGGGCGCTAGCCGTGTTGAAATGGTTCCTATCGACGCTGAAGCAGCAGTACAGTTCGAGAAGTGAAAAGCTGTACGTCTTGCCCTCTTTTCCTTTATCTCCACTCGAGATTTCCGATTTGTAAGCGACATAACGGACTAACTAAACGTTTTTTTTCCGTAGTGGATCTGAGAAGAAACCGTTAAATCCTTTCCTCGGAGAACTCTTCTTGGGTCACTGGGAGGACGAAGAGGTCGGGCAGACGGAACTGATCTCGGAGCAGGTCAGCCATCATCCGCCTGTTACCGCGTACTCGATACACAATGAGAAGCACGGTATCAGGCTGCAGGGGTATAATGGGCAGAAGGCCAGTTTCGCGTCCATGACTATTACGGTGAAGCAGATCGGTCTCGCTAGACTTCATATCGACGCTTACGATGAGGACTGTATGTTATCTAACGGCACCGTTGACCTTGGGTGTTATACTGATCAGTTTGATAGATTTGATCACCCTCCCCGCACTCCACATCGAGGGACTTGTCTACGGAACCCCGTACGTCGAATTGGAAAAGTCCACGATAATACAGTCGTCGAGCGGGTATTATGCCAAAATTGAATATACCGGCAAGGGATGGGTTTCCGGCAAGAAGAACTGTTTCAACGCTACGTTGCAGAAAGTGGGCAGTAAGGATGTTCTGTATACGATTGCTGGCCAATGGACGGATTCGTTTACCGTCAAGCGGGGCAAGACTGACGTACGTTCACAACGCTCGTCTACACGTCTGCAAGCACGGGCTAACGCGGATGAATATAGATCGAAACATTCTCGCATAAAGACACCCCGACCACACCCTTGACCATAAAACCGGTAGAGGAGCAAGACCCCCTCGAATCCCGCCGAGCATGGGCCAAAGTCGCCGCCGCAATCGACAAGTCCGACTACGACCAAACGAGCATCGAAAAGTCCAAGATTGAAAACGCGCAGCGCGAACTCCGCAAGAAGGAGAAGGAGGAGGGTACAGCGTGGGAACGCCGATATTTCACCGCGGTAGACAAGAACGATACGGTGTCCAAGTTGTCGGATTTGGCGTCGAAGTATATGGTTTCCCAGGGCGTTCCCGCGTTGACACCGGAAGATGCGACGAAGACGAACGGGATCTGGGTGTTTGATGAGAAGAAGTACACTGATGTTAAGAGCGGGAAGAGGGATGCGGATTTGAAGGCTGCGGCGGAGAGGGTGGAGGAGGCTACGGCGCACGCACCGGCGACGGTTGGACCTGAGGGAGAGATTCCGCTTGTTGATCATTAGGCTTTTTCGTTGGTTTTGGATTATGGTTTTTTTTTTTCGACTGAGGTACTTTTTCTAATAATGGTTTTTTTTTTTGGTTCTGTTTTACGTGGTTTAGATGGTTTATTCGATTACCATTGCATGGACTGTTTGATGAAAAGTTGGCTGTAGTATTCGCCTGGAGGTGGTGGATATACGCAAAGTATTTTTTTTCTCTCATTCTGTTTCTCACTTCGATTCTTGTTTTCGTTTCTTATGTTTTTTAGGGATTGTAATGGAGATTGATATACGCACGATGGGAATACGATTGCGCAATTGCAGTGGCCATAGGCCTGAGGGTCTGGAAGAGGAATCGAGAACTGTTGGCTTGATTTGTGGTTCATTATATTGACGCTTAGATAAATTACTCTAAGAGCTATTCTGATCATTAAAATTAAAGCGGAATAGTAGTAATATAAAATGGTTCGATGACCCTGGTATATCGTCACTATTATATCGAATGGGCCGAATTCTTGATTAGAAATTCTCCGTGGTAATCCGAGTATATGGTCTTGCAAGGTTAATAACGATATGACTTTATTGCTTTGTCCCGAATTCAAATTAACGCATCATATCAATTGTATGCATCTGCATCAATTGCTTTGCATGGTAGTTTCTAGGTCTTTTTCCAGAGCTCGAGTGTTAAGACGTGGACGTGCATAAACATATTCGTTACGGAATGAGCTGAGGGAAAGCGAGCATTTCGAAATTTCGTGTCGAATATTCGGAGGGGGCATGACATCGGTGAGACTACCGATAGGAGGGACCATTTCATCATCTCGGAATCAAACAGCTACTTAAGTATGTGGTCGTGTCATTGGATTTTTTTTTTATATGGCGGCGGGGCTAGATATACATATTCTATTAGCAAGCCCTGGCGTCCTCAACGGATTCCACATGCACACGCACCATGCACATGGAGAATGTAAAAAGCCTCATCCGATTTCATTCCTGCAACAGATTTTTCTCTATCGAAGTGACGAGAAGTAAAAAATTCTTATCTTGGGTGGACGAGGATTTAATTGTCCTTTTTATCGAAGAAGGAAGAAGGGTATAAAAGGGTGAGTTTGGACGGGGAGTTTGATCCCAATTGGTGTTTCGCGCTAAGTTGTCCGTAGACGTCATTGTTGGGATATATTTATTTCGCCCTTTTTTTATCTGCCCCGCCTCCATACACCACCCACCCCGCCTTCAGTTCACTTCAACGAACGGTTTTCGAATTCACACAACAAAACTTGACATTTTCATCAATTGAGGTATACTATCGTTATTATCTATCAACGATAACTAAATATGGAGATCAGGAGTGCCCCCATTCCCACGGCCTTTGTGGACCAGAAGCCCGGAACGTGAGTACTTTACCCCTCCCCTTATCGTAGCTCGGAGAACTGATATAATGCTAACTAAACGAATAACACAGCTCCGGCCTGCGCAAAAAAGTCAAAGTCTTCCAACAAATAGGCTACACAGAAAACTTCATCGCCGCGATCCTCCTATCCATCCCCGAAGGCGCTCAGGATGCTTTCCTCGTCGTCGGTGGCGACGGACGGTACTACAACGCCGAAGCGATCCAGCTGATCGCACGCATTTCGGCCGGTTACGGCGTCAAGAAGTTACTCATCGGCCGTAACGGGATCATGAGCACGCCTGCTGCCAGTAATGTTATTCGTAAACGCGGGGCTACGGGGGGGATATTGTTGACCGCGTCGCATAATCCTGGTGGAGTGAATGAGGATTTTGGGATTAAATATAATCTTGCGAATGGGGGGCCTGCGCCGGAGAGTGTGACTGATAGGATTTATCAGGCGAGTAAAGATATAAAGGAGTATAAGTTTGTTGATATTGGGAAGGTATGTTTACTTTACTTTTGACTTTCTACTAGACTACTTGGACTTGGGGTGGATGCTACCTAGACTTTGGGTGTATACTACTTTTGGAAGGGTTGGTTGTATATTTGTCGGGTCAGAGCTAATGAATAATGATAGATCGATCTGGACACTGTCGGGACGAGGAAATACGGCCCACTTGAGGTCGAGATTGTTGACGGCGTTGCGGATTACGTCGAGATGCTGAAGGAGATTTTTGATTTCGATCTGATCAAGAACTTTCTGTCTAACAATCCGGAATTTAAAGTTCTCTTCGACGCCCTCAACGCCGTGACGGGACCTTACGCCGTTCGGATCTTCTTGGAGGAGCTGGGGTTGCCGAAGGTGTCTGTTGTGCATGAGGTTCCGCTGCCAGACTTTGGCGGGCTGCATCCGGATCCGAATCTGACGTATGCGAGCGAGTTGGTTCAGATTGTGGATCGGGAGTTAATTCATTTCGGGGCGGCGAGCGATGGGGATGGAGATCGGAATATGATTTATGGAGCGAAGACGTTCGTTTCGCCGGGGGATAGTTTGGCGATTATTGCGCATTATGCGGATTTGATTCCGTATTTTAAGAAGCAGGGTGTTTACGGGTTGGCGAGGAGTATGCCGACCTCTGGAGCTGTGGATCTCGTGGCTAAGAAGAAGGGGTTGAGCAGCTATGAAGTCCCCACTGGTACGTATCTTCGAATTTCGAATATATTCGGGCGAGTATGTGCTAATGATGTGTAGGGTGGAAATTCTTCTGCGCACTCTTCGATGCCGATAAGCTGTCTATTTGCGGCGAGGAGTCCTTCGGCACGGGGTCGAACCATATCCGCGAGAAGGACGGACTGTGGGCGGTCGTCGCCTGGTTGAACATCATCGCTGGTGTGTCGGAGCAGACGGGCGAGGTGGCCACGATCGCGTCTATACAGAAGAAGTTCTGGGAAGAGTACGGACGGACGTTCTTCACGCGGTACGATTACGAGAATGTTGACAGCGAAGGGGCGAAGAAGGTGATCGATCTGTTGAGGCAGAAGATCGATGATAAGGATGAGTTTTTGGGGTCGCCGTTTAGGGGTGCGGGGACGGTGACCGAGGCTGGGGATTTCAGTTACACGGATCTGGATGGGAGCGTGAGTGCGAATCAGGGATTGTACGTGAAGACGAGCGAGGGGGCGAGGTTTGTGGTGAGGTTGAGCGGGACGGGGAGTTCTGGAGCGACGATTCGGTTGTACGTTGAGCAGTACAGCGATGTGAGTATTTCTTTCTTATATTTTATATTTACCAAGGTCTTATTACTGACGTTATTAGCTCGCTGGAACGTATGATTTGGATGCGCAGGATTTCTTGAAGGAGACGATCGAGGCGGTGGTGGAGCTGTTGAAGCTGGAGGAGTTCACGGGACGGAACAAGCCGAGCGTCGTTACCTAGGCATTGAAGCATTATCATCACTTTTATTGTTTCATTCATTCGACATCCAATCCATTCGTTATTGTATTCATTCGTGTAACCAGGACAAAAAGTCGTCAAATTATCAAGCATACGAATTCATGTCACAGTCTCCAGAACACGAGTATTATATGGTACCATGAAATTCGACTCGGCTATTGTTCTGGCCGGGAAACAGGAAACGAGAGTGACCGGGGCAGGTGGCTGGGCAGGTACATCGAACTTGTACCGACCAGGCGACCGAGCTCAAGGTTGTACTTTGTACGTACTTCTCGGATGCATCTTGGAGTCACTCACTCACTCTCGCTCCTTCATTTAATTCTTTGTTTGGAAGGCATCTTTGATTCGTCGCACTGCACTGCACTGCACATTCGGATCCTGGATTCAGCCAGACCGACAGTTGACGCAGAACACCGTGGCGAAACATTAGGATCCCCTCTTTTTATCCACCGTCGACATCATATTATATTATTTATATAGTCATTCGCATCGCATTGCCTTCGTTCGGTGTATTCTGTCGATACCACCTGATCACGGTCACCACCACGCCCAGCTGCTGTCGCCCGACACTTGATCTCCGAATTAATCCTCATCCGCCTCCGATTCCATTTCCATTCCCATCAGCGACACAGCATACGTCCTCCTTTTTTTGTTTTATTTCATATTGCCGTGTCTTTTCTGCCGTTGTCGTGTAACTATCGTACCGTCTTTCTGTGGCGGCGTTGACTTCTTCTTCTCTCGGACGATAACCACCAACCGCACGCAACCTTCTCTTTCCTCCTCCTCATTCTACTCCTCCTCCTTCATCGTCGACTCCCGTATACCGCATATACCATCCGAAGACATCACCGAAGAGAGAGACACACACAAACATCCTCCTTCCTCTTCCGCGACCGGTCTCCGCTATCGCCGTCCCGGTGTCGAGTTTCATGCACCTCACCATCCTATACGCTCACACGGGCGACTCGTTATCCGTAGATCCTTCCGGCTTTACCACGTACGCTAGCTACCCACATACGCCTTATATATTAAAAACAGACACGCCTGCTAACTAAATACTCGTTCTACAGAGTCGATGAGCTGAAACTATGGATCGCGGAACAGACCAAAGTCCCCGTGCAGAACCAGATCCTCACCACCATCAAAGGCACCCTCGTTAAAGCCCAGGCTCTCGTCACAGAGGTACCACCGTCACCACATCCTTTATAGTCTTAAGTTAAAAGAAAGCCTGCTAATTGTTCGCAGAAAGAACTATTCCTCTACTCCCGCCAGTACATCACCCCGTCCTCCACCTCCGCTCCTCCCTCCTTCCCTATCCCCTCCCTCAGCAAACCCTCCTCGCCCCCCGACCGTCTCGATAACCAAAACGACCTCGCATCATGGCGCGCCCTCTTCTCCAACCGCGTCAACTGGGCGAACTCCATCCTCTCCCACGCTACAACCCTCGTCTCCTCTATCGATAGCACGAACAAATCCATCAGCGTCATCGACCGCTCCCTCGAAGCCGCAACCACAAACCTCGACAGCCACGTCAAAACCTCCGCCGGCAAATACGACGAGTTGAAAACATGGGCCTTCGAAGTCCTCGAGGGCCAGGAGAAACTCCTGCGCGGCTGGGAATCCGGACTCGAGAAACTATCCCGCATCCCAATACACAAGGAGGTCGGCAAGCTCGTCGCTACCGAACACGCACACACCGGACGTACCCTGAAGACCACCTCTACCCTCCTCGACATCGTCACCTTACAGGACGTCCGGCAGTCCGGGAAGGAACTGGAGGTCATCGCTCGCGATTTCCACACCAGAGTGCAGGGGTTAGGCAACACCTTGGAGGTTATAAGACAGCAGTCCACGGCTCTGACGAACGAGATTCAACGCGGCTGGAAACGGAACGAAGACCACAGTGCCGGCGAGGCGTTGACTTTATTATCCGACATTCGGGCGTTGGTGCAAAAGATCCAGCAGGACGTGGAGCATATCTCCGCCTACCCGAATACTTCGAAATCGTTATCCTCCGTGTCCAAGATCGCGCACACCCACACGAAGGACTACCTGCCGAGTCTTGTACAGTTTGTCGGCGAGCTGGGAGGTCTGGTGCAGGCTGCCGTGCAGAGGAAGAACGTCGCTGCTAGTTTTACCGTGCAGAGTTTGCAGGCTATCAGTCGGCTGGAGCAGCGGTTGTACCAGGATTTGACGAGCGCGGTGAAGAAATGCGAGATCGAGTACGAGGAGAGGAGCGGGCCGAGTTATCAGGTCTTAACGCTGGTGGTGCACTTGCCTACCGTGTACAGTTCTTTCCTGGTTGAGTGCGTGAGAAGACGAGAGTGGAGCGAGAAGATGAGTCAGGATGGAGCGAAGCTGGCGGAAGAGTTGGCTGGTTTGAAGGAGGAAGAAGAAAAGAGGAGACGAAAGTGGTATAAAGCTACCACGCAAGGAGGCGAACTTCCGATCGCGTTCTTGCCGTCCGAGACCGCCGGGGTGATCAATATCGAACTGAGCTTCCAGTCGGAAACCGGCGGGTGGCCGGTCGTGGTCCGGCCGGATTTGGACGTGCTTCTGAACGCGTTGAAGCAGATGGAAGGTAGCGACGGCTTGGTCAGGGAACTCGCACAGCAGATTATCGATCTGGATAAACCGACCAGGAGGCAGAGGAAGGCTACCGTTCCGACGTTGGCGACGCGTGCGTTCAAGATGGGGAGTATTCACGAGGCGGCGATGGCGAGTAGCTCCTTCTTGGGGAACGGGGACGAGGCGACACAGATCAAGCGGTTGAGAGAGGATAGAGCGCGATTGGAGGAACGGGCGAGAATGTACGAGAGTCGGGTGAGAAAGCTGGAGGATTTGCTACACCGGCAACGGCCGGGAAACGCTGCTGGAGTGCAGTTTGGAACTGGGGTTAACGGATCGGCTACGACGAGTGTGGGGAGTCCCTTGGCCGCGGAACCGATGTCGAGGAATAGTTCGCAAGGAACGATTATTACGCCTATGAATCACGTCGGGGGCCCGCAGTCCGGGCATAACCGGCGGGTTTCGATCACTAACGATCCCGAGAAGGCACTGGCGATTAGGATTGTGACGTTGGAGAACGATCTCGCGCTGGAGAAGGAGGCGAGGCAGAAGCTGGAACAGGAGGCGGAGAGTCGGCTCGAGACGGAGAAGAAGGACTGGAACGAGCGGATGACGGAGGCGGATTCTACGAAGAAGGATCTGTTGGCGAATATTCAGGCGCAACAGCAGGAGTTTAACACGGAGAGGAAGGAGTTGCAGGATAAGATTGTTGAAATGGAAGAGCAGTTGGAAGGGTGGAAGACCCGGGTCGACGAGGTTTACTCGGAGCTGGATCGGATGGAGGAGAGTAAGGCGCTGGAAGCTACTAGGACGAACAGTCTGGGCAAGGAGATGGAGGACGCGCATCAGCAGTTGGAGGATTATAAGAAGCTACTGGAGGAGCACGATGAAAAGACGAAGGTCATGCTGGAGGAAAACGAGCTGTTGAGGGTCGCAGCGGAAAATAGTGCTGATCAGTTCAGAAAGGACCTCAACCTCGCAAGAGCGTCAGATGCCGAGAAAGGAAAGACGGTCGAGGAGCTGCAAACCAAAGTTCTCGCTCAGGACGAAGCGCACAGTCTCCAAGTTGTCGACCTCGAACGCAAGATCCACGCCCTGGAAGCCGCGCTGGCGGTCAAGGAAACCGAGAATAAGAAAATCACAGGCAAACTCGACAAGGCGACTAAGGAGCTCGACACGTTTCGCAGCAAGGTTTCCGGCGTTCTGGTGCAGCCTATCGTCGCAGGTCACGAATCACATCACGAACTCACTCGCACACAGATACTGGATGTGGACGAGTTGATGGCCAGACTTGAAGATTTTGTGGGCGAGCTTCGCAAGGAGATCGAGGTGGAGCAAGACACCGTCAAGACGATAACCCAGAGGAACCAGGTTCTGCAAGAACGGTTCGAATCGAGAACGGTCAAAGCGAAAGATCTCACTCAGAAGCTGTACACCCACAACGCACGATCCGGGCAGCTTTTGGAATCGCTCGGATTCAAAGTCATCGTTGACGAGGACGGACAGATGCAAATCATCAGAATCTCCCGATCCAGCAGCATAGACGGCAACGACATGGCGAAGAGCATTTCCATGTCGACCAGCCTTCCGCCTCTACCGAAGGATCTGAACTCCACGGACGACAGGTTCGCCAAAGATGTGGCGCTGCTATACTGGATGGATACCGGAGATTCGGAAACGGAATCTGAGAAGTACGCTACGTTTTTGAGTTCCATCGTCACGTTTGATCTAGACGCCTTTGGTGACGCGGTTACGAAACGCGTCAAGGAGGCCGAACATATGGCGCGCAAATGGCAGAAACAGTGCAGGGACTATCGGGATAAATACCATCGTGCGCAAGCGGAAGCCAGCGAGAAGATCGCCTACAAGAGCTTCAAGGATGGTGATCTTGCGTTGTTTTTACCCACGAGGAATCAGGTCACCCGCCCCTGGGCCGCTTTCAACGTCGGTGCACCGCATTATTTCCTACGAGAGGTAGAAGGACACCGGTTGAAAGCGAGAGATTGGTTACTCGCCCGGATTACCAAAGTCGAACAGCGGGTCGTGGATCTGAGCAAGAGCAGCACGGGGGCTACCGCCGGTGAAAGGGGTAGCTCCGTCAGTTCCGAAGGTGTCGCCGAGGTGGACGAGGAGAACCCGTTCCAGCTGTCTGATGGACTGCGGTGGTATCTGCTTGATGCGGTGGAGGAAGGCAAGCTCGGGGCGCCGAGTACGCCCGGGCTGGGGAGTAGCACTGTTGCTGCGGCGAACGTGGACGCGAAGGGCAGTATTCGGGCTAGCAAGAAGAATGCGAGCACGGGAGCGAGGAAGACATTGACGAAGAGTTTGGCGCAGAGCGGCGGGCCGGTTACTACGGGTGGTGAGACGAGTAGTATTCGCAGTCGGGAGAGTGGTGCGAGCGGGAGGAAGGGTAGCGGGAATAGTGCTAACGGGTTGATTGCTAAACCGACGCCACCGATTACTGCGGTGATGGAGGGAAGTGCGATTGAAGAAGAGGATCAGGGAGTCCGAGGACCGTTTGGTGGTTGAGTTTTTTGAATATCTGTTTTTTTATTTTCCGTCGGGTATGTTGGACATTGCCATCTTTTTTTCATCGTTATCTTTATTTTATACCTTGTGGTTTTTTTTGTCTAGGCTTCATTCTACTAGTTTGTCAATCAGAGCGGGGCGTCTACGGGGCTTGGAGCATTTACCTTACGCGGAAATGGGGATTTGATACCTGCGGTTGTTTTTCTATCATTTTGTTATACATTGTTCTGAGTATTTTAGTTGTGCTTTTCGCCGGTCCCGCTTTTTGTTTTCACACCGCTGGGGAATATGGATGGGGATACGCATTTCTGAACTTTTGAAGTTATAAATTGTTCTTTTTCTGTTAGCATGTTTAGAGTATCATTGATATCATGGTTTCTTTAGATAGGTTAGATAAATAATAGTTTGTGGAATTCGTTTATACATCAGATTGAGGTTGAAGCGATTGATCTTAAATTATAAAGACAAACGCTCTAGACCATAGTACTCTAGGATGCCCTAGAGGAGATGATATATGCCTTTGTATTCTTATTTATATTATTCATATTCTTCGATTAAAATATATACTGGCTTAATTAAATAGTCGCGAAGAAATATGAATGCTTAAAGTATAAAAGACCACCCTCGAGCAGTTAGTAACGGGATCTAGCCCACGCTATCACCTAAGACCTCTTGCTAACCAACAAGAGGACAGCATCAATACCACCCGTAAGCTCTTCTTCTCCCTTCGCGACACCGGCCTCCCGGAATATACCCTCAATCTCACGAATCAACCCCTTCACCAGATCCCTCTCCGTCCCCACATCCTCAGGATGTTCCTCACGCCATCTGATAACCGGACTCGCAGTACCCAGCACCAACTCCAATGCCGGCAACTTGGCCGCGGGATGAAACTCATGGTACTGATCGGCCGGTAACGACCCCGCCGATCCAGTCCCCCACTCAACCCTCTTCAACGACGTCGGATCGAATTCCACCACGGGCGTGGGTAACGTCCACGGCAACGGCAGATCGATATACAGATCGTGATTGATTCTATTCCCGTGTGCCATCCACCCTTTCAACGTCTCGACGAACCGATCGATAGCCGCCTGAATAGCCTCGTGATTCGGCATCGGTGGGGTGGCGCGCATGTTCGCACCGGACCATAAGGCGACCGTACCGCCCGGTTTGAGTACTTTTGCCGCGCGGGACCAGAATTCCGCCATGTCGAACCAGTGTGCTGCTGTGGCGGCAATGATCACGTCCACGCTGTTTTCCTGGATAGGCGGGTCTAAATTGGCGCCGAGATCGCTGGCGGAGGCGACTTCGAAGCGGATGGGTTCGCCCGTGGAGGTTTCGCCGCCGAGGGATTTTGCGGTACTGATCATGCCGTCGGAGGCGTCGATGCCGTATGCGTGGGTGAAGTTGGGAGCGTATTGGGCTGCTGCGCGACCGGGGCCGCAGCCGACGTCGAGGAGGGTTGTGAATTGGCCCTTTTTGGCGAGGTGGTAGTCGGTGATTTGTTGGTAGAGGAGGGGGTTGTATTTACTTCTGTACATTGCGTATTTTTGGCCGTCTTCTTTTTTGAAGGCTTTGAAGGTTGCTTCTGGTTGGTGGGGTTGGGTGGATTCTGACATCGTGAAGTTGAATCGTGATAGTTTCGACGGTTGATATTTATTTCAAAATTAAAATGAATAAATTCTTAGGGAAAGAATTATTGAAATGGTAGGTGAGCTCTATAGCTATTAGCTTCGCATTGAAGTCGGCTTTCTTTGGATCCTGCCTCGAGTTTAAATAGACAAGATTCTAAGATCCAAGTTCCACGCATTATATTTTATGAACAGGCCTGCTCGAGTTTCTCGTGTTTCGTATTCGGTCCGCCTGATTGATCGTTAGTGCATATGCATACGCATTTCCCAGCCAGTAGCGAGCCAAGTAGCGAGCCAGTAGCGGAGCTTACTTAACGTTAGACCCTGCAGCGCTTGGGAGTTCAAGCTTTCCGGGTCGAAGTCTCCGGTTCTAACATTAGCTGCGCAACCCCCCTCGTGAGGATCCTTGTGATTGCAATTCGAGTCATTCCTTCAATGTGCATATGCAGATAGATATTTATATTAAAATTGCAGTCTGTGTGCTTAAGAGTGTGAGTCTTGTTCGACTTTTTACCGGCATGCCTGGCAAGGTCTGGTGATAGCAGCTGAAAAGATAGCCAGATGCTAGATGAAGATTAAAATGATTAAACGTAGTCTATAGATATACAGACTTGCTTCACTATACGGATTCGTAGAGCGGTATGTTGAAGCAAACACAAGAAGTTAAGCGGATATATCGGATCGTATCGGATCCGCGATATCAAATTGGGTGGGTTTAATTTGCTCAGGCCTCAATAGCCTTAAGCTTGCGTATTGGATGGTAAGAGGACATATATACTCATGACGAAGTGATGAGATAGCCGGTTTCTACAGTCTAGCAAAAATATTAAAATACTTGTGTTCAACAAACAGAGGAAATGAATTCTCCGTTCGAAAACTTTCCGGTTTCTTCTATTATAGATACATGATTCCATGTTAATTGAATATAAATATTTCAGATCGCAAAATAACCATCAGATTCCCTCCTGATATATATATATATATATGCATATGGCCGTGGTCGATAAAAGAACGACATGACAAAAGGAGAGGGCAAAATATCAACGGTAACACGCACGCTAGAACCAACTGAACAAGATCAACGCCTAGAATGTTAAAAGAAAAACACCCGCATAAGCCCATATCGTTACACCCTAGATATCGTCGGTGAAGACGGCCGTCTAGCAGTAGGCATCTGTACCCTAGCCGGCGGGAGCGTAATAAGATCCCCCAAGCACTCGCTATCCCGTCGCCCTCGCTCCAAGTCCTCGCCCATATAAAAGCTCCGGGTGATATCCGGGAAAGAGTCGTTCGCCGTTCGCTGAGGTAGGTCCGCTAGAGTCGACGGTCGTCTTTCCACCGCCGTGGATGAAATTTGCTCCTTTTGCTCCAGTCCGTTGATTTCTCCTAATTCCACATAGGCACCGTCCGGTGCGGCGATTGTACCTCCGCCTGTTGAAGTTAGCTGCGCGGTTCCCCCTCCCGAGTAGCTTAGGAACTTGCCAGCCGGTCCCTTGAATCTTCGTTCCCATAAACTCATGCCGCGCGCGGTGATCGTCGATCCTGAACTGGCCTCCCGGGTGCTGCCGTGGTAAACCCGTCTGATCCATTTGATCAAGACTTGGTTGAGTGCCGGGAGGGATACGATTATAGCTGCCAGACTACTTTCGAGCATGCCCCAGAATGCAACCCCGGTGGCGTTCCACGTGAGGTCGAACGAGTTCAGCATGATGCCATAGAATACGTATAATCGGATAGCGCTGAAGACCTATTCCGTTCAACTGTAAGTAAATAAGTCTGGAACGAATATATCAGTGTGTAGCATAGTATAGTATGGATGCATACCATTGTGAAAACTCCCAAGATCAGCAGAAAGATGAGATTGAATTTCTTCCCAGGCGCTAAGGGTAGCCTTGCCAAAACTATCATCGGTGGGAAAATAGTCAGGGCGTCTAATAATATATGCCCGGCGATAAGCAGGCCGTATCCAAGCATACTCCGAGATCCAATGCAGGTACCGTCGAATGCCGACTGAAGTCTGAAAGCGTATTTTGCGACAGGTGCGCCGCATTGGAAAACTTCAAATCCCACGCATGCAACCATGAAGGTGTACGATAACCCGTTGACGGTGTAGAGGTATATTTGTTGGCCCGGGGATTGCAGGTGGGCGAGGCGGAGGAAGAGATGGAGAATCGAACATCTGCAAAGATGCAGTGTGACGAACAAAAAGATAACATGGAGGAACTCCAACTGCAAGTCGACGTAGTAGTTAGCGATCTCGCTCTTTCGGTGGGAATACGAAAGATATTGATACATACCACTAAGAATGAATATATATCTTTCATGGAATTGTCGTATAAATGGAACCCAAGACCGCTAGAAAATACGGCTACAACGACAAATTATCGTATTAGATATGCTCTGGACACAGGCAACGAAACCGTCCATGACATGCGAGACACATATTACTTACCAACAAGATTGATAACATTCAAAACACAATAAGATATCTAGAGCAGACGTTAGGTGTTTAGCAAAGCTTCAGATTCAAGTTTCCCCGAGTGACTTACAAACGCCGCGAGCATGACCCAATCATCCATACCAAAAACACCTCGACTCCGAACCCATAGCCGGAGCGATACCACGCTGGTCGTCATACAAGCAAACACCAATCCGCTGATAAAGCAATAAAACGTGTTGATAGGTGGGACATAATTAGGATCTACGGCCAGAGGAAACTGAAAATTTTCCCCATCTGGTAGTCTTTTGAATAACGGGAATAGCGATCGAAGGAACTCCCTATCTGCGTCGGTTTGAAGATGGGGAGGGCTGTTCATTGTGTGTCGTTCGGGAAAATCGTCAGACTGAGATTCAGAGGTTCGCGAGAGAGACCGAGTGGATTATCCGTATCAGTGGTAAGTCCCCCCATTCGATTTCCGCATCTTGAATTGTTTTGCTCTTTGCCTTAGCACATTAATGCATTATCGATCCGGTCGACATGGGTGCTCCGAGAGAATCTGATATGTGTTTTTTGGCTTCGATATATCGATCAGGATGACGACAAGGCTTAGGATGAGAGAAAAATCGTTTTTTGGTGAAAAACTAAACACTAGATGGCTGTCACCCAGAATAAGAAGGATGGAGAATGGAAGATTGGTGCTATATCTAAAATGGTTCCAGTCAACAGCCATCATATACTGGCGACCTGACTAGTCCAGCAACCTTCAACTTCCCCGAGACCAGGCTGCACCCGGCCTTCTCTAAACCCACCTGGGCGTAGTTGCTGACGCTAACAAGGAATATGCATGGGTGTACCGGTGGGTCGGTCCTTAGCAGCTCTCTCTCCACCACTCTGTGGAGCAAACCGAACAAGGGCGGATTTCGGAGCAAAACCCTCGCCAAGGAAGCCTCTGTCAAGTGGGATCGTGATTTGAAAATCATTTTGGTGCGCACGGCCGAGAGCTAGTGACAAATGTTAACCAAGATACGGTTTCACCATGATCTGATCGATATCGCTATCGCTGATATTCAAGTCTGTGGGATGAGTCTAGTGCAATGGGACCATCAAGAGGAGCAAGGAGGCATCGAAGCGACATGCATAGAATAGTCTGATATATGTCTGGGGCCTCCGAAGCCAAGGCTCTCTTCGCGCAGATGCGATTTTTGTGGCGAATTGTTATCTCAAACAAACAGGAAAACCCCCTTTGGATGGTGCTGATTTTCGCCGAACAGAATACAAGGTGCTATAATCTTTGAAATTACAATCTGAAGACCCAAATCCCTTCATCGTTTAGTAGAGAGCATTTAAGATCTGCGTATGAGTCGTCGCTTTTTTAAAAAAAAAAAAAAAAAAGTTGTTTTGTAGCAAGACCAAGTTTTGACAAGGGTTCATTCACGATGTTAAAGTTTATTTTAGCACTATGCAGCAGCGTGCGCAGGCGCCTCGAGGATCAGGTGTCGCCTGATTGGGACACCGATGTGAAACGAGTGACTTGGCGCATTCAAGGCTCGACAGGGCCGAGGGTCTAAACTCCACTCGTATGCTGGTAGGCAGCATCGTGTTTTTCTGCACAGACGCTAGAGATGGATAAAACCAGTTTATCGATGGGTTGCTCTCTATCTGGAATTCTTTTCCATTACACCATCTTACTTGCCACTTCGGAGTTTTCAAAAGCTTTGCTATGCATGTACATATACAGAGGACCCCACGCGTCAAGATATCGGTAGCCCCATGAATCCGAACCACATATTGTTCTGTCTCCCCAGAAACAGCTATTTCAAGCAATTAGTTCTTATATCCTCAGTTGGTATAGAGCCTCCTTACTTAATTAAGTATCTGTAACTTTTCAGTATATCCACGAGTATCTCGTGCATGTAAGGCACTTTATAATTACAGTTGTCAATGATACGATTTGCCTGTGAGTTTATATTACAGCCTCCGTGAATATGCAAGACCAACCGCTGTGGCTGCTGACTGCCTGCAATTGCCTGTATATACCGATATGCATGCTATCGTTTTAAACTTTGATAGGTTTCGAAAAGTTCTCCCATGTCGATAAATACCTCTACGTACCTAGGTATGTACCTGACACTAAAGTTTTACTTTGTAAGCTTCTGCAAATCAATCAGAGTGACCAGGCTATTATTATAACAGATACGATATTATTCGTCTTAACGTAATGAACCTTGTCGAGTGGCAAATCATGAACATGTCAGGCATAGGCGATAGAGTACACCCAGCATGATGGTCTTCGATAAAACTTAAGAAACCTCTGAGAGACATTTTTTGTTCGCTAAGATAATCAACAGAGCCGTTCAACCGTCCCTCGGCCCAGACCAGCTTTGTTGTTAGACCCGTCATCTGCCGGACTTTAACCTCAATTTGACTAGCGATACGAACCACGAAAAAAACTTAAACTCCGGTGAAGACTTTCGAGGTCTTGCACCCCATGGCCCATTCATTCCTCAGGGATTAACAGCGTCTCTGCCTGACTTGGATGTGAGTTTCTTTCGCTAGATTTTTCGGATTTTTCGGATTGCGCCACGAAATGTGAAGAAAGTTTCAAAATTTTACACACAACAGAGTGCGAGTGCAACGGATTTTCTAGATTTTCTCTCAATTACTGTAATTACAACCTATAGCGAATTCGAAGACACTAGAAATTTCTGTGAGATCTGGTGCAAGACGGGCACTAGCATGTCAAATACCCGTTAATATAAGTATCACCGCCGCGGCCGTTTGCATGATTCAGTGTGCATATCACCGAAAACACAGGACCGCGGAGCTTTAACATAATAAAATACAAAATATGATGCAAATTAGGTATACAGAATCGATCGAATACCGATATTAGAGTATAGAATAATTCCTCAAATAGGAATAATTATAAGCTTGTCCCGTAAAGTCGACTACGTAAACAAAATCATTAATAAAGTCGGGCTCGTGCTTTTTGGCTTTGCTGGCGATGCGCGGTGTCATGCAATGCCATGGTCAACGCGCGCAACAGATTTGAGCAGTGTTGCCTGCATGGCGGTTGCGTTGAGAAATTTGTGTAATTTACGTGGTGTCGAGCTCGAGGCAGTCTCGTAACCAAACCACACAATGAAGGTGTCGAGGCAATGCAATGCTTACAAGGCAATTAGGATTTATCTCAATAAATACATATATCTGTGCTGTCAGAGATAGATAAATATACCTAGGTACCTAGTATATTAAATATAAATTATTATTTGGAGAAAGATTTCTTCTCTACTCCATCATCATCATCATCATCACCACCATCATCTACCTCTCTCATCTCTCTCTTTTTCATCTCTTACGGGTGGCACAACCTCAGCTCTGGAAACTTTGGACAGGGCATCCTGCTTGACAGCAACATGCTGCCTATGCTCCTGGAGCGAGGGTCAATAGACTCTTAGCTCAGGGAGGCCTCAGATACGGGAAAGATCAGGGTATTAAATTATAGTATTCTGGAGTACCTGTCAAGCCCGGTGCTCCTCGGCCAAGTTGGGGACCTCAAATACAAAGATATCGCCATAGGCCTGAGGGCAAAGGGAATTGCCCTGTTACATGACCAATGCTTCTCAAATAAGAGTATGGAGCTATGCTCCGCTGCGAACTGAGTCTGAAGAAAGGTTCGCAAACAGATATATGAGAAACTCAAAACGAAAGGGGGAGCCAGAGCCAGCGGAGAGGTTATTGTACCTAGATTATTAATTGTTCTGTACGCTAGGATGAATCACATCGTATCCCCACCTGGCCTTGAGCAGAAGTCGGTTTGTAAGATTGTCGGTTGTTATAGATCTAGAGCCAGAATACTGCTTGAATTAACCCCTACTCTCTATTTCTTTGCGACTGCAGATTTGTCTCTCATGAAAGCGGTTCAAACTCTATTCCTAGCACCAAACTTATGAAAAATAATGAAGAAGTGTTTATCAATATATCACGAGTCCAAAATCGAATCGGCCCCCCGAAAACCGTACTTTAGAGAACTAGTGTATGCTGCCCAAATTAGCTCCTCCCCGCATCTCACTTGTCTCATAAACCCGCATCTCACCAGCCCCATTTTTGCAAGGCCGACCCCACCCACAACCCCATATTTCTTCAACGCAGCCTCCAGTATACAGTCTGCCACCCGGCAGCCATTCTAAGCCAAATCAATCCAAAGCTGACAAGCAGGGTCCCATCCGAACCGCACTTTCTCCTATCCGGTCACCGAAAAACCCCGAATCCAAGCCCGTTGAAGAAGAGCAATGACAATACTCCGTGACGGGCTGTATATATCACCGGGTTTGGTAATTCAACGCATCTAGAAAGCTTTCTTAATGCATCTAGATTTTTCTTCAGCGGCAGCTAGTCTCTGGCGGCGGCAATCAGGTAAAATGATTGACTGTTGCTGAGAATCAATATTCGAAAATTGAAATAATTGACGAATTATTGAATATAACTAACACCGTGAGCTGCCAAAGATGGATTAGGGTAGTGTGAGGAGAGGGGAGAGCAGTGGGTCAGTAAGTTGATTCGTAAGTCCGATGCGAGGCTCCAACACTGGGAACAAACTTTGATTTCCATTTCCAAGTCTGTGCTCTGCTACGAACTATAGGATTATATCTTGTCTCGTAAACCAGTCGCTCGACACGAAGAGTATATCCGACTTTATCAATTATAATACGATGTGAATGAGAAGGGGTTAATTGTATGCCGTGTTATTACCTATCAACCAAACGCGCAATATAATTGATCTATTACGAACGGGTCAGGTCCGGATCCGAAACCGGAGCTGTCGTTTGGGAGGTCCCGTGCCTATCGTACCGGTAACTATAATATCATTACGCATTGAATAACAGCGGCTAGAGACTTTGCTTGTCTCATACTAGGTTGTATAGCGTCATGAAACGGGCTAGTGTAATACTGAGAACTGAGACTATTTACACAGAAGATGTCTTGTATAGATTAATGTATGACGCTGAGAAGATTGCTGTAAACATCGGTCTGGCTATAGCGACTGGCCCACGAGAATATATTATTTGATATCATGCAGTCACCATATTACTTGAAAGCAGTTTTGTTTAATTAAGAATTGTTTTTCTTCTTCTCTTCACTATGGCTAGAGAACGGCTCGTTCTAGTAAGTATGAAACTTTATGTTTTCTGGAATCATAAACTGTCGCAGAATACTTATATATGAGAGTTCTTGTAAAGATAGGATATTATATTTCCATTATTTAAATTGTATCTGAGACTTTGGTGTGGGGTCGACTGAGATCACATTTCAGCCAGCCTTCACCCGGGGTCTCAGGTAGGAATTACAAAATCATCGGGAGACACAATTGACCAATTATTGTCACAATAAAATATGTAACGCGGCATTGAGTTAGGTTGCATCATCGACGCGACCAGTTGTGGAAAACGCATCGTTAATTATCGCTTTCAGGGATAGATAATACATCTGTTTCTGTATTCTACTATTAAGCTCGTATTCGAACTTGTGATCTACCTTCAATTCGGCGTCTTTGCTTTCCCGTTTTCGAATACAGCAACTAAAGCTCTACTATATAGTACATTTCCATTGCCGATTATGGTTGGTTCCACAGTCGTGCATGAAACCCGATCTCGTTACCAAATTTTGTGCTGGTATGAAACTTTGTCCCATCCTGGTTTGAACAGAGATCCAGGCAGAATATAATGAAGTGTCATATTGTTTCTACCCTAACAACGAAAACGCTATCAGATACATACCTCGAGCGTCAGAATGCACACTATCCAAAACTATTAGGCATGGAATATCGAGAAATACATATCCGAGTCGTCAGACCTTGGAATTACAAGCTGAACAATTTTTCTCCGGCAGGTTCAGTTTCCTGTTTCGAAAATGTGATTAATTTTAGAGTCACTCATTGGTTTGAGTCTTATGGGAAGATAAACCTACTGGTCCCTGCTAGGCTAATGAACAGTTCGCTCTCCGAACGATCGCCTATTTTCGGTTACCGGGACTCCATTGTGAGGCTACTTAAAAATTAAAATATGCACACAAGGGCTGTATATCCGAGGTGCGTATCTTCGGGTCTCCTCATAACTAATTGCTGTGTGGAATCCAAACTTGCTTTTGATCAGGCTGCAACCTAGCAAAAGCATTCTAGTTATGAGACCCTTGCAGGAATAAGACTTCGCAAGTATGGTCGTAAGGTACTTAATTGAGCGCGGTGTATTCTTATACTTGATATCTGTTGTTATTTTGATTCAAACTATATTTTACAATTTCTATATAATCATATTGACAGAGCCGCCGCAGAATCGGTTCCTCGAACTGGATACATCCTCACCCACCAATTGCAAAGTTCATCTGGAGAAAACATTTAGACCAACTCTCACGCCAGATATTCTACCGACATGTACGAATCCACCCTCAGGCACGGCCTAGTTATGTCTAATTTGAAGCCAGAGTATCGCCCGTTTTATCAGCGAGTATTTAGAGGACCGGCAAACTTCAGTCAACTTTTCGTGAAGGATGAGTTCATAATTTGAGATACAACCTGCAACCGCCGCTGCCTTGCTTCACAGCAACTGACCAAACTATGGTTCGAGGCTGGCTAGAAACTTGATGCGCAAGTCGGCGGGCTATATTTGGATTTCCCCAGGCAATCCGAGATCTGAAGTGTCGCTAAACGTAAACATCACGTTTGGCACTGCGCAGAACAAGCTTTCGATCTTCGATTTCTAGAAGGGGTAAAGGTGTCTCAAAGGGGTAGTAAATTCCAGCTGCCTATGAAAATGACTACTTCTGGCCGCTTGCAGTTATGTGACAGAGACGAGGCTGGAGGCTTGGGCGGAGGCCTAATGAACCAAAGAGCAACAACTGCTTCGCCTCCTTCAAAACATCACATGGTCAACACACAAAATATGTGTTTTGTATATTGTGAATAGATATGATTAGGCTTCGTAGCTGCACTATTGGACAGGCCGGGTAGAAGTGTATATAAGAGATCTTGACTCTTCCAACATCAATCTCGAAACAGCACACTCAATCATCGACTTAAAAAACATCGAGTATCTAACATCGAGTACTTGCGATATACATATATATATGTCAACGGGTCCTCCTCAACCCCATATTTTCTCAGTCTTCTTTAATACACCCTCCCAATCTCAGAACAAACATTACAAAAAAACTTACCAGAGTTCGCAATATATCTCCTTCGCTTCAATAACTTCTCAAAGACCCCCATTCCCAACACAGGAACCCTTCAATCCATTCAAAATGGCATTCTGCGGTCTCTTCGGTCGAAAGAAGAAGGCGACGAGCATCAGCGAAAAGCCAATCAATGCTACACCCGTTCCCAAGAATACCGCTCAAAAACCACCAGTCATCAACACACCACCGAAAATCTCCAAACCAAAGAAGGCCGGACGGTCTTCTGGTGGCGGAAGCGGGGGTGCCGACGTCGACATTGATAATACTACATCTGTGAATGCAATGTTAGCGACAAGTTTAAACCCAGATAGTGCAGCTACTGGCCATCACCACCACGGGCATCATAGTCACCACAGCAACAGTGGAAATCACGGGAATGACAACTCAGGAGGTCACAGCCATTCATCGGGAGACGGAGGGTATTTGTCTTACTCCTCTGGAGGTGGAGGACACTCATCTTATTCATCTGGAGGCGGGGGCGGCGGTAGTTCATCTTATTCTTCTGGAGGCGGTGATGGCGGTGGCAGTAGTAGTTGGTAATTGTGATATATCTATCGAGGGATTGTGACGATATCGTATTATTTCCCTGCATTTCTTTTCTATTTCAATCCATAATTGCGCTCCTTTACATTTATGTATTTATGTATTTATGTATTTTAGACCCGGAGCTTTGGTGAATATATATTAATGTTATCCTTATTTAAATGTATGTACCTTAACTAAATTCGTGTCTGAATTGATATTGCGTTACTTTAAAGTATATATAATACGCGAGGAGAATCCGACTTGCTGGTGAAATATCCGTAGAAGACCTAGAATTCAAAATAGCAAGCTCGAGAGGGGAAACTCTTGGTATGCATGTTTGTACTTCAAGACCCTATTACTGATTCATGCATGAAAATATACCTGAAACTCCAAAGAAAATTTATACCGTGCCGTCATGCCAGTCTCGTAACCAATCGCACCATCAAAATCAAAACCCAATTACCCCGCGCAATTACAACAGTGTTGCCAGTGTTGCAGTTTGCTCATGTGAGTCCACGAGGTTGCAATGCGAAGGCGCAGGTACTTGTCCGGTGACTGAGCCTGAATTGCGCGAAAGCCTTGACCACACGTTACGGGTCGATACTAAAATAGAACACTCGGCAAGCCTACGCATGGAACCAACCGTATCTGGGTGTAACTCCACACTCAGCACCCAAATGATAGAAATCCCAGATGAAATTGAGGCTCAGCACCAAATATTGGCCGCGTCCTCTCGGACAGTTCAGACGGGGTTTATGCGGCCGCCGTGAACAATAGGTTTGTGATGGGCCAACTAGGATAACCCTCCGGCTTGTCCTACATTGAAAGAATGATAGAGATTCCGACATGGGCGATAAAGCTTAGTGTGGATGCTTGAATTTTTATATATTTTGGGCGGACTAGTAAACGCTAATATGCATATTAAGCAGGCATGTGGTCGTGCTTTCCGGATTTTTGGAGTTTTGTTTCTTATCATTTTATCTTCGACCCACTCTGTATCATTGATAACTGGTTTTCTTTCTAAAATCATTCAAGTGCCCTTATAGTTATAATCCGATACACATATCTCATTGAGTCTCTTTGTGAACTCGTACGATCATAATCTGGATATTTACTTGATCTACTCGGAGCGACGGTAATAGATCAAGATGGCAAGCCAATTAAGGGATGTATCCCGCTTCAAGTCGAAGCTACTGAACCGCTTCCACCTATCAAAGAACAAACCAGCAAAAACTACCACCGCGAGTCCCGTCCTTTCCCCGAAAACGGAGTCCTCGGAGTTCCGGTCTGTCACAACCAAAGGCACCGCAAATACCATTACAGCCACCGCCGCAGTTGCCGCAGTAGTAGTCACAGCAAAGCCAGAGGAAGATGCAAGAGCAGAATCCCCAGTACCGGCAAAGGAAGTCGGAAAAGAGGACCCCAAGATCACAAACCAAGAAACTTTAGCTGTCAACTCGATGGTTGTAACTACCTTGACACCAGCCACCGAAACCCATACAAACGGCCATAGTTCTGCTGGGGCAAATTCGGGTTCAGGACATGGTGGAGCCGCACACAACGATACAGCTACATATGCCGACGCGGATGGTGGCTACTACACCGGCTCAGGAGAAATGAGTGCTGGGTACGGCGACGTTGGTGGGTATTCTGCTGATTGTGGTGCTTTCGGTGCGTGCGATTAAGTCAAAGGATTCCCATTCCACGTCGATAAATCATTTCCAATACCCAGCATGCATACCTAGGTAGAAACTACTACCAGTGGAGTAGCACTTGCCCTCACGGAACAATCCCGGTTCGGTATCTTTAATTATTATCATGTTCTTCAGATACCGCATTGTTTTCCCACGGTCAATCTAAAGTTATATTTCATATAGTTGGTAAATCTATGCATATAATGATAATAACAATTCGCAGATCCAAATATACGTTGGTACTGGCTAGGGTGTTTCCGAATTCCATATGGCCATGCATCTATATAGTTCGGAGCCCTTCTTAAACTTCGGTAACTCTACCATCGATGCATACCGGACCGATCTATTTTGCAGAAGCTAGTAACTAGTTTCATATACATATCCACTTACACACTTCTCAAACACTAAGCTTGTCTACAACGGAAACCACCTCCGCTATTTGGAATTAAGCTACAAATCGCTTTTCTTTAAGCTTGCGAGCTTTCTCAACATTTCTCTCAACCTCTCTCTTGTTGAGCTCATCCTCCTCCTCACGTTTAGTCATCCTTCGAGTCGGTGGTCCAGGTTGAATAGATACACTATGTATGCCGGACCCAGCCGCGTTATTTACGGGATGGATATCTGTCGGTGGGTTGTACGCCCAGTTATTGTTGCTATTCTGCACCCAGGCTAGGTTGGCAGTCCAATTTGTAGCCGTCGTACCCGGGGTAGCCCAGACCCTGAGCCATATCTGTGTAGAGTACGTGCCCACAGGTTGGAACCAAATCGAGTTGTTGGCCGTCGTGTCGTTTGTGGTGAATGTTACGGTGGAGAATGGCGCCATGGTCGTTGGGTAGGAACCCAGGTTTTCAGGCATGACTACAGAGAAGACGGGTACTGTCCAGGAGTACGAGGTGTTATTGACTACTTTTACCGTGACTGGGAGGCAAGAGATGAGGTTAGTTAACTGGAGGGCGAGGACGTTATTGTAGGTTAAAATCGAGAATGGTTTTCTTTTGGTGTTATGTTTTTATACGCAAGACCCATGTACGTATGCTCAGGGACACCGGCTACTAAACAATAGATTGCAAGGTCGGGGGGAGCTTACAGCCAACCATTTTGTCTAATCTTCTATTAATCAATTAGAACTATCGCAATCGATATCAAGAGGAGTAAATGAGGATGCAATGTAGGCTGTTTAGAAGGAGAAGGTAATAGCAAAAATTTGTGACTTGAGATTTCGAATGCCTTGCTAAGCTATGGCCACGACGGCCCTTTTATAAACATATCGGACGTCAGATCATGCCGTACCAACATCCACAACCCGGGCTTCCACTAAAGCTTCTTCGTTCGAGACGAGCATCCAGCTAGGCCGGATAAAAACTCGCTCAGTCTCATATAGCTATAAAAACTGGGGTTATACGAGGCTGGTTCGTTATTAACTATGTAATATACAACACTAACCGAGTATACGTATAATAAAAATGACAGAACAATAGAACCCTGCCGAATAGAAGTTGCATGTACTCGTCTCCTCTCTACAACATGAGGTGACCAGTGCGCCACGCAGTAATTGAGCTCTCTCTTCCCTCCTGCATGGTCCCATATATCGAAGTCGATATATGTGTTTAAGATGTTTAAATAAACAACCGTCTAGCTAAAGCAAGACTAAGTTATTCTTGCCGTCTCTACATTTGGTATAATGTCTATTTTATCCCCGCATGAGTACCCACTGCTGCCCTCGAGACTATTCCGTCTGATGTTAACGTTATACGGGAGCTTCAAATTGGTCGACGAAGAGCAGACTTTGCTTATTTTTACATGATGTGTTGCCAATTTAAGCCAGGATTTGAAGCCGGCCGGGCTCGGTTTGTCCGCTGGATCGTACCACTAGCTAGCCTTGACGGGAACCAGGCCCACAGTACGGATAGTGAGACAGAGGAACAGAGGAATCTCTGGCGATACTGGGCTAAAGTTTACAATCCAGTATTAACACATCGTGTTCGTCTCTCGAGCTCTAAACTCTAAACAGCTTTAGCCTGCACCTATTGCAGCTTGTGCCTGACTCGGTAAATTTGTTCACGTTTGTTTGTAAGGTGATGTTTCAAGCCCAGTCAGTTCCACTCGTGCACCACTTTTCCCTTGCGGATGGACTCAAAAACTGCCGAGGTTTTCCAGCTAATCAGTGGAGAACATTAGCGAGGACAGTAACCAATTGTGCATTTGTCAATTCAAGACATGCATCAGGAAATTGAACCATGCATGAAGAGTGGGCTTGCTGCATGCATGATTGCGGGCGGCAGGCTTATTCTTCCCCCTTCGAAGATTTAGGTGTCACAACTTTGTGAGAACAATGACTGAAAATGAAGAGAAAAGAATTAAGAATAAAAAGTTGAGATTACGCTGGCCACTGGTTGAATCTGCTGTGACTCGGCAAAAATCTTGTTGGATCTGATCTGATGCGGATTGATTGGAATGTTGAAAGCGAGGGTGCATTAAACTGATGGCTGGCTGCCCTGCATTAATCATTAATTGAATTAAGGATTGGATCGCGACACCAAATTTATCAACGTTCGCGCGCGGAGACTGATGCTCGTCGGCGTTCATCTTACTCTGACGAAGTCTGGCGATATTACGGATTATTAACTGTGAATCTATAGGGTGATTTTAAAGGGGGTTCGATGACATCTCTTGGCCAAAGATCAGGTTGGAATTCGAACGACTGTAATACGTAATCTCATTAATCCTGAATCAGAATTTGCAGTTAGCTCGCTACTTGTCTCGCGAACCAACTCGCTTTATGGAAAGACCAGAGCCAATACGATATGCTGAAATTTAAATTTTGGAGAATTATTTCTTTGCATCTTTTACCTGTTGCTTTACTTATTTTAGTTTTTGCTGTACAAATATAATCCGTGTGGAGGCGCATTTTTGGGTAGAATTTTTATTTTATTTTTATTTTTTATCTTTTCATTTTTCCATTTCATGCATGCGTATGAAGCGGCCTCGCCTTTGCAAGTTTTGCCCAGCAACAGGTCTTCAGTTTTCTTACCTTATAGCTTATACTCATTTTTCGTAACTGATATTTAACATAACCTCGTTTAATTTATTACCTTTCCTGGTCACGTGCGGGAAGCGATCACAACATCTGTGAAATAGCTTAGCCTCGAATCGAAATAGCTATAGAAGCTACAACCAACGCGCGTGCGCGGCACAGCTTTCTCCGCACAAATATATGTAGCGTAGTTTCTTGCCAAAAACAGTGATGCAAAGTTGATTTGGTATATTGATCTGGTGAATTTGGAACACAAAATGATCTCCGGTGCCGTGAGGTATATCCAACGAATTCATACACTTTGAAAACCCCCCCAAAAAACACTTCACCCGGCCTCTTATATTATTTTGCTGGTCAAGTTATCGGATTCGGACAAGTGTACAGAATTGATATTCCTACATAGCTAGTATACACTAAACAACTAGCTAGTGAGCTAGTGAGCCATTGCGTTGTCTCCTGACTCAACTAAAAATGTTTGAAACATCATATTCCTAGAACGAAATGCCAACCTACAACCTCTGCATCGTTGTATCCGGGGATGGAATCAACCCGGCACCGTGGAAGGGATCTCATTAGGCGTTTGCGATCCAAAATAGGACGAACTAGAAAGGGAGATTTACTTCATGTGATCGTTCTAGAAGACGTGAAAAAGTGGTATCAGTTTGAAAAGAGAGAAGACGTCTTGATTCTGAGCACGACTTCGGAAGGTAAAAAGCAGCTTCCTTACTATGGAAGGTAGGTTAATCTGACTAACGTGTTATCAAAGGGTTATTTAAGATAGCGACCCTATCGTCAGAACAGAAGAGAGCTGTTGAGTGGCTCATCTCGCAGGAACCTGCACCCCGCGATGGGAAGAAGGGATGCCAGGATTGGGTCATGGAGTGTCTATATACACTCGAGGCCCAGGAGCCAGACCTTATCCCACCTGGCACAGCAGAATTTGTGTATGGTCTGGTTCGGAAGCCAGTGACATATGTGATAAGTCAGAATAGAGGAAATTGGGTGTCGAGGACGTGAAATGTTTAAATAAAATGGATCTTAAGAGCCTCTTCATTATGTTATCAATCACAGCTTTTCGGGCCTTTTTGAACACTTCATAGTTTAAGTAATTCCAATACTATACCTTTTGCCTATACATCGGTATCCGCAAATTTGAAGGTTCCTTGCGTTTTAACTATGACAAAAGTCCAAAGCTCATATTGTGTATCAGGAACAAGTGAACTCGCTTCCAGAATCTTACCATACACACATATCATATTCTATATATTCTAGAAAACACAGTACTTAGTTATTGTTTTCCCCAGGTCTTTGAGAACCTCGAGTTGACTTTGTGATCATCTGGAAAGAAGCTATCGATTGCAGCCGACCAGGATTCATCCCGCGCTAGGTATTTGGTCGTAAAGTAACCACGCTCTTTGATACTAAAAGATGCCATCTCCCAATCAATTATTCCAGTGATAACGGCATCGTCGTCAACCATAATATTACTTCGGTGGAGACCACCATGTGACAACACCTTCTCTTCGCCTTGTAACACAGAAACTCTTCGAACTAGGTCTTCCGGGAAGCTATCTGTAGTAGCCGTTGGCCGAGAATCCGATATTGCCTCCACCAATCCCGCGTTGTATTCTCGACGAGACGCAAAAGGGCCGTATTTTATAATCTTCTTGGACGATGGACTCCAATGGGTGAAGAAAGTATCCTCACACGGACGACCGCCGAGAGCTCCGAAGAAATCGGCGGTGATAGCTTGCCACTGCTGTACGTAGTCCTGAAGCTGCGAAATGACCTTATCTCTTTTCTCCTGAGAGAATTTCTCCCAAACATCGACTAGAAGCTTTCCTTCGATCTTCGACATGCGTAGAAAGCCCTCCCTATCTTTCTCGTAAAACTCATGGACTAGAGGGACGGGTACGGATGTTTTGGAGGAGAGGAGCCTCAAAGTTTTAGCTTCACTTCGCTTCACACAACGGCCGACTTTCAGAACTGTATTTGTATCTGTCAGGAGATATATTTTACTCGCAAATGCACTCTTAGGCCGGAGATTGATGGCGCTCTCAGGTATGCCATGCGACTCTCTGAATTTAGCATCGGCTCTAAAACATTTAATGATTAGCAGGATTGTATTTTTTATGGGAAGTTCATTGCTGGAGTTGGGTGATGCAAACCGTGCCCGGTCTTTAGAACCATCTGGAGGGTTGAAAGGCGTTTTGAGAGGGCGACGTTCTCTCAGAAGTCGAAGTTGCTCTCGAAAAGGCAGGTCTTTCGACATGGTCTGACAAGTGAAGTATTGACGCGCGGGTGGTGTTCTACCTCGATGGAAGATGACCCTTTTGAAGCCTTCCAAAGGCTTTTCTCGATATCATGTTCGGATCCGTCGAGCCTTCTGTGCCATACGCTACTTAACTTAAAGTTGTGTTGGCATCTACTCGAATTACCTCTTACATATATACTGAGGAAGTACAACGGACTAATGAAACACTATGGAAATACTTAGATAGCTATAGTTCTTACGATGTAATATCCATACTGTAATCAAAAGATATGAAAATATCATGCAGGGGGTTATGAAAATAGTATTTTCTTAAATTTAAATCGGCTTCTCGCAATCGATGCTCCTTGATTTCGGCGAAATAGTGAAATAGCTGGTTGAGGCTTGGCCTGGAACCCGGAACTAATCCGTTATCACCTCGATGCATACGGGATGACCAACCACCTGTTGGAGAACTGCCCGCAAAGATAGCTCCTCCCAGGATCCTGTGCTGTCTCTGCATGCATTTGATGCACAGATATCATGTATGGCTTTTTTTCTTCTCGAGATTGAGGGAAGTGAGGGCGATATCAGTGCGCCAGCTAGTTGAATTGAGTTCAGTCGGCCGATTGAAGCCACGCATGAGATATTGGATTTAAAGAAACGCGTCCCCTTATCTTTTTCGACGGCGCTCTTCAAATCCGTTCGTACACTGCAGGCTGCTACCTGCTGCTCTCAGATCACTCGTTTCTACTCCCTCATTCGTTTCACCGGTGATTCAGAAAAAAAGTTTTCCGGACTCTGATCACAAATTTTCAACACAACACAAGAACTCAAATCTTGCAATTGCAATTGCATTGATTGCGTCTTCGACTATCGCTTCATTAGTTCGAGCTTCGTTTATATTTACCATTCAGATTCCTAGAGCCTACGGAAGAGCCGGGTAAACGTGGTTTCCGGTACCGCCTATTTCGATTCGCGACTCCACTGGCGCGGCGGGCTGCCCTCTCTCACTCACTCACTAAAAAACCCCACTCGCTGCCCACATTCCGTAATTCGCATACCAGCACCAGACTCAGAGCGCCGAATTTCCCATCGCACTATTCCAGCAGGTCCGAGAAGAGAGCACCCGAAAAAAGATTTGTTCCGGGCTTAACTCTCAAACAAGCCGGCGAGATATTCGATCTCGATCGCGCGATTTCAAAATTTTGGATCCTTACCCGGTGAGGCATCTTGTTTGCGCCGAGAATCACATCCGTGGGTTTTCTGCAGGGAACCTTAAAAAGGTTCTGATACCGAGTAGCTGCAAAAATTTGCAAGCATCATCAGAGCATCGCATTTAGCCCCTTGGTGGAACAGGTACACGAAAGTACCTCCCCCAGACCACCGCACTAAATCTCTGACGAAACAGCACCAGAGATACACCCAGAGCCACGTCTGCGACTCGCACAAGTTTAATTATAATTTTGGGGGTGTGTGTAATAATAAGCTGCTAGTGCTTCCCTGCAGTGCTGTCAGCCTCAAACGCATCGAATAGCAAATAGAAAACAAAAGAATACGATTAACACCTGGCCCAGCAGGACGACTAGAAAAGAAACGGAAGTCTGCATCGTCTGCTGCGACTGTGCTTTGCTTGCTGCTATTCTTGCCCTTTTTCCGAGTCGACCCCAGCAGACCTGCCTTGCCATTATATTCTTCGAATTAATCCTCGCTCACCTTCATCGTTCGCTGGCGTCTGTCACTCGCTTTTTTCCCTATCGGTCGAATTTCATTCAGCCCCAACGTTTAATTCGTCTCGATCTCAGCCGTTCATAATCACATTCGTATAATACACGGGCGCTCTGCATTCGCATTTTGAATTCGCATTCTTTCGCTTGATGCTTGAGAGGATTCGACGTTTTGATAAAATTCGTTCATCTATCTTACCGGACTCGTCCCTCATGATAATTTCCAAAACATTCTTCTGAAAATCTTTATTTTCGTCGGTCAGCATTTCTCAGCGTTCGGAGGCAAAGGAGCCAAACAGAAAAATAAGCCAGTGTAGTCTTTCCCTCTTCCAGCCAGCGATCCTTATCAGCAGCAAAGCAAGCACCCTCTCGACTCCTTAACGGCCATCAGGCTATGGCCCAATAATAAATAATATTACCAGCTTCTCGAACCAGCACGATAAAACAAATATTTGTGGATCCTCCCGGAATTTTTTTTTTCCCCTTCGTCCATCGATCGTATTTTTTTTACGATAGCGGTGCCTTTGTTTTCTTCTTTTTCTTGCTATTTTCTCTTTTCTTGCCCTCTTCGGTTTGCCTCAGGATCAAGCGGTTGCAGCGCTATTGACGCCGTCCAATTTTAACGAGTAATCCCACGCATAGGGCAGAGATATTCGACAGGATGAAGCAGTAGCCGAAGTTGTTTAACCCAGAACCGCCCTGAAACGACACAATCCAGATCTGCCTGCCTGCCAAATTACGACCGCAAGTCCCGAAAATAATACATCCCGCCGGACTAACCAAAGCGGAACCAGACCCCGCCTCCTCTAGCATATTTCCTCATCCTGCAGTGCATTCGCTGGTTACTTAGTCTTGATCAAAAGTATTTGAGTTATGGCGGAGACCCTCACTCTGGAAGCTTTACCCAAAAATGTGGTAGTAGCTGATTCCGTGGGTAAAAATCGACCATCAAGTTTTCTGCTTCGCTCAGCTTCCGAACCTCATCTCAGCTACATGTTTTCCAAGTACGACCACCTCAACAGCTCCGACTCCCTTGAGTTTTCCCCTTCTTCTTCTCGGTCTCCGTCGCCAATCGGCAAAGATGAGTCCATCTTCAGCAACCCAGAAGACGACAACTCTTCAACCTCAACCAACGGCTCCAGAACCCCCAAACGCCCAGCTCCCGTCCTGGAACGCCGACACACTCTCCAACGATCACCTGAGCAATCATCATCCAGCTCATCTAGTCTTCGTTCGCTGAAATCAAAAAAGCGTCCACCAAGTGTCGCATTTATGAAAGCACCTGCTGCCGAAGGGCAGGTTGTCACCTTGTCATCTCAACGGTCAACCTCGTCCATCAGCCTGTCGACGCTTGGGAACACCAGTCCGAAGAAAGATGAGCTCTGGCTTGGATTCAAGACTTTGGAGAGCGATTACTCAAAGTACGTCCAATGTTACACAATACACAACTTCGACTGATGCTGACAATCCTTCTCTTTTTCAGGTTCAACTGCAAGTCGATCCTACAACGCACCCACGTTCTTCGCAGCACGCTCGTCCCCTTCGTGCGCAAGTTCGACAGCATCTCTTCCTGCGTCCCCATCGACATTAACGAACTCGACCGACGTATTCGCACATTGAACAAATGGTGGACGCTCCTCTTAGCCTCGTTGCGCGCGAATGGCGCCAATATGATCCCGCTCCAGGACAAGTCAACATACCTCGAAGCCGTCATCGGAATCATGTCTCGACCCGAATGGAGAGCCGCTCCTTCATCTCTCGCCCCTCTTTCAACAAGGAATCCAAGTCCCTCCAACTCTTGTTCGTCTTTATCATCCGCTTCTTCGACAATCTCGTACGAAAAGTCCTTGCAACACGATATGAAAGTGATGTACACGACTTCTCTACTTGATACCCTCGCTTTTACCCTCGAAGGCATGTCGGAACCACAATGCGGTGGGTTGGTTCACTTCGCCGGGAAAGTTATCGCATACGCGTTCTTCTTTGTCAATGGCGTCAGCGAGATGCTCATTGGGCTGCTCGGGTTGAAGGCCCCGCAGCTCAGAAAGGTATTGAACGAGTATGGCATCGGGCGTGGAATGGATCTTCAAGCCGTGGCCGAAGGCGTGATCGGCGAGTTCCCTCATTCGGTTCACTCTGTCGGTTTCACCACCATGAGTGCAGCTCTTCCCAGACTGAAGAAGCCAGGAAACTACATGGTCGCGACTAGCAATATCGACTGGAAAGGTGCATGGATAAACCGATGGACCGGCCGCGAAACGGACATGTTCTTCGTCTTTGTTAAACATTATCATCTATTGCTCGCCGAATACTTGCCATTTGGAATCTCTGCGACGGCTAGACTTTGCGCTCCCGGCTTTCTCTTCATCCAAGCTCAACTGCTCTCGCTTTTGGAAACTGCGATTCACCGTGGACCGCCCCATCTCTCACCTCAGGAGAACGGTGCTGCTAATGTCACTTTTGACGATATCGTCGGCGCCCATGTTGTTAATTCGAATGTCATGCAACAACCAGCGCCATCCAAAACGATGTATCGCCCGTTAATGGATCAACGAATCTTCTCGCTTCTCAAGGATATCACTCTCGACAAGAACTTCAACGATGCCATGCGTGACGTCTTTGCAACGGCGTTCTCCAACCTTCTCAAGTCGTTAGCAAAGAATACGAAAATCGTCGAACACTCTGCCTGTGTTTCACTCTGTGATCTGTTAGAAGAGGGAATCCCGGCATTGTACCAATTCGAACGACAATCCGAGACCGGTGCCAAATACATCGACTGGCCATTCTGGATGGAAGTTTCAAAGCAGATGATGAAGAACGAAAATAGCATGACAGAACTCAGACTATTCTCGTTCATTTTTGTCATATGGGATCTTATCGCCGAGGATCCGGAAAGGAAACGATCGATTTGCTTGGATTGGCTGTTGACCGACGACATATGGCAACGCTTCTTCTCACATTGGTGCCCGATGGTCCGAGCCTTCTACATGCGATTACTCTGCTGGAGAGTCGGTAGATTGTCCGGGCAGGGATCCAACCGTGAGATCAGCTACACACCGGACGGGGTGGAAATATCGACAACATCTTGCGATAGCGAGATTTTTGACACTCTTCTGAAGAGACTGCACGAGGCTCACGCCGCTCTCACGTTTTTGCGCGACGAATCCGACCGAAACTCGACCATTCGCCCTTCTATAGCACCGTGCCCACCTGCACCGAACCGCAAGCTCGCAATCACCCGCGTTGAGACCCAGCCAGGATTCGGTCGTCCGTTCTCACTCGACAAAATGATCCCAATCCAGGGACCAGCTAAACCGGCGCCAGCACCCAAGCAGACTCCACCGGAAACGAACGGGGGATCTCAAGAAACCAACGGCGGATCCACAATCAAGCGTAAATGGTCGCTACTTCGGAATTTCTTGGGTGCAGCCGAAGCTTTGAAGCAGGAGCAGCAACCCGCACCGCAACCAAAAGCCACACCGGTTCCACAACCAACTCCTCGCGGATCAAACTCGACCTATGTTCCGCCACGAGCATCTTCGGGACGAGAAAATTGGCAGAGTAACACCAAGGTCCCGTACGGTGCAGCCTTCGCCAACCGAAACAGGATGCAATTCAAATTCGTCCTTGAATTCTCCGACCGTCCGCCTCACGCAAGGAAAGGAAAGGGTAGCAACGCACCCAGACTCCCGCGCTTGACGCAAGACTGGCTTGAATCCATCAACGAGAGCAAGGAGGCACAGTCGCCCGTCGGGTCTCTTTCCCTTTCGGCTTCCGGGACTGCTCCCCAAAACTGGAAGTACTACGGCAGAGCTTTAGCAGAGTGGACACTTGTCGTCGACGAGATTGATAACTTTGTAGAGCGCAGGAAGAACGAAGGGATCCGAGACGTTCGGGACTCTGAGATCCCTATCCTCTCGGTTGATTCTCTCAGGAAAGGCTAGAGATCTTAAAAGGTTCAGAACGAGCAGGCTAATCATTTTCATCGAATTTTCATCTTACAATTTCATTTTCCTTTCTCCAGCGACAGATTTTAACACGACAAGGGCTTCCAAGGGAGTATTTTATTCTCATTTGTATATTTTGACGGTGTTCAGGAGTCCATCTTTCTTCCTCCTACATTCTGCGATTCCCATTTTCTTTGATGCTTTTTCTGTTTGGAGTGGGTTGCTTTTATCTTTCACATACACGGATAACTCTTTGTTCAGAGTCGCAAATTCAGGCACATTCTCATTTGTACATTTTCTCTTCTTTTTTAAAAAATATGCGTGCATAGCTTTCTTCTTCTTCTTTTCCTCCCAAATTGAATAATAGATACGACAGCTAGCGCTCCGGTCATGTCGCTTTCCCCATTCCTATTCACTACGAATTTTCTTTCTCAAAAATATTCGGTATTCATAGCTGAAGCTGAAGTATCTTGACTTGAATTAATAAAACTTGTCCATATCCCGAACTATCTTCAACTTCCCAAAGCTCTCGTGCCTGTGGTCGTAAACAGTAATCTCGTACTAAGAAGCTTCATCGGTGTGGCGTAAACAATAGCTTTTACCCCACCTCAGCTATAAATATCAAAAATAGTTCTCATCGATCGATAACCTCCTCTCAATCCTATCTAGCCTTCTCCTCATTCACCAACTCCCCAACAACCAAATACTTCCCCTCAAACTGATCGAACCAACCCTGCAGCACCTCCCTCTCCCCGGGATTCAAATCCTCCAGCGTATCCAACGGTCCCTCCACGGGCGTCAACAAACTATCATCCAACGCACCCTTCGCAAGTCCGCGACTGGCATCCCGTCCGGCGAAGATATTATACGGCGATCCGGGTCCGTAGAACATTTTCCCCGTGGAGACGTCGAATACCGTTCCTTTCACGCCGAGGAGGATACGGGGATCGTCTGTGCCGTTGTATTTTAGCAGGGTTTTCGGGGTATACGTTTGGAAGACGACGGGTTCCGGGTGAGCGATTGTGGGTATTATGGTGGGCTGGAGGCGTTGGTAGATTAGGTAGGCGGCGAGGGAGAAGAGGATGAGGTTTAGTGGGGTGAAGAGGGGGATTCTAAGTAGTGAATTTTATACCTGTTAGTTACCCGTTCTTTGGGTTACGCGATGATGGTGAAAAGAGTGGAAACAGGATGGGAGTGGGAGGGGGAGGAGGGATTGGGGAGCCTACGCTTCGGTGACGGCCGGAGCTTGGGCTTCCATGATTTTGGTGGTTTCGACGATGAGGGGGTGAACTTGATCTGCCATTGTTGGGGGTGTTAGGTGCTTTGGTCGGTGTATGTAATTGTGATTTGAAGTGGAGAGTAAGTACCCGGGTACTTGTGAGATGAGTGAGGCTTTATAAAGGCACAGGTTCTCTAGGTGAAGGTTAAGGTTGAGTAATTGGAGCTGTTGGCGCGACAGTATGATGTCAGGCGAGTGGTTCATCCCAACCCGTCTTGGGACCAGTGCTCAACGAGGTGATTGTCCCAACACGACCGATTTGAAAATGCAACAAGGTTCGCAATCCGAGATGTGTTGATCGTCAGTTATAACTCCTAAGACTTTGGAGTGTCGCCAGTTATCTTAACAAAGGATAAATATTTGAAATAAGAAAAATGGCTGGTCTCGCAGCATATCTTGATGAACGAAGACTTCTGTTTAGTTCCTGCGCCGTAATCAATGAATATAACCAACCATCAGGGTCGGATACCGGGTTTCCTCCTCGCCAGTACATACACACAAAGGATCTTTGTAGCCAACTTACTGCACTAATCTTGAATTAAGAAGTCCAAAATACAAAGATAACACCCGTGCCGATATCCCAACGTACTCAAACCAAATTGTGTTCGCACAACTACTTTCCTATCACACGGGATAAAAGTTGGCATATTGGATACCGAATACAAAATACGTCCACTTAGCTAGTCGACCTTATCTCTCCAAAGATATGTAGACATAAATCATAATCACAAGTGTTATCGACAGAGTAGCTAGAGTTGCCGACGCAATTGAATCATGTAGAACACCCTTCCAAGCCATGAACGTCCTCTAGTACCGTATCCATATCTTGGTCCCGTCTATAGTACTAATTTCGTTAGCTTCAAAAACTTAGCAGCCGCCTAGTATACACCATAGACAATCGATAACTTAGATGTCCGCGCTCCGCAAAATAAGAATATAGCCAGTCCAACATCAAATCAGCACCCGTCTGAAATCGCTCAAATTCGGAACCCAGGTGAAATAAACAGTATATATACATACCTCCGTTTACAAACTATAGCATTCTCTAGCCACCTCCCGAGCCCCGTTCGGGTGCTACAAAACCGCTCGTTCCCTCCTAGAATTCCAGTGGGAAAACCACCACCATTCTACCACACACTCACTACGCCGCTGTATCTGCTTTACCGCCAAATTTTACCTTAACCAACAATACTATACCCATCTTGTACTAATACAGTCTAGTCTTACACTAAATAGAGTAGCTAGTCTGCCCGGATTCGAGGTGCGTGTAAGTAATAGAGTGTGGTGGGATTTACTGGTCAGAGGATAGCCACGGTCGATCCGGATCAGAATAAACATATCTTGAAGCGGATATAGCGACCTCGTTATAAATTATGTATCTTGCCAGACAGCTACGAAAATACGAGGATGGTACTTGGTGGGATGGTAGGTTTTAAAAAACGTTCCTATAATATAATATAATAGCCAGAAGAAAAATCAAAAGAATCAAATTCCCTAAAACTCCTCTTTTTTCTCGCGATAAAAAAGTAACATATAACAAAAATCCCGTACACATGTAGAAAAGAAGAATAAAAAGATCCTAAGAAAAACCAATAATATGCAAAAAAAAAACACAGACGCTAGGAAAATTTGCTCAAAAAAGTAAACACATATGTAAACGCCCTGAATGAAGTATTTCGGGTTTGTTAATACCCGGTTGCGATGATGATGATAGTGAATGAAACGAAAGGAAAACTGTGTCAGATACCGTCCTTTTGGACCTGCGTTGGAAAGTTGCATGGCTAACTTCGGATAGAAGCGTCGACACACAGACGACAGGGGCGAGGCTGAAACTCGCCACATAGAGAGGAGAAAGGAAAGAAAGAAACGATGGTGTTGGTAGCCGCTGGGGGTGGAAGTAATCGGGCGCATACGACATACCCAAGAGACTCCCCCCAAAACCAGCGTACCCATCAAGTTTCGAGAGAGAGAGGGGGGGTGGGGATCATTAAGAAAAACATTAAAGTATGAAAGAAAGAAGAAAGGACGCAGCAACAGGAAATTTCCAGCACCGCAGACAACAACACTCCAAGATAACAAAAAATGTTGGATATGCGGTTCCGTTTTAGGGCCCACCGACTCTCCTCACCCACAGAACAGCAGGTGCCTCGAGGCCCATGTCTGCATCTCGTCGCTTCCACGCACGATGCAACTTCAACCCTTTCTCGTACAAATCCCGCGACAACCCGTCGTATTCACCCTGCAGCCTCTTCAGCTCGTCTTTCAACTGTGCTCGTTGGGTGTAGTTGTGCGTTGACGGGTTGGGCGGCAGGCACATTTCGAGTTCTTTGATCTGTTGCATCGTCCGTCTCTGTCGGGCGATCAACTGGTCTCGTTGCCGTTCGAGAAGGGCGATGTAGGCTTCGCCGCCCTTGGGCTCCTGTGGCGAAGAACTGCAGGAATCCGAAACGAGAGACATGAGAACGCTGGAGGAGTCGTCGCCGTTGTCTTGGAGGATCGGTGTTAACGGAGCGAGCTCTATCATAGGCGCTCCTGTCGGCGACAGGATCGGTGGAGGGGATTTTCTGGGGGAGGATTTAGGCGGGATTGTCGGTGCGAATGTTCGGGCTAGTCTTAATGGTTCGGGTTCGTATGAAGGTTTTCGTGTTTGGGGCAGCGGTAGTCTGGAAGATGTGGAATTCGAAGGAATGGGCGTTGTTGTGGGAACTGGTGTTGGTGGGTCGGAGTAGCTTGTGTCTTCGACTTCCTCTTTAACTTCCTGGTTATCGCATATACCTCCCAGAAAGGATCGATCAAGGGCGCTGAGAGACGGAACGATCGAATCCCTTAGTCTTGGGGCCTTTTCAGGTGGTGGAGGGGGGACGTCAGATAGTTGTTCCACGTCACTAAGGTCGGTTTCATCTACGGGGCTACTCCCTCGACGGCTAGCTTCAGCGGCGTGCAGCAGGTCGATGCTCTTCGCTCCTATTGTTGCACCGGGCGGTGCGGAATTTACTGGTTTTCTTGTGAATGCGCTCTTTTTGGCGGTGCCTAGGCTGCCAGATAAGTGAGATGGATGGCGGGGTAATGTGTGAAACGTCGGAGGGCCGTTGGATGCTGGGACGATGGGATGAGCGTTGAAGTTTGGAGTTGTAGTATATTTCAGCGTACCGTTGAAGCCGCTGGAAATGGGTATTATGGTTAGTTGAAGAAAAATTCCAGAATTTTCAAGAGAAGTCTTCGGGTTTAAATACGTACCCCGTCGATGCGATGATGTTTTGGTTGGTTTCACTACGCATAAGCAGGACGTCTGCGCGAGAGCTTTCGATGAGTATTGGGAACCCGATTTCAGGCTCCTTCGGCTTACTGTGCCGCAGCGGGAACCGGCTGAACATGGTTGAGGCAGTCGTTACGAAACTCGTCATGGTCGAAAAAAACACTCCGCACTCGAGTCGAGGAGAGAACAGAGATAAATACGAGATAAATACTTCGTAGAAACAAGAAATAAAACAAAATGCTGAGGAAAGGTCGAAGGGTCGAGTAGTTATGTGTTTTGGATTTTTTGAGATTCCAGACTCGAAAAATATATTTGCGGCAAAGTTGGAATGGAGATCCAACAGGCAGGACCAGCTATCCCGGCGCCTGCTGTGTTCGAAGCAGCAGCTAGCGGTAGTTTTAATAGAGGCGGGAGGATTGGAGCAGGATTGGAGCAGGAGGAGGTGGGACAAGGTTATCCGGTTTGATTCGGTTGGCCGATGTTGCGGAAGGCGACAAAGACGGACGTCAAGAGAGCAAGGCCCGGGATCTCTAAAACTCAGGGGTGCCTGTTAGTGGTGTGTGCAACGATATCACAGCAAAGAAGAATAAATAGAAAGATAAAAATGCAAATAAATAAAGAAATTAAAGAGACCCTGTGAACTTCCTCGGATAACAATCGGACAGGCACAGGCATGCTCGTATGAGATTTGTTCTGGGATGCTCTGCGCCGAAAAGGAAGCTGCCAATTAACCAGAGCTGTCTACATGCGACGGTCGAAAACAAGGGAGACAGGTAACAGGCCGACGATCGCGCGACCTCCAACGGTACTGTACTGTTCCCGCTCGTGAAGAAGGTATGTATGTGCGGAGTAAGGTATTTGAGCCTGATGTGTCGGGTGCCCTGTTTGATCCAGATTGCAATATAAAATAATATATTGCCTTCCGACCAGAAAAAGATCGAAGATTGTATTAAAACTCGGGGTGTCGATGTCATATGCTAGGCCAGTCGAGCTTCTGATAAAGCCCCAAAAAAGGGAGCACCTCCTGTGGCTGCGAAAGCGGGCGCAGCTACATATATATATATATCCACAAACTGGCTAAACGATGCCATACGAGCGAGCTTGTGATAGCTTGGATGATACCAAGAGAGGAGTCTTGCCTGCACAGTGGATCCGGATTCATGGGTGGAGTTGTTTCTCGAAACTTGAAACGGACCGAAAACAGAAGCGATTAACAGAGATCGATATTCATACTTATCAAACAGAAGGTTATAGCAGCGGTCGGACTTGTTTTTTCTTTTCGGACGGGTATTATTCAACGTCGAGATCGAGGGGGGGGGGAGAGAATTCAGAAAATCGAAAGGGGAAAGAAAGGTCGACTAGTCGAGGTCGTCTGAGGCAGGCCGGTTGCTTATATCGACAGAAGAGCTCGAAATGCTCTTGCGCATGAAGGATGAAATAGAATTAATGGAATTCAAGGATGGTTTCGGATGGACGGTAAGCAGGTCAATGCCTTCGAAGAAGCAGGATGGACTTCAAACGGTAAACGTCTGCTGCGTGTCAGTTGGCCGACTAATCAACTAATATATTAACAACTGAGAACTCTGATAACCCCCGCGACTTGAAGGAAATGTGCAGCGCCCAGGCCACATGTGCAGATAAAGGGAGTTCGTTCGTCTTCGAAGCTTCTTCCTGTAATTATTTTTGACAAGTCGTATTTATTTATTAATTTGTTTGTTTGGTTGGTTTGTTGCTTTCTTATCGAGATAGAGAATTGAAAGAATCCTGTGCAATCATATCGAGAGACTGGGGGGGGTAGAATATGTATATGTATATGTACCTGATATTAAGCTGCACCGCTGACCAGTGTCGACTGTCAGCCCAGGGAGCAGAAGCAGAAGCGGACAGGGTTTCGAATTCGATGGCTTATACCGCGCTAGCTGAAAAGGACACCGTCGACGGCGGTGACTGGCTGGACGAAGAGGCAAGCTAGACTCGGTGTAGACGACGCACTGCCTCGCTTGTAAGGCGTTCCGACCAAACAAGAATGAAAGAATTCGAAAGCGAGAGCCCCTCGTAGGATTTTTCTTTCTTTCCTCTACGTGGGAGGAAGCAGATACTTAAGTAAGTATATATTCTAAAATATAAAGAAAAAAAATATACAACTGATAGTTGAGAACATAAATGCAAGCAGAGCGAATGCGCCCAGGCCTCTCAGACAATTTCCCCCAATGTCCTCGCTGAAATTGCAAAGAGGTCAATGGCATCTCCTGTGCTGGACGGGGCTTGTCCTCAGTCATTCTATCATATCTATCGACTCCAAAAAGCATGTTTTCCGGCCAGTTCAAGCTCCCGTCCCAAAACAACCACTCGAATCAATCATCCATCGACTTCCGCCTATCGGGCAGGTATAGGCAGGTGTGCGACCCATCAGCGTTTGAGAATGCACACACCCCGTTTACGTTTATCTTGAAATCGACAGAAGGGAACCTGTTCGACAGGGACCCGGCTCGCTTGCCGCATCCCATCCCACCTGCGCGCTCTGCCGTTGTTATATTTGTATTTTGTCGAGAGGAACATCATGGCCTGGAAAACTCTGGCGGACTGCCAGAACCAGTCGAGGATCCCCTCGATGTTCAAATATTCCTGCGAGGTCGGTTTCACGACTGTTCCCCACCGTACTGGCCCACCGACACCTTCGTGTATCTCTATCTAATCAATGGCGAAATGGCCTCCCGCATTTTTAATTGGCCTTTATCGATCACCCTCGCCTGTCGCGTTTCAGGGATTACTTTATGCATGCATTCCATCTCGAACTCGAGGACTCTGAGCTGTCCATGCACTAACGTTATAGAAAACCCTCCCAGCCGATAGGCATCATCAATATTACAATCCTATGATCTGATCTCGAAGTGAAATATCTTGAGTCGTTACCAGTTTGAATGTCGGCCGGCTGCCTCCACGCTGCCCACATCCCTCGCATGCGCTTTCCCAGAGGTATCATCTCGGTAATGAGAATGAGGTTACGGCACACGGAATAGACCAAACTCTCAAAGTCATACTATTTACCAAAGAGCCATGACGCCCGTTTTCGTCGGCCGATCTCGAACGCCCTTTTGAAATTTCATAAAAAACTTAAACCCAAGTGCACCCCCATATTTGAACAAATCCTGATCGCGATCCAGAGTCAAAGCTGCAAAAGCCGCAGCGCTTACCAAATACAATCCGTATCCAAAAAAAAAAAAAAAAAAAAAAAAAGGATTTCGCGACTCCGAACAATCTGCGGTCAAATGTCGCCTATGGGTTCAGCATACCGGATCCAGCCAAAACAGAGTGGGTCCCATCTGCATTCTGACTGTCGGACCCATCAAACAAGAAACGTCGCTCTGGATCTCAGAAAAGCTGCCCGATTCTGCAAGGGGATCACTTTCTACTTGTCCATCGCCATGGTTTTTTCGTCATTTGTAGCGAGAGGCAAAAAGGGAAGAAACTCCTGATCTTCCCCTTACAGGACAAAGCTCACCTAAGGGTTCCCCACCCGCTCCCGCAACAATGCAAAGCTATCGTTTTATCGAGAATAAAGCAATAAAAACCACAATCAAGAAAACAGTATCTTGGCTGTCGCGGCGGCCTTTTTTTTGTCTGAACAAATCCAAATCATCTTCGTCTCCACATGCATAAGCTGCGTTCGTTATTCCCCGTCTCAAAGCGCCTACAAACGGTAGTAAATCTACAAAGATATCGCTATTTTTTCTTTCGCTCGATAAAGTAGATTATGTCAGGCGTGCGACGTGCAGTAACATCTGCAGACGGACATACCTTCTAAAGTTCGACGAGCATATGCCCTGTGTATCGATGCAGTCTACCCTCTACCCTGTTAATTTACTTTTCCCAATTCCTTCCCTTACATCGCATCGCGTGCGAAGATGACAATCGGAATCGCAAGAACGAACCAAACACAGAAAGAATACTTTTAAAGTGTAAACCTCCTAGCGAAATTTCATCATAATGGAGAACCAATATTCTCCTCTTTCAAAAATAGACAATCAACCTATAACACGCCCCTATTATACCTTTTTTGAAATTAATATTGCGAACGCCGTAAGGTAGGAAGTATCCAACTGTACCGGCGGCCCCTCGTTCGAAAATCGAAGGATTTCGCGATTCCATGGACTTCTCATCATATCCCAAAGGGTTCACAAAACCAAAAGAAACCACCCCGGGAAAAAATACAGGATAACAACGACAAGGAATCCCTAGCTAACGGCCACATCGTCCAATCTAAATAACTTAGACGGCATCGAATCCCTTACGCTCGCCAGAACGTCATTTTTTGCTCTTTCACTTTTCCTTAACACACGCACGACATGCACGAAATGGAAAAAGCTGCCTTAATAACACAACCCTATTATCAGTGGATCCCGCTTCCTTTTTTAGCATCTCTTGTGGCGTTTTCTCCCCTCTCGCTCAACTTTTTAAGGGTGCGGATGATGATGATGATGATGATGAGGTGAGGCTAGGCTAGGCGTTTAGTCAGTCCTGCAGGTCCGAAAGTCTGATGTGTCTATCTTTGGCGAGCTGCTAGTTTCATGTCGGTTCGTTTATGGATTATACCTACATGCACATGTCAGGAACAAGTAACGGTTTTCTTCTTCGCTCTCTCTAAGAATTAAGTAATTAAGTATTTGTGCAGCCCGCAACGGCGATAGATATCAAATGGTATTCCATAACAGTTTCTTGGTCGGCGGGCAAAACGTAAAATATGCAATTGATCTCGCAGTGCGGATAGTGTATCGTGATATGACAGACTAAAGATCGTATTCAGTTAACGAACTCTGTTGATCTATCTTTCACGCAATGTCCATGCACTATAGTACTAGCTTAACTTTTTATCCACAAAGAAGAGATCACCTTTACTTGCATACACACATCCATCCTTCGTGTCGAGCGACTGGTTTACGAGACAACATTCATCTGTCAGGGTTGATAATCCGATAATCCGTTTTTTGCCTAGAATCTACACCCGGAGGCGTGCATATACGAGGAGGGGTCATGTATCCCACAATCAATAGAGTGAAAAAAAAGTCGGATAATCAGTCGCAGTTTATTGCCTGAATCCAGCAAGCACTGACCATACTATACTTCTTCCAAAAAAAAAGGAAATAAGCAGAACGCCCAGATCGCGAGAATTCCCTGGTATCGGAACCCTTGCTCCAATAACGATTCTTAACATTTTTTTGCCGTATGCGCACGTGCGTAGTTTTGCGCGCATGCATGAATTCAATATCCAGAATCATGGCGATGGGATCAGACAAGGACATCATGCCGTGTCTGCTCTGGCGGGGTAACATCGAAGACCTTTTCTTCCGGGTCATTTCCATTGGAATATTGCCATCGTCAACCGTCGCGGTGAATTCAACCTGCCAGGTTTGTTAACAACGTTCATGCAAAGACGGGTGAATACGAGGTCTTGATTGATTCTGTGTTTTTACGAAATATATAATACGAATAGCCTCCAGCGTATCGGCTGTTGAGACCGTATATCGTAAATCGCTAGTGAATTTCATGGTTCGTACGTTGGTTGCATTGTATCAAATATATTAATCCTACCCGTTCATATTCACAGGGTCTTGCGGTACATGCACCCGAGGGAATTCTCGAAGAAAAGAAAGAGATAGAAAAAAGGAAGGCTAAAGCTGAGCTTCGATCAACTATGCCGTGTCTATTAATTCCAAATATTAGACACAATTAAAACCCGCCGTTCGGTATCGCTGTTTAATTCTCCCATGTATCCAATACTATAGTATACTTCCTGATTAAAGCCAAATAACAACTGAAAAAGAAAACCAATTACAATCACCGGTCTACGAACTACTCATTCCTCCTCCCTGATCTCCTTCTCACCAGTCCGCCTTCGCCACGATGCTCACTCACAGACGTCCCAATCCCCGAATCCTGCGCGCTCCCCTGCAAAACATTCTCGTCAACACTAGTCGGCGTTCTACCACCCTCGTCACTTCTATCATTAGATAATCCCTCCGAATCTTCCTCCTCTTCATCATCACCTTCGTGCCCTTCCGGCGCGGGAGTCGCTTCAGGTGTAGCATATACCCCTCCTCGCGGGCGGGGTATCTCTTCAGAATCGTCCTCAGCTGGAGCTAAAGGATGTATCCTGCGCCGTTCGGTTTCGGACGACGATGCGGTTCTCCCATGGTCTTCCTGCTTCCTCTCGTCGCCGTCATTCTCATCGGAGCTGAAAAAGTACGAGCTGATGATAACCCACGTAACCGCAGCCCAGAACAACTCTGTCATCCAGAATGCCGATGTAAAAGTGATAAAGGCCACCACACGGTAATTGTACATGAAATACCTAAAACCCCAGTATACTTTCGTTAGCGATTCGCCGTCTACCAGCAGCCACATTTTACGTAAAATGCAAGCCACCAATATAAAAATAAAAAATAAAACATACCGTAACCCTCTAAACCTCGCTTTGAAAAGTACCCTACTATCATACGCCTCGGGTGCTTTATCAGCAGCAAACTCATTCCCAACCCTAACACCCATATAACTCGGTATCCCGTTCTTCGCGAACACCTCCTTCTCCATCATCAACACCTGTAGCGTTTCTTCTTCCCGTTTCCATCCGGTCAGGTACAACGGCGACCTTATCAATGTGTCCATAGTATTAACTAGGGGTGATTTATACGTCAGACACGCGGGTCGTCTGGATGTCGCGATAGCCGCTTGCTGCCCGAACAGCGTGAGATTGACCATAAAATTCCCGGCGAGAACGTTATGCAGCGACGTCGGGAGGGTTAAAGATACGTAGACGTCGTAAGGTTGATTGTGCATTAGCACGCCGGGCGAGACATCCGCCCCGCCGAAGGGGATAGCTTTACCATCCTGGTGCAGAGACGGGATGATGAAGTCCAGATGGGACGAGTGGCCGATGGGTTGGCCGTAGGTTAGGTGTACTGTTGTCTCTAGCCCGATTTGCGGGATGTAGTTGAAATAGAAGAGGATATAGCCGAAACATGCGAGGCCGAGAAGGAAGATGGCGAGGATCGTGGCGAGGATGGTTTGGATGTACGCTCTTTGGGCAGTTCTGGATGTTGTGCTGTCGTATACGTCCCGGATTGGTCCGCTGATTGCGGTGGGTACGATGAGGGGCTGTGAACGACGTTAGCTGTGGTTTTGTAGATGTTTGAGTGAAGCTTTGTTTACCATCTTGAGCTTTCACGTGCACTTTGGGGATGTGAGTGTGATAACTTGCGACCTGCTCTGCTCGATATTTGGCTTCTATCGCCTGGAAATGTTGACGTGGAACATCTCCACTCGTTGGACAATGATATCGGAGGGTATCCTGAGGAACGGATGCCGGGAGACGGTGTTAGCCGCTCCTTGGTCGTCGGCTGCGATAACTATCTCCAGGCTGGTCTGGATCTCGAGATATGACGTTGGAAGCACCAGTCAACACATTCCTCGGCCAACGCAAACTAATGCAAGCAGATGTTGCAAATTCACTAAGTCGAGCTTGTAGTAAGGTTGTGGACTACAATGTTTTAGTGGGCGATTTATATGAGAGGAGGTGCTAACAGAGTCATCATTTGCTAGATCATAGTTCGAGTAGAACTGTAGAATAAAAAGGAGCCCGAGTATCATGAAATAGTTGCATTTGATATTATATATTCCCGGAAATCAAACGTCTAAAACAAAATTCATTGAAGTTGAGTTTCTACTAGGAATGATATATCGATATTCTGGTCTAGATTTAGCTGGCTAGTTGCTACTATAATTTATTACCGAAAACTATTTGATAGTAGAGTATTCGGGATTTAGAGGGAAGATATAAGAGCTGGATGTATTTGCTAGCGTTACAGCCAACTGCTGGCTATGAAACTATAAGGAACCCCGATAAGCTACTGACTTGCCGTCGCAATTGTTTTTAAAACCCTATCTAGCTTGATCAATCCGATCTAATGAAATACCCCTAGGTTTTCATAATGGCTACAGTGGATATTACTATTTTATTGTCAGAGACGTGCCAGTCCAAATTCAGAGTCTGGTAACAAGGCAAGAACAAATATAAATTAAGGAATCTTGTCCAAATAATTTACCTTATATATAAGTATGCTCGTCGACTAAGATTAACGGCCTTAGTATGCTGCAATATATATTTCTGTGCAGTCCGAACCTCGAATGTCGTATGATTATAAATCGGACCGTGATGTGGACCAGGAATGTGGTAGGATGGTTGTTGGAGAGCGAGTTGTTAGTGTTGGAATCGCAGTCGCCGGCAAACAAGCCTCGGCTAGAAGCACAAGGCGCTGGCACGTTCTCAATCGCAAAGGGGCCGGGTAAACAACACCACCAACCTCACCACTACCACTCCGAGCCGAAATCTTCAATAAACATACCCCTTCACGGACCCCATTTACCTCTTCTCGACCCTTGTTATCGCCACCAGACGTGTTACTTGCAAGAACTAATACGACCATTTGACTTATAGTTGCGATCCGACGGCTTTAACGGACGCGTACACGCTCACCAAATTCCTTCACAAGCCACCATCACAATGAGGGAAGATCTTATTCAAGGCGCGGTAGGTTTATGATCCTTGGCCTTTTCGTGTGGCGGATATACTAATACGGACGGATATTTAGGTCAACTGTATGTTTCTTTTATCTTACCTGTCTTTAAATACCCTTCGGGCCGTTCTAACTTTCGAATCTTTACAGTCCTCCAAGACCTGTCGGTCGCCACTTCGTCCCTCGACAAACGAATCGCATTTTTACAGTCGAAGAACTTAACTCCCGACGAGATTGCTGCCGCTCTGCAGAGAACGGGAGTCGATCCTTCTCTGATACCAAACCTGGCTCCCTCCGCGTACAGTCCGCCGCAGAGGCCGGTAGGCCTCGGACAAGGATATGGCGGTGGCTATTTCAATCAGGTTCAAAGACAAGAGTATGTCAACATTGCTATTCCTATGATTTTGTTAGTATCAAAACTGTGCTAACTTGTGTTCAGACCTCAAGGAAGAGACTGGAGGGATTGGTTTGTGATGGCTACGGTTTCTGGATCGGTCGGTTACGGTCTTTATCAACTCGCTAGACGATATGTCGTCCCGGTAATCGCACCACCAACACCCGAAGCTCTTGCTGCCGACAAAGCCGCCATTGATACCGCATTTGCCGACGCATTCTCTTTGCTCGAATCGCTGAAGACCGACACTGAGGCTCTCAAGGAGGCCGAAGAGAAACGGAACACCAAGGTCGACCAGGCTCTGGAGGAAGTAGAGAGAGTTGTCGAAACCCTCAAGGAGGCAAGCAAGAGAAGAGAGGACGAGAACAAGAGATTGAACGACGAGGTTCGCAACTTGAAGGATTTGATACCGAAGGCATTGGATGGACAGAAGGAAAGCCAGGCTGCCAGCTTGAAGGATCTACAGGCAGAACTCAAGTCTTTGAAGGCTCTTCTTGTAAACAGAGCCAGTGCAACCAACAGATTCACACCCCCACCAGCCCAACCGGCACACTTTGTCTCACCACAGGCACAACCAGCACCAGCAACCATAACTTCTACCGCACCATCACCGTCGCCTGCCCCACCTGCTCAATCCGAGGCAACAGCAAATGGAAGTGGACAGACCTTGGGAGGCAAGCCTCTTGGATCAATCACTGGAGGAAGGAGTGCCATTCCAGCATGGCAGCTGGCGGCACAGCAAAAGGCTGCGGCGGCTGCCAATGGTGAAGCCTCTGGGTCGGGTGATGCGAAATAGATGTTGTTCTTCATGGCTATATCCGGGGAGGGATATTGAAGAGTTTTAATATGTTGGGTATTCCTTTGGCTGCTTTCAAGCGTTTATGGTGTACTTTATGCCTTATGCGGACCTTCCTTGACCTTGACGTTAATTTGCATTGCTGGAATATATATGAGATAACATTGTTGGCACCGGCAGGTTGCTTTTGCTGCGTATTCTTACCTGTTAAATGATGTATATAACTTAATGCTTCTACCCTTACCTTTTATCCTCGAACTGCTGTCGGTAGATAATTGATAGTGATATAGTATGTAATCTTGCTTGTATTTTGAACAGGTGGTTTTGTCTTGTGAGCAAGTCGTGACCTCTTCGTGTTGTGTTGTCAGGCACCATCGCCAGCTTTTTTGAGATTTCTAGAACGCGACGATTTTTCAGTAGCATTTTTACCCTCTCCGTCGTCTCCCCAACAGTTCCACCGCTGCCTTCTCTGGAGCCCACCCCAAACCGATATGATCTGACGATACTACGATACACCACATCCGGGAGATGCCATCAAGAGCTGCGATGAGGCAAAACCTGGCACCCCCCTCTCACATCGACACTGACGATCACATGATGGAGGACCCTGATTTGTATGACCAGTGGCTCTTCACTGATGAGGAGCTTCTTCGAACGCCATCTATTGTCAAAGGAAATATCACAGTCCAGCAGGAGCGCGAGGGCCGGAGCAAAGGATGCAATTTTATCCTTCAAGTCGGCATCAAACTCAAGCTGCCACAGTTGACGTTAGCAACCGCATCAGTCTTCCTGCATCGATTTTTTATGCGCGAGTCACTACGAGACTTCCACTACTATGTACGGATCCTGTCCCGCAGTTTCATATAAAAAGAAGGGGCCCACGGCCATCGGACGGCTAACATATATTTCCTTCCGCTTATAGAACGTTGCGGCGACTGCCTTATACCTAGCGACCAAGGTCGAGGAAAACTGTAGGAAGTTATCCGACTTGATCCAGGCCGTGGCCAGAACCGCCCAGAAGAACGATCAAATCATCATCGACGAACAATGCAAGGAATACTGGAAATGGCACGATACGATCATGTTCACCGAAGAGCACATGCTCGCTGCGCTCTGCTACGACTTCAACATCGAGAAACCGTACAAGCTCCTGCAGGATTACTTGCAGCTGATAACTGTTGAGGATAGTGGGAGGAAGGAAAAAGATATCATGAAGGCTGCGTGGGCGTTTATTAATGATTCGCATCTGACAGTCTTGTGTCTCATGTTTCCCGCTTCGACCATCGCAGGCGCAGCACTCTACATGAGTGCCAAGTTCAACGATACGGTGTTCAAAGATAGCAAAGACGGCAGACCTTGGTGGAAAGTCATCGGAGTAGATCTCCTCGATATCAAAAAAGCCTGCAACCAGATGGCCGACCTCTACGAGTATGTTCACAGACGCGTTTCAAGCATTATATCCGGGTGAATCGCGAAATCTAACAAGAAGAAACTAAAATAGAACCAACCCTCTGAAGAATGCAGACGGGAAGTATCCCACTACACCTGAGACCGAAGACACAAATAGCAATAGAACACGCCAATCTCTGCCCTCAGCGAAACTTACATACGAAGATAACGATTATGCCCCAACTAGCAATGGCACCAGCGTCCAGGATGCCCCGGTTTCCGACTCCAAACTACCGGATACTTCACAAAGCGCCCCGACTTTAGACGACCGAGAGGAAGGAGAGTTTGACGATGACGATGATAGGGAAGAAGGCGAGTTGTGATTCGTTTGTCAACGGCTCCTTTGGATGTCGTACCTTTTTTTTTCTTTGGTTGTCGTTTTTGGGTGCAATTGCCGTATCAGGTTGGACTCTTCCTGCATGTTTCTCGGAGTTATAGGGTGGTGGTTGGGTTAATTCGATAACAAGGTGTACTATAGATTCATGGCGCTTACAATTTAATCAATAATCAGTGTATCCTGTCTACTGCAAACCGCACATCGACGCACGGTGACGGTATGTAGAAGCCATCGATAATTTTTCGGGGACTCAGAATTCAAATATTTTTTCTCCTTGCTCTCTTATTTGATATGCAAGCGCTCTGCGGATTGGGTTACCGAAACCTTGGCTTCGATATTGTACGCCTAGAACAGCTTTAGCGTCGTGAAACACCTCTGACGGTTTCGAAACACCACAAGTTTTATACCGAAGGCTGTACACCCAACCCGACAACTGACCTCACCAGAGTAATTGATAGGGAAAAATTAACCATCTGCTCGCTGGCCATGTTGCAGAGAGCGCCCTTTTCGGGTGTATCGAGCCCGAAATCTGTTTTATCAAAGAGGGATAGACTCACTCGCTATCTCCACTTGTTTGCGGAACCAGCTGCCTGACGCTGCTACAAAAAAAAACGGGTTTTTTTATATCGTCCAACTACGCAATCGATGCGTCCGTCTGGGCAAGCATGATCGTAACCAACTTGAGCGTAGGGTCTCTATCTCGAACACCCCCGAGTGCTAGCTCCATCGTTCCATTGGTGCTCGGCCTTTTCATCGTCCGAGACTGGAAACTCTAGCACTCGGTCTCTTCAAAACCGGTGCCACTCCCAAATCGTTCTGGTACGAGAACGGTCTACTCCCTTTCTAATTACTGCACTGCCCACATCAGCTTGCACTAGCATCGTCTGTATTTCTTTGGTTGCGTTTGGAGGAAGGGGAAACAGATGGCTTCTCGGTGCTTGACGCAGTGTACGACACCGCCATTTCTCCTGTAGCAGTCTATCACGCTCGCTATAACGGTGCTTCATCACGCTCCTTTCGTCGATAGTCCCTTTGTTTTATGCAGCTACTAGTTCGATTCTGGATCACCTAAGGGAAACGAAAAAAGGATATTTCACTTTTGATACGGCGTATATATACAACCGTCCCGGTAGGAACAGTAATTTCCCCCATGACTCGACCGACGCTCTCTACTATCATCAAATGTACATCCCACTGCTCGAACACCTAAAGCGCGATGCTGCATCGGCAGCAGCAGCCACCCAAAAAATCACCAACTCATTTTCAATGTACAACCAGTCGGCACTGGCACTCACCTATGGATTTGTCGACTACTTTGATGACCGTTCTTTCGGAGGCCCGGACTTGAACAAACCGACAAACGTCAACCCTACGAAACTTGGATCTTCTTCGCAGCTGGCTACTGCGACACCGTTTCTTGTCACTATTGGAATTGCAGCATTGATGCTGAGGTTTTTCTCGAGAACGAGGTTTAATGCGAGGATGTCGTGGGACGATCTATTTGCGGTGCTGGCGGGAATCCTTCTGATTGCGGAGCAATTGATCTTTACGAAAATTGTGTTTTTGGGTATGTGGATATATCGAATTATAAAACCTCTAACTCTGGGATTCAAATGGCTAACAGGTATCCAACAGGCCGTGCAAGTCTCGATACTATGTTGCAAACGACAAAGCAATTCGAACAAGAACGATTTGACAGAATCACATTGGGGTTGGAGTTGTACTTGGCTTTCGAGTTGATGTATATCTTCAGCTCCTTCTTCATCAAGTATAGTTTCTTGTTTCTCTATTTGAGGATTTCGCAGGAAACGAAACGTATCAAATGGTTTCTTAGGGCGGCGTTTTTGATAACCACTCTGGCGTTCATCTTTTGTATCCTCGCCTTATTTTTGACTTGCACCCCCATTACCGATTTCTGGAATATCAGCAATTCGCAACGTAAGTTTTTTATTCTTTTTGACACACTTTGCAAATATACCTGCTAATATGATCATCACAGCATCATGCGAACGCAAGGATCTCCTCACATACGGCACCGGCATTTCCAACATTGTCACAGATACCATGGTCCTCGCCATCTTAGTCCCTCTTCTCACACAAGCTAGCCTCAGCAAGTCTCAAATCAGAGGTGTCTGCTGCCTCTACGGCTGCGGTGCCCTCGTAATCATCGCTTCCGGTCTCCGTTTCGCCACCCAAATCATGAACGTATCAATGTTGCAAAGCATGGGATGGTCCCTCCTCGAGGTCTCCCTCGCACTGATCCTCCTCTGCGCCCCCATGGGGGCCAAGCTCCTGGGTGCACCACTGATACCGGAGGCCGGAATGCCAGTATCACTCAAACGAGGTAACTTTGACAACTTTGACAGGCGATACTCGACCTCGCCTTTTGATAAAAACTTGCCCGTCCCACCTCCTGTGATGGTCGGAGTGGCTATCGACACCACCCCACCAGTGCATGTTTCAAATCTCGGAATAACTCCGCAAGATAAGGTTGCTAACGACTACGCGAGGGATAGCCTTAGCGTAGGAAGCGCGCCGTCGTCGTCACAGTCGAGAGGACCGGGAACTTTGGTCAAGGAAGTAGATAGTCCCGGTTTCAAGAAACTCCAGGTGGGGACTAGAGAGAGCGCCAACGGACGAACTGTTTGGGAGATCCAGCGTTTATCGTCGACCACCGCAACGGAAACTTCGTGCAGTGTACCGTCGAGAAGCCCTACGATTAACACCTCGAGATCGGGGCCGACAGGCGGGCTATCGGCTCCTCCACCACCACCCCCAGTGGACTGGCCGGTGAGGAAATAGATTAACCTTCCTTTTTCTAAACGCATCTTTAATTATTTCTTTTCTCCTGTTACGATTCTGATTTGTTAATTGATAATTGCTATCATGCATACCATACCCATATACCATGTTGTTTTCCATTCTCAAGAATACATATTTCTACAATTGCAACTGCATTCGTGATTCTTCCCCTCAAACACAATTAGTCGCCGGCTTGCAGGTCGAGCAGTGGAGCACAAAACACTCCTTGTCTTTTGATACACTTGAGTTTTAAGACAGTTCACTCTCCTTCATGTCGATTATTTTAGCCACAATGATTTCCAGATACCCACGCTTAACGTATTTATTGTTTCTCTTTGCCCACTCTGTATCTCTTACTAAAATACTTTTGTTCGAATTTATAAAACATCCTAAACTTCTATCTTCTATTAAATTTATAAACTAGCAAAACAATGACACCGCAAGCTTACGCTCTACCAATATTCGTTTCCCGTCACTCTGCTAGCGATTCCGTCGCATAACTCTGCGTTGCCAGCGGTATCAATCTATAGTGGAATTTGTATTATTTGCTGGATGGTAACCCGTAAAGTTAAAGCCGTTGCCGAAACCAACTGTGGATGACATCCGGATCCTCGGAACTTGATCAAACCACATGGGGAACACAACTACCGACATCACGGACATATACCCAAGTTCGCCAGGCCGCGGCCCAGCCGGTTCGAACTTGGACTCCACACCGCCATGTATTTAACCTAGGATGGCCCCGGGGCTTTGTAAGAAGTATCTATTGAGTACGTATACAGGTATTATGAGCATAGAATAGAAAAATTTACAGCTGCACAATCCTACTACTGATCCAGCTCGCGCATTGCATTGCATTAATATTGCGTCACTGTCAAATTCGCAGATATATATTAGCCACAATTAAAAAGCTTTAAAGTAGTGAATCTCAAACTCTCGAAGGCAGCACTGACCATTCATTGATACAAAATGGTACCTACCGATCTTCCAATCATCTTCTACCACTATGTATTCTCTCCGGTATCCAAAAGAGTCGTCTGGTACTTGGCTCTGCGCAAGATTCCATATTTCCAATGCGTACGTATATTGTCCAAAATATATATCAAGCTTCAATTAAATATAATTGAAACGACAAATCTAACAATATGCGACCAATAGATGCAACCAAACATCCTCCCGCGCCCAGATGTCACCAAACTCGGCATCTCATACCGTCGCATCCCCCTCCTCTCAATCGGGCGCGACGTCTACCTCGACTCCCGCCTCATAATCCGGAAACTAGAAGAACTATACCCTCCAAGCGACGCCCACCCATCAATCTCAGCCGCAACCGGAGACCAAAAGATCATCGAGCGACTGTTAGACTTCCTCATGACAGACGGTGGTATATTCAGAGCCGCAGCAACGGCTTTACCCCCTCTTCCGCATCTAAAGGACCCAGCGTTCCTCAAAGACCGTGCTGAATTCGCCGCGGGGCCTATGATTAACCCTGCTCTTGAAAAAGCCGCCAGACGTGCAACATCGCTAACGGAGATTCGGGATACCATGGAACTGCTCGAAAGTACAGTTTTCGCAGACGGTAGAGAGTGGGTGCTTAATACTCCTGGGCCTACACTGACGGACATCGAGGCCGTGTGGGTACTCAAATGGATCGCGTTCATCCCGAGTGCATTACCAGAGGATTTCATCAGCGCCCGGCAATATCCAAAGGTATTCGCGTGGACGCAAAGATTCTTAAAGGTAGCCGAGAGCAAGGAACTCGCGGCTCCAGAGAAGATTAATGGCGACCAGGCGGCTGCAAAGATCTTGGGTTCGGAGTATGCTGAACCTGAGGGAGAGGTTGACGGTAAGGAACTTTTGGGTACAGCACTTGAGGTGACGAAGGGGGATACGGTGCGACTGTTCCCGATAGATTCTGGGGTTAATCACAAGGAAACGGGGAAACTTCTGAGCTTGACGTCGAAAGAGATAGTTATTGAAGTGCAAGGGGAGAAGGGGGCCGTTAGAGTTCATTCCCCAAGACATGGCTTTACGCTCTCAAAGGTTACTGAGAAGTCGAATTTGTAATTAAGTATTTTGAAATATATTTTGTGATTTCATGCATACACGAGTAAGTACAGGACGGAATTCTCAGATGTCACAAGAGGACATTGCAAATCAAATCATGGGTTGGTTAACGGTTTCAAAAATTAATGATATCAGTTGCGTTTGCACAATGGTAAAATCAATAGCAGGTTGGTCTGCAACTTAACATTTTGCCCATATAGTACTCTGAGATGAGTGATTCTAAATGTAAATTTTCTCTGGAAATTTAGTATCTCGTTCAATTGCTTAGGCGTGCGTATATGAACGTTATGTGTAAAATAGAGCATTGACACTAATACATTAGCCTAGGCTGGTGGATCCGCATTGCACATGCTGTAGAGCCAGAGCTGCTAGAGGTGTTGGAATGGCAGCCAAAATCCGGGACATTTTCAGCCACGGCAGAGCAGAACGATCGCGGGATCCGAAACCAACCCAAATTGCATTCCGCGCGTAGCTTCGGCATAGCCGTATTAAAGCGTGCTTGACTTAAATAACTACCGTAATCTGGGGGCATAACACGCTGTAGATATCTATTCTTCACAGTACCGTTTTAATATACCCTTACCCTTGGAGTATCCGTATATGCCTCGTAGTTAATTACATTACCTTCGATCGAAACGTGTACTAGAGTAACTATGGCAGAGCGTCTCAAGCAGCTCCAGTCGCACATTGGCCCCGTGTCTGGCAACTACCCAGCTGGGATGTTTGCCGGGCAAACCGCCGTTATTACTGGTAGCGGGCAGGGTATCGGTGCCGAATGCGCGAAACTATTCGCAAAGGATGGCGCGAAAGTCGTAATTTGCGACATTGACAAGTCGAAAGCCGAAGCCACGGTGAAAGAAATTAACGAAAGCGGCGGCAAGGCAATCGTTGTTGCTGGCGACGTTACCAGCCAGGTATGTTCGTTGCCGTTTTGTTGATCGGTATTGGTATTGGTATTGATTTGGATTGAGGTCAAGTCTTTTATTAATTGGTTCATGTTCCTTAGGAATACAATGATGAACTCGTGAAGAAAGCCGCTGAATTCGGAGAGGGCAAGATCCATCATCTTGTTCTAAATGGTGAGATTTAAATCTGCCCTAATAATATTGCTTATTATATAAGCGTGACCAAATATGTCCAAGGTGCTAACTGAAGGATGCTTTGCATAGCTGGATTTACTTGGGACGCTGGTAATTAAACCCTTTTACGATATTTGGATATTATAGAGACACGGAATGTCCTAACTCTCTCCAGTCATCCACAAAATGTCAGATAAGCAGTTCGACGCCATGCTTGCAGTCCATAACAAGGCACCGTTCATGCTCGTCAGGGCTGCGGCTCCATATTTCCGTGTCACCGACGGAGAAAGCAGAACAGTGACAACAATCTCGTCGACCACTGGTGTCAACGGCAATGCTGGACAATTGAGTAAGTTTGATACCAACTGCCATTAAAAATAATCTTATAAACTCAACAGTGAAACTAACAATAGTCTGTAGATTACAGTATTGCGAAATCTGGTGTCACAGGCATGGCGAAAACTATGTATGAGAACCACCTCCGCAATTATGCAGTAGGTTCCATACAGCTAATATAATCAATAAATTAGTGCAAAGGAATGGGGTCCAAAATACGGCGTCCGTGCTAATGCCATTGCCTACGGCTATATCGTAAGCCTCCCTACCCTGCATATTAATACTGCGCCTTATTTTGTTAGAAACTTGCCAACTAATAACTAATAACTCGTAACAACAGCAAACCCGCCTAACAGCATCAAAGGAATCAGGCAGCTTCGCCGTCTTCAACAACGAAAAGGTTGCCATCGGAATTCCGGGAGCTGGCGGTCCAGCCACTGGTGGCCTTAAAGAGATCGCACTGCAGAGAGGCGGAACACCACTGGAGGCTGCGGGGGCCATCGTAGCTCTCGCAAGTCCCTTGATGAGCTATGTCACAGGACATGTTCTCGTAAGTCTTCTTGCACTTTATTTAGATCTAGCTCAGTAATACTGATTTTGAACGTATCGTATCTAGATGGTTACTGGTGGTAGGAATATGTAAGTTTAGAGACGGCAGTGTTCAAGTTTTGGACCCTGGTGCTTGTATTTAAATGTATTTATCTTATAAAAGTATCAGGACCTTCTATATATATAGTATTGTCCATTGTCTGAGGCCTTTGATTCGACTATTAGAGTTACAATGCGACATCTTTGCAATAACCCTACTGTCAGCTGGAATACTTCTGGATGGACTCAATTTAAAGAAACTAGTATTTACAGTTTGGTATGAGATATAAATTACATATACAATCAGAATCCAGATAGTGAACTCCCGGCAATCTTCATATATTCAAGAGCACTCCCTGCGATACCCCGAACTTTGAGTCGCATGCTGTCCACAATTCCTTTTACACCACCTCCGTAACCACAATCCTTATCCGTTAACCTGCTAGAATCAGACAAGCTAAGATTTCGCTCGATAAAGCATACATCAACACTAGAGGTTATATTTCTAGAGTTTACTGCGCTCGAAACATCCCTACGACGAGCCTGTGCGTTACCATCATTTGGAGGAGGTATCCATATAATATAAGGCCTTTGTCGAACCGGACGGTGCAGAATGCGACTCCAACCCGGAATCGCATTTTTCCACGGGAACACCTTACCCGGGTCTAGAGCATTCAAGTAGTCCATATGCAATATATTCGGTGCGTTGCCAATCTCCTCAGGATTCGGACCCTCGAGCCAAAATGGTTCCCTGATGCCCTTCACCAGGAATCTGCCATGCGACAAAGGTATATATGGATCCATCATACACTCATCCGACGCTATACTCTTACCTTCTTTCTTTACCATCTGATAACACCTCCAATCTCTTCTTATGCCGTATGAGGGTTGCGGAGGAACCCTGACACGCCGCGGTTTTTCCGGATCTAAAACTTGAGGGCGTGCGAAGACCCTGAGATGATATCCATCCTCATCAGGGGGGCCGTTCGTCCACCGCCAGAAAGGGTGCGCATCCTGTATGTGCTCGGGTATGGAATATATGACATCGAGCCAGCTTTCGATACTCAGTGTGCTACCTTCAGGAGGAATGGGATTTCCAAGCGATGCCGTGCACATACAATCTATCGTTCGAATTAGTTAATAGTCTGAGAATATATATTCATTACCAGGATTTAAGGTTTGTATTCTTCGCGGTTGTATGAAGCGCCAGGTGTAGACACTTACCGAATATAAATTTACACTTATTCACGATGATTTCACTGGGACATCCTCCACTCGGGTCACCGGGTATCATCTGACCAGCCGGATTACACCGACAATGATTCATACAGTACCCCTGATTCTCGCTGATAAACTTCACCCCCCTTTGCTCGCTAACGGACACGTCCTTCCAGCTCTCCGGCAGCGTCCCGTTGACCGTACCTGGAGGAAACCAAAGCGGCAGGCGCCAAATAGTCCCAGGGTTGTTACAACCAATCTGAAGCCCCCCGTCATAAAAAAATTCGGGGGTCAGCTGGTCTGCTCTCTTTTTATTATCTGCGGATGCTTCTGTCAGGTTCGCTTTCGGAGGAACGTAGTCAGTGCGTTCGGTAACTAATGATTTTAGTGTTGATGCTAGAGTTTTCGCGGCTCTCCTCTTGATACCAGCAGCCGGGCTAGAGACTGTTGCGTCGGAGCCAGGCTTTGATGTCGGGGCCGCATGCGAGATGGAGAATATCATTAAAAGTATAACAAGCCACCGGAGGTGTAAATTCTTCAATAAGTGCAACATCCCAAAAGCTAGATGTGAAAGTGACATTGGGTCGGATTGTATGGGGGATTTTTTTTTCGAGTTAAATTCGCATTATGGGAAGAGAAATGAGAGCTCGGAGTTTCTAGACCTTGAAGTGATATTGTGACCTAATATATCGGTATGATCGATGGTACGCTTACTCAAATATTGACATCTTGGAAAGCTCTGTGGATTTGTTTGTCTATGTGTATGAATTCGTATTTCAGCAGAAAATTGTCCTCATTGAACCTGCGCAGATTATTCTGCGCCGATTCAACGTGTCTCTTATACTTATAATTATACCTCAGACAGCTTCTAGTTTGAAATTGCTGCGCCTTAGCAACCAGTGCCTTATTGCGTAGTCGTCTTAAAACTCGTCCAACAAAATAGTGGTATTTAGAATGTGAAAGGTACCTGATCGACCAGCAAGCTACTGGTCTTTTTGGTAAATATCTCATCACTGGGGCTGCTATTATTTATTAAACGGACTGCCAACATAAAATCTATTTCTGCTTATACATGCATGGCACGTTAATGTTGTGAAAAGAATTACGTAGTATGATTCTTTTTTTATCAAAATACATCCACTGCAAATATCTTATACAAAATCTGTCCTATCAACCAAGCAAATCCAACAACAAAATCTGCGTTGCACGTTGCATTTTTTTCTTGGCGCAAAACGAGCAGAGCCTCAACATTGAAGAACATTCAAACCTCGAATCTTTAACAACCAGCAACCACCTCGAAATCCTTATCCCTATCGCGACAATATACCCCACCGGCGCCCTTCCCGGCCTTCAACCCCACCAAAACCATGTCGATATCACCATTCCACCGCTCAATCCTCTTCTCCAGACTACCGTCCCTCATCTCCCGCCCATCCACCCTCCCAACCCTCCACAATGCCTCCCAATCCGTCCTACCGACGATACAATCCCGCAACTATGCTCGAAAACGACGAAACGCAAAGGATAAAGTCGACCCGAAGATCAGTATGTTCCCTATAAAACAACTACACCCCCAAACTCCCCCCAATCATGCATAAAAAACCGACTAACACACCCTTCTTTTGTTTCCAAACAGAAATGATCGATTACGCACTCGCCCATCCAATCGGTGGCCGTCCGTTCAAATGGTCGTGGTCTCGTAATCTCCGCCACTGGACGATAAAACAAGCCTGGCTGCTGTTCAAGCATAAACAGAAGCGTGAGCGGGAGTTAGAACTAGAACGACAGTACAATAAAATCCACGATGCGTGCGAGGAACTTAAAAGGTGCGATGAGAGGTTATTCAGGATCGCGACGGACAGGAAAGGTGTAGGTACTTTTCCTGTGGAGATGCGAATTCCGACGGATACACCGCCGAGAGGGGGGTTCAATGAAGCCTGGAGACGGCCGAAGGAGAAGGTTTCAAAGAGGGCTAGTAGGTAGGAGTCGGGACGGACTTTTTGATAATTGTGCAAAAAACAATGATATTTTGGTTTTTACAAGGGAAGGGAAGTGAAAAAGTGAAAATTTTGGAGGAAAGCAGTATTCTACAAGATCAAGGAGGCTGTGTGTCTGCATAAGGGTATGAAGCTATGGAAAACATGTGGATCAATATGCAACAGCCATGCATCGAATGCAACAATGGAAGAGGAGTATCGGAGTAGTCGTGAAAAAAGAACATAAGAAAGACGGATTAGACAGATTATGCTTCAAGTTCAATGTAAATATGTAATATAGACAATTCATCATAATTAACCCAGGAGGAACGAATGCCCTACTAGCCGGAGGACGTATCATACATTATCCTCTAATATCGGTTACAACTCCCTCGTAGTCTCTCGACGCGATATACTCCAGCGTCCTCTCGAAATGAGCTTTCGGACTCTCGTTCGCTGCCGAGTCTGTATTATTACCCAAATTCGAATGGATCAGTTCAATCAGGCCATTGATGTACTTAACCGTAACCTATCGAGAGAATTAGCAATTAAGAAAAGAAAGACATTTCCAGGCGAGTGGACTTACAGCCTCGTTCTGCTGATCGAAGTAGTAAACGTATCGATTGAGAATCTCAACGAAAAGCTCAATCGATACAGCGGCGTCCATGCAAGCATCAGCAACTCGAAGAGCTCGCTGTAAACACTCGAGAACACGCTTCCCATCTCGGTATATCTGCCATAGCTATTAGCAAACTGCCCGAAACTAGATAACCTTAGTCGACTTACCGTCTTCCCGTCTTCTTCCTCTCGAGCGGGAATTTCCACCGCCCACCACAAATGACTCGCCAAATAAACCGCTCTACACTGATCAGGCTTCTTCAACAGCTTCGACCCATGCAGTGCACACTTGGTAATCAACGTATCATAATTCTCTTTCGAGAAATTCCTCGTGGAGTGTAGAGCACCGGAAATAACACAAACTGCTTGAAACTGCGCTCTCGAATCCGAAATCGCCTCTTCGTAAATCGTAAACGCCTGCGCGAAGAACTCGTACGCCGCCTCCTCAAAGCTTTGTCCCTGATCCGCGATCTGTCCGCACATAACAAACAGTCGAAGACACAGATCTGCGCAATTGACACGGGTGTACAGCGTGCTCAGCATCTGATGCGCAAACTTGTACAACGATTGGCTTTGCTTCTGCCAGTCGTCGTCAAAGTGTTCTCGGGTTTTGTATCGTCGGGCGAGTTTGACGCAGGCTGTTATCAGCGCTGGAGTGGTGTACTTGACTCTATCGCCACCAGTGGTGAACGCCCTGTGTGTCGCGAGAAGTAGCTTGTACTGGACGTCGTTGTCTTCGCTTTGGATGACATGGACTAACCGGGCGAGCCAGCCTTGTTCTTCGACTACCTCATCGCTATCGGTCTCTCGTAGCCGTCGCTGTTGCGTTCCAGGATATATCGTTTGTTGCGGTGCTGCTTCTTTGATCAAAACTTGGACGAGGTTGAGGACTCCTTCCATATGCTCTTCTGTTGAGATTTTGATCTGATTCGAAAGAATAGTCTTAATCACTGACGAGGCAACAGCACGTCTGGTCTGGTACGACTGGACGTGAAGCAGTGGGATATAGTGAGGTAAGGCGAGAACAGTGAATAGGGAAACATAAGAGTTGAGTGGAGTGAGCAAAACGCCCAGGATATTCTGTTGCGTAGCCAAAATGTGCAAGTCTGCCGAGTTTGCCATCTCTTCTACCTTCTGTAGGGTATAATCCAGCACCTGGTCGACATAATCCAGGTTCTCCGGGTAGATATTTAGAGCAAGATTCGCCAGTGATACCAGAAGCGCGGTGACATCTTGGATAGGAAGCCTTTGGGCGTTAGCCAAATTCACTACTTGCTGGTAGAATATCTCGTAAAGCTTTATCCTCGACAGTATCGGCCGGTCATCATCATCAGCTTGCTCATCCTTCGGTGCAGCTTCTTCGCCATCTGCCGGTTTCGAATCGTCGGTGCCATCGGCAGGTTTCGTATCATCCTCTGTGGTTTTAGCAGCGACAGGTTCCGGTGCAGGTTCTGGCTTTGGCTTCGGCTTGTCCTTTTCCAATTTGAGTTTCTCCAATAGAGATTCCACAGCCGCCACTTCCTTTGCCTTCTTGTCTTCCGAAGATTCCGAGCTCGCATCTCTCGACGCATAGCTCGATAATCTATCCATCAACGCGATCACAATAGATTTGATATTAACATCTGGATTCAATCTCGCGGTAGCCGACAAGAAGTCGCTGAGTGTATGCAAGTGGAACTCGTCCGGGAAAACTTGTATTATAACTATCAAGCAGTCATGTCAGCGCCCATTCTTTCACACGCATCAAGCTAGATCAACAAACCTTCCAAGAGGTATTCCTGCGCCAGCTTATCACGACACTGCACAACCTGCTCCAACAACGGCGCCAATATCGTCTTCTGGTATGTATCCAGATCCACCAACTGGCTAAGTCTAACCAAGTTGCTGCCGACAAGTAACTGCAGTTCCTTTCGCTCCTGGGTTCTCTTCTCCCGTTCTCTCGAGTGTCCTTGATGCTGTAAACGAACCCACAACTTGTTCATCTCCACGAAATTATTCAAAACGAAAGATATCGAGTCTGTGAGGTTTCCTTCTGGTCTATTCCCACCCGCTTGTTAGCAAAAAACCGGGTCCATAGTTAACAAACCAGCAGCCAACATACCCGTCTCCAGTACCAGCAGGTAAATGTTCTCTCGCCTGTCCTGAAAGATAATATCGTAAGAAGAGGCCCCTATCGCGCATCCCATTAGCTCCCCATAATCCCACGCGTTACGCTCCCCTCTTTAAAGTCGCATACCGAATCGGGTGTTGAACACCTCTGCTCATCTCCATCATATCCTTCATAATTTCCTTAACCGGCGCATCCTCAATACTCATATAAACCGTCCCCACTGTAATCATCAAGTATAGTCTCGGTATGATATTGCCTTTTCGTTGTTTCGGCCGCGCGGGCGCAAAATTATCAGCTTAACCAATCTTCACACCACAATAGCGATGCAGCATTATTTTCTGCTGTTTAATTCCTCGTACCTGCGTACTGCACCAGCTCGTACAAGTCCGCCAGATGGTTCACCGGATGACTTTCGCGCAGGAAAGCGGAGAGGTGGCGTAGCGCGTCGAAGACGTCCATGTAAAGCTCATAGTACATCTTCGGTCCCAAACTGCTCGTTCGAAGTTCCGATACCAACGTCGAGCTATAAATAACCACACACCCGTATAAGGTTCGGGTTAGTATACAGGTTGTTCTCATAGAGAAGCTCCAGTTTGTAAAGTTGGGGATGCGCACCTGCACTTCAGTGCATCCATCAGTTTTCCTGGCGTCTCCAGACATTTGAGCATCAGGCGTGTTTGCTGCTTGACGACCGCGCGAGCTTCTTCGAGGAGCCGGGCCTCTTCGGATTGGATTCCGAGCGCGGTATTCGACATCGTGGACCAAGCGGTAGCGGAGCGGAATGGGTGGTGGGTATTAGGGTGATGGTAGAAGAGGAGGCTGGTTGGTGGTTGCCGAGCGGTGAAGTGGTGGTGGTGCTATGGGGGTGAAGGTCCATTGTCATGTCGAGCTTGCCGAGGGGGCGCTGCAACAGGACGCGCAACACAATAGGCTAATGGCACTCTGACATCTGCGATGTGGTTCAAGGGTGTTCAGTGGGGGGGATTCGATTTGTGGATGGATTATTATCATGTTCATTCACATTGGATACTTCTTAGGAAATATCTTCAGATATATTTATTTAGGTTATATAATGTCATAGGAAAATTACGTTAATACTTTACGAGATACTGCTTTTTATCATTTCAAGTTCGCAATTAAATGCAAAAGCAAGGAATCGCTACTGTACAGGGTAAAACAGAGATACAATAATAATAAAACCACGAATATCGAAATTAATCCACCTCACCGACATAAGAATACCATAGACCATAACCTAACGAGGAACAACAATAAAAGAAAAAAGAATAAGCGCGCACATGCGTATAGCCGCTCATGCACATGGTTGTTTTTTCGTAAATGTCGACATTTGGAGCTGTGAAAAGTAACGTAATATTCTTGCCACGAAGAATGATATAGATGCAAAATGGACTCCAAGAAAGTTAACAAGTCTCACTTTTCTTAGACCATTTAGGTGTCCCGCGTTTAGGCGTCACCCATTTGGACATCCCTCGTTTGGGCGTCGTCCTAAGTTTAGGAGGCGTTCTCCCCCCAGACGTCGTCTCCTCTTCAGATGACCAACGGTGTTCATACTTGCGAACTCCATTCCCATTAGGATGAGGTAGTTTGCTAAGCATCGGGTATTTCTATAGCCAAAAAGTTAACACCACATCCTAGAGAAATGTAAAGTCAGAAGGGCGATAAGCTTCAAAGGCCGTACCTAATACCGTCCGCCGCCGCCAGACCTCGGACCACGGTCATAGTCATCCCTATACCCACCACGAGGAGGGGGAGACCTGCCGCCGCCACCTCCACCACCACCTCGGGGAGGCGGACCACCATACTCATTACCTCCATACCCACGCTTATCATCATAATCCCTTCGTGCAGGTTCATCATATCTTCCACCTCCACCACCTCCACCACGTGCTTCATCGTATCTACCGCCTGACCTCGACCCGTAACCGTCAGGAGAACGTCTTTCATAAGGAGGGGTAAATCGGCGATCATTACGGTAGTCTCCTCCTCCTCCTCCACGACGATCGTCACGGCCGCTGCCGCCGCCGCCGTATGGAGATCTTTCGCGGAATCCACGGTCTCGATTATCGCTACCGCGAGCTGGTGGAGAGTACCCTCTGCTACGGCTTGGTGAGTAGCCGCCGCCTCCGCCTCCGCCGCCACCACCGCCTCGTTCTCCACGGTGGGGTGAGTACCCTCCTCTGCGACCTCCTGGTGAATAACCTCTGCCCTCGCGTGGGGAATAACCATTGCGGCGTCCAGCTGGTGGTGGTGAACGAGAGCGTCCTCTGGAGGTCCTGGTCTGAAGTTTTACGCGGAGAAGTATGATTAGCGCTGCTATCCTCAAGCTTCCCAGAACAATAAAGCCAGACCAGCTTGAAAACATACTTCAGATGTGCAGAAGACTTTGGTCCCCTTGAACTCATAATTGTCCAGTTTATTGATAGCTATCCTAAGATCATCCGCAGTTTCGAATTCAACGATACTACATCGAAAATGATTACGCATTAGCATCGTTCGATAGAGCCGTCCAGATTCGGAGAAACATACCCAGATCCGTCACGGTTGCGCGAAACCTCACTAAAGACGACGTCGACACCGGACTTTCGGGCAAAGTCTTTCAGATCCTACATTGTGAGATAATTCGTATAAGTGGCGTCCATAAGATCCAGTAACGTTTTTTGCAGGCAAGAGATGCTGTCAATTTGGTGATAAAGCAATACTGTATGTGTGTGTGTTTGTATTCTTTCTGCAAATGCGGTGATAGTGCTCTTGCAAGTGTAACTGTTCCAGCCAGAAGCAAAAGGGACAGGATATCCAGCCAGGACCAAAGGACAACAGCAGGAAGAAGCAGGTGCGAGGCATTTTCAGCTCTTCTTCCGGGGAGACAAGATTCCAAAGGGAGTACATTTTCTGCTTTGTTGGAAGGGCGTGGGTTTCTTTTTCCATCCAGTCCAGATATAGCAACAGCCTTGCGAACAAAGTGAACACACGGAAGGAGGGAGGTGGTGGTGCTGTTCTTGATATCAGAAACTCCAAAGTTTGTGAGCGGATCCAATTTCAATCCAGACGTATTCCTTCCCTCCTAGAGTGGCCTCCTTGGACGCAACAGGAACAACAAAGGAGTTCAACTGTCGCCAACAAAGAGCAAGAATCCAGAAATAGTCCGCATGCATGAAAGGAGTTCTCCAGTTTTCTCACACATGGTTGCAACAGGCGGTGGATGCAGTAATTCAGGTGGATTTGCTTCAAATGGTTTTTTTGGGTGTGCAACAGAGAGAGGAGGAGTTCAGACCTGCCAGCTGGTATCCGTAGGAAGCCCAGAGATGTTCATTCGGTATGGAGTGCGGCGAGGGCGGGGAGTGCGATCTCCAGATGGTCCATTGAATTCGCTACGTGTTGGACGGGGGCCGCGAGCAAACTGGACGGTCAACCTAGAATCCATAAACTCCTTTCCGTCTGGAAGTGAGATAGAAAAGTGGTTCGTTAAACACATGGTATATCAACTTGAGTGCGCCTCGGAATCACGCTTTTGTTTTCTTACGGAAAACTACAGGAAAGACGACGTGTTAGTTCCAACTGCCCACTGCGAGGATTGTCAACCAGCTGTTCGACGACGGGATGGTACATACTTGGGACGATGTCACGGGCATCGGCAGGATTGGAGTATTCGATGAAGCCGAAGCCGTTCATAAGCTTGATCTCCTGGATGGTACCGTGGCCATGCTTAACGAAGAAGTCCTCGACATCCTTCTTCGTGGCTACACCCGACCCAAACAACAGATAGATATGTTAGAAAGATAATGCACGTCTCGAGGAATGAACATTCGACGGTCGTCCCGCTTTCCGTTTGTTCCGGAACGATTTCGTGACACACCGAATGCTCATGCGACAGCGTCGGACGGGATGGCGGATAGAAGCGAAAACTTGCCTGTTTTAGGTAGGTTTCCAAGATAAAGACGAGTGTCTGACATGTCTGCCGTTGATTGAATTAGTATGCGACGGCGTGTCGAATGGCGTTCTGCGAAGATGAAGGAAGGGGTTCCGCTGTCAAAGCGATGAGCTCCGGCGACTGTGGCAGAAGAGGCACTACACACAACCCGGAAAGGATGGCCTGTATGTTCTGGAGCGACTTGATGATGAATCCCCCTCCTGACTGCCAGCCGAGCGAGGCGATAGATGCAAGGGAAGTGAGCAAATCGACTGCTCCTGAGCTTGAAGAAAATTAGTGTCACAACTATCAAGGAAATTGCGATAACTGGGGATGAGAGGAGGGGAGAAAGCGTTAAAGAAGGAAGAACGAGGTTGTGGTTCGTTGGGTAAAAGGCGTCAGGGCATGGCAGGGCAAGTGGGAAGGAAAAAAAAAAAAAACAAAGGCGGGCGGAATCCGGGGCTGGCCAAAGCGAGACGCTTGATCCCCACGCCAGAACCAAGCAAGAAAGATAAGGCAATGCACCAGAATAAAAAAGAATGCGAAAGGGCGACCCGTCCCGAACACGCTTGATAGATATCAATCGATATTGTAATGGATATTCAGGAACTGGTTTCGACTGGCTAAAAGAAAACGAGGCGGGCACATTCCAAAGGGCGCGCGACCACGCTGCATGATTGGCGCCACACATACAGAATACATGCTACTAATACCACACACCGACATGACGCTCTCGATCACAATGCGCCGCTGCATATCGTGACGACACACGTACATTTTGCTATTTATCATCATATGAAGTACGAAACTGAACTTTGAACTCCGTCGAATGATGCATTGCAAATCATAAAGTTCCAAAATCCCACGTGAACGAAGAATGAGAAATGTGTTGCGTGAATGAGATGTTACACAAGCCCACGAAAGATGGCCGCTCCTTGGCCAGGCTTCGTTACCACCACTGCCTCTCTCCAAGTGTCTTCGGACCCTAAAACATGTGGAAACCGCTTTTTATAATACTCCTCCTTTAATGCCTCCTCCACCTCTGGTACCTTTCCTTCCGGGATCAGATGTACAGTGCAGCCACCCCATCCTGCTCCTGTCAACCTGCTCCCTAAACTTCCAGCCCTGATTGCAATATCACAGAGCTCGTCAATTTCCGGGCATGAGCAGTCGTAAAGATCTCTGCAGGAATCCTGCGATTCGGTCATTAATCGCCCCAAGGTTTCCAGATATGGCAAAGCTGCATTTTGCGTCGAGGCTATGTTTTGAGGTGCATTCATCATGAGCTCCGCGAACTTGTTTACTCGTAAAGATTCCCCATATACATGTGCTGCTCTCAATCGTAATTGAAAGCGTTCGGCTTGGACTATATCATATATTAGTATACTTTGAAAACCAGTCTCTGAGGGCGTCTTGCAAGCAAAATATGCAGATGTGTGAAAACATACTCGGGAAACGCGTCATATATTTCTGCGTAAGAGCTTCCGGTGTCGTCTCCAGAATCTCCGCAATTTCTTCCTTCGTGTACCCCTCCTTTTTATCCAGCGTCTGCTTTGTTGCTTCAATCAGGGTCTCCAGCTGCTGGACTACGCTAGGAGAATTCCCTTGTTTTTCAAAATACTTCTTTTGTAAAGTGCTCAAGGAGCTTCCCAGTGGACTGTTATCATTCGGAAGCGGCCCAACATCGAGTTTCTTTGCCAAAACTTCCGCTGCGAGCGTTGTTTCAACAACTCTCAGATTGTAATGTATTTTCGAGGTTTGTTTTTTATCAGCCTGGACGTAGGTTTGAGCGATGAGGAAGACAAATGGAGGGTCGGTCTTGGGGAAGGAGAACTTTGTCGCCTTGAGTTCTGGCACGAAGGAAACGTATAAAGCGCTGTCCTTTTCACCATATACCGAAGCCGTCTGGTCCATTCTGTATCGCTCCGTCAGTTCTTGATTCAAATCCAACCCTACAAATTCAGATTATCTCATGAAAAAAAGCTTACCCTCCACTGTTTACACCAACAAATCTCTCGCTAACAATCGCAAGATTGACAAGATTTTGTTTATAAACTCTCGACTGACCGCGAGCATTAGCAGTCAACACTGCGAGCGCGCTGGCGCATGTAAATGCGGCACTGCTCGACAAACCAGCACCCGCGGGGATAGTTCCGTGCACGAGAGCCTTCATGCTAACGGCTTTCCCGCCCCAGCCTTCCTCGCGCAGGCTTTCTAATGCTCCCCGAAGCCCGCATTTAAAGTAATTTGTCCAATGGTGGTCGTCGTTATCGATTTCAACGTGGCCTTCGTGCGGGCAAGTGAATTTCTTTGAGGGAAACTTATCGGAGACGTTTGCTACCTCGAAAGTGGCATCTTGGTCGTCTGGTGTGTCTGTTACAGAGACAGCGATGAGAAGATCAACGGTCACGGCCATCGGTAGGACCTCGTAAAGCATGTAGTCGATGTGCTACATAATTTATACATCTGTCAGCTTTCTACTTGCATGCAGATATATACATTAAGCTCGTAGACTTGAAGAACCCACTTCGCCTATGAGGTTAACTCGACCCGGTGCTCGAGCGATGAAATTCGGTACGGTACCGTAGAGGCTCTTAAACTTCTCCGTTAAATCGTTCCATCGTTTTCCCTGGGAGAGAAGGGCGTCGGAGGGGTATATTCGGTCCAGTGAGGTAACATCTGGCCATGAATCCGATTCTTCATCTCTAAACAAGGATGCCATTATTGCGTCTACGGGTCGAATGAATGTGTGCTATATTGTAAACGACTGTTGTACTGCATCAGCGGGTTAAGTTCGATACTTGTAGACCAGTGCGGTGGTCTGAGTTAAGTTATCAGCTCAGAGATTTTTGATAAAATTCTAAATCGAATCTTTTTAGATCGCCCCGCCGTGCAGGTAGGTGTTGATGTCATGTGGGATATATTTTGGTGGCATTTTCATGTCCGCTACCCCGCCTTGCATATGAACGTCGGCGCGGGCGGCGTCGGCCTGACACTGTCCGACCTGAATTTGCATTAACCGCTGCTCACGTGATGTCGTACCACACCACATTGATGTCTTGACCCAGCCAGCCCAAGCACGTCTGATTTACGAGACAAGTACTACATCCAAATGCCGAACACTTGAGTCTCGTCTATATTAAGGACTAGCGATGCATAAGAGAGGCATTTAAATACTAATAATCAGCCAGCTTACTCTTCTAGTTTGTTGATTGTACAGATATATAAACTTTTTATGCAGCCACTCGGCGTTTGCAATAATAAACTTTCGATCATCGTTTAGCTGGAAGCGAGGTCTCAAAGCCGTGATACGTTACCTCGAACGAGATCTAGGAAACTTCAATGTATATCACAACCCAGTCTAGTGAGTTTACAGATTAGCTACCGACCTAGAATTGCTTGGGCCTCGGAAAGAACATCGTCAAGTTCGCTCGTGCAACAGTGAAGGATTGATTAGTGGCCGGCGGCCAATGGAGCGACATCGGATCAGTCAGCAAGGGTGCTCCCCACAGATTCGGCTGAATGGCCTGCCTGTCGCATGGCTAAAACCTTTTCGGGAAAATTTTTGCCCAGGAACCACCGAACGAAAATAAAAAATAAAAATAAAAAGTTAGAAAATATTACGGGTGGTATCCAGATGCGCCCAAATTTTCATATGCCCGACGCCAATTAACGCAGGAAATAATATTATATAACAATCTGGCCACCGGTCGGGCAAAACTAGTGACTCATGGATCTTGCATTATTTATGGCCATTGCTGGATGCTTTGTTTCTTTGTAACAGATCTTTTGTTCTTACCTTATTTTCTTAAATCAAGCTGTTGCTTTTCGAGATTTTTTTATATCCGGCAGAAAAAAATAGACGTGCTAAGACTCATATTCTCTCGCTCTGAACACCCTCACCCACTTCACCACCCGCATCTCGCCCATTTACCAACTGCACATTGCATATCATTTCTGTCACCTCAATCCAATTCGCATCGTACATGCATATCGCAATCTTCTTTGATTTCTCATAGCCTTTGATCACAAGATCGTTTCCAACATGATGATTCGAAATTCCGCGAGACGAGCGCTTTGTCGCCACACCTTCCCAAAGCCCTCAAGGCCCCTCCATACCACCATACCAGCTGCAGCTCTATCGCCCTATAGACCTCTACGAACCTCAAAGAGCAAGCAATCGAGAAATCAAACTACATCCACAGCTCCGTAGGTTTTTCGTGCTACCCAAATGTCCTGTTCGTTACTAATCTAACTTCAATTCGCAGTGCCACAAGACCAATCCCGTCGGCTGCTTTCCAGCAAGATGTACCAGCAAAGGCAGAAGAAATCCACCCACTCCAGAACCAGCAGGAGCCGGAATTTGATGAATCGTAAGATTATTCCTTGTTACGCGCCACCAATTGCGTCTTATAGCTGGCTAACAAGCAATTGTCGTATCCAGCTTTGTTGGAATGACTGGTGGTGAAATTTTTCACGAAATGATGCTGAGACATGAGGTCAAGCACATCTGTACGATATAAATCCAAGCTGTCACACTTGGAGCTTATAGCTGATAATATGGTCCAGTTGGTTACCCCGGTGGTGCCATTCTCCCGGTCTTCGATGCCATCCACAACTCGAAACACTTCGACTTCATTCTCCCCAGACATGAACAGGGTGCCGGTCACATGGCCGAGGGATACGCCAGGGCCTCAGGCAAGCCAGGCGTCGTCCTCGTCACGTCCGGTCCCGGCGCAACCAATGTCATCACACCGATGCAAGACGCCTTGAGCGACGGTACACCCCTCGTCGTCTTCTGCGGCCAAGTCCCCACCACCGCCATTGGCACCGATGCCTTCCAGGAAGCCGACGTCGTCGGCATCAGCAGAGCCTGCACAAAGTGGAACGTCATGGTAAAAAACGTGGCAGAACTACCCAGACGCATTAATGAAGCGTTTGAGATCGCTACTTCCGGTCGACCTGGTCCTGTTCTTGTCGATTTACCTAAGGATGTCACTGGCGGTATTCTACGATCAGCCATCCCCGTTCGTTCCATCCTACCGGCGCATCCGTCTGCCGCTTCTCTCGCTCTCCAGGCCGAAATGAAGCGACAGCTGGAAACCTCGCTGAAAAAAGTTGCTCGCCTCATAAATGTTTCCAAGAAGCCTATCGTCTACGCGGGAGCAGGTGTCCTTGCGAGACCTGAAGGTCCCGAGCTGCTCAGAGAACTTTCGGAGAAATGCCAGATTCCTGTTACCACCACTCTTCAGGGTCTTGGGGCCTTCGACGAACTTGACGAGAAGAGTTTACACATGCTCGGAATGCACGGCAGCGCCTATGCCAATATGGCGATGCAGGAAGCGGATCTAATCCTTGCTCTCGGTGCTCGATTCGATGACCGTGTAACCGGAAACATTGCTAGTAAGTTTTTATCCATATTTCAATGCCTTCCGATCCACATCTAACTGCCATACGTAGAATTCGCTCCACAAGCCAGAGCCGCAGCTGCCGAAAACCGCGGCGGCATCGTCCACTTCGAAATCATGCCCAAAAACATCAACAAGGTCGTCCAGGCCGACGAAGCCATCGAGGGCGACGTCGCCGACAATCTCAGGCTCATCCTCCCGAACCTCAACAAAGTCGAATCCCGCCCCGAATGGTTCTCTCAAATCGCGGACTGGAAGAAACGCTTCCCCTTCGATTACGAGCGAAACCTTCCTAGCGGACTGCTAAATCCTCAGACTGTCATTGAGGAACTCTCGAACCACACAGCATCCTACAAGGAAAAAGTCATCATCACAACCGGTGTTGGTCAACATCAAATGTGGGCTGCCCAGCATTTCAGATGGAGACACCCGAGATCCATGATTACCTCCGGTGGTCTGGGAACAATGGGCTTCGGACTCCCCAGCGCCATTGGCGCCAAGGTCGCAAGACCAGATGCTGTCGTTGTCGATATCGACGGAGACGCTAGTTTCCAGATGACGCTTATGGAGCTCGCTACGGCGGCACAATTCAACATTGGCGTTAAGATTATCGTTCTGAACAACGAGGAGCAGGGTATGGTCACACAATGGCAATCCCTCTTCTACGAAGACCGATTCGCGTAAGTCTCTTAACCCAGCTTAATCCCCAAGTCGCACAATGACCAGTGTGCCACAGCAACTAACATTTTTTGAAAACAGACATACCCACCAAGGCAACCCGGACTTTGTCAAACTCGCCGAAGCGATGGGACTGAAAGCCCTCCGTGTGTCGAGACCGGATGAACTCAAAGCAGGTCTTGAGACGCTGTTGGGGTACAACGACGGCCCAATCCTGATGGAAGTTATTACTGATAAGAAGATTCCCGTGTTACCGATGGTACCTGGCGGCAAGGCGCTGCATGAATGTCTTATCTACGATGCTGCCAAGGAGAAGGAACGGCGTGCGGTCATGAAGAAGAGGTCGGGGCATTAAATATATTGTTTCATTTAGTGTTGGGAGTTCGATCGGGGGAGTAGATAGGATTGTGGCAGTATTCTGTGTACTGAATCAGTCGCTGTATAGCTTTCATTGGGGGGTATGTTGTCTCATGAACCAAGAGGTATGGTCAATGCCGTGACATGACCGTCCGTGAAAAGTTCTTCTTTTTCCCTCCTTTCGATGGGAACTAATATCCTCTTTCTTGTGTTTATAATATTTTTGTTCCCTTTCTGGTGCTTTACTTTTCATTGTTGGAGGCGAAATGGGCGTCTGCATTTCCAGAAACTGCATGCATGCTTGCATGATGATCATATAAATGGAACATACCATTGGCATATCAAGTGTTTGAATTGATCTTTATATAAAGTAGGGGACTTGTGCTAGATTTTAAAGCAATTGCACGAAATATCTGATGGATAGATCGTAATGATAGATTATTCGGATCATTTTGACTTCCGGGATTTGATCTTCGAATCTTATAGTATGGCTCTTAATATAATATATAACGGGTCCGAGTGGTGTTTCTGCTATATATAAGATTTATAAATTCTACTATGGAAAGGCTTAGGCATTTCTTGATTTCGAATTGATTACTACTTGAATCGGCTTCCGAGTGAAGCTGTAACAATGATCAACTGTTGTTAGTTGTTAGCACAGATATCTGGCTTCTTTAGAGTCGGTGTCTCCGAAGAGCAAGGTTGTGCAAAGTGTCGGATAGTCCGGTTTACGGGGATAGGAACAAATCTTCTGGTCGATAGGAAGGGGCTTGCTACGTATATATCTCTTATCGTTTCAGATATATAGAGACAAACTGTCTCCTCATGCGCGAAGGCTTCTATTTTTTGAAAAAAGTATAGAACATATCGAATGCCAGTATACAAAATTACACGTCATCTCTCCTCGTCGCTCCTTGTCGCGGCTCCTTTAATTCCGAAACGTATATACAAACCGCTCTTTTCCAATCCGTCTATCATCATTTCACCAAATGCCGTTTAATGATGCCCAGGTTTTTCCTCTGCAAATGCAGCCTCCTCATCGAACCAGTCGTCACCACTCTTTCCGACAGTGCTGGCGGAAGCATCGGGTGGGGCATCCGGAGCTCCGGTTTCGGTCTCGACAATCTGGGACTGGTAGGTGGAGATATCTGCCGACAAGGTGGCCTCGCCGAAATCAGGAACGGATGGAGCATTAGGGACGCTCCAGTTGCGGACTTGTCCTTCGTGGTCGTTGGCCTTTGGAGGAGTGGGCTTGTACGCTTTGAGTTCACGTAGGTAGAGGTCCTGAACGATGTCGGCTGTTTTATCGCGGGTTCGGCGGGGTTAGTTAGCTCCTTGATTTGAAGCGGAATGTCCCACGCTTTGCTCAAAAGCTGCGGTTTGAATTTTATATGTAGATTAAGACGTACATTGTCTGGGAGCCGAGACGACGAACGTCCGGGTCTGGGTTCGGAGGGCGGCAGTAGCGCGAGGGAGGATAGTCCTCTGTATATCGAGATTAGCGGATATCACACAACGGTCAATTGAAGCAGACAGAGAATATCATACCGAGGCCCGTAATGCGAACGACATGATGAAGCAATTGAGGAAGAGAGGAGAGGGGTGGGCTGTTGAAGGTCGAGATGAGGTTGGAATGCGGGTTAATTGACGACAGGCATCGGATAACTCGGTCGTTCATCGGACTCACAATTTTGCAGCAAGTGTTGGTGCCACCACGTACGCTGGTAACAGGCGTAGATGTGGGCACTGGTCAACTTGGCAGAGCCGCAACAAGGAAATTTTCAGGCTATTATTAGTCATGGATGCTGCGTTGGGCTCCCCTGCAGCACAAATAATCCTCGAACATCATCGCCTCTCCCAACTTCCTCCATCACCAAACCACCAACTCTCAACCATCATCACGACAGACGACACCTCGTCAAATCCATCGAAATCCGATCGTATCTTTGCCGCTTTGACAGCTGCAGCCGTGATACACGATTTCCAACCCTTCTCCGAAGTTCTATGACGGAAGACTAACCGGTCGAGTCTGGATCCTTGATCTCCTCGAACGATAACCTCCGTCCGCTTCTTCACGCCCTCAGCCTTTGAGATCGTACTATCTCTGCCCTCCCCGCTTTGTCCTTTCCGCCGATCATCTTTGCAAAGATATCCTCGAAAGAAGAAAACGGACCAGGTGGACACCTTCACTGGTTCTGTAGTGTAGATCTTGAGTTAACGGGAATTAACGACACTTTTCTCGCTCTTTCTTCACCCACGATCGAGACGAAATACTTTTATTTTTCTCTCCTTCCAACAGCACGTTTCGAATAAATTTTATCGCTTTTCACATTGTCTACGGTTGCCCTTGGGTTTACTCGGGCATATTGAAAAGGTACTATGATTCTGCAGTCACTTGATGTCTATTCAGGTGGTCGGGGGAGGCTTCTTCTAGGAACCAGGCTGACAAATTTCAGACTTTGAACGGACTCGATACGTTCGAAACGCGTACTTGATTCTCTTGGGTCGCCTTGTTCTCCCTCGAAATCCCACGTAGCCTTCCAACAAGCACATCTGGGATTTTATAAGACCAAAACCTCAAAGACATCCAAGATGATGATGGTTGCGCCCCCGCACGTGCCGACCAACGGCCCAAAACCTGGTGCTCCAGCCGCCGACCGGCCCTTTGAAAAAAATTTGAATATCCACGTAATATGCAAGGATTGCAAAGAGTTTCCTCCAAACCTGGTTGAGGAATTCTCATCCGGAGATATCGTTTGCGGATCCTGTGGACTCGTCCTTGGCGACCGCACCATAGACACTCGCTCCGAATGGCGTACGTTCTCGAACGACGACCAGGGCAATGATGATCCTTCTCGTGTCGGCGACAGCGCCAACCCTCTTCTCAACGGTAACCAGCTCGATACTGGTATTAGTTTCTCTGATGGTGGCAGTGGACGTGCCCGTGACCTACACCGTGCCCAGAACAAAGTGACTCACGATAAATCCACCAAGGGCTTGTTGGCTGCTTACAAGGAAATCGGCGCCTTCTGTGATTCTACTAACCTCCAGAAGAATGTCGCCGATACTGCGAAGCAGCTTTACAAGTCCGTTGATGATGCCAAAGCCTTTAAGGGTAAACCGCAGGAGGTCATCATAGCAGGTTGCATCTTCATCGCGTGCCGAAAGTGTAATGTCCCCCGTACATTCCGTGAGATCTTCGCCATTACCAAGGTGCCAAAGAAGGAAATCGGTCGTGTCTTCAAGGCCCTTGAGAAGTTCTTCTCCAAACTAGGCGAGGACAATCTCAACGATATTGTCAACAGCGGTGGCATCGCCAATGAAAATATGGGCTACACTTCAACAACCTCGACCAAGGCACATGACCTGATGATCCGTTTCTGTAACAATCTCGGTCTCACGCACAATCTCATTTATATCTCACAAGAGCTGGCAGAGCGTGCGGCTCAGAAGGGCACGCTCGCCGGAAGATCTCCTATCTCTTCGGCCGCCGCTTGCATCTACATGATCTCGCATCTCATGCGTCAACCCAAGACTGCCAAGGAAATCTCCGCCAAGGCTGGCGTCAGTGACGGAACGATCAAGACCGCCTACAAATATCTCTACCAGGATCGCCACGAGCTCGTTGACCCCAAATGGATCGAGAACGTCAAGGGTGATATCAGCCTCCTCCCGTCGTCCTAGTGGCCACGTTCGGGAAACCCAAGAGGCGCGAATGCCTATCTGTTCGGTAATATGAAGGTGAAGATCAACGAAGTCGGATATGGACCATTTAAAAGGGAGTTGGATAAAGTTTATGGACAAGAGAAATGGAGGCTCCATGACAGATTTTGCAAACTTCTTGGGAACGAAAGCAAAGAAGTTCTCGAGAAGCTTGAATGGAGGATCCGCTCACTCAATGCTACTTACGAGGCTATTGTATTGGACCCGTACAAGCCCTTGTGATTCACCTCAAGAACCGTCAACAGAACACCTTGACGGACACCTTCCAGCCTTCAATTTTCATTTCTCCTTACTTGTTACAACTTGCATCCGTCGCTCACCTCACCTGATCATATCTTACTCGGGCTATCAACCGTATTCATCTCTCTCTATCTTTCACAAGTTTTTCTTCCTTTTGCTTTCTAAACTTCTCGTTTTCTCATTTCCATTCTTCTGCTCCTTTTATACTTACTCATTAATATAGGTTCACGCCGTTCTCATTTTGTCTTTACTTTTCGTCTCTTCTCTTTATTCTCTTTTAACCTTCCCGCGTCCTTAGACCAATACCCTCTACGACTTCGGCTCTTTTTCTCTTAAAATCCATAGATCGTATTAGACGTTCTTCGTTTCTGTGTACTCTTTCAATATTTCGATTTGTATACTTCCTGCTTTTCTGTGTTCCAAAAAAACGGTTCGGTTCTAGGTTCCTGGTTCTGTTTTTGTTTACGACTGCTTTTTATGTTAACTGTTTTGTTTACATGCATATGCTCACCGAATTTCTCGCTGTACTTTTAGCGATGCTTTACCAACTCGACTGCTTTTTCTCACTCAAGGTAGGCCACAACCTTTAGGTTGATGTTGGGGAAAGGGATTGTAAAAATATATGGATGGCTGTTTAAGCCAGAGGGGTCAGATTGGATTTATCGTTTGTTGTTTTTCTGATTGGTGCAAATGTCGCCGACAGAATAGCCCGGTGGATAGGAGGTCGATTGTTCTGCTTTCACTTTTTATTATTGGCAACTGGGATTCTACTGCTGTCTTTCAATGGCTTTACATCCTATGCTTGCTTGTCTCCGTGCAAATCCAAAATTTGAAAAAAAAAAAAAAGAATACAAAATACACGAAGCACGATGGCTTCTGCTTGTATATTCTATCTGTCTGCTTTTCGATATCACACACACATATGTACTCATAATGTGTTAGATAGAGCGAATCGAATACAAGAGCTGTTGACAAAATCTATCTTTCCACAGTAAATCGTGACGCTTGCACATTGCTCTTTATGGTCACCTAGTATAATACACCGAGTAAAAATATATCACATCTTCGTATAAACATCACTATCACCATCATCAACCGCCACATCTCGATTAACATCCAAAGACACATCCTCCACCCTGACAAGCCCGCAGCCGGTCCCCGCAGCCGCCCAAGTCCCATACCCACGATTATTATTCCAACAAACCTTCGTCACATTCGTCTGGTACGGATAAAACGGTAACCCGACGGCCACGCGATTCCGATGCACAACCATCTCAGGCTTAAACCCGTCCAGCATGCGATACATCTCGCTCGACGGCGCGTACTCCAATTGAAACCACACCTGCTGCATCGCCTGGCATTTCGAATAGAAATATTTGCGGATAAGGTTTACTATACGCACTTTGCCGTCCCGGCCGCCATTTAGGAGGAATGGGTGGAGTCCGTTCCCGCCGCCGGTGGATGTGGCGATGGTATCGCCTGGGTTATTGGTACATAGGAATCCGCCGGACTTTTTGGCCTTGCGGATACCCATGCACAGAATGCCGGAGAGGTCTTCCGGGTAGCAGAGGGATTGGGCCATTTCGCTCCATGCGATGGCGGTGGACATTGCTACTGTTCGCGAGCGGTGGACGAGAGTGTTTGAAATGCCGAATTCGCGGGTGTCGTGGATGTTGAAGCTGCCGTCTAGGGAGTAGGTCGCTAACAAATGTGGGAAGCTGGGAGCTAGAGAACATATGGTTGATATGTAGCTTGCTGCTATGTAGTAGTATGATTTTGGGAGGTGTTCTTTACCCGGGAGGGTGGAGTTGAGGTCGTAGATTGCCACGGAGCCGTTTGCGCAGCCGAAGGCCACGGTGGAGTGGCTTATCCAGGTGAAGGTTGTGAAGATGGTGTCGTGGAGGTAGAAGGTAATCATTGGATTTGTGAGCTTGTGGACCGGTGAGTTTACTGATGGGGTATCGTTGTTGCTGTATTCTTTGACTTCGATGACACGGGCTTGACCGTCTTCGAAGAGAGCCATTAGGTGACCTATCAGGCCAGGTTCTTTGATCGGGGCGTTTCCAGGACGCCATTTTATCTCCACGGCGGCGCCCCAATCCGTGAGGATAGTGTGGTCGATGGTCGGAGGTGGTTTCGGGTTGGCATTTAGTTTGGTGACTGGTATTCGCCATATCTGAATCTGCGAAGGGCAAATGCAAGGTGCGAAACCCGGTGGTAGATTTTTTATAGCGGGCTTTGCTTCTTGAAATTTGGTTCCTATGGCTAGGAATTGCGTGCTTCCTGTTTGCCGGGACGCCCAATCCATAGATTGAACCTCATTGCCGACATGTATGATCCACCCGTTCTTGCCATGGAATAAATCCGGGCCGGACAGGTTGATCGAGTCGTACATCTTCATCTGAAACTTCTTCTGTTGGCCGGACTTTGTGAACGGACCTAAGAAAATATTCAATAATGGTTTGGGAAACTGCCAGAAGTAGTTTGCAATCTCGGGAGCATCCGTGGTCCTGTCCAATGGAATGGATTCCTGAAAGGCAACGTTTCGTCCAATATAGACATCGTTCGCAAGATCGTGGGCTTCTTTCTTGAAATCGAAAAACGAAACCTTGCCGATATTCTTCCGAGAGGGCGCAGATATGTCGTATATGAATGGTCTGGCAGCCTCCTTCCTCTCTATCGCTACAGAATCGACACCTTGGTCGCCCCAGTATGATATATCCTTCATTCGACGGATCATGCGTCGGTGCATAGCAACAGGAGTATTGGCACTCTTATCCTTCTTCTTCGATATTTTTATGCCACCACCATGCCGGCTCGGGGTTCCAGGAGTCCCTGAGGGTTCGAGATCGATATCGAGATCCGAGGCATCCCCTTCGCCGAATGACTCCTCGTCTAGCGAACCATCGGCCAGGCCTTCGCCGTTCATCTGTTGGATCGCGTCTTCCTCGTCAAAGTCGGGATCATCGGAACTCTCGAGATTTCCGACTTCAGATCTGAGCTGGCGTTCTCGATTGCGACTATCGGTGTCGTCAGATGAAAACCCGTCATCGTTAATGATTGGCTTCCTCCGGAGTACAGCTTGTCGTTTCGGTCGAGTAGTGGCTATTGTCTCCACGGCCTTGCGCTTAAGGCTCTTTTTGGGCGTCCAGCTCTCGGGCATAGCGAATTATTGTGATATCAGTTCAGGCCGCGCTCTGCTGTATGCCTTGCTTTCGGTCTGCAGCTGCTGTAGTTGGTGTTATGTCGGTGTCGTGCGAGGACGCGAGACATGATAACAAGAATCGTGTTTTATATCGCACAGGAGTTGTTTACAACGTCATCCAAACCAGAACCTGTCAGTTTCGCCGTTTATCGCAAATCGAATCGAATCCACCCGATCGCAAACTAGGATAGAATAGATAGAGCCTCTGAAGAACAAAGATAGATCGATCCAGTGTGGGAGGAAAAGTTATATTATCGGACGGACCCTTGCATGCAGTAGCGCGGGCTGAAGTGGGCACGTTGACAGCCGCGGCAAATCAAGGCATAGCTCTCCCAACACCAGCAACCCCATCATCGATACATCACCCTCGCTCCTACCCCTCGCCGGATATCGAAGTTAGAGCAGAACCTATTCCATGACGCATCAAAGCCGATAGCAACTTCCCATCATCGACGCAGCAGCTGTCTGCTGTATCTCTCTCTCATCGTCGCCTTAACCGTTGCCACACGTTAGGCCGATACTCCTCCCTGACATCACTCACCCGCTCCAGCAACAACCGAAAAGGGCATAAACATGTCGCACCTACAAGCGCCGCGCTCCAGCTCTCGAAGAGCGACCTCGAGAGCTGCTTCCGACTCAGGGGCCGACGCTGGCAAACTCTCCGATACCACTCTCACCGCCAACGAAGATAGTTCAACAGAGGAACCCGGGCTTCTGATCCCTCTGAAATCACCATCACCACCCTATGTACACGAAGAAGAAGAAAAGTGCTGGATATGCTTCGAATCGCGCGAAGACGAGATTCTAGAACCATCCACCCACGGTGTCTGGAAGAAACCGTGTAAATGCGCGTTAACAGCGCACGAGGGATGCCTGCTAGATTGGATATCCGATTTGGAGAAGAACGCAACCTCGGCGCATAGACCAATACAATGCCCGCAGTGCAAGTCCAATATTATGTTAAAGCAAGAACGGAGCGCGATCGTGGATATCGGCCGGTCCATTGAGAGAAACATAAGGCGAACCAACACCGTCGCGATCGTAGCGGGTCTTAGTTCTGCTTTCTTTGTCACCTCTGCGGTTTATGGTATGTCCTTGCTACGAAACCAACACGACTCATCACGTGGGGTATACAGAATTAACTAGGTACTATAGGTGTGAACGCCATCTACCTGATATGTGGAACTAAAGAAGGGAACGCGATCATCCTCGGGACGGGCAATCGTGATTTTCAGTGGTCGTGGCGTTTAGCAGTGGGACTACCCATGATACCTATCATACTGGTGATCTCGAGAACACGTCTGTTTGACGCAACTCTACCGATTCTTCCGCTGATATTCTTCTGTCATAACGAACCGTTGCATCTGACCTTCCCTCCATCTCCGGCCGTTACGATCGCTCTGTTGCCATACCTTAGAAGCGCGTACGAAAACGTGTACAACAAGTTCCTGCTTCCTTATGACAAGAAGTGGACCACCGAGATTGGGCCAACAGCGGCTACGCAGGCAACAGACGACGACGATGTTGGCTTGGAAATCCAAGTGAGAGAGGTAGACGGGGACGCCGCAGAGGCTGGGAACGAGAATGAAGGTGTTGTCGTGGGAGATCTTGTGATGGAAGGCAACGGAGGGGACGGTCAAGATCCCTGGCGTGTGGAGAGAGAATTGGTTTTGGGACCGGAAGCCGCCAATCTAGTTGTTGGAGCGCTGCTGTTCCCAGGTGTCGTCGCGACGATGGGTGGTCTACTCGGCAAATTCCCCTTTATTCGGAGGATTCTTCCCGAGAGATTCCATCGAAATATCTTGGGCGGCTGTCTGTTTGTTCTGATAAAGGTAAGAAACGATCTAATCTTTCCGAGAACGATGTTGATAACGTCTGCTTACGAGAGCTGAATGGGCAACATCATATGTACGTGGTGAATGTTATGCTAACATTTCCGGTGTTGGGTGGGCTGATAGGATATATTCACGCTGTACTACAAGTACAAGAGAGCTAAGCAGCGTCGAAGTCGCGAGATTGTAAACTACCAGAAGCGAGCACCTCGCAGGGAATCGGGTTCAACAACTTCCAGTGGATCTCATCGCAGCAGGTAGCTGCCTGACCTCGCACCCTCGATCGCATGCGCACACATTTCGGGTATCTTTCTTTTCCTTGATTGTTGTTTCCGGCATTTGGTAGGGCGCAAAATCGGCGTTCGGAGACGTATGGTTACTTTTCAAATCGTTGCTTGGCTTCCCGAGTCGCGAAGTCTTCTACAAGGCGTCCGTTGGTTTCTTTTCTTTTTCTTCTGTTGACTTGTTCTCTACTCTTGGAATCGTTGTGTACATAATAGAAAGCTCTCTTGGTCAATAGAAACGCTATGTTTTTACCGATTCCTCGACCCTCCTGTCTCCAAACATATCTTTTTTTTTTTTTTTTTTTTTTCTGCATCCAACATTCTTTTTCGCAGGAAAAGTACGAAAGCGTTGATGCGGTTCCAGATACTGCACTTTTGATACCGGAGTTGGTAGTTCGGGACGAGGGGCTAAGGCTTTGTCGGAGCTCACTTCTCGCCTAAAACACTAGCTTACCAATATTGCGGCTCATATATGCATACACACAAGTGTGTGATATAAGGCAGTCAAAAGGATATTAATTAACAGAGAAAGAGTCACACAGCTCGCGCAGGATGGATGGATGTTGGAGTTGGAATTCGTATGCTATTCTGGCTGAGCGCAGCATGTTTTCGCCCAGACAGGGGAGTATCTCTATAAGCGCGTATATTTCGTGCGAGCTCGAGAGCGAGGGCCCGACGATCCGTGGGGAGCCGGAATGATGACGATGGTCTCAAACCTTCATCCGTCGATGGAGGAACATACCTTCTATCACAATTTAATTAAGAAACGAGAATGCAAAACCGCAGTGGGTAAGAGATATAATCCCGTTGTTTTAGGATCTTGGGGCATCCTGGGATTCTCCCGTGTGTGAGAGGGTTATCTACCGATGGGCTGTGCCGTCGAATAATGATTTGCCGAAAACGAAAAGGTTCCGATGGGGACTGAAAGAAGATGATGAGATGATTCTAGGCGGTCGCGGTCGGTTCCAGAAAAGTATAGAAGAAGAAAAGAAATGGAATATCGCAAATAATACAAGCCCATTCGATTCAATTTTCTGTCATATCGTGAATTTTTTCAAGACAAAAATGAAATCAAAATTTTCGAAAGTCCCATGATGCTGGTTTCTCATAAATCATGAAAAGCTATGACCTTGCGACGTTGGCCATTGTCCAATCAGATATCAGACTGATAAAGATCTTCCCACCACCACGGTTCTTCAGCCTTTTATCACGGCGCTTCCAGAGCATCGGAGGGCTGCGCCGACTTGGAAAAAAAAAAATAATAATTTGGTATCCACTCCACGCGCAGCAAGACGAGCGCAGGTGACTTGGAGATTCCAGTATCTTTCCGATCCCAACAAGAAAACATGAAACCGAAAGAACAGAGAGTTCCCGCTAGTTTACCGTGGATATTTGTTGGTTTTCCCGTCTTGAAAAGATAACCCGTTCGGGAAATAGCTCTGCACCCAAGTCACGGGGCATTGGGATCCAGAAAGAAAAAAAAGTGGAACTAACAACCGAGGTGGTTGCGATTGATTGGGATCGATGCAGATTAGAGGCAGAGAAGTTGTTTCCTCGTAAGTTGTTTCCCAGGACGGTGGTCTTTGGGTCGCCAACTATTTTGAATGATTCTCCCGCGAGAACGAAAGGAAAGAAGTTGCCGCCTTGGTGTTTGCTGTGGGTCAACATGCACAGACTGCGCGCAGGCTGTGTTGGATTGTTGGAAGTTGCAAAGTAAAGTAGAATAAAAATAAAAATAATAATAATTGTTTACGGGAAAGCAAACCAACCGTATCTAGACTTTGAGACGATTATGATTGGCCGGAAATATCGGCGTGTTGTGTTTGATTTGGGTACAATCTTTCTTGCTGTCTCGTCGTCTGCGGTTACACCAACCAACCATGTCTTGCAGATACCCCAGCTCACGACAACCCTTTCGCGCCATCACGCGAGCGAGACCTTGCAGCATAACTAACATGCATCGAGTTTCTTGATGGCCTGCCATCTTTTCCATTGAACGAGAAAGTTATCCTTCGTGCGGTTACAACTTACACCCCAAACGATAAGCTTCTTTGTAGATTGCCCCAGTTGGTGGCCGAGCAAGTACGTGATTTCTACGAGCTTTGTCTTTGCGGATTAAAAATCTTAGTAGCTGGGATGGGCGGAAAGTACCCAGTATTATATTATACCGGGTTAACGTCCTAAAAGACCAGGCACATCCCAGTATCATGCAATCGTAGATATTCTTATCAAGTCACAATCAGGTGATCTCATCAAATATATGCAAGTATTCTTCCAGATTGAACACTGATCCCTCCTGTCGTTTAGGTAGGGAATCCCGTTTGACAGATATCTAGATCTCATCACCAAAGCGCGTAATGCCTTCTTGAGTGAAAATGCACCTGAACATGTTGGTGCCCTCGAACGACAAAGATACCGCTGCGCTATTTCGGCCCGCACTTTTTGCCCAGTTGTTCATGACACCGCGTATATTTTCCCCCATTCTGCTTTACTCGATAAGGAAAGCGGTCTCAATTGGGCGTTCCTATCGATTCATCTTGGAGAGTCGATACGAGAAAATCTCGTACCGGAAATCCGTAGAAAACTTCAGACGTATAGTAATATCATCAAGATGAAGGTAGAGTTATACCAGGTTTATCTCCGGGGATATTTTTCTGATTCCAGTTTCAACACCGCCAGGACCATAGGTACACAAACTCGATGTAATGTTGATATTATGAACTGGCTCCCATCTCAACAATTATACCGCGCATCTCCCCGACGAGCCATCCAATGCTCTCTCAACGACAATGGGGACCATCATCCATCCCTAAACCCGTGTCGAAAAATGAAAACCGTAGAGTCGATACGGTTCTTCACATGGGATCCAAAAAGACTACCGTTTCCATCGGAAATATTACTCTGTCGGTACGCATCGATCTGGCAAGTGATCGACGCAGCGGGGTTGTGGAAAGGAGTGCATGTATATAACGATAACTAAGTAAATACAAAGTAACGAGTACCAACTTAGTGGGTGAGTGAGCGAGTGCTCCGTCTCTGTGGAATATGCATGCGAGATAGCAGTGGCTGGTGCAGTTGTCCCCACCATAATAGCAGCTGAAGCAAGGGCCGACATGAATACGAATATGAATGACCTCGGTGGCTCTTCGATACGGTCCGTTTAGCTAGATCGCACGGAATACGATGATCGATCTCGGAACCTCGATCACACCTATCGAGCCCGAAAGGACAATCCAGAATTAATAGTGGAGTGATAATCTCTCCGTATGGACACGGTAGCACACTGCGTTTGCTCCACAATCCCATGCGCTCCTTACGTCGAGCTGACCCTCAGCGCTTCGGTACATGTTGAAAGGAGAAGAGGCTCCTGCCATTGAGCTCGCACTCGGGATGTTCGACGGACGATCGATCGAATCGATATAGTCGGCATGGTCGTGATTGTTAGGAGTAGTTGTGAGCTGTGCTTAGCTCCAACCAAATTGTCCATGGAATGTAGCTAGCGAATATTTTCCCGAGGAACTAGAGTAATGTGTGTTTTGCTACGCCGTAGTAACCTAAGCTTGAGCTTGCGGACAGCTGCGGCGGTTCGAAGTAGAGTACGTATCTTCAGGTTCGGGTGTATCGACCGAATACGGATAGCTACCGCTTTCGTAGATGTCCGTTCTGGTCGGTCGTTTAGACACGTCCGCTCATTGGCTTACCCGGGAGAAACAATTTATTTGATTTTTATTATCTGTTTTTTGATTTTTCCGCAGCACAAGACTTCTGTTCGCGTAGACTTTTTAAATGTGTCAGCGGGGTTAAGAGACATGTGGTAAACGAAAGGGTAATTCCTGCTGTGTAAATGGCCTGACTCGAAATTTCTTGCTTGGACGACGTAATAACCGAGCAGGGGATCGGGGTGCGCCACACCTGCAAGCTGAGCTGAGGCGGATGATTCTAGACCAAGTTCTCCGAGTGGACTCTGCGGTATGGCGGTGTCCGACGGTGTAAGGGTCCTTGCCACGGATTTACCATCTCCGCTCAGCTACATTAATTTCTTTCGACGAAGAAAAGAAAAATATGTCTGCATGCTCGAATACCCAACCTAGTTAGGAAGGGTATACTACGTTTATTTAGCTTTTCTGATGTCCAGGTTCACGAGGGAAAAAGCGGCCGAGGCAAGCCAGAATCGAACGCCATACATGAGAGACTTGCAGATACTTCCTATACTTTGTGCGACTTATTGAAAGAAAAATCTGCAGCATGAATATTATTTACCAATCCTCGTCTAGCAGGTAATATTATTCTTTTTGCGATCTGCATTTCTCACCGCTGCATTTGTCTAAGTTTGAGAACAAAAATGCCGTTAAGTGAAAAGCTTTTCAACGCCAGCGGGGGATGTGCATCGAACGGACCCATGAGCCCATGCTCGGTACGTTTACCTATATGGATCAGTCATACCATCATGAGAACATGGCTACTAGGATTCAGATGTATTTAGAAAAAATTTGACATCTGCAGCTAGAAAACGGGTAGATTCGTCTCGGTTGTCCACAAGACGAGTTCGGCTGCGTTTGTATTGTGGCAGGGTCTGGAATCTCCCTCGAACTCGAATGTTCCCTCGTTAATCATAGCTTGGCTTGGCCCTGCCTTGCGGGCATCTGTCCAAGCTCGCACATGATAGTTGGGAAATTTTCTGCGAGACATCCAACAATAGCAATCGAAGGGTCGAAGAAGGGTCTCATCACCGTTGGTCATCCGGACGCAACGGAAAATAAGGAACACCCGATTTCCCATCTCTGAGAAATCATCTGGGCCTCGTAAACGAAATAATAGTAATCGAGAAATATAACTGGCTATCATCCGCTCGGTTCCTGTTTGCTCATGTAAGGGGCGAAAGAGAACCGTTCGAAATTTCAGAAATTAAAATCCAAAGATCAGAAGTACACATGACCGTTCGACGGAAGGATCTAGGTCGAAATATCAGGAAAATTATATCGAAGAGCTCATCACTTTTTTGGACAATAGTGTTTCTCAATCTTTAGACCGGATTTCGAAGTGGAGGGAGGGGCTGATGGGAAAACGCGGGTTAAACGAGGTCTGTGGGAAACGTGGGAAATAATTGCTGTGATTGTCGATAAGTGGGTCAGAGCGTGTGAGACCACGTTTTACGCCCTTACTTGATAAATTATGTCCACTTCTTTCTCTGAACATTCCGCTCGGGAAACGAGGAGGCTTTTTAACTCGGGATTGCTAGATTCGAAGGGGGATCAGATGACACAACTTCGTACAGAACCTCATCGAGATCTTGCCCTCATCTCACTCGCACTCTCTAGTTAGCTCTCTTTAGTCTCGCTCGCTTCGAAACTTTGACCGATTATCTCATGTAAGGCTGCTGCCACACAGGAATGCGATATCCACTTTTATTTGTTTTTGATAGTTGCAGTTGGGTAATCTCGTTGTATTTCCCGGCCACTTTCCTGGACTTTGTCTGACCCGAGTGCGATTTAATCCAATAAACAGAGACAAGGCTTTAGGGCAAGACACCAGAAAGCGAAAAATAAACAGGCGGCTTATCCGTCAAATGGAACTTCCCAGACATTCGTTTTCGGTAAAGAACGCACGGTGTAAGCTGGAAGCGCTCTCTATTGGGGATTTGCCGGCATATAGCCAGCCCAAAGGAATCTGATGATGATGCTGATGATGCTGATGTACATACGAAGTATACTTTGTAATTTTTTTTGTAAGCCTGGTTGCCAAAAGATATTCGTGCAGAATATTATTTGCGATACTATAATTCCACCTCGTCTGATGCACATATGTTCGTCATGTAGGTACGAGAGCAAACGGCGAGGCCTGAGAGTTGCCTACGGGCTCTCCATCCGTATCGTATGCGCATGCACATACTGTAGGTAGGTAGGGGGGTTTCGGCTTTCTCAGCGTATTGCTCGGATTTGATATCATATCATGAATGGTTACAACCTTTTTGTAGCTCTGACAATGCCAATCGGACTCTCATGGCCGAATTTGCCGTCTTTGCCATGCAAGAGGTTTGCATATGGACCATAAAGGGGACTAAAATGCTTGGAGCCTTGCTTTGGCTTAGCTTGGCCGTGGATGTTTATTGACATCTGAAGTGAAACCTGGAGTGGAGCCCTCACTTTGGATCGCAGGAAACTCAACGGGTTCTCCCCCCGTGTACGAAACATCATCAAGATATAATGCCGTTCCGATAGCCGACTCGTCAAGAGGCAATTGGGAGTCAGAGTGCATCACCTCGCCCTTTGATTTCCGTTTTGAGCTGGCAGATGTTCGCAGTAGCAGGCATGTGGTTGTTGCCCCCGGTCGCCTCCCGTTACGTATTCTGTATATCCAAATTGACAGAAGAATATTATCGGAGTCGCAATGATCAATCAATCAATCAATTTCAGGCGATGGGTGCAATTTGTTGGCAACGAGAGCTGTTTCAATCGAAGACGATCTGCTGGCCCTGATTGGGCGGGCAAATAGGCTGGACAACGCATACATCGGACGCCCCAGAAATATTTCATGCCATCAATCATAATATATTCTCGTAACTTGTACATCCGGTACTTGTCCCATAGGCGTGGTACTTCGAACTTCCATACAGGTCCGTCCACGAGGATGTTGAATGCAAGACATCTGCTGGAGGGAACCAACATGAACATCGGACCGGCGCAAGCTGTGGTGGAATGGTAAATGAATGTGCTGGAGCATTCTGGCGAATGAGAGCGCCATCCAAAAAAGTTTTCCCGCATAAGCACCCAACATCAACCCTTCAATCCATTTCATCGGGGTCGGCTGCTCCAATCAGCGTCGGCCGTCCGAGTTCCCAGCCAGCGGGAAACCGAAAATTCTGGAAGTGTGGGTGTGTGGGTGGAGTCGGGTGAGGAGATGTGATGGATATGCCGACACGAGGAAGAGAGAAATCCTGATTCGAATTTCCCCAACATTCGAATTTGCAGCGACTCCGAACATTGACGTAATATTCTCTTGCTGCTCGATGGTGGCAAAGTCCGTTTCTGGTGCCAAGATCGAGGTGACAAAGCTGAACATCGTCCGATAGTCGACCAATCACGGCCCTGTCCAAAGGGATGATAAGAGCAACAAAACGTGCCGAAGCTGTCTCTGATTAAAATTTGAAGGGATTCTCTGGAGGAGCGCGCCTCCCAAGCACGGTAGGGGTTAGCCGGCTTGGGAAAAGGAAGGAGACAAGGCCTCCCCGCAAGATGTGGCTTGCACACAGGCGGGAATATGAAGTCTTGACTCTTGGTGACAGTGCGCAGCCCTGGTTTCTGTCTTGAATTCGCAAGATTTCAGTATGTGGCTGATATGACTTGATCGTTCTTACCAGATTTCTTGTTGCCTCCGGAGCTTAAGTCTGCCGTGTAGATTCAGGGGATACTTTTTATGCACTCCGTATCATAGGCCGGTCGATTCCGTCGGGCCAAAAAGAAACGTTAACCTGTTGTTCCGTACGAGAGATACATGTTAAAGTGCAGATGTCTACGGATGGAACTTTGTACTGGCAATGTACATGTGTTTTCAGTACCAAGCCGAAAGAGTACATGTATTTTTTGTGTCGATGCGTGTGAGCAATGGTTCCACCCAGGTACGATTATCCGGAGATCAAGCTTATTTTCGTGGCTCCAATCGGTAAGCTTTTCGGTCTTATCTGTTTTCGACCATCGCCTAATTGTCACTTTTAAGACTGCATCTCTATTATTATCATCTGCTAGCTAATACGACGGCATCTTTGTTTTCTCGTTTCTCTCTCAGCTGTTTAAGTCCGTGGAAGCGACTTCCCAAATTAACATCGCCAAAACAATGAAATGTGTAAATAAAGGAGAAAAAAAANAAAAAAAAAAAAAAAAAAAAAAAAAAACAATTGTGGAGATATGCAGATGCAATAGACCTACTACAACTCAGGAAGCTCAAACCACAATATTCTATAATATCGATAAGTTATTAAGCCAAGCTCGATACCTAATAGGCTGGCGAGCTAAACTGAAATTCAAGGTATGTAGTTTTTTACAGGCAGCTGTCAGAATAGACCATCGTTTTGCGGCATGTACCGCCCTCCGGGATCGTCTGGTTTCTCTATTGTTTCTAGTTCTAGACCTGACGAGGAGCAAAAAAAAAAGCCCCAAGGATCGATCTGTCGATGGTGCTAATGCAATGGGAAAAAAAGGTGCCTAAAAGGCATTCGGTATTTGGGAGAAGCCATTTCTTAGCGTCGACGATCACTGTTCAAACTCAGCCCTTGCGCCGGCGGCTGTAGCTCCTCGAGGTAGGCATGTACTGTACAGATGGGGTACCTTGTTTCGAGGAAGGATCAAGGTCCTTCGAACTACTGAAATCGGTGTCTCTCAACGAAATGCACGCAACCTAAATGCAGAAGCGAGATAGTTTATTTTCGTTGGCAGATTGGGGCGAAGAGCACTGCGATTTGAACACATTACACACATCTCATGTACGATCGAGGGGTGTCCCTTCGTCGTTCTTCCAATTTTTAAATTTTTAAATTTTTTGTTTTTCCTTTCGTTAGTAAACGTGAGAAATCGGCCGAGCCGTTCACTCATGATACAGAACATCATCCTACGTACTCCCTTGCGAGACGAAAAAGGCTGGGGAATTTCATACATGATACAGCTATGGCGGCGTTTTTGCCTCAAGTGAGAATAGCTCGTGTGAGAAATGGGAATTCTGATATTTGCATACTAAACAAACGTTAAACACCTCCGCTGTTACCACTCCTCAAAACAACAAGCCCCATCATCTCGAGCTTTGCCCCATTTTCCAGAACGCGCTAGTTTTTGTGCCGAGATGATTTAGCTTAGTTAAAGGAAAACTCAAAAGTTAAAGTTATCGTATCGTTTGATTAGGGAGCTTAATGTCACAAAAAAGCCAACATCGTGCATGTTTGCTAGGATCTAAGATAATTGGGGTCTTATGAAAGCGGCTGTTGCAGCATCCGTATTTTCTGACGGCCAACGTTCTAAACCTTGTTATTAGTGATCAGACGGCGAAGAAATGGGGGCAGATCGGATCACACGAAGCGGGTTGGATTCACGGAGATCTAACATATCAATTGCAATGATATGTACATGTACGGGGAACTATTATAGACATTCCTCCTAAAGGGGGGTACTTCTTTTGAGGATCAAGAGTCCAAAAAAGCCAACAAGGGCTGGTATCAATATCGTAGGATGGTAATGTTCCCTTGCCTGCAGAAACTGTTTTGATCCTGCTTGACAACATTCCGGGACATATAGCACCTTCTTGTGAGCTGTCTAACAGAAAGTTTTGGACTCTCCACTATCACATGTGATTCTTCTCGATCCTTACCTGTATTCTAACAAACTTCATTCGGCAAGAGGAACCAGAAAGGCAGAGCCGACAATTCGATTAAGATGCGGTGACAAGATCGAAGTTTTTTTTGTTGGTATTAATAATATAACTAGCAGTTTGCTGCCATGTCATGCAAGGTTCGCACAATGCAGGTTAACAGCCGCGAGAAAATGTGTTANAAAAAAAAAAAAAGTAAGTGTTATCATTTGATAGTCGAGCTATACTATCAATAAGGGTCAAATAAAGCCCCAAATGTCATTTCCAAGGGCAAATGTCCTAAGAAAGTAGCCTTCCGGGTGGGCCAGGTATTCAGCGGTACCTCCTATTCTCTTGGCTTTTCGCGTCAGCCCGCCTAAGGACAAGGGTAAAAAAGACAACCACGCATGCCAATTATCCGGGCTGAAGAAAACCGCAATCATCGGCAACAGGTTAATCGAGAAAAGCCCAAAAGTATCCCTCGGAAAAAGAAATCATGAAAATCCCAAAAGTTACATAGTGGCTGTCGATGACCAGCGAGATCTTCTTCTTGGTGTGGAAAATGCGCAGTCCTTGGCTTGTTTTCTTTCTTTTTCTCCCGCTCGGGCAAGTTATCCTTCTCAAGAGACCGTCGTCACCTGGTACATTTTTACCTTTTCGTTCCCTTCGTTCGAAAATAAGTAGCTTGCCTCGCAAAATGACAAGAAAGGTACAATCTGGACCTAACCGACGCATGGCTCTGGGATTTGGAAGGAAGAACGAAGAAAAAGCAAGGATCATTCGCTCCCCACCGGCAGGCTGGATTTTCCACACAGGATTTTTTTCTGCTTGCTGCTAATTTTGCTAGAAAGGGTGAATGGTCTGAACTCAGTCTAGTACCAGAGAAAGAGAGGGCCTTTTTCGGTTTGAGTCGTGTTATTCTCTCGTGGTGCCAGGTTCCATCCCGTATTTGCTCCGACGAGCCACTCATTTCGTTCCAAATGCTATGCAATAACCTACACACGCATGCATGCGGACTGAGAAAAAAACCCAGAGCAGGCTACAAAGCTGCGGCTTTGGAGACGCATACTCACACACGTACCGACTCTCAGACGGGGTTTAGTTAGTTTAACGAAGGGGACGAAGAGGAAAAAAATGTCATAGCCTATGTTTTCTTCTTCTGGATTTCCCCATAGTTATCGTTAAACACTCCTTGTTGGAAAGGGAAAGAAATATGAAAAAGAAAAAAAGGCAGCCACCAACGAAAAGGCCGAAGGACTGGTCATACACACTAGATGGTACCTTAGTCCTGAGCTGGTGGTAGCTCCTCCGAGAACAGACTCTACAGCCCCGAGAGCGAGGAGAAATTTGCTGGGCCTCGTTAGCTGCTTACAATTTTTATATTTTTATATTTTTATATTTTTTTTTCCTTTAGTGAAGAAAGGCACTCTCACACACACACACTCTGAGTGAGTTCAGTTGCAGTCAGTCAGTCACTCGGCGAGAGTGAGTGGCACACCGAAGGCACACCGAAATCTTAATCAGTATAAACTTGGGCTCCCCTTCCCTCGTCACACTCCAAGCCAGCTAAGTAAAACAAAAGCAATTCCAAGGAAAGAAAAGAAGAAAAGAAGACAAGAAAAAGAAATAAACCCTTAGAAAAAGCAAGTGGCCTCTGTCGTTCGCCCTTCTCTTCGATAATCCAGAGGACCTCCCCACCATACCACCCCTTGCTGCTTGCCTCCTGTGACGACGAATAAGAAGAAAGGACCTCGCATTGCTGTACAACTCAGTGTACTTTCCTACTTTTAGCATTATTGCGACGTTCCTCAAATACCTCACCGCCTCCAACCTCGAATTCTGACCTCACTCTTATATCTTCAATACATTCCCTCTATAAACCGCCTCTATTTTATATATCTATCTCTTTTATACATCTATTGCTCTCGCAAACCATTAATATCCATATAACCTTTCCGAATAACCGTCTCACTCTCTTCCTTTTTTATTATCGACCCCACGGATGATAACGCAATAGTTCAATATATCTTTCTTCAATATTCAAACCTCGACAAACAGCTGTCTTTCTCTCCTTCATTCTATTTATCTGTCTACACACTTTTCCGACATACACTCTCTCATTCGCCCGTTCAAGCAGCCTCGCCCGCAACACATCTCCTAACACACCTACAAACATGTCGGATTCGTTACACACTCAGTCCACTCTCACCACCAGACCGGAAGACAGAATAGGACACTTGCTCGCTGGTAGGATAGAACTCACCGGTATATTGGGCGTTGGTGCATATGGTGTCGTCTACACTGCAGTCGATATCTTCACCCACATTCCATATGCCGTCAAGGCTCTTTCCAAAATCGGACTCGATGCCCGACAGCGCAGGTTCCAGGAACGGGAAATTGCCCTGCACCACCGTGCCAGCGCACACCCGAACGTGGTCAACCTCGTCAAGATCTTGCATGCCGTCGACTGCACTTATGTCATCATCGAGTATTGTCCCGAAGGTGATCTCTTCACCAACATTACCGAGCATGGCAACTTTGTAGGCAACGACATTTTGGCCAAGCGGGTCTTCTTGCAACTCCTCAACGCTGTCGAGTACTGTCACTCCATGGGAATCTACCACAGAGATCTCAAGCCTGAGAACATCCTGGTTACCGACAACGGCACTCAGGTCAAGCTTGCAGATTTCGGCCTCGCAACGACCGAGCCAGTCACCTCGGACTTTGGCTGCGGTTCCACCTTCTACATGTCGCCTGGTAAGTTTATATATCTTTCATACATATCTAAATAATTCATTGCTAATAATTATTTTTATAGAGTGCCAACAATCCCCATCGAGAGGAACTGCATGCTACGCATCTGCTCCCAACGACATCTGGTCTCTTGGTGTCATCCTCGTCAACCTCACATGTGGACGCAACCCATGGAAACGTGCCTCGCAGAGCGATAGCACCTTCCGCGCCTTCTTGAAGGATCCCGCCTTCCTGAGAACCATCCTTCCATTGTCTGCCGAGTTGGACTTGATTCTTCGCAGGATCTTTGAAATCAATCCAGCCAAGAGGATCACCATCCCAGAACTCCGCTACAGGGTTCTCCATTGCCCAAGATTCACCACCAACAGCCCCTTGGACAGCCCACCCCTCAGCGAAACCAGTGCTTCTCCAAACATCTCGGTTACTGATATGTTCCAACTTCCACCTCAGGTATTTAACGGCCAAGTTCCGGTTCCTGCCACTCTCCGCAACAACGGATACTCTTCCAGATCTTCTAGCAATTCGTCGACCAGCACCCCAATCACACCTGTCGTTGACGACTATGCACCGCTCCCGATTCAATTCAAACATGCCTGGAGCCCCTACGACGGAGTCAAGTACATCGTTCCACAAGCACCAACACTTCCTCCTAGCATCCAAGCCTGCTAGATATATTAGAGGGGTGTTTTTAATAACCTTTTTCTCTTCTTTATAACATATATACCCTTCAGTAACAATGATTTCCTAATCTTTTCCTTTTACTTTTTTTTCTTCATGAAAATACATACGGCTTGGAGAACTATGATTTCCTTTGAACAATCGCTATAACTGATACCACCGGAGCTTCTTTCTCATTTTTCACAAACATATAAAGCATGTATGGAGTTTTTTGGGGATTCGTTTTGGGTCCTTTTTTTTTGTTCGCTGTTATTTCCTATATCAAATTGCTTTTGCTATATTTTATTTTACCTATGATACCTGTATGATTGGAGGTTCCTTATTTCTTAACAAAAAGAAGCCATGGTTTACACATTTTTATTATTATTTCATCGGATACTCGTTTGGGGAATTTTTATTACTCTTTTTGGGGTTTCGAGGCAGGGAGGTTTCAATCCGAAATATATTAAATCCATCGTTTCCAATTTCCTTTACTTGTTACCTTCGACACATCTTGCATAACGTTTTTTCCTTTCGTCATCAAACGGGGATTTATTTTTACAGATTCACATCGGCAAATATCTGGCGCAATTTCATATTTATTTTTCTACGGAGGGGAATGGTACAGATTCTTTTTATTTTGCTCATTTTTCATTATCATTGATATCCTAGATATACCATATTTGCATATATTCACTTGTCAACTGTTTATAATCCATACTGGCGAGGGGTGGTTCGAATCGAGCTCTTTTTTTTGGCTTCTCTCGACTTGTTGTCTGCAAACGGCCAGTACATGTTCCGCCTTGCAACTCTCTGTTCGGGGATTTTCCTCGCTCGAAATAAAATAAATATATATTTTTATCTAATACTACTACGCAAAGAGAAATACTACTGCTACACAAATCTAAATCCTTCCGTTAACGAACACATAATCGACGTCTGGCTCTCTTGTTCTGTCTTTCTAGAGCTCCTCTCCGCCTTCTAGTGGCGTCACAACGAGGCCCCCATGTAACCTGTAACCACAAGTAGTAAAATAAACCGCAAGGCGAAGGACCCGGCTGTCAGAAAAAGGTTATAGGAACGACGGCCACAGGCATGTTATTGCTGTTTATTACTGTGTCCGCAAGGTAAAAAAGGTACAATACCTCGCCAAAACGTTACGCCCTGTTGGCCGCCTGCGGCGACATCTGCAACACTAGTTCGCAAAAGCTTGCCCTTATCGCAGTTATTATTGGGTGGGCCAGTAGGAAAAAGCGAGGTTCGAATTCGGCTTTTCGGAATTTTCTGCATGTTGTTGTTTGAGGTTCAGCTCTCACAGACAGTCCCGCAAGGCACAACTCTGCAAAAAAACGTGGGAAATGGGGCAGGCCGTTGGCTGTGGACCGGTCTCATATTACGATCTTGCGGAACGAAAAGGCATTTTTTCCCTTTACGTTTTCATTTTGTGCCTCTTGAGAATTTTAATGAACATCTTTCGATACTTGTTCCTTTTCCAAAAATAAACTGGGGAACGCTGGGGTACGTATCCGCTAGGGGCTTAATTATCACTGAATTGATAATCTTGACGGTGCATTAAACCCAGCGCGCGCCCCAGAAATGCCATCTTGTTGGCAGCGCATGCGTACATACCTCTACAAGCAAAAGCTGGCCAGCTTATCGAATCTCGGCTGTTCAGGTTCATTTCAACCAACAACCGCTGTAGCCGGGGTCTGTATGATGAACCACCCGTTTGACAAAGTGACAAAGCATATATCCATTTCCTTTCATTTTATCGAAAACAGCAAGGTGTTTTTTTTTTTTTTTTGTCGAGATACAGTATCAATGCCGTCCCAGTCAGCTCTCCCGGTTTGTTATTACTATTATTATTTTATCTTTAACAAGATAAAAAAGAGAGTTTCACTTTGCCGTTCGCTCCGATGTTGAGCCATGTCATGAACTCAAAATATGCGAAAAGGGAAGAAAAATAAACGATTCAAATCAGAGGTACAATATAATCTACAATCGACAAATTAATACGGAGCAATGATTGGCGGCATTTGCCAGAGTGGACATCATATCACTCAGCTGGTCTTCTCCGTCGCAAAAATTTATCAAGATCTCACTCGGATGCTCTCCATGGATAGTTTTCCTCATCTGCTTTGGCAGGAATCTTCAACAGGCTTCCATGGAGAAAGGAGAACAAATCGAATTGCGTATATCACCGACTCTGGAGAGCCTTTCCACCACACACCCTTCGAATTAAGGAACAAACCCCAGTTTTTGTTGCATGTCATCCTTAATGTTGCCCTCCTATTGACCGAATACGCCCCGACCAATCAGAAGCCACGGAAACCGTATAGCTAACCGATAATCGTAATCAACTTGTATTTGTTTTAAGACAAAGGGCGCGAACTGGATCGACAGCAGCAGACAAAAGGGAAGGGAAACCTTTTTTCGGTCGTAAAACCAACGAACCCACTTTTGCATGCGCGCATGCATGAACGAAAAGCAGATCATGAAAGGCGAAACCTTTGATCTTCAAGATTTTGTCTACCTTTGCACCCGTGATAAGCCGTTGGCATATCGTCTGGCTCGCCTTGCATTCCGCCAGTGAGCGAGTGTCTAACATGTTTTCTCGGGTGTGGATGGACTGCTATTGAAGAAGAACTGGGTTGACGATCGAGAACTTCGATTGGAAATCGTAAAACCCGACCGAATATAGAATTTCTGTTGCAGACGCAGACGCGCAACGCAGGCTAGGCGGTGTTATTAATTTGCTGCTTGCAATGATGATATATGGCGGGGTCACGATGGTGCATGTTCCCGACTGATCCGGCTTTTGCTCGACTCACTTTACTCAGACATACTGATAGAGCATACGAGGCTGTTAGACTTTTAGGATTTATATATATTTATTTTTTCTAAAGCAGCCACAAAGTTTTAGGAAATAAACCTCGAGGCTCAGGCTATATTACCATTGCATCGGTGCAGCACAGCAGCTTTAACTGCGGATTCGTCTAGCCAGTGCTCGCTACATGTACATATCCTCGTTTGGGTTTTTCTCTCTGTAACACACTTTTACAACTCGCGGATAGTAAACACCGAAAAAAAGTTTTGTATTGCAACAAAGCATTACAGAATGCGGCGGAAAAAAGGATTATCCCTTGCCCGACTTAATTCACGGATCAAGAGAACGGCCTTGTAATCTTCTCTTGGATCAAACCTTTGAGGTGCGGGTTGATCCACTGGCAGGGTAAAACTGCATGTTAGAGTTTTGTACATGTACAGTGTGATATATTCTAGATTCTGGAGAATAGCAGGAGAAAAGTAAAAAGGGCCAAAGTAAGGCCATTTGACCTTGCAGCGACGATCCTTGTGATATCTGGCAGGATCACATTCTATCAAAACCTTCAAGGTCACCACAGAGTTCCAAAGTCTGCGCATGAAGAAGCATGGTGGCCCGGTGGGGGCAGGAAGAAAAAAAGTTACCGGTCTGATATGTGGGGATATCCCTTGCTATGGCTCCTTTCAGCGGTGTATTCGCGTATCGAGTACGTTATCATGACAAAAACATGCGTCTTTGGGACCACAGATCCTGCCCCTCACCAAGGTTTCAACCACAAGCAAGGCCTTCGAAAGAGGGAGATCCCAAGGAACAAACTATCGACCTGCGAGGCTTTTTTAGCGTTTCCAAGAGACGATGACACCCCTCTCGGATCGATGTGCCACTGCCAGCCCTCGAGACGATGACTTTGCAGCACCTTTCGCATGCAGCACGGCGGGAAACGAGGTCAAATAAAAATAAAATATTAAAAAAGAACGCAAGTTATTTCCCATTCCCTCTCTTGATTCTTGTCTCGCCACCATGGACTGCCATGTGCGAAATGTAATAACACGGGAAGTTATATTCCTAGCAGAAAATTAACAGTACCCACCTTGTCCAGACGGTTTTTTGGCAGTCAAGGATGTTTGCTTGCGGAGAGTCAATTTTCAGGTACCGGTTACACTTCTGGCCACCGCGAATGTGAGCGGCGATTTGTATCCGTGCTTTTTACCAAAGCTGAGAGTCAAAGTGGGTCCGTGCTTGCTTTCTCAACCTCTCTTTCGAATTACTGCTTCATTCTTTTCCGAATCCTATCCCCTGCTCCACCAGAAACTCTCACAAACCCCACTTCGACCTCTAAGCTTACCATGAACATGATATCACGAACCTAATTTCACCCATCGTGCATGCTGCAAGAGAACGCAGTCCGTTCAGGACGAACAGAAAATCGACAAACCCCTTGATGCTGGCCTGCTGCTCTTTCCCCCCCAATCCAGTGTATTTCACTCAACTTCAAACCTCGCCAATCAATCTAGCCGTCCTGCATATTGCCTTGCATGCAGGACTGGAATGAAGTCTGAGGATTATTCCGTCTTAAACGCCCCCTTTCGAGCAGGTGAATGTAGGGTGATAGTCGTGCTTACCCACCAGAAACCACTTTGAACCAGCGTCATGTACATACTCTGTACTCGCTTCCTGATGGCGTTTTTCGTCCGAAGCCAGTCAGACAAATGTGCCGAATGATCCGCCTTAGTCGATGTGGCTTGTCTAACCAGACTGATACTTCTGGTGTGCAGATGTATCTGCTGTCAACATACTACAGTAGTACCTACATCTACGGAGTATATTTCTGCTGCATCGTCTGCATTTCAAGAAAAAAAAAAAATACCATATTGGGGAACATCATCCTCAGTTTTTCGATCATGTCCGCGATCCACCTGGAATCGACACCATTTGTGATATCATAATGTGGATGCCGTTGCCGTTCCATAGATCAGCAATACTTTTTGGCGCGCCGACTTTGCGAACCGAAGACCACTAACTAAACTACTAGGCCGTCTTTTGCCTAGCAAACTGCTTGGGGATCCACCATCAGACGTCGACCTGAGATTTATCGATCTCAGGATATAACCTGAAAGGACTCGTGTTCGACGAACTGGGTACATGTACAAAAAGGAATCCCAAAAGCCCCGCTATGGACTATTCTTCCAGACACCTAGACTGGTTCTTTTCGATGATATATTCCCTCCGCCACAATTGGCATCTTCCAGATCGTCCCTTTTCCCCACCGCATCCATTTGTACGTCCATTTTAGTGGTGTTTCCAGGGTGTGCGTTTTGCCCACTTACTCTACGGGCACGCAAATCGAAGGACGTCTACGGCTAATATTGCCCATGTCGGGGGGCGTCGACGAATAAGCCATCTATCGCCTACCTGATCACACAAGAGATGCCCACGGCTGATCGAAAAGTTGATCAATAAACATGAATACAGTTGTACAAGGACCAGTCCTATTTGGATTTAGTTCCTATAAGTGACAATTCGTATACCTGAAATCAATATACATGTTGTATACGTTATATTATATCAACATATCACACTTTTGATATATTTAATTTATATATGGTCGAACCAGTACCCCCACAGAACATGCTTTTAAGAATATACCCGACAGTTTCGACGCTTTCAATTCGGATCTGTCTGCACTAACAAGGCTAATTTTCCCGGCTCGCATCCACTCCAACACAACTCTTTATTTATTTTTTATCATATATGTGCAGTGATCTTATACGACCTTGCGATCGAACATGGGAATAGTCTTGGCTTGGCTCGCTGCAAAAACAACTAGTCGGCGCACGCACACCGAAACTTTTAGCCTGTCATCCATCGCTTGTGGACCTTCTTTCTGATACCCCAAAAACCCATGGCTCCATTTCCCAAGCCCATTTATTCGGAATTTTATGACGGGCCTTGGATCCTTGAACGATCCAGTATCGTCTACCATCCACACCACATATCCGCTAGTAAAAATGCGCAAGTGGAGTTTATTAAAAAGTAACATTGCTCAGACAACGACGAGCTCCTCTAACAGCCAACCGTATTTACACGTATTGAAGGCATGTGATTCGTAAAACCCGTTGCAAATTTCAGGAACCCCAGTCGTCGTAAATTCGATATCTGTGACATCTATACGATGTCATCATTGACAAAAGATCAAATTTATTTAACACCAAAAAAACCCCGCAACATATATCACCAATATGACCAATTCGTGGGATTGTCGGCGCGAAATCTCAAATTTCGGACATTTTCGGTTGTTACAGATGACGGAAACAAGTACCGTGCAGCCTTAAGCTAAGCTGGTATAACACTGACAAAGCAAACTGTTTGTGAAAATACCTTACATCTGAGGTATTATTACAAAAAAACAGTTAACGTCAGCTCGTATATACGGCGAACATGGCGCGAAAGTGTTTCAAAGCAACGTCCAACCGCCAGTTTGACAGTCACATATTTGGATGATCTAACGTTAGAATGCGATAGGCAACCCTACACACTGTACAGGAAAAACACTTCGGTAGCTCACACCTACCAAGCTTAGTAGTATCTGGAATGGAACCCACATCGGCCGACAAGACTGTGCCTCGATGGTTGCTAATTATTGTGGCCCGAACGCGCGTTCGAGCTCACAGATTAACGGATGAGACTGTTCCATGGCCACCAAAATTGTCAAGCGAGCTCTAGAATGCCAGATGGAAAAGGAGAAATGTGAGCCCCGTTACTGGTTTCTTAATGCTCTAATATGAATATAACGAAGAGCGTGAGACTCGATTTGTTATTGGGCTGTGGTGGATCTGATTGTGATTCGAGTAATTATTGGCGAATGGCTGTGCCCAGGGCTGAATGTTGAATATATTCTTTGGAAATTCCAACCATTCCATGCATCCTTTGTCATCGGCAATTCCTGCTTCACGGTCTGTTCTCTTCATGCAGTCAGCTTTGCTTGTTTACCGAGACCCGGCGTAGCTTAGATCAAAATAGGCAACATTTCTCGAATAATTCAAATCTGCAAGGCAATAGTTATATTCTGTTGTCTCGGTGGGTCTTTGGACTTTTCGACATCTTTAGCCGCTTGTCTAAGCAAAAAAAGCTTACACATGTTTGCATGGCGCAACACTTTCGGGCAACGATACTGCCAGATGTCTGTTATTTTGGAACAGTTCATGCCATGCCAATTGCGGCTGTGACCTCGAAATGCCTTAAGCTGGGATCAAAGCACGAAAATATCCGAAGCCAGCAATTTTTTTTAATTCTAATTATAAGTTTTCTTTTTATGAATGTCAACATGACCGATATTAAATGCCTGAGGCTACTCTACCCGCGTCACATCCGGATCCGTTGCGTTGTAATGTGTATATGTCTTGTCATCAGATGTACGCCGTAGACAGTGCCTTAGACGTACGCATTCGCTTAGCTTAGTCTATCTCGCAAGGCAACATTAATCCATATCCTAATTTGATAACTCACACACTCTGTACATGCTGAGGGGGCACACTTTTCCCATGTGAGAGTACAATTCTTAGCATGTTTCACAAATCCGAAAATTAGGCAATCTTCGACCGACTATTCGACTAGTTTGCTAAAACCCAATAATTCATTCAATATACAGATGTACGTTGAAGGTGTAAGAACATCTCCTTCCACATTCCTTTGCTAGCGCTGTGGAGACGGGAGAAAGAGATTTTTTTAAGTAAGGCAGCAAGGCGTAAATTTAACAATCTACAGATCGATGTAGAGTAGGCACAACTACTAGGAGTAAACTGTAGGGGAAAACGCAAACCTGTACGTACCCGCAATTGTCTTAAGGCCACCACCCTTGCCAACCACAATCCATGTCTTACAAAACTGGAGTCGCTAAACGACAAGCTTGCATAATATGCAGGTTCGGCTGCGTCCAAAAGTGCAATATTGATGATGAATCACCAAGTTTAGATCCCTCATTACGCTTGATCGCGAGGTCGGAATTCAAAGAGCCTTGAGTCGATAGAAACGACGGCAAAAGCAGCCTTCACCATGCACATCAAAATCTGTTAAATGATCACGATCATATTAATATATCTGGGGACCACGATGAGCTGAGAATCCGCCTTGGTTACGTATTCACGTAAAGAGGAAGAATAATCTTGAAGAGCACCAGAATCGAAACGTCTAACCTAGAATGTTAATGTTTCTTCGATCCAAAAAGTGATATCGGGTGGAGATGCCAGCCTGGGTAGGCAACTACCGTATACCGTTCTACCCGCAGGTTCGAGCAAGCCAAAAACAAGTTGCAACCGGGAGTACCCTTATCCGACGGCAGGCGTAGAAGCCTCAATACGAAACGGCCTTGTGTTAACGTTAGTATACGCAATCTGACGGCACCGAAAACGCAAGCCAAAGGGGTTTTTCGTGTATGTCTTTCCTCTAAAAATAACGCCACCAGAGTCAACTATATGCCGGCGCAGTTTAAAGGATAGCCCAGATCATTACCGATACGAGGTTCCGTCGTCCGTAGGAGGCAAGCTTGTAAGGTACATCTTGAGATGTAGCCCCGGTGTCAAGTTGTGGTATGGACAAAAGAAAGAATTAGCTGGTTAGAGTTCGGGCACTATGATTCGATTCCATGATTTTATGCTTTAGTCGATAGTCTCGAACAAGATATCCAACAGGCAACATAATTGGTGATCGATATCGAGCTGCATGGTATGAACTTAACTTAATCGGTCAACTAGTCAAGTGGGGATATTAAAAACTCAGAATATCAATAAAACAACCGAAAGAGAAATAGTTGCTATAACTGCTTTTGCTGCTAAGTTGCGATGTGACGACGAGGCTTTAAGACGTTAAACTCTTAACCCTAATATGATAATCATGCAAGTTTATGGCACGAAGAATAAGAAAATCCCCAGCCAACTAAAGCAATCGTATTCGCTAGTGTTATTGTAATTATATTAATGCATGTCGCAAAATGCAACTCGTTCCTTCCGTGCGGTCATAGTCATGATACTACCAATTGCAACTTAACCTTTTCTTTTGCTGGAACAGGGTCTGAATTATGTCGACTCTCCAAATCCCGATCTCCGCACCCGAGGATACCCCAGGGATCAGTTTAACGGATGCCCCGTGCCACTCACTGGCATAAGTAGCATTGCTGTGAGGTTGGGATATTAATCTACGATCAGATCTCCTAATTAACTGTGCCTCCGCAAAAGTATTCCGCGAAGATACAAAAACAAAAACATGCAGTTTGTTGTGACAAAAGATGCATATGGTCACCAGTAAGTTTTAATTAGCCAACAATAACCATCCCTGGCCAAATATAGCTCGTAATATTACATCGTTTTGAGGGTTTTATGCGAGGTCATGACTCTCTGCTTTGGTGGTTTGGTTGTCTTAATATCGCAATCAACGAAAAGCTCCCAAACTCAACGAATGCGTTGTCTCCAACAAAGGCAAAAAAAAACCACCGCGCCCCGAAGTATCTTCCGAAGGATTCGACTCAGTCACACAGAAATCTCGGGTCAAACTAAAAAAGGGCTGAGAAAATAAATTACTACAACGGCTGTAATGTGGGACAGAAGGCAAATGCGTATCACGAAGCGCAAAGGAGTACCCTCATCCTGAAACACTTATTATATATCAGCTCAACCAAACCTTCAGCCTTTTCTGACATAACCGCAGGACAAATACGTCAGATGGAAAATGGATCATCCCGGATTCCTTTCACCGATGTGACATTCCACAAGATCTATTGGCGCATCCTCAGATCTTAATCCCAAGACTCTAGAATAACATGAAGCGTAGGTGTGTAACTCTAAGATTCTATTGGTCCGCAGGACTTTTCAAGAATCATAAGGGTTTTCAATTTATACGTTCTTTGGTGTGGCGCACACCTAGCAAAAATGGGGTCGCATGATCGCCTCACGATGTCGACTACCTTCCTAAAGGAAATGAGGTTGGCGTGCCTGGATTTCCAGAGAAAGGATGTATCCGCGTATGCAGTTAATCTAAAAAAGCTTGTGAATGTCCAAAAGGAAATATGATACTTGCATTTAGAAGCATATACACACCCTCTATCATTGCTATATATAGTAAATTTAATGAATAACAAAGAAATGACCACTGACCCTTGGATCTCCTGTAGAGATTCTCGAGGAATGAGAGATGGCGAGGCTATACTATGCGACCCGTGCCGTCCTGCAGGACGTCAGACGAGACAAACGAGCCGGTGGAAGAACCTGACTGTTGGGCCATTCAAACAGTCGTCGGTACATCGAGGTACTCCGTCTAACTCCACCCTTATTATCACAAATTACCGTGATGTTCTTTACTATCAAACGCGCGAAAATGCAAGGAGAAGAAAAGTCTGGAACGCCACATTTCGAAAGAAACGAGGCAACGCCTTCAAGCCTTAACAGTCCTGTGAATGAACGGGTGCTTCAGTGCCTCCAACGGAGTTATCCGCTTCTCAGGGTTAAGTTGTAGACATCGGTCCAATAGATCAATGAAGAGGTTGAGTTCTTTGAATTCTGCATCCTTCATGCCCGGGGCAGATGCTAGGAGCCTTGGCTTAAGTTCCCGTGTCGGCTTCGTGAAATTCATGATACGAACAACGTCCTGTGGGAGAGAAATCAATATGTTAGCCTCCATATCATTCCAAAAAACTTACGTTAATGGATGGCCAATAAACAAAACGCGTTACATACCTTGTTCGTCAATTTATCCTTCTCAACGCTCCTGAAGTTCAACATCTCGTCAAAGTGCATCAGTGTGAATTGACCCTTCTTGAGCATCTTTTGACTAAACTTCCCACGGCACTCCATCATGCTTTTCAACATCTGATTGTTCGTTCGTCCGGTGAAAAGAATCTTTCCCGTATATAATTCGTAAAGCGTACATCCAACTGACCACATATCCATGGCAAAATCGTAGGGCATACCCAGGATGATTTCGGGCGCTCGGTAGAACCGACTGACCAAGTACGGTGTAATTTCATTCTCAGATGCGTCGGACGCGGAACCCAAGTCGCAAATCTTCAAAACGTTTCGCCCATCGTTAACCAATATGTTGTCCGGCTTGATATCTGCGTGAAGAATATTGCATTTCCTGAGCAGAGTCAATCCGAGGAATAGTTGCTGGGCATACGTCCTGACCGCTTTCAAATTGATACCAATATCTCTGCCGAATTTCTTGAGCACTTCGCGAAGATTGATACTTAAGTTTTCGAAAACGAGACACAAGTGTCCTTTGTGATCAAACGATCTTTCCAATCGGACGCAATGCTTTCGGTCCTCGGGGTCATTAGCTGCCAATTTTTTCAGAATATCGATTTCTTTCTGACCAGCTTTACGCATTGTCTCGTTGTTACGAATGATCTTTATGGCGACCAGCTTTTTGGTTTCAGCGTCAAGTGCTCGCACCACACCAGAAAACATTCCCTTGCCGAGATTGGCTTGAACGTGATATCGACCGTCGATCAGCTCACCGAGGATAATACGGTAGTATCCTTCAAAATCATCCCAATCATCAAGCATGTTGAAGTCCATCTGCTTGGCCTGTGCAAGGACAGCACCGGCATTTGCAGGATTCACAGCTTTCGCTCTCGTGGGTGCTGGTGCGAACATATCGTCGTCTCCGTCTGCAAACATGTCAAAATCGTCTACTACCTGGGTCTCCTCTGCCTCTGGCTCCTTTAGGACATCATGATTGGTCTCGACTTCGTCATACGCAGCAGACGAGACTTCGTTTTCCTGGAAATAGCGCTTGTCTTTCATAAGATCATCCATCATATCCTGCGTAGGATCGTAATCAGCAGCAGAGGGGTCATCCTCGCCTTGAGGTTTGCTCCCCTCCCCAGCGTCGGATTCAGTGGGATCTTGCTTTTCAATCGAAAAGTCTGCAGGTGATTCTTCCCGGGATTGGTCCACGACTTGCGGGGAACCTGATTTGGTTGGCGTTAGCGTAGTAATAGTAGAAGAATTCGTGAAAGCTGACCCACCTGGAGTGAGGGGTGTATGTTCCGTAGGTGTCGGGGTAGTTGCTGAAGTTGGGGTGTTGAGCGCTAAGGCAGATACAAGAAGTGGTGTAGCTTGACCTTTGTATTTAGCTTTGATTGCTTCTCGACGTTTTCTGCGTTCCTCAAGAAGAGCAGCTTCGTCGATGGGCTTCTTTGACTCGTCCACCTCAACATCTTTAGATTTGTTCCTGGTACTTCCCTTGGGTGATGCACTGCGCGAATTCTGTGGATCAGCGTCTGGCGGCGTTTCGCGACGTTGGCCGAAAGAGACCAACCTTCTATTTTCACCAGAGACCGTCCTGTCACGTCTTCGGGTCGCTCCAGAGGATTTCGAGGACGTATTAGCAGCGGCTGGTGACCGCTGTCTCCCCGAAGAAGCAGTGGTACCTTCTCGCCTTCTAGTTTCAGCGTCATTTCTAGAAAATGATTGAGATGATTTTGCAGAAGAAGAGTGCGGGGTGCCTCTTCTTTCTCTTTCGCTCACTGGATAATTTCTACTGCTGCTATCCCTGTCTCTATCACGATCTCTCTCCCTCTCCCTGTCTCGGCGGTCATCATACCTGTTACTCCGGCTTTCATAATAAGACCTCCGATTATACCGGTGGTCATCTTGATAACTTCTTCGGGTGTCTCGAATTGGGGACCTCGAGCGGGACTTCGTCGGGGATCTGCTTCTAGTTCTGGCGCGTTTCGCTATGGGAGATAGTTTCTGAGATTCCCGAGACGCCTGGGCACGGGGCGAGACTTCGACCGGTCTTGCGAAATCGGGCTGCGTATCCATTATATCAATATCGGCATATGATATTCTCTGTCGTCCCATGACGGGGTTCATCGATTTCGCGGCTACCTGTGGCTGTTGTCTCGAAGCATCTCGGGCATCGGCGGTATTACTACCGCTGTCGTCGCCTCGTTCACTGCTTCTCGGTCGTTTTCGAGTGCCGTTCGATTCGGTCGACAATGTTCGTTCTCCGATTGCTGGTCGGAGATGCTTACACTGGGAGTGACGTTCACTATTTTGTCGGTCAACGCGAGTGTCATCAACGGAAGGCAACGAGTGTGGTGCCTTCTCTACTTTATCTTTGCTATCGGCGTGCATTGCACTAGCAGTGTCCATCTGTGTCGCCATCTCGTCTCTTCACGGTGATTCCGAATCGGATTCTACGTGTAAGAGCAGAAGATGCACAGATACGGTATTCCCGTCTCTTCCTTATCTTTCCCTGATCGTCAGATAGAGCAAATACTGTATAATTGCTCTTCAAGACGGTGAACAAATAGCGATTCGGCAGAAGAACTTGTTAGCCAGAAGCTCCGAAGACGTGTAGGAACGTTAAGAAAAAGCTTGCAGGATTCGTGATAGCAACTAGTCCCTACCAGCGAAAAGCACGTAGACTTGACCCGGGCGAAATTACAGAATTTATGTATGCCAGTGTATTCATTCAAGCCTTGCAAGTGATGCTGAAGATATAAAAGGTGGATGACGATGAAGCTGGTCGTGGCGTGGGAGGCGAAAGGAGGAAGAGAGAAACGGAATGACTGGTGCGGATGATGATGAGTTGAGGTTGTATGGCCGTCCTTCTTGGCACGCTGCTTTTATTAACTGTGAGCAAACGCCGTCAACCTCACTCTCTAACTTGCCCACCAGTCAAACTTTTCCATCCTCTACAACTGAATACCCGAAAGGAAAAAACGATCCGAACCCCCCTACGCTCATATATACGATGTCTGGACGCCAGGGAGGAAAAGCCAAGCCTCTGAAGGCCCCAAAGAAGGAGAAGAGAGAACTCGATGATGTAAATACCCTGTCACTTTCAATCTTGAAGACTGCGGCTGACTAACGGCTATTCAGGATGATGTTGCCTTCAAGGAGAGACAGAAGAAGGGTACGACCTGAAATTTCGGTTGCGCTATTTGATCGTGATGTTCTAGAGGTATATACTAACTTTCGACTTGTCCTTACAGAGGCTGCCGAGTTGAAGGCTGCACAGGCAAAGTACATCAACTGAAACTCTCGCCCACCCGGAAGATTGCATAACTAACACTCGGTGTAATAGAGCTAAGGAAAAGGGACCTATGGGCGGAGCTGGTATCAAGAAGTATGCTCAACAAACGGAACTTCATTTCGGGGGGTTATTGAACGAATACTCACACGTTCTTCTCTACAGATCTGGCAAGAAATAAACTGGCTACATTTGAACGACCGTCCACCGGCAACAAAGCATTGGAACGATCAGTCTCGTAGAGGACGTTTCCTTGGAAATTTGAAACCATACGAACGCAGGAAACGCATGGAACGCTCATTGGTGTTATACGGGGTTACTGGATTCTAGGCTTTAGACTGTTACATTATATCTTAACTTCAACAATATACCAATAAATATACCTTTCACAATATGATTCGACTGACGGCGAGACTAATGATTCGACATCGCTGACCGCTGGTGTTAATATGATTACTACTCTATCTCTATCCTTCTATCCGGAACATCTTGTTGTTTTAGTCTTAAAGCTCTTATGGACACTGAACCCCACTCCCAGTATGTACATTATCGAAGGCCACCACCATCGCTTTCAAATGACACCCAGCTCCAACAAGCACCAAAATGTGAAATATTTGATGACTCGCCCCAATAATATCATACCTTCCCGGCTGCCACCTCTCCGGTATTCGAGCAGCGTATAGTCCCGCCCCGAATATATACGCAAACCCTTCCGTTACCATCCACGCCAACCCCGAGCGTTTGTTCGTCTCTTCCAATCCGTGAAGTTGGATACCATGAAATATCGGAAATACAGCGGAAAGCCCCATGGCCACAAACATTGCCGTCCGGAAAGGACGATATTTAGGTGTTCGAAAGTGTGGATGCACTGACACCGTAGCACAGGCGATCCCAATCGTGCAGATCTACCCACATGAGAAGAAAGAAAACCCATTAGTTCCTCCCTCGGCAATAGAATTCAAGGATTCATTCACTCACCATGGTCCAATACCTATTCCTCGCCGCCGTCTCACATTTGAACCCATAATACACACTCGGTATAAAACTCCCCGTGATCAATGCCACAATGCCCACATAATCCAGGACATTCCACCACCTCGCCGCTTCATGACTATGATTGCTCACCGTGTGGTAGGTGGCAGACATACCCAAGCAGAGCAGACATCCGGCAAAAAAGCATAGAAAGACATAAATATCAGGGTTTGATGCAGATGGATAACGGAGTGACAGTACATCGTAGAGAATATAGGAGAGGGATCCAAAGAAAATGGCCCCGAGGAGGTGAGTGTAGATGTTGACGGATTCATTGTGCCAGTAAGAGAGGGACTCAACAGATTTGAGGTAGGATGCCGTAGCAGGTCTGTATTTATAAATCGGTTAGAATCTACTATTTTCTGTAGATTTACTTAAGATTTATTTTTAAAAGGATCTCGTTTATACCTGTATCCCGATAATATGAAGTGATTATCCCTACAATACATCCTTCGATTAGCATTCTCTATCGCAGGCATTCCCAAATTTCTCTGGGTTTTGTGGGCCACCTTTGCCATTCCTCTATGAATACGAAACCCGTTAGCAAAAATATATTTCTACGATATTTTATAATCTTCATTGATTACATAACCTACGTAGTTCATCCCACATGCAAGTCAACTTTTCAGCGGCCTTTTCAACCACCTGTGTGTTGGAGTATTTTGTTAGCAACATGCATTGATGCACCGAACAAGTTCTATGGACCGGGAAACGCAGCTCACCTCAGCAGTTTCATGGACGACATCGCCCGCGGCCAGATGATGATGCGGTTTCTCTGCCTTCGATTGTCGTTGTCGTACTTCCATCTTGTGGCTTTTACGACCCTGGCGATTGATGATAGGTGTTGAATTTCAAAAGTCCGGCGGGTACGAGTTCAGAAGGGGGACTCGAGACTGTTCAGAAGGGATATGGTAGCGCTATATATAGCTCTAGACACCGAATTCAATAACCGCTCACGCTGTATCTACAAACCATCCAAAAATTAAAAGGCCGATATCGAGATTCCCAACCCGGGAAAAAAAAGACAACGCTCTACGATTTATACTGTCCCCGGAAACAGGTTTCCCAAAATTGATATTTATATTTGCATGTGCCCAAATCAACAAAAAATATTTAACATGACACCAATTGGGATGTTGTTCCAGAAAACCAGGCTTCGTCCCAACAAAATATCGAAGAACATGCGAGGATCGAACGAGGGGCTCGGGTAGTAACCTAAAAAATATTCAGGGACAATCGGATGCCTCGGGATAGCGACTTTCCCCATACGGGATGACTACTAGTTGGTCGTCCGAACCATTTAAGCTCCTTGCATCTGCATGGGACGTGACTAGCCTCGAGTCCACCATTTGCTAGGACATAGCGCACAAGCCTAGCATGTATCGTTCGTTGCATGTGCTTGTGCTAGGTTGACTAAGCTTCAACAATTGCAACATTGATTCAGATGATTCGAGTTGAGCTTGAAAATGCGAAGTCACTCAAGAAAAGATCGGAGCATAAATCTTGTCTACAGGCTGCGTAAAATCATCAGGGCGAGGACAAAGAGGATAATGTCGATATTTAAGTTAGTTTTTTTTAGTTTTAAAAAAGAGACTGGGAACATCGGCTACCTCTTTGACTGAGGCAGCTATAGAATGTTCAATGTTCAGTTTGATTCTTTTATTTCTTTCGATAGTAATACTAATATCCTAATGCCGACATGAGCTAAACTAGTAGGCGGGACAAATCTATTATACATGAAGATAGGATCCCAGGGTGGATTCCCTTTTTGCTCCTCCGAAAACAAGATAGCTTCAGTAACAAAGTGATGAATGTCGCGTTTGGTGATATAGGACATTTGGTCAAGTAGCCATGGCTATGGTTAAAAACTTAACCAATAGCTACAATTACAGAAGGATGAAAAAGGAAGCGGGCAAAGCGACGAGAAAAGAAGGGTAACCAGTTACACGAGGTTAATAAAAGCGAGGTCTTGAGAAGGATGCGGGTCCCTGGGAAGTGTGAAAAGAATAATGTCGAAAACAAAAGAGCAGATACCAGACATCTGGTTTTCATCACAAGCTCTGGCTGGTAAGGAAGCAGGGCAGAGATAAGCGATATACAGTGTACGTAAACAAGGGAATAAAGGACAAACGCTGAACAAATGATGGGACTGTTAGAATGAGACATGGCTTGATTTTTTGAAAGTTTCGGCTTTTATTCAGAGAGTAAAGTATGAATGGACTAGGACTAGAGAGAAAGATGAGGAGATAAAGAGAGAGACAATGTATGAAAAGTAGAAGGGATGAATGTGAATGGAAAGAGAAAAAAAAGATATCCGATCTCTCCTGAAACGCCGAAACAATTGTACTGATAATCGTGAATGTCGTTAAAGCTGGAACGAAGAAGTCGAATCTTCAGCAATGCAAGTTCTTTTTAGGGTAAGGGGAAAACAATGAAATCAGAGAGGTGAAAATGTATGTTATAAGAGACCTAAACACGGCCTCTGCCAGGAGTACGGCGGGGGCGAGAAGACTCAAAAACATCGTCCTCATCATGCGAGATTGCAGTCCCGGAGTTGGCCTTGGTGCGTTTTTTGGCTGGAGTGGCCTCCGGAGTTGCAGGTCCCGTGTAAGAGAGCTTACGCTTGACTGAAGAGCGCTCAAAGGACGAGTCGATACTTTCAAACGAAGTCGTATGATCTCTTTGGATCGTGGCAGGAGGAGTGAGAAAAGAAGTCTCGATCTCGACGGTTGACCTGGTTCCACGACGAGGAGTCTTTGGCTTGGCGACCTTGACAGGAGAGGCGATATTAGTAGATACAATCGTCTCCGTATCAGCCTCAAGGAAGCGGACATTGCGGGTTTGCGGCTCCGGGGTATCCTCTCGTTCAGTCTCTTCGTCATCAGTAGCAACGGGGTCGTGAAGTTCGGAGTCGGATGCAATTGGTGGTTCAGCAAGAGCCTTGGTCGGTTTGGGGAAATTGGCGAAAAGATTCTTGCGGGGCAAAGGACCCGAGAAGATAGAGGGCGTGTCAAACTTTTTGAAGGATTTGCGACCGCGTCTTAAGACGGAAATGTTAGTATTTGTGTATACGTTGTCATGTATAAAATTAGTATGTTGGATGACTTACTGAACAACCACCATGCCTTCATTGGTAGGAGGTTTGAATTCAACAGCGGCTGCGGTCTTGCGACGCTTTGAAGCGCTTACCGTCTTGAAAATGTCATCCTCATCTTCGGCGATAGGCCCTGGGATGCGAGCGTTGGAATCTTCAAAGATGGTAATTTGATGATCTGCGCGTTGATCCAAGGAAAACTTGGAGATGCGCGAAGCGGCTTTGGCGGACTGACTAAGAGAAGCCGGTGTGTGGGGGAGACCGGAACCGGACTTCTTTTTCATTGGAGTCTGCAAAGAAGATTCACCTATGCTGAAGATATTTCGACCAGCACTTTTGTCCTTGCGAGAGGTAGGAGGAGGGGTGCTGCGATCGTCGCGACCGGGAGTCGATGGTTCTCCGGAGGTTTGTTTGCCTGCAGCGATTCTAGTTGAGCGGCGAACCTCACGCGGTTGCTCATATCTGGAGGGCCACAAAGGAGCGTCAGGACATTCGAGAGCGGGCGAACGGGGAGGTGGAGTGGACGCCATAGTGCCGACTGGCGCAGAGGCGTTTTCACGAGGATGATATCAGGGATGAGAGCGAAGATCAGATCAATCCGGTTCGAAAGAAGATGTGATGAAGCAGTTGGTGGAGGGTTGGTTGATGGTCGCGATGGTAGGAGTGATGGTGGTCGGTTCGTGTACCAAAATGCTGAGATATATATGGAGACAAAGGCTGAAATTTTTCGTGGGCAAAAAAAAAAATTTATATAGGAGAGACCGTTTGCTGGAAAAGGGTATTAACTCTGACAAAAAGTTTTTGTGACGACTGAGCTGTCTACGTGCGATGCGTGCGATGCGAGCGATGCGATTTTGAGGGAGACGACAGGACAACAATGCAGCAGCGCCAGGAGAAGGAAGCAATCAAATGCCCCTTTCTTTACTTAAACAGCGATTGAAGGTGTTGGAAGTAAGAAGCCCTTAAGGAAGAGTAGACCAGGCACCTATGAGTCGGCCGAGTAGTTTTCAGGAGGTGTATGCTGGAGCTGTGGTGATGAGGAGCCTCTGAGAACTGGTGTCCAGAAATTGGTAGAGCAGCAGGAACGTCGGTGGAAGGGGGGAAGGTGTTGCCAGCGGGCGATGGGCGGACGTTGACGCTGTTGTTGTGGTTGCTGTCTCTGTTGCTGTTTACATTTGGCTTCCTAAACAGGAAACAACCAAACAAAAAGTGTGTGGCTGGGAGCCCCAACACACCGCTCTTTGCCCTCCAGCCTTTCCATATTGTGGTATTGTGCTCTGATTGGCGCCAGTTGGCCTAAGGTGCTAGTGGGCATGAGAGTGTTTGTGATATGGTAACATGCTGCTAGCTGTCAACAGACCTCAAGGATTCATGGATTTGACAGTTGAGATGTTTCGTTTGTTGAGGGACTTGATCGATCCTCTTTGCCTGGGTTGCATTTGCATTTGCAAAGAGAGGGTCCACATATGGAGTGAATCCCATTGCGACAATTTGATGCTCGGGTGCATCTTGCATCCGTAGATCACAGGGTCTGTTATGTGTCTACAAGACCATCCTATCGTCCAATATAGCCTAGCGGCGTCTTGTGACGAGCAGTGTATTCATAGTGTGAAAGACCTGAAGCTAGGCTAGTCAGTATCTAATCGATTAAACAATTAACTGTGAGGCAGGGTAAACTGCTGTGCAGGCTTACCACTGTGCAAGGTACTGGTGCAGAATGCAAAGTACTCATCGAGGCCAAGCTATGGCTTTGTAGCTCTGTGAGTATCTAGGTATATTAACCATATTGTTGTCCTGACCCAGCAAAGCACGTTCAGTTCACGAGGCAAGTATTTACCACGAATGCTTATCTCTCATTGTGATTGAGACTATGTGCTTCATACGTTAGTCTCTATGATCAATGATCTCTGCGACATAGCACAACAAAGGTATTCAAGGATTCAGCAATTACATACCATTGTTGCACAAGATATTAGATACAAGCAGACGCTAGGGGATCAGCACTCTGGGTTGCAGGCCGAACTGGCAGCTTGGTTGAGGCAGCTAAGCTTAGTTTGGAGCGGAGCTTGAAGCACCGCAATATAGTTTGGATGTGATCTTAAGATCGGAGAGTGAGCAACAGTGAGTTCTTGCCTAGAAGAAGGGATTTTGGTGTAAAGATATTTGCGGGGTGGCTTTGGAGAAGGGCTTGCAGACTATTTGTATCTGGTTGCGATTGATGCTAAGAGACAGGAACAAGTTCAAAGCTTGGCTGTTGAACTTGATGTGATTGTTTCTAGCAGCACAATCATGAAAAGGAAAATTTCATAGTGTTGAAGGATGATGGTGAGAGAGGAAGGAGATAACTATCAATGAGGATACAATACCCCCGTAATTGGGCACCTGTGGCTGCCAGTGGCCAAAAGATGACTGTTGATAGCACATCCCAGGTAGTGTTTCTAACCTTATTTCACAACAACCAGGAGGAGAGTATAAAATATAAGCTCAGTACAAAAGAAAAAAAAGAAAACATTCGTACATTCAATAAAAAGATATTAAAAGACCTTCAAAGGTACCATGGCAGCTCAACTGTCATGACAAACCCCGGTGATATCATCCCACCACATGCAGTGCCAGTCGAGGCAGATCAGACTGTAGATGCGTTGTAATGTTGGGTTTTGAAGCTCACAACCAAGCTTCACCCTCAAACATACGGCACGCCACCAGCATCAATAAGACAGCTTCTTCGAACCTCCAGTACAATGGACGCAGCCGTAGCCTTCTAACCACGCCACGCTATCACATCGGATACTCTATAATGGAAGAACCGTTGTCGCAATTCTCCAATCTACCATACCCACGTCACTCAAAAACCTAATACCCCACCCCAACCATGGACGCCGACGATTCATTCACGCGTGAGCTCGAAGAGTCGTCGTTGATGCCCCTCGATGGACCAGTCGACGACAAGAACGTGCTGGACTTGGACTTGGACCTCGATAACTTGAACATCAAGGCCGAAGAAGACTTAGACCAGCCACAACAATCTTCCAACCGTTTCGTGTCCTCCGTCGCAGATGAAGAAGCTCGCGAAGCAGCGTTACGCGCCGAACTGGAGTCTGTGAGACGGGTAAACAAATTGATTGTTTCGGTGAATAAGAGTCTGCAAGATGCAATGCAGAATATGGGGGTATTGCTGGTTCACAGTGATCATTGCTTTAACATGGGATGGTTTTTCTAACATCCGCTGCCATATTTAGACCGTCAACCAAGCCGTCGACAATGCCAACATTTTACTCGATAAATACTCCCAAATTCTCTCTCAGTCAACACACACGTCTCGCATCATACTCAACGGACGATGGCAAGGCTCTACGAATGACATTGCACAGATGGAACAAGAAGCACAGATGGAAGTTTTCGAAGCCGAGCGAAGAGAGAGAGAACAAGCTGAGGCGGCTGCCGCAAGGGAGCGGGAGGCAAGAGCTAGAGAAGCAGCAGCAGCATCGCAAGCGGCCGCTGGAAAGAATCTAACTGGTAGAAGAGGCGTGGGGACTGGCAGGAAGACTCCAGGGAGTAGAAGCACCAGCGCTAGCGGAGCGTACAGTAGCGGCTATGGTAAACCATCAGGCACGACAGCAGGATCTGCATCTTCATCTGGGACATCCTCTACCACAAGAGGTATTCTGAGAGGCTCTGGTTTGGCAAGATACGGGGGGAGAAACGCAAGCGGGGTAGGGAGAGGCAGTAGTGTTGGCAGGGCAGCGAGAGGAACAAGGGGAGCATCATGAACTCGCCATTGATCTTGTATAGACATCGTCTGGGACGATACGTTTTCCTGTTATCCGCCTTTTTATAGTCGCCATTATGCATTGATACACTGGGAGAGGAACCCTGGAGTTTAGGACTGTTGCATTGATAGTATTTACGCAGCAATAAATTATCTTCTGATTTGGATATCATGCTATCATACACCGGTAAATACCCTTAACACCTGTTAATTGAACGCCAATCGATCAAAAAAAAAGGATAGTAACCAATATGCAATCAACCCCACTGTGTCCAAGCGTCGCCCCCCTTTGATTGCTGGTTCTCTTCCTTCTTTGGAGTTGCCCACCTGCTGGTGCCCAATCCGCCCGTACCACTTTCAATTTTGGGCTTCACAGGGTGTTCTATCACCACTTCTTTCTTTCCATCCTTCCGTCCTTGTTTCTCGGCCACCTTCTCACCACTCTTTTTATCGTCTTTCTTTTCCACCTCTTTCCTAACATTTAACACCTTGGCAGCACCCATCGGCCTCCTCTTAATAACAATCTTGCCGTTCTCTTCTTCCCACGCAATCCCAAATTCTTCCTTCAGTACCTCCCATTCTCTTTCCGTAGACCCCTCCAAAAACCCTATATCAACAGAATGATACGCACTTCCTACACACTTCAAGGCATGCTTTCTCACATCTTTCACCGCACGATCCATAATCTTGCTCTTATACCCGTCCACCAGCTTCTTCGTATTCCAAAATAACCAGTAATCCCCAGTTACCAACGCTCTAACCGCCGTTTCCACCCGGTGGTCCCTCAACTTGAACCGTTGTTTCACCTCATACGCATCGTGATAGGAATTTGTCGAACAAGCGAGATGTAACATAAGGTACCCGGCCAACTCGTTGATTTCCGGATTGGATAACGGGTTTCGAAGATGAAGAACATATAGCAGATGTCGGATGGAAGGAAAGTATGATTCCGGGTGCGACATGAGAATTGCAGCTCGGATTATGAACAAATATGCGGATTTGGCAAAGTCGTCCAGACGGTTCGAAGCCAGCAGGCCCTCACGCAGCTTGCGCATGTCCATGAGGATGTTTTGAAGAGTTGTGACATCCGGAGGAATTGAGGACGGTGATGAAGAAGTCGGCGAGGGGATGTATGTATTATTCGAGGCGATCGAGAGTGCAGCGAATTGTTCGTCAAGCGCGGGGACGGAGGGGAAGGAGCCGATGTGGGTTAGGTAGCGGGTCTGAATGGTGTGGAAGAATGTCTCCTGGTTTTTGTGATCCGCTAATCTGGTAGCTTTGAGGTGAGAGGAGGTTTTAAGATGATATCGGACAGAGAGGAACGGTAAGAGCTACCTGTTGTCTCCTTTGGAAGCGAGGCCGTATTCCAAGGGCTTCGGCGAGGCGCTTTTGCTCCAGTCCCTCGTCGAGCGAGTCATCCCCGCTTGGCTTATGGAGGCCGCGGAGGCGGGTGTCTGAGTCTGTCGTTTAAACATCTTATAAGTTTGGAGTCCCCTCCGAGTCGTATCGCGGATGTCTGTTTACGAAGTTGGGAGTACGAAGTATATATCGTGACTATCGCATCTTGGCGGCTGGGGTAACTGTGTTGGAGGTGGTTTCCGGGTTGGTCGCACGTAACACGCAACGCTCGAATGAGTGAGGATCAAGGCTTGGCGGGGAGCTTAACGCGACCTGGCAACAACTCCCATTCTCCGGCTCGATGGGCGCAATTAAACGTCCAGCCTGGCTTCAGAACACAATCGCAATCACGACTGCATCCCACAGACACCTCGCAAAGATACCCCACCGAACAAGCGTAAAATCAGTTTACCATGGCCGGCGACAAGTATTCGATAATATTACCCACCTACAATGAGCGGAAGAACCTTCCCGTGATCGTCTGGCTGCTCGAGAAGACGTTCACAGAGTCGTAGGCCATCCCTGTTCATCTCAATCCACCTTCCAACAAACCTTCTCCAAAGATGACTTTCTAACAGCAATTGGTTTGACGCACGTAGTAAACTGGATTGGGAAATCGTTATCGTCGACGACGGCTCTCCCGACGGCACTCAGGAGGTCGCCAAACAGCTTATCGATGTCTACGGCTCGAATGTTGTCCTAAAACCACGTGCTGGCAAACTGGGCTTGGGAACCGCCTACGTTCACGGCCTACAGTTCGTCACGGGCAACTATGTTATCATTATGGACGCCGATTTCAGCCATCACGTACGTTGCATCTCGTTATCTAGGCAGGCATGCAGACAGTGCCACAGTTAGCTAACCGGATAATCTGTTTTGTTTCGTGTAACGGCAGCCAAAATTCATTCCAGAGATGATTGAGGTGCAGAAATCGAAAAACTACGACATTGTCACGGGAACCCGATATGCAGGAGACGGTGGGGTCTACGGCTGGGATTTCAAGCGGAAATTGGTTAGCAGGGGTGCCAATCTCTTCGCCAGCGTCGTGTTACGGCCGAATGTTAGCGACTTGACCGGTAGCTTTAGATTGTACAAGAAGTCCGTATTGGAGAATGTAATCAAGAGCACGGAGAGTAAAGGATACACCTTCCAAATGGTTAGTTTCTTTTATTATTCTTCCCCTTTCTTCCTTTTGTTTCTTTTACAATATCCTCAGCCTTAAAGTTTCAAATGCTCTCAAGTGTGACGTGGCTAACTATTGTTGGAATTTTAATCAGGAAATGATGGTCCGGGCTCGAGCAATGGGATACTCGGTCGCGGAAGTCCCGATATCATTCGTTGACCGGTTGTACGGAGAAAGCAAGCTTGGAGGCGATGAAATCGTGGAATATGCGAAGGGTGTACTAAATCTTTGGCTCAAAGTGTAAATTTTGGTTTCAGTCCGAGAGTGCGGAGCATGTCAGCCGCACCAACCTGCATGGTATATATTTTTTGCGAATTAAGCTTTTCCCTTTCGCATTTTGTGCCCTGTTAAACATCTCGGCGCTTCGACCAGAAGCATCTTCAGACGCCAACGGCTTCTTGGAATAGAGAAGAGTGACTAACAGCCTTATGAAATAAGAAGACGCTGTGGATTCAGCCGTGGACATTTGGTAAGCGAGAGTGTCCCCAATCAAAGAATATAAATCCTGAAGTGGTTGCTACACCTCGGGGTCGCACTCGGAGCAATCTACAATGTGAAACGAAGAAATTAGAGTAGCCCTACAGGGCGATAGGGCGATATGTGGACAGCCCCATCAAGTCCACCCTAAGATAGAACATGGAAGATGCTACGGTGTTGTGACCGTTTCCAGCCAGCCGGCGCGGCGTGTGCTTCGATCGAGTTGCTGGTCTAGCCGTTTACATGCGTAAGTAACTGCGTTGCTCAATCGTATTGGGCCTGGCACTACACAAGAGTGATGGAAGATAAATAGACCTTGATAGCCTGCCTCTTGCTGACACGCTGCTGCCTATAATTCCCGGAACTCTATCCTCAGGCCACCTGAACAATAAAATTCCAGCATCCTGTCATCTTGAATTCAGTCGCCAAGATCTTACTTATTTAGTAGCTTTATAACTAGACCAGAAGTCGTTATATCTAAGAACAAGCGCGCGCACACCTCCTTACCGTGTTTAAATATTTGGTTCCACCTGCCACCGCCAACCACCGTCGCTGTAGATAACGCCATACCCCCTGCTGCTGCACACATTCGCCAAAACCGGAATTTTTTACCGCGAAAGTACAACAAAACATGGCGGAAACCAAGTCTGCGTCGCAGAATGGCACTTTGTCGGACGTTGAGGCTCTTCCAGACGCACATTTGTTGAATCATGCCGTTGAAACGCTGTCGTTCAATGGGCTATCCGTCAGTGTCTCCATAAAGGGGGCCAAGGAGGACAAGCGAATCATTGACAATGTCAGTGGAGTTATTCGAGCTGGTACGTTTTCGCAATTGTAATAAGTAAAGTTAATTGAAACTTGTGCTGCTTCGCGTGCAGATTCATATGCATTGGTAGCTTTGAGACTTAAAATATGAATTTACGTAGGGGAAATGGTGGCCCTCATGGGACCAAGTGGATGCGGCAAAACGACTCTGTTGAACCTTCTTGCTCGAAGGACAAATAGCGGTGTGACGACAGAGGGCAAGATATATATAAACGGCAATGAAATATCCGGTACAACATTTCGTAAAATAAGCAGTTACGTGGAACAAGAGGACCACCTCATTGGCAGTTTGACTGCGAAAGAAACTCTTGACTTCTCTGCGAAGCTTGCTCTTTCAAAGTAAGATTGATTAAACTTCCATCCTCTCTCAAATTAGTAATATTGTATTGTATTAACATAACGTTTGCAGTTCGATTACAAGCGCCGAACGAAGAAGAAGGATCGATGCGCTGCTTTCTTCTTTCGGTCTGGTGGCGAACCAGGCGACTCTGGTCGGAACTCCAATCCGTCGCGGTCTCAGTGGAGGTCAGAAGAGACGACTGGGAGTTGCAAGTTCATTGATCACTTGTCCAAAACTGCTATTCCTTGACGAACCAACCAGTGGATTGGACTCTGCTGCTAGTTACGAAGTTATTTCTTACTTGAAGAATGTCTGCAAACAAAATAATGCGAGTACTCTTTGAAAACCATAGATATAAAATATTTTAAACTGACCGCGAAACTATAATAGCTTATCGTCATTTGCTCCATCCACCAACCGTCGACTTCAACCTTCAACCTCTTTGACACACTCTATCTTTTGTCTCAAGGAAAACTGTGCTATTCCGGCCCACTCGCAGAGACTACATCTTATTTTGCTTCTCTTGGATTCGAAGTTCCCCACTTCTACAATCCAGCCGAGTTCCTTCTTGATACTATCAATGTTGATTTTGCACAAGACAAAGTCTCGGCCGTAGGCCAATTGGACCGTATTCAGTTCGCATGGCGTTCCTCGGATAATTTGAAGCAAATCGGAGAGAAGATTGCCACCGCCCAAGAAGAGAAGAAAGACGTGGTTCTAGATGTACCAACGAAGCGGAGCCAGATGTTGCTTCCATTGGTGCTTCTGCATCGAAACTTTGTGAAGAGTTACCGTGATGTGTTCGCGTACGGTATTCGTATTGCCATGTATCTTGGTAAGTTCTTCTGGTAGATTCACGAAATACATCTCATATGGTATACTAATTTCTTCTAAATCTGAACAGGCCTTGCAATCATGATGGGTACGGTGTGGCTCAGACTCTCAGCCAATCAGGACTCCATCCAACCATTCGTCAATGCAATCGTACGTATATAAAACTCTTATAAGGGATTCTACTAGTCGAATACTGAATTAACACAGCGCCCCATTTAATAGTTTTTTGGATCCGCCTTCATGTCCTTCATGGCAGTTGCATACGTCCCTGCGTTCCTCGAGGACAGAGCAAGCTACGTCAAAGAGCGAAACAACGGCCTCTACGGGCCCACTTCTTTCATTATTGCCAATTTCCTTATCGGCATACCATACCTCTGTAAGATTTCACCGACCAAGCTTAACCAAAGAATACCAACTAATAAAGAGCAGTCATAATCTCCATGCTCTTCTCGATCGTTTCATACTGGCTCTCAAACTTCTACCCCTCCGGCGAAGCATTCATGTACTGGGTCATGTGGCTTTTTCTCGATCTCCTCGCCGCCGAAGGTCTAGTAGTCCTCATGTCCTCTATCTTCCCTATATTCGTCGTCGCACTGGCTCTCACGGCCTTCATGAACGGCCTGTGGATGTCCGTTGGCGGGTTCATGGTCAGCCCCCGGACTCTCAACGTATTCTGGAAGTACTGGGCACGTTACATCGATTACCAGGCATACGTTTTCCAGGGTATGATGGTGAACGAGTTTTCCAGAAGAACGTATGATTGCAACAGCGGCCCTACGGGGTGTCATTGTCTGTACTCGACACCAGTTGAGGATCAGTGTAAAATTGATGGGAATGGAGTGTTGGAGGTGTATGGGTATAAGACTGGGAAGAATGGAGAATGGGCAGGGATTCTGGTGGCTATTATTTTCGCCTACAGACTTTTGGCGTGGTTTGTTTTGTGGGTTAAGAAGACTTAATTAATTCAGGAATTGGTAGTTACGGGTGAATTATGAGGGTTAGCGAGATATCTCTTCACTATTAGCGTTAGCAATGATAATTGTTTGTAATTAAAGTTGAGCACCAGGGCATCAGGATGTTGGTGGATATGAAGTTGACATGACGAGAAAATGTTTTACGCTGTCTACCTACACGACGCGCGATGTTGTAATTAGTTAAATTGTATACATTTACCAACGAAATCTTCTCTCAGATTTCCATGACAAGTAGGGCATGCTTTAATTTAAAACGCCTTTATTACTGGGTTCCAAATTCCCGAGGAATGCTTGTGAGAATTACGAACATCCCAGGTACCACAGCATCACCATATTTTACCACATTCCGAGACTGGGTATCTGTGTTGCCTGAGCATGAGTGCCGTGAAGGCTGGTCAGTACCCGAGTCACGGTTAGTACCTAGTACCTAGGTAGATATTGGTCATCCGCTTGACAGGTGGTAGATATGCGCCTGCTCAAGGTGGAATTGGCCGAACTACTTACGTACGCGTACCTGCCAGCTGTAATATAAGAAGAGCCTTCATACTTCAGCATTGAGTAGCTCTCCCTCTATCAATTTTTCTGTATGTTTACGATCTTTACGGGTTTAATTTGTTTTTACAATTTTCAACTTTACGAGTGCAAGTGGACAGCAAAGTTACGATACAATTGATTTCGACTTTGTTGGAATTTACGAATATCCCGTTTTTACAAATCTATGAATATCGACAAATAGTTAATTCGAAAACTACTCCAAACCTGAGCAAATAGTCCGAATTTATTGATATTGGCCAATCATAAAACAATATTATCAAATACAATTAATTTATTATTTCAAATATACCGATATCGATATCGATAACACTGGTAGTAGTTACAATGCGATTCCTACCACTATCTCTCTTGACACCTCTCATAACCCTCGCGACTTTAAATATCACCCCAGCAGCGGCTCTAAGCTTCAACCCATTATCTTTCTTCAAGCGGGACTCCCAATACTCCTACCCTCCATATACCCTCGTCGCAGTCGGCGGTGATGGGTTCACAACTATCTTGACGGTAACATACACAACAATAATCATTGACGGGCCAACGCCGACCAGAGAACCGTATACATATCCTTCAACGACAGCATGCGAAGATACACTTACGAAATGGAGGACAGTAACGAAGCATCATACGGCAACAAGGACGACGAGGAAATACGTCACGAGGGTTGTAACGAAGGTGAAGACTGAGACTGTGAGCGATGTTAGTACGGTTACGGAAACGGTAGCAGGAACGATTGCGCCGGTGATGGAGACTGTAACCGTTACAGAGACGGCGGCACCCACTGTTGATAGTGCGAGATAGTGGAGGCAAAATTGAGGGTTTAGGTTAAGATAGATGCACGAGCATCCTTATCTTTTCGTCTTGTTTTTTCCCATAATTATGTAATATGCATACGATCATCTGTTTTAAGGTCTTCTCGGCCTGGTTTAGTTTTCCCTTCAAGGTAGATTAATATTCGAATCATGTTGATACCATTTTAATGCGATAACGTCTTGATGTCATGACTACATTTAATGGAATTATGAAACTGTATATACCCCATTCGGGAAATCGAGGGTTGGTTAGTTGATCTGGCCCTCTGATTTCAACGTTATACTTTCTTGATCTTGTCTATATTTCGAGTTACTGCAGTCGAGTGGGATAAGCATGGTCTAGATTCAAAGACAGTCTAGCTCCAGGACATTCAAGAAAGCTTATGACTAGGCAATTATGTGAAATCAGTTTAACTTAAAGAGAAGTTTTATTCTCTATGCTCCGATTTGAGTTACTAGCGCTAGCAAACCAGCCAGGATGTCAGTTAATACGTCCTCGACTCAGGTCAGAGTTCAATTGAAACAGATGCAACGGCTGAGGCGGTGGTTGTGTGTTGAATGTCTTGGAAATTTCTGCTGCCCACAAGTCGCCGCCTACTGCAGGCTTTGTCATCCACATCGTCGGCCTTTAACATTCCTTTGCGACTTACATCTCTCTTCTCCACTCCCACACCAGATCACTCTCAAAACGCCCCGCGACCATTTCCAGGTACCTCTCCGACCCGAATCCTTCGCACACGATCGAATACGTCCACGGCCGTCATATACCTCGCATTTGAAAGTACTACTGCTAGCCGAAGCTTGCCGACAGCTTGGACCAGTAAGACCACCCTCCGCATTCTTTCGACGTTTTTTGCCTTGCAAAAATCCGTACATAGAAAAACTTTCAACCATGGCCGCGAGTGACGCCAAATGTAAAGGCGTAGAATGCACAAATCCTGCCGGCACTCTACAATGCCCTACCTGTCTGAAGCTCGGAATCAAGAACAGCTTCTTCTGTTCGCAAGACTGCTTCAAGCGAAGTTGGGTATGGAATCGCACCCACCACATGCAAAAATTCGGCGGAATCAATCACATATCTTTTTCTTCAGCGGAGTAATACGTGGTACAATCTGCTAACATCTGGCCCTGACCTTTGTTCGGAAATCTATTCTGTCTAGTCTGACCACAAACAAGTCCACAAAACCGCAAGTGAGCAATCAACCTCCTTCCTCCGCACCCTAAAAGACCTACATAAACCAACACCTTACCCTTCAAACCCAGCTACCGGAACTCACGACCCCTTCCCAACCTACCCATACACCGGTGCCCTACGTCCTGTCTATCCGCTCTCGCCTTACCGCTCCGTACCCGATAACATCCCACATCCAGACTACGCCAAAGATGGAATCCCACGATCCGAAAGGATTTTCACTCGGGTGAACAAGATCCAGATACTCGATGCGAAGGGAATTGAGGCTATGAGAGTGGTGTGCAGACTTGGCAGAGAAATTCTCGATATTGCGGCTGCCGCGGTTAGACCCGGCATCACAACCGACGAGATTGACGAAATTGTGCATAAAGCCACAATTGAAAGAAATGTAAGAATGGAAAAAGCATTTTCGCGCTACTGCGTAACTGGAAGGGCAGCATGAGCTAAACCTGGTCGTTGTAGGCATACCCATCTCCGTTAAACTACAACCACTTCCCTAAATCGGTCTGCACGTCCGTAAACGAGGTGATATGTCATGGTATCCCGGATCAAAGAGCTTTGGTGGATGGTGATATTGTCAATATTGATATCTCGTTATACCACAATGGATACCATGGAGATCTGAACGAGACATACTATGTGGGCGATAAGGCGAAGGCAGATCCTGATGCTGTGAGAGTCGTTGAGACTAGCAGAGAGTGTCTGAATAAGGCGATTGAGATTGTAAAGGTATATTATCAAATTGTTTCTTTGACGCTGTAATATGATACTGACGAGTTCGATACGACAGCCTGGCATGCTTTTCCGAGAACCTGGCAATATTATCGAAAAATATGCCAAGTCGCGCAACTGCTCTGTAGTTAAAACTTACTGCGGTCACGGCATCAATACTCTTTTCCATTGCGCACCGAACGTTCCGCATTATGCAAAGAACAAGGCTGTCGGTGCAGCGAAACCTGGAATGTGCTTTACCATCGAACCTATGATCAACTTGGGAACGTGGAGAGATAAGACATGGCCAGACGATTGGACAAGTACAACTGCGGACGGATTGAAGTCGGCGCAGTTTGAGCACTGTTTGTTGGTAACGGAGGATGGATGTGAAGTTTTAACAGCGAGATTTCCTGATTCGCCTGGTGGACCGGTGCCGATGCCTACAGCTGGAGAATCGTCGAATGGGACAAACGGAGTGAACGGGCATTAGACAGGAAACTGCAAGACTGGAGAACACTAGTTTAATGCGATTGCTATATATATGCCAATATCGATTCGGCGATACCCAGACCGAATATTCTTTGATGTAGTTTGAAGATCATTTGTAATTGATACCAAGTGGAGCATCGTTGTTACCTCTTCAAACTCATAGAACAGGGGTTTCTCTTCTCTTTGTCGTAAATATTTGTGAAGGTTTATTACAAACATGCTAGCGCCAGCTGGTGAAGCGATTGGCATAAGATAGCAAGTTGGTTCCATGGTTGCTTACCTCATTTACTAACGTTTTGGGGCATCCATCCCCACTTAGCTTAGGTGCATGTATTTGCCGCAACCCATGTCAATATTGGAAATTTGGAGGTTATCTTTTGCCAGCTCTGACTCCAACGGGGGTAGGTTAATCAATAATGTGGAGCTTCAATTGAGCTTTTTGGGTGTATTACTAATGAACCGGACCGTTTCAATTGCCGGAAGGGAGATATTGATCGGCGCGCGTGGTGCGCGCATACAAGTATATATACAGCTGCCCGCTTCACGCATTTCAATTAATAACGCGTACCTACGCGCAGCTACGAGGCAAGTTCTACAGCTCTGCAGCTCTGACAAGCAGCATTGTATTTCACCGAGCTTACGTCGCACACTTCGACAATTCCCGGTTCTTACCCCGGATTTCGCATTCTTAAACCGCTTTGAAGGAGTGTGGATTGAAATTCATGTAAGCCGGTAGCATTCGGGTGAATATTTCCTAGAAATTGGTAAGCTTACAGCTCGGGCCCTGCCCTCTTTCTCCCTGTTGTAGCGTTAGTTCCGGAACCCGGAGAGCTGTTGATACCCGGTTCAACGCATGTTAGCGGTATAAAATACAACTTGGCTGCCTGCCTGCTGGCCCGGGGAGTCTGTTGTCCAGCACATTAATAAGCTCAAAAAACTCAATTGATCGAACGCTCCAACAGGACAGGCTAAAATAGTTGTTTAGGCCCTTCCGTAGATTCCTGCCAAACGTAAACGCATCCTTCAACAATCAAACCGACTTTTTGGTGACTTTTGCCCAATGCAATTGAAACCCGAGGAAGAGGCGAAAACGATGGAATCGAAAGAAGAGGGTTCGCTGTCGAAGCGAGCTTTGGAAAGCTTGGGCGCTTTTGCTGGGATGGCGGCTTTGATGAAGGTAATAATTTTTGATTATTACGCTGTCTTATTATGGAGCTAGTTAGCTGTAGCAGGGACAGGAATGAGAGCTCGAGTATTAACTGGTTTGTTAGTATTTTGGGAATATTTACAACAAGGAAACCAATCCCAATGGCATGTAGGTTATATACCGGTTTGGCTATGGAATAGACACTTGAGGCTTACGATTTCATATAGCATTTCCCTAGGAGTGGCGGAGAATAGTCTCATGCACGGCGAACTCACAGAATACTACAGCGATAAGGTATGTGCATACGCTGATTCCAGAGATCGATTACCGAACTTTGCTAATATATCCGTCTTTCCCTTATCTACAGATTAAAGTTAGTCCGTTCGGTCTAACCTACGGCGAAGGCCCCGGTGGCTCCAGCATCCTACGCAAGGCTTTGGCTTCCCTCTACAATCGAAAATTCTCCCCTACATTCGAAATCAAAGTAGAGCACATCTTCTGCGGTAGTGGTGTTTCCGGTACCCTCGATCTTCTCTGTCATACTATCGCAGATGAAGGAGAAGCCATCTTGATCGGTCGACCGATATATACCGGTTTTGCGCACGATTTATTCGGAAGAAGCAAATTGAAGCTTGTGCCGGTTAGTTTGAAAGGCGTGGATCCCATGGGTCCTGAAGCGGTGAAGCTTTACGAAAAGGAATTACAGAATCAGAAGAACCATGGAGTCAAAGTTCGAGCAATGATTTTGTGCAAGTATGTTGACCCCAATTGACTATTCTTTGAGATATTATGCTGATAGCGGATCTATAATGCAGCCCTCACAATCCACTCGGGAAGTGCTATGTGAGTACATCGACTCGAAGAAGAGCGGGTCCGGTAGAACGCAAGCTAACGTGATCATATACAGACACCCGACGTTATCAAAGCCTATGCGTCTTTCTGCAACGATCACCAAATCCACTTTATCTCCGACGAAATCTACGGCCTCTCTATCTACTCCACACCGTCAAACACCGATGCGGTGCCCTTCACGAGTATATTCGCCGTCCCCGGTCTCACCGATATAATAGCCCCGCACCTCGTGCACGTCCTCTACGGCATGTCGAAGGACTTCTGTGCGAATGGATTGCGAATGGGATGCCTAATATCACCGTGGAATAAAATGCTTCTGCCGGCAGTATTCTCCGTCGGAATATTCCAGTGGCCGAGTTTTCTCGCTGATCTAGCGTGGAGAACAATTCTTAACGATGAACAGTTCCTGGACGGGTTCATCGAGCGTAACCAGAAGAAGTTGGCAGAGCATTACCAGATTCTAGTAAACTGGTTTAAGAAGCACGATATTCCCTACGTTGGGGGTACTAATGCGGGATTCTTCATCTGGGTCGATCTTAGGAAGTATCTTGCAAAAGTGAACCTGCCTAAGGGGGACGACGGAAAGATTCCGGATGGGAAGACGAATATTCCGGGTGCACCAGAGGGGCTACAGAAGAGGGACTCGATTCTGTGGGAGAAAATGCTGAATGGTGGGGTTTATGTGGGGACTGCGGAGATGTTCTTTGGGGAGGAGCATGGGTGGTATCGGTTTAGTTTCTCGACGAATACGGAGGAACTGGAGCTGGGGCTGAAAAGGATGGAGACGGTTTTGGAGGAGGTTCAGAAGGGGGATCTTGCGGGTGATGCGAGGGCTTAACAATTGAATAAGCGGAAGTTATTATAAGGCTTAATTGGATTCCTGTTTTACACCTTAAGCCTGCGGAGTATGGATTTTTGAATAGTGAAGTCGATAGCACTTTCGTTCGATAGATACAAATAAATACTTCAGATATGAAGAATAAACAGCTGGGTTTCTAGGATTGCTTGAGGTACGGCACCAAAATAGGCTTGATATAAGAAGATCAAAGTTAATATCCGGAAATTTGGATCTAAAAATGGCAATTATATTTACAGAGGATCGGACTTGACAAAAAAAGCCCTTGCAAAATGCAAAAAATTCCTTTCGTATCGACACTATCGATAAATTACCCATCACATTCTTGAGTTTGACTTTACCGACGGTTAGTCGCCAAAATGTCGAACAACCCCTGCTGTGCCATCTGTCCGCTGCCGGTATCTCTTTTTCTCGGTCTCTCTGCATACCCACTGCTCATATAAGGCAGCCGAGTCTTCATAATATCAAGATTGCTCATCACGTCGCCCAAACCCTTCGAACCTGCCTTCAGAAATTTGGAAGTTGGATTTCGTTTCGAGCCACCAGTTAGAGCGTCCGCAAAAGCCCTGACAACAGTATCGTCTCTTAAGACCCAGTCATCGGGCCCTTGTTGTTCCTTAATATCCACGGAGAGAACCTTCATCGAATCTGGAGGCAGAAGATTATATGCATCCGCAGGGGAGAGTGGGCCGAATTTATCGTTGAGTACCTCGTCGAGCTGGGCTTCTGTGAAGATGAAATCGTTGGCACGGATGTAGAGTTCGTGGAGAGAGTCCTGGCGACGAAGCATCTTTTCTTCTTCGAGTTGCAGGTAACGCTCACGGCTGGCGGCAAGACGTTCTTCACGGCCTGGGTCTGTGAGGGGTTGTTTGGTGCGAAGAGCTGAGAGAATGGACGGAGTGGTGAGTTTTACGATTTCCGGGTCGTCTTCCGCTAGGAGTTTGGCACGGAGAGCTTGTTTGGCATCTGACCGTTCCGTGATAATTTTCTGACGTTTGATCTTTGCGGCGTGTAGGTCGAGAAGACCGTCGCGTATATTCTGACGACGAGATGCAGCCATTCGTTCTTTCCAGCGAATGTAGACCTTTTCCGTGGCTGGGGCATTTTCGCCGGGTCGAGAGCGATTCACGGGCTCCTTAGAGACAAGGGAGAAGTATTCCGGTGTAACCTTCTTGTCACCTCCTTTGGTGGGGAAGACATCACGAGGCACCGGCCGTTCACCCTTGGCTCGAGGTTTCCAGGGTGCGTATCTTTGAGGCGGGAAGGGGATATCGATATAGTGTGGACTGTAGGGAGAGGCTGCTGATGGCATGCCCGTCGATGGGGTGTTGCTGAAGGCTCGAGATGTCGTCGAGGAGGTTGAAGGTAGTAGGCGTGGCCGAAGGTGTCGGCTACAAGAGCGGCAAACGAATGCCGAGGATTGGAGAGTATATGCCGACATCGTGCTCAGTTGGTATAGATCCAATGGTCAAAGCCAGGTGAGGTCGCTGAAGGACCCTTCACAATTGTCGTCGTCGTCGAGCTCGATCAAGAGAGGTGGATGGGTAGAATGTGTTGTGGGCGACGTCGGGTAACGAAATTTCGGCTGGTCAATGTTTGTACAAAAGAGGAAATTATCGGCGAGACAAATAGCGATCATAAACACATGACGACGAGTTATTTACATCCGTTTTTGGCGCGTGTTGCTTTGTCGCCAGGGCACCATACTGCACTGCAGGCTCAACTGCAGTGCGTCGAATCCACCTCATCATACATAGCATCAACCCCTCCGCAATCGACCCCTCAGTTACTCAGAGACGGTCCTCGTCCTATATTACAGCTTGCCGGTATCTTTAAATGTTATAGCATCTCAAAATCAACCGCATTGACATACGCCTTCCGACTTTTCGTCTCCTGTCGCGATGTCGAGAAGACTCCAAACCAAACACAACAGCAGGACACAGATCCCCTCCAACGATGCGAATTCCAACTGGAAAGTCATAATCACAACCGCTACCGAAGTCAATGTCTGGAACGGCATCAATGACAAATACGATACCGTCTTTACATCTGGGACAGAAGGAATTGTGTCAGCAAAACTTGCGAAGGAAGGAAATGTTCTCGCTGTTGCTGGGTCGCAAGTTGTGCTTCTGCATAAAATCGAAAAAGGCCAGCAGCAGTCCTACAAGTTAAAAGGAGCAGATGTAGGGCATCTTTAACTTTAAATATCTGGGCCGAAAGCTAAACTTTTGCAGGCAACCCGTTTACTGGAGTACGCTGCCGACGGCAAGAGCATCTTTCTTAACAGCTCTCTAAGACATTCCATCCAAACCTACAACGTCAGAGATGACAAGATCTCTGAAAGCCTCAAACCACACCCGTCTCCCGTCACCTCGTTTGCAGCGTCCTTCGATTCGTCACTCATACTATCCGCATCTGCAAACCCGCCAATAATACACCTGGACAACCTTGGCCTTCGAACCACGTCTCAATTGAAACCGCAAGCCTCAGACCAACGGGTCATCCTATCAACTTTCCATCCAACTAGAAAGAATGTGTTCATGATTTTCTTTTCAGACGGCATCCTAGCTGCATACGACTACAGTAAAGCGAGCAAAAACGGTCAACATATCCACGCTTTTGGCCATCTGCACGATGCGATGATGGGTGGAAACGGTCTGACCGCCGCTGAATTCATCCCAGGATCACAGACTAGAGCTATCACAGTAGGCGAGGATGGTAAATGTACAATTCTTGATTTTGATAAAAAAGAAGTAATCGCCAGTTTCCGTATTGGCGCTCCAGTTACTACCCTTGCTGTGCGAGGAGACGATAGCGGAAAGAAAGGATGTGTAAAATGGCTGGCTGCTCTCGGAACGATTCACGGTTGGTGCTATATCTACGACCAAGACGGAAACCGGCTTCATGAGATTCAAGTTGATAGGGAGGGCAACAAAGTTCTTGAAGTTAAATGGAAACTCGGTGATGTTAAACTGCCGGCAACTGCAAAACCGGCTGCTTCCAAGTCACCCCAAAAGGCTGGCAGTCTGATCCATCATCCCGCCAGCCGCACCTCTCAAAACGTGAAGTCCAAACAGACGCTTCCACCACCTAGAGAGGACCCAATCATAGCTGCAGAGAAGCCCGAGCTTCCCATTCAATTCCCAGAATCGCCTATTATTACGCGACACCCACCACTAAACTCGAATAAACCTCTACCAAAGGCCCCTCAGAAAGCTGAAGAAGATCCTTGGGAGGATGTAGATGAAGGATTCGTGGAGCAGAAGCCGGCCTGGGAAGATCTTCAGAAAGGGTATACAGCGGATTACATGAGTATTTTTTCACCAGTCAAGAACGAGCCTTTAAGGAACTCGCCAAGACGGAGTGCACGATTAAGCATCCGCTCCGCCAATTCTCCAGGGCCAAAGGAGAAACCAGATCGCATTACGAGTTTGATCAAGCAAGATGAGGAGGGTCTATTGAGACCCAGTATCTCGTCGCCATCGCTATCGACCGTCAAGCTAAAGAGCCCGGAAAAGGTTGCCGCCGCACTTGCTGATGGTGAAAGCCGTATCATGCGGAGCATGACAGAGATGCCGAATTCCAAGGTATCAAAGAAAGAACGCCCAAAGCAAATACCCGACCTCGAGCAAGTCCCTCAATCACCGACAAGGCCTGCACCAGAACCAACTTCAGGGATTCGGGAGAGCAAACCTGCAGTCCCTCTCAAAGATGACATCATATCAGAGCCACCGAAAAGAAGGGATTTTGCACCCCGGCCAGGACCTCGACCAGAGCCGTTGCCGTTGCCGGTACCATCACTTCCGTCGACGGAGAGCAAAGTACTTGATGATTTCCGGAAAGTTCGTGCAAAAATAGAGTCTGGACAAGGCCACCCTGTCCTGTCTCTATTTTCATCACACCTTCCAAACCAAACATCCAAACATCAGACAACTACTGAGACAATTGAGGGTAAAGAAAATACCGCTGGGGTTCTGGCTTCAAATACATTGGATACAAAGGCTGAAAAGAAAAGGGTAAAGATGGAAGAGAAAGAAAAGAGACGGTCCGCCAAAGAAGAGAAGAAGCGAAAGAAGAAGGAAGGAGCTTTTCCTCCTGTCTCAGACCTGGTATTCAAGGACGATGATATGGATATCGATGAGCTCGCCCATCTTAATTTGCCGACACTGTCTCCCAAAATTGCTAGGACCAAACGAAAGGCGACAGATGATCTCCACGAAGTTGCATCCAGCTCTCGAGCTCTAAAACAAGCACCCCGGCTGTCTAAGGGCAAAGAGAAGGCCAGTCCCTCAGTTGAGCCTGAGGATATCTGGATTCCAGAGGAGATGCGGAAATCACACAAGCGGATGCATCTTGGGGGTCAATCACCCATGGTTCTCAGAGGAGGCTCCCACAAACTGTCGAATGACGGGACCATGAGCATCCATGATCTCATTGCAGCTCTAAAGCACACATTTGTCGAAGAAATGATGGCGTTAAAGGCGGATATGAATGATAAATTTGAGAAGCAAAACGAGTTCTTTGAAGGATTGATGGATAGTGAAAGGAGCGAAGTGAAGAGCTTAAGATTAGAAAACGAGAGATTGAGAGCTCAGGTTGAGGAGTTGGCAAGGGTTGTGAAATAAGTATTGATTGCTGTATTTTGAAATGGGTTTTTGTTATGGATTCTTCCTGTTTTTTTGTCCTTTTTGTCCGGTCTAGTTAGCGGAGCATTGGAGTCTTATTGGAGGCATCGTGTATGATTGACGTGATTGCCTACCATTGATGCATTGAGATTTTGTGTATGAGTATTTGTTTTATGACGCAGAGGCAGGGTTAGAGCATATTTACTTTAAACACGCATTCGTCTTGGATTCTACTTTTTTGTTTTGGCTATAGATTCCATGTTCCCGAGGAGTTTGGCGCTGCCTTTGCTTTCTAATTTATTGCTCATGAACTTAGGACTATTAAATACAGCATCGGTGATACGATTATACCCTTCTAATATAGTCTCGTGTCCAGACGCCAGCTCGCTGTTGTGTCCTTCTAAGACATGAAAAGGATTCATAGTTGTTCTCTTGTTTCAGCTTTTCGCAGGGCAATGATGAATTTATGCGATTCTATTGTCATCTACAGCGCAGAACCAAACCAAACAACGAAGCGCATCCCATTGAAACACACTGTTGGAAATTTTGTGTTGCCCAGATGTCGCAGAGCCGCACTACGCTTAAACCTTTTTTTTTTTTTAGCTTGCGAAAAAAATTTGGTCGCGAAACCTTCCTCGAAAAAGCTATCTCGATATCTCCAACCCCAACTTTATCGCCTTTCGAACTCAACAGCACCGCAGACCGACACAATGGGTAAAATAAAGAAGAAGGGTGTGTATATACTCGATACTGCTAGGATTCAGCCTTTTGTCTAGGTAATTGCTAATAAAACCTTCAACTTGTGCAGGTGTGACCGGAAACGCTAGAAACTTCATCACCAGAACCCAAGCTGTTCGCAAGCTACAAATCTCCCTCCCAGACTTCCGTAGACTCTGTATCTTCAAAGGTAAATCATTCATACCATCTTACACCAGTAAATTGACTTTACGACAACAATAACTAACTATTGACCCTAGGAATCTACCCCCGCGAACCTCGCAACAAGAAGAAAGCCAACAAGGGTTCCACCGCCCCCGCCACCTTCTACTACACCAAAGACATCCAATACCTCCTCCACGAACCCGTCCTCCAAAAATTCCGCGAACACAAAACCTTCAGCAAGAAACTCTCCAAAGCTCTCGGCCGCGGCGACTTCTCAGACGCCAAACGTCTCGAGGAACTCCACAAACCGCGAATAAAGCTCGACCATATCATCAAGGAACGCTACCCGGCATTCACCGACGCAATCCGCGATCTAGACGATGCTCTTTCTACTGTTTTCCTATTCGCAAACTTACCGTCGAACAGGGACATCCCGTCGAAAATTATCGAGACCTGCGCTAGACTTGCTAATGAGTTCCAGCACTGGGTTATCCGGAAACGGGCGTTGAAGAAGAGTTTTCTTTCGATCAAGGGAATCTATTACCAGGCTGAGATCCATGGCCAGGAAGTCCTCTGGCTGGTGCCCTATAAATTCGCACAGAATGTACCCGGGGATGTGGATTTCAGGATCATGCTTACCTTTTTGGATTTTTATACCACGTTGCTCGGGTTTGTGATGTTCAGGCTGTACACAATCGAGGGATTGGTATACCCCCCTAAATTCGACAAAGAGATGGACGACAAAGGTGCTGGTTTGAAAGCTTTCATGCTAGAGAGTAGGAAGGTCGGAGTATTAGAAAATGGCAATAGCAAGGAAGTGACGAGGAAGGATGTGAGCAAACAGCTAGAAACCCTCGGTGAGAAGATTAAAGAAATCGAAGAAAAGGGCGACGAAGAAGAACCCGCAAAACCCACTTCCAACGGTGAAACCGAGGAACCCGTCAACGAAGGACTCGACAAATTCACCGCCATCCCATCAAAAGACGGTACAGCAACCGATGTCCTCCAACAACCAAACGCAGATGCCGGCGAAGGCGGTAAAATGGCAAACATGTTCTCCGAGTTCACGGTCTATCTATCACGAGAAACCCCCAGAGAACCGCTAGAATTCCTTCTACGTTCCTTCGGATGCAAACGAATCGGGTGGGACGCCGTCCTCGGCGAGGGATCGTTTACAAAGGATGATATCGATCCAAGTATTACACACCAAATTGTCGATCGGCCCCCCATGGTCGGATTACCGCCTATGCCTGCTGCAGCGGCAAAAGAAGGCGAGGATACACCAATGGGGAACAACGCGACAAACGGGCAGAGGGGCAAAGTTCTCGGACGGATATATATCCAGCCGCAGTATATTTGGGATTGCGTTAATGCGGGGAGAGTGTTGAGGCCTGATGGTTACGCGCAAGGCGCAGAGCTGCCACCGCATTTGAGTCCATGGGTTAAGACGAAGGATGGGGAGTATGATCCTACGGCACCGGTTGCGGAGGATGATGGCGAGAGCGATGAGGAAGAAGTGGAGGACACTAAGATGGTAGAAAACGGCGAGAAGAGAGTAGGAAGTGATGAAGGGAGTGACGAAGAGGATGAAGAGGATGAATGGAACGGTATGACTACGGAGCTTGCAGGTGAAGGTGAGGAAGAGGAAGAGGCAGAAGATAGCGAAGAGGAAGTAGAGGGCGGTATTGCACTCGAACAATCCGACGCAGACTCTTCGGATGAAGAGGAATCAGCACAGTTGCAACATCAACGGGAATTAGAAGCAGAAGCTAAGGGTGTCATCTACACCGACGAGAAGAAGTCGAAGAAATCCGAAGCGAAGAAAAAGCTAGACAAGGAAAAGAAGGAGAAGGAGGCGGAGATAGAAAGACAAAAGATGATGATGACAAAGAAGAAGAGAAAGCTTTATGAGAGAATGGAGTATGGCAACAAGAAGAAACAAGAAGAGAAGGAGAGATTGGAAAGTAAGCGACGAAAGATCGAAAGAGAGAAGAAGCAGGGGAAGAATTAAGACCAACTGGTATGCTATATATAGAAGGCTTGTGCTTTGCGAGAGAGTGAGCAAATCTGTACTATATAGGGGGGGATTGGTGTTGGAAGGGTGCTTCTGTTTCTTATTGTAGAATATCTTTGTATGATTTTAGATTTACTGGCATACCCAGTAGATAATTTAAAAAGTTATTCGATTCATGAAGTCAGATTAGTCTTGTGTCCAGACGACAGCGTGCTGTTGTACCAACCCAGATCAGCTATCCATTTGACTCTGATATGTTCCTTCGCAATTCCTTCTCGCAGGAGAACTATTTTGTCACACCAAAAAAAGTAAGCGAGCGTCTATTACGAAAATGCAGAAAAAAAAATAAACTCATGAGCGCGCTCAGGATCGAACTGAGGACCCTTTCCGAATTTTACAATAAATGGTGTAAAGGAAAAATCATAACCACTAGACTACGCACCCAGAAGCATTTATTTCGTTTCGATAATGCATATATAAATGCATTATCATATCCTACCGATCCGAGAACGAGCAAAACCACTTCCTAATGGCGACAAATGTATATATGGAGTGTTTAACAGGATAAAATTATCGTTTAACATAAATTTTAGATACATCAGTTATTTTCAAGAAAGAAAGAAAGAAAGAAAACACGACCGACAATGTTGATACAGGCAAGAGTCGCTAAATAAATCGCATCCAAGAAAACCCCTGTGGGCCAACGTTGCAACGCGACGAGGCTATCGCAGAATTGATGAGAAAGAGCAAGCTAAACTGTAGGGTTTTGTAGATGATGCAAACTGCATACTCACAAACTATATATAGCTATATAACAAATTTCGTTAAATGTGGTATCATTTTTTACGTAAGGACTGCAGATGGCAAAAGAGCTTGGGTATGGGAAATAATCCAAAAGTACTTTTCAACAAAAAATTAGTAGGAAACAAGGTTTCGCGCTCGCAAGTAGCAAAATGCCAAAGGCTTCGTAACTTGTAAATAAGATGATAAAATTGTTGTGAAGGAGTAATATGAAGCGAAATATGCGGTCGTTATATAATTATTTTTGATGGTAGTGGTTGGTGTTGTTTGCTTCTTCACTCCCATGCAATGCTTTTGCTCAACTTGGTTTCGTCGAGCTCAGCAAAGTCGATTATGGTGATATCTCCTTTCCGGTCGACAATGATCAGCCGATAACCATCGGGGGAGAAGGATATAGAAGCTGCTTCGTTCATTTTAATAGCTCCTTGAACTTTCCCTACTTTGAGGCACCTAGGCCTTCTACCTTCGTCGTTCACCAATCCGTGTGGGAAGAACAAAATCATGACATTGCCAGAGCGGTCCAGGACAGCAAGCGATTCGCCTGTCGGAGATGTGCAGCATCCGTGAACCTTGTCTCCAACGGCATTCAGCCTGGTTACAAGCCGGACTTGTTCCTGTCTGCCCGCAGAATCCAAAAGACCGATGCAGTTGTCCACTACAATCGGCATGGCTCCGGTTGCAACACTTGTTACACACATGAGCCTATTTCCAGGGAAGAATTTCACAGATGTGATGCCTTCTGCGTCGTGAGCGATATCGAGTTTTCGCGAAGATTTCATGACGAGTTTTGGAGGTTGTGCAGCAAGATCGTAAACTAGGAAACGGGGTTCCCGTAATGTGCTGCAGGCGAGGTAGACTCCGTCGTCGGAAAATGAGAGCGTCCCTGTTGTGTCGGTGTAAGGGACAATAATCTTGGTTAAATCAACTGCACCCGTTGGAGAATCCGGTGCAGTATCTAAATGATGGAGAACGATCATAGTTTGGTTTTTCCCATGTTCCATGTTGACAACTCCGAGCGCGATGGTGGCTCCATCTGCTGCCATTGCCTTTGTTTGATCTGTCAGCTAAACGATTCGATTCTGGGTTTTTAAAATCCTCTTACCATGCACTTAATATCATATGACTCGGATATATAAGTGTAGACAGTTTTGCCATCCTCTCTTAGATCGTGGACTTTTAAGGTACCGTTTGTTCCAGCTATAGCGAGGAACTGATCGCTACACGCTGCCATTTGATACTCGAATCGTTTTTGCTAGCGAGGCAAGTATCAGCAAAAGGTTTCTTTTCTCGTAAAACGATTTGAACATACCTTGCTCATGACTCTATCCTCAGCGGAGATTAGGCCATACTGGTTAGAGAATGGTCCATACTCTCCTGTGCATTTCCCAGCACACATCAACTCTGGCGTCTTTTCGCTTGATAATATTGAGAATACTTTGAATTTCTTCCTCTCCAGTAGTGCAAACTTGGTACAGCTTGGAGATATCGCTGTCGCAACGATATCAGCAAAACGCAGACGACCTCCTGTTGGGATGTGGTGGACGTATTCCGCTATAAGACGTTAGTATGAAAGGTACACTGTGAAATGAGAAGTGAAGCCTACCCTTATAGAAAGGAAAGTTCTTCACAAACATATTTTGTCTTTTCTCTTCCTGTTGGCTTAATGGCGGCCGAATTACTGTATTCTCCTGGGGCACTCCTTGGTTTCGATCAATCCAGTTGGCTATCCGATCGTTGCGAACTATCCGAGGGGTTTGATATTCCGCATTTGACGGCCCAGCCTCATCATCGCCTTCCATAGGGATAGTATTAGGTGAATTGAGACGAAGAGAACCCATCGGATATTTAGTTTTTGCATTATCGACAGGGAAGCTTGGCGTCCGCTGTCTTACTGAAGGAGAATGTGATAACAACCCTGAGACGGGCGATGTAGATAAATTGGCGCCTCCGCGTGAAGGGTACGAGCCGTATATCCCACCGGCGTTATTCACACCTGTATCGAGGGGAGCCGGTCTCTGTATAACCTTGCCTCTAGATTGCACAGGTGAGTTACTTCCTGGCAGGCGACTAGGTGACATGGTTCCTGGTTCGGTATACGCTCCACCGTAGCTAGACATCGGCGGAGGCCTCTCGGGTCGGTCCGAAACACTACTAGTGTTTCTTCTTATCAGCTGTGATGTTGTTTGTATTGGCACCAAAGGACCCATAGCATGCGTCTGGTTCTGGTGCCGAGGATTTGCGTGGCGACCTGGGAGTGAACGTGACATGAATGGAATTGTAAGATTTTCTTCGCTGGCGGTATCCGTTATTGAGGGATTGCGCGAGGTACTTCTTGAACTGCTCGAATCACTGCGGTCTAATTAGTACACCTGATGCATAATTGGAACGGAAGCACCGAGCTTACTTATTAGAAGTGCGCTGTGCCGTCCTTGGTCGAACGGTCCCAATGAGTTGCTCGAAAGTTGATGGTGTGTATTTGACTGATGGATTATCCCAAGGCAGCTCTTTCGGAAACCCTCCCGCGCCACCTCCTACAGTCATACCATCTGGCTCGATTTCCGAGGGTGCGGTAGATCCCCCAATCTCGCTTGATACGCCATCCTCGAATTCATCCGGGCCACCAGGAGAAGATATCACCACACTGAATCGATGGTTTGAATTCAAGACTGCACCCATTTCCATTCGTTTAGCGGACACCAGCTTGGCAATTCGCCTTAGTCTCTCGTCTGGCTGCCTCCATTCGGTCACCCGATGACAACGGGGGCACTGGAAATAAAAATAGCGATAAGAATGTGTTTTTTGGATCTATATAGAGCAGGGGTTCCAACTCACAATGCTGCGTTGCAACTCCAATCGGGCAAATTTCTCCGACATCACACATCCACATGTCATGATACCAAGATCATCCGAAGGTTTCCCGTCTAGATCTTTACGTTAGCCAAATCCTCTTGTATCCATGGTTGACGTTCCCGTGTACCTTTTCTGCCTTCACACTCTAGCTCCAACTCAATCTCAGATAGGAAGGTCCTCCACTCATCCAAGTCGGCAAGCAGGGGCACTGATACGTTGGGTCGCGACCTAAAGCTCAAGGTAGCAACTTGTGACGCAGATTCCGGCTCAGGTTCTTGATATGGGTTATCGAGCTCTTTATCCGGTAGCTTGAATATACTCTGGTCGGTTTGAACCTCGCTTTGCTCGTCTAATCTTCGCTTAGTGAGCATAACGGCGTGTGACCGATCTCTCTGTTCAAGAATCATTAAATAAAAGCTGCTGTCCACATCCCAGTTCTTAAGCTCTGCGTCAAGCTGTATAAGAGAAAGCACTCCTTTTTGCATGAGGATGGAGAGGATGTCGAAGGCCTTGCAACGTAGGCTGTTCTTTTTCGCCGATTTCACAACATTCATCGATATTTCTTGAGCCTTCTTTAAAGATCTATCTCCTAGAGCTCCGATAACAAGCTGTTGAAGAAGATCGAGAGATGAATACGCCAGATGTTGAGCATCGTCGGACGACTTTTTGACTGCGTCCGCGTCCCTGCCTTCCGAGTTTTCGATATCTTCGGTGTCCGCTTCTTCGAGTAACGTCAGCTGTTTCTCCATTACCAATTCGAGTTGCTCCACGACTAGTTCTTCGATCTCTTGTATGAGACGAAGATTCCTGTCCTGTGCATCTGGCGCAATATCTTGGGAGAGTTTGGCTCTTTTGTGCCATTCTAGCAAGCTCCAACTGAGGTCGTCGAGGTCGATGTAGATTTTATGCCAGTTCGTTTGCATAGAATCCGTTATATCCGGCTGGTTTAGAAGTTCTCTTGATTTGCCGAGAATTTTCAAGGGAATATTTTCGGATTGTTCGTCCGACAGTCCGGATGCACTTGTTACAATTTTGTTAATTATCGCAGCGTTTGGAGTACGACTCTCCGGGAGACTTGAGAGGAAGTTCCGAATGTAAACAAGTAAGAAATCTTTCAGATGTTAGCGGCCAAGTCAGATATTGATGTAGCGTGTTAGTCAGCATACCGATATTCCAGTTATATATGTCGCTCTCCACCACCTCTGAGCCTTTGCGTCGGTTCGGGTCGGCAGCAAAAGGAAGTTTCTTAGTGAGAATGTCGAGCAATTCTCCATCAAGAGTCTTAAGGCCATGGAGTCGTAAAAGTCGAAGTCCGCAAACGAGTGTTCTCAGCTGAAGCTCCCGACAGAGTAGGCCGTGGTCCGTGTGACTGGCAATCTGCCAGCCCACAAAGTCGTCTTTTGTTATAGTGTCGATAATTTTCAGCAGTGTTGGCACGGTTACAATTTCGTCAAGAAACGTTGATTCGGATACTGCCATATAGCGTCGTTGAAGCTGCAGGATGGCATTTAATTGACTAATCAAGTGATAGACCAGATGAATCTCGGACGGTTTTGGTTTCCGAAGAGCTATGAGTATGTTACGGACGATGACATCGATATGACGCCGACGAAAGAGATTAGACCCATTGGTTGGCGTTCTCCGATGGGAAATGCCATTTGGCACCCTAGAGTTGACGGACAAGGAGCTACCCCCCGAGCTATTCTTTCTGGCTGCATTGTCTACCGAGTTATCATTTCGCGATCGACCTGATGATACGGACCTAGAAAGTGTCGATGTTCAGCGTGGGTGGGAAAGAGAGATATATCAGATGGAGTTTCTTGGGGTGGGGACGAAAGGCGGAGTCGAGGAGAGTGTGTGTTAACTTACACCGAGCGGTCCAGCATTGAGATGATATAAAATGAGAGGACCGGTCTAGTTGCAGGTTGTCGAACAAAGGGAGACTAATCCAAGTCAAAGTTGTTTTTGAGGCAAGGATGTACAACTGCTAATCGGGAGGCGTGGTGACAGGATGCAATCGATGTATCACAATCGGTGAACGGACCCCGAGATTGGGAATTTTGATGGATTGCCGGCCCAATGAGGAAGACAACTGTCCAATCTCGTAACCAAGAAAACAGCTCTGCAGGTGGGATGCAGTGGTCCGGGTGATTGGTGTGTGTTATTGCCGTCCGCCAGGCTGAGTTTGGGAACGCTGCTGCATGTGCGCTATAGCTATCTGTCTCCGCTCGCTCTGGATAGAATGCAGTCAACCCCCAAACGGAAAGATGGAAACGTCTGGAACCGTGTTTAGGAGACGAAACCGCCGTCGCTCTTGTTTACACAGGTCGGATGGATAGGTCTAGGCGATTATAAAACATAGGCGAAAGAGTCGAGTCGGGATTCCGTGACGTCGCGTGAGATAAGGACAGAAACTGAATGAAGTTGACTTGGGCTGGGCGAGGACCCCTGCCCAGGCAAAGGAGCTGTGTGATACAACAAGAGAGAAAAAAAAAAGGAAAAGGAAAGGAAAAGAGAGAGAGAGAAGACAGAGATATTCGGAACGTCGGAACCAAACGTTCGAGAAGAAGGGTTTTATTGACGGAAAGGGACGGCTGCTTTGGGAGCAGGATCGACCGGCTGGAAGCGACGATGGAATGACGATTGATTATTATTATTATTCACGGCGTCTGGGCGGTGGAGGAGCATCGTTTGGCAGAAGCTGCTCTCCCTTTTGATTCTCTGTCTCTCTCATCTACGTATGAGATGTACGGGCGATACCTTTTTAGCTTACCGACACCTTACACTCTCTACCTCGCACACTCTCTTTCTCTCTCGAGCTAGCCCTCTCTCTAATTTCTTCAATGCGATGGATTCGAATGATTGGGTGATTGATGGATTGATTGATTGATCCGGTTTATTGTGTGAGTAGTATGTGACGGTGGGTGGAATTCCGGCCTGACCCCCACGAGACCCCGCCCGACAGGTCGACGCAGGACAGATTAAAACGGCGGCTGCTTTGCAATACCCTCAAGAAGAGAGACAAAGAGAGACATGGACAGGCGGACAGGCGGACAAGGACTGAGACTGAGATTGAGTGACAGAAGTTGAGATAGCAGCTGTGCGTAACACTCCGGCGCAGACCAGTTGACAGCCGTCGTCCCCTCTTTCCAGCAGCTCAGGAATACTAGTCGCTGGGACTCTCTAGGGAGTCAAATTGCGCCTGCCCAATTCATCCATTTTCCGTCCGGACTCCTTTTGCTGAGGCAACACCGCACGTGCCGAGACCTCTTTTAACTACCTTTGCGGCCATCAAAGCGGTGAAAGAGAACGAACCGTAACTGGTACCAGCGGATATTCTTGGCTAGCTGGGTCGGTTAATCGGACCTGGTTTTGCTGGTTTGGGCGGTGGCTGCTTTTTGCTGGGAGACACCAATGCATTAACGCTGCAAAGATCGAGCAGTCCTCTGGGCAGCAGTCGTCGTCATCGTCGTCTTCTTCCAGAAACGCCGTTCAAGAGAGCAGAGAAAAAGAGAGGAAGTGTGCAGGAGAAGTTGATATTCAATCAGGACACGCCTCAGTCGGGCCTTTTTAAGCTTAAATTCGTGTTCCAATTAATGCCCCACGGACGATGACGGGACGAGAGCTACATATACTAACGGCTTTGCCTGCTGCTGCCTGACGCCCGTCCGGCATCCCAACAGTTCGACGTCCGACGCGTGGTCGGTCCTCTCTTTTCGGTCTCATTCATGCCAGGCTGGGCAGCTTGAGAGCTTGCTGGGATCGAACGCCTCCGATCCCTCGGTTCTGTGCTGTAGTTGTGAGGGTCACGTGGCCAGACCCTTGCTGCGAAGTGGAGGAAGAAAAGAAGGGTTGTGTTTGTGTTGCTTGGTTGTCAGCCAATGGCCGTTTGATACTGCGCCAGCTGCACCGTTTGCACCGTTTGCCGCGGAAATCTTCTGGCCCTCAAACTTGAAGTGGTTATTATCAGATCCTATTGAAAATTTAGAGAAATTGCTCTGGCTTTTATTCACAGGTAAGTCTTGATAAAAATTATTATTCTTATTATTTACACGGATATGCACAGAAGAAACTGGGATCGCGGCTGCCTAGTGTCCCTGCCCGTCGTCACATTGGCTCGATCCACACTGAATGTGGATGCCCTCCCGTTAAGCTGAGCTTCGTGAAAGGTTGAATTCAAGCTTCAATGCAATATGCATGTCATGGCATGGCAAAGGCTCCGTTCCGGCTCTCCCACTGACTGACCTGGTCCGTTTCCGAGCAGCCAACCACACAAGCTAAACCCGCAACAACCCGTCAACGTTGACTCACTTCCATGCATGACTGGTCCTAGACGTTGAAAATATCCCGTTAAATTATGCCCGCGCAAGATGATGCGCTCTCTTCTCCAGACTGTAAAGCACGGAAAGAGATCCATCATGACTTCGGCCACGCTTAACACCAAGGTCAATCTTAAAGATACCTTGAAATTACCGTCTACGACTTTTCCAATCCGAAGCAGCCTGACGCCGGATTCTGCGAAGGAACTGCTTGTAAAATGCACAGATGACTTATACACCTGGCAGGTAAGTTCTCATACATATACATATCAATCAGTTTCAAATAGAAACAATATTGACTTCTAAATCGTCCAGTGGAATAACAATCCTGCCGATGATACTTTTGTATTTCATGATGGCCCACCTTTTGCGAACGGCGCTCTGCATACTGGTCAGTCATCCTCAAATCATTGAATTAATCGTTTAAAAGTCACTAAGTAACTGATTCGTTATTTAGGCCATGCAATGAACAAGATTCTAAAGGACATCATCGTCCGTTACAACATCAAACTCGGCAAGAGAGTCTCCTACATTCCCGGATGGGACTGTCACGGATTACCAATCGAACTGAAGGCTCTCCAAAACATTCGAGGTATAACTGAGGATGTCTCCGTCATGTCGCCTGCAGAGGCAGTGGAGAAGAGCAAGGATCTCAATGCCACTCAAATACGTGGTTTGGCTAGAACACTTGCTGCCAATACAGTAGAAGCCCAAAAGAAGGAGTTCAGAAGCTGGGGTGTCATTGGTGATTGGGAAAACGCCTACAAAACAATGGGTACGATTCTACTATAATTCATGATAAACTCATTTCTCATTTATATGTTTTGCAGACCCGGACTATGAAGTTCGACAGCTCCATGTTTTCAAAGAGATGATCAAGAAAGGTACCTCCCACGCACATTCCAGCACCTGTGCCTAGACTAATATCGCAATCAGGCTTGATTTACAGACACTTCAAGCCAGTGTATTGGTCTCCGAGTTCCAGAACAGCCCTCGCCGAGGCAGAGTTAGAGTACGACGAGAAGCACGTCAGCAAAGCTGCTACCATCAAATTTCCACTTGCAAATCTCGGATCTTATCTTTCTTCGTTACCAGACATCGACAAGGAAACTATGAGCGGAGCCATTTGGACAACCACACCGTGGTCCATCCCCGGAAACCGTGCCATACTCGTACACCCAGATCTGAAATATGTTGTCGTGAAATCCGCCAAATTCGGTCAGCTTTTAGCTGGTGAGGAAAGAGTAGAACACCTCCAAAAACTCATGAACGAGGAGCTCGAAATCTTGATCAAAGATATTCCCGGAAAAGCGCTCCTAGACGTAACATATCACCATCCACTTCTATGGAAGGATACGCCACCACAGCCGGTACTCCCTGCGGATTACGTTACCTCTGATACCGGTACCGGCCTCGTCCACTGCGCTCCAGGACATGGCATGGACGACTACCTCACTTGCCAAAAGCACGGCATCGACCCCTTCTCACCCGTTGACGATGACGGAAAATACACATCCGACGCTCTCCCAACATACGATCTAACCGGCCTACCAGTTCTCTCCGACGGGCAAAACAAACTTCTCGAGCTTCTAGAGAAGCACGAAGTCCTTCTGGGTTCCCAATCAAAGTTCATCCACAAGTACCCCTACGACTGGCGAACAAAACTCCCCATCATCCAACGAGCGACGCCTCAATGGTTCGCCGGCGTGGATATGATCAAGGAATCCGCCATCGCAAATCTAGACAGGATCGAGTTCATCCCAGAGACAGGACAGCACCGACTCCGGGGCTTTGTCGCCGACCGGAACGAATGGTGTATCTCTCGACAGCGGACGTGGGGTGTTCCCATCCCCGCTCTTTACGAAGTAGAGACTGGAGATGCACTACTTACACCAGAGAGCGTGGAGCATATCATTTCTATCATCGAGAAGAAAGGAACCGACGCATGGTGGTCGGACCCTGAATCTGAAGAGTGGGTTGCACCTCAGTACCGCGATAAGAAGTACACTCGAGGAATCGAGACAATGGATGTCTGGTTTGATAGTGGAACGAGCTGGACGCTTATTCGGGAAAAATTGGGTGACCGACCCGGTAGAGCTGTTGCAGACATCTACCTCGAGGGATCCGACCAACATCGCGGCTGGTTCCAATCTTCTCTACTCACCTCAGTCGCGAGTACTGGTAAAGCGCCGTTTGAGAAACTCCTAACACACGGGTTTATTCTCGACGAGAAGGGGAAGAAAATGTCAAAGTCACTTGGCAACATTATCAGCCCTCAGGAAATCATCGACGGGTCGTATTGGCAAAGAGCCGGGCAAATGGCAAAAGTCTCACAAAAGCCCGAGAAGTCGAAGAAATCAAAGGCGGAGAAGAAACCTCCACTAGCGCAGAATAAGAAAGAGCAGAGCCCTGACATCGACACGCTAAGGCTGTGGGTTGCAATGACAGACTTCACAACGGACGGTACCATCGGAGAGAAGGTTCTACGGTTTGCACAAGAGGCACTGAGGAAATTCCGAATGACCGGCCGATTCCTACTCGGAAATCTGGGAGACTGGGACGGTAAAGAAGTTCCTTACGAAAACCTGCTCCAGATCGACAAGTATGCCCTCTACCGGCTTGCAGAGTTGAACAAAACGTCGAAACAAGAATACAACGACTATGCATTCAGCAAGAGTAAGTCAACAATTCCATACCGATGGCGAGGCAAGATAGACATATCTTAGAACGATTTCTAACAAGAGAATATATATAGTCTTCCACTCTACAAACGTGTTCAACAAAACTTTCCTCTCAGCATTCTACCTCAACATCCTCAAAGACAGACTCTACGTCGACGACGGCATCTCGCGCGCGTCCGCGCAAACCACCCTCTTCTACATCCTCCAGCACTACCTCAACATCCTGGCACCCATAGTCCCCCTCCTAACAGAGGAAATCTGGAGCCACGCGATGCAACCCGTCACGGAGAAAATGCAACAACCCGTCCGAGCCAAATGGTGCGATCCACCAGCAACCTGGCACAACGACGACGCAAGTCTCCTCGGACGTAAATTCGAAGCATTCGAAGGATGTGTCGAGGCGGTGAATCTCGCGGTAGAGGACGCAAGAGTCGCGAAGGATCTAAGAGCGAACTTGGAGGCGGATATCCATTTGATCGTCCCCAAGGGTAGTGAATCGGAAAGGTTCCTAAAAGAAATAGGTGAGCATCATTCATCCAAAAATGATAACAATAAAAGGATCCGCAACAGCAAGCCTCTATTTCACCTACCTCTCTTTTACTAACCAGAACAACCATGACAGAACCCGAACTCTCCGCCATCCTTCTCTGTTCCAAAGTCCACATCCTAACCTCCCAGCCAACATCACCAGAAACCTGGTCTCATTCCAAACCATTCACCCTATTCGACAACTGTACCGCAATCGCCGTACCGAGCAAACGACACAAATGTCCTCGCTGCTGGATGTACACCTCTCTCAGCGACCAGGAACCCTGCGAACGGTGTGCTGGCGTCGTGGAAAGGTTTACCGGGTAGGATGTCGCTTGATAGATCTATATATAAATTTATTAGCAAAACAAATCTGATCCAAACCCGCGAACTCTCGTAGTCTGAACTCTACATTCTCTTTCTCGGAAAACCTTTTCCCCAACGTAATTCGAGCGTATATAACAAGTTGTAGAACATCCTCAACCTTACAGCCCGAGGTGGGCTTGAAGACTTCAAGTGGAATAAATTCTTTGTCTGGTGTAAACGGTCCCGGAGCGCATACCTACCATCGCCACGAATAATCGCTCAGCCCTCGTGGCAGGGTCCTCCTGCAGGTTGTTCAATAAAGCAAGTGAAGCATCGACATTCTCAATCGAGCGAGCGAAAAAAAAAAAAAAAACTGCTGCATGTTTGGTAGTATAAATCAAAACCCTCATTGGAAGAAAGAACAAAAAAGGATTCCATCTTACTCCTGTGTGTCCGTATGTTTCCTGGCGAAACGATACGATGACGAGACAGCGTGGAATACAAGGTCCAAGGATCATATTCACATGTACGTACGCATGATAAGTAGAATCAAGTATTATTACCTGTACGAACTGCACGCCCGCGCACGCACAATGTGTCCCCTCGGGATTCGACATCGAAGGTCGGTGTATACGTTCGAGCCAGAGCGACGAATTGAAGGGATTTAAAAACTGAGATATTATTCGTCCCGGTCTCGCGCTTCGCCCGGACTTTCTTTCATCAAAAAGAAAAAATTAAAACACGTAGTATAGTGCTTGTGTAAGCTGAGATGTAGGAAGGGTCCGAGGAGTATTGCAATAAAACAAGAATATGTAGTAATATAAGAGAGAGAGACTCGAGTACTCGGGAGAGGGGAGAGAGAGAAGCCAGTAAAAGATATGATATCGTATCGTTCATTCGTTGGTCCAAACTTACCGTGTGGTCAAAAGACGAGAGAGGTAATTAAATGAGGGTTCATGATTAATTACTCTACATGAGTCTTCGAGTCTGCAAGTTGAAAGAAGTGAAATCTTTCAAAAGACAGTTATCAGAGTATACTATGCTTTACTATAGCCAGTATAAGATCTACCGACAATAATAGGTGCCTGGTTATATCAATCGCAAACAAAAGCGTTCCTATAAACTCGTCTGTTACATTTTCTCATAATTACACGTGCCAGAATGCTTCAATTTGGAAACCTTTTCGATTTTCTCGATCGATGATCACGCCGAATGTCCTCCGCCACAAACTATCCTCCGGCAATTTATTTCCCCCCTCGGGGCTATCCAGCCCATCGGTCCCGTGGCGAAGGAGAGAGAAAATTACAAAGGGCTAGAGTAAATAAGCAAAATCTAAACAACGTTCTTGTCAATCCATTCTTTCCACTGGTCCAAGTCCCACCCGCTGCTGATGGAGTTTTCCATAACACCATTGAAAAAGACAGTAGGCGTCACATGGGCTGATACCTGACGAGCCGCTTTGGTTAAGAATTTGAGGTCGTTGGTTACCTAGTTTTTTTTCTCTTAGTATCAGTGTTTTTTTTTTCTTCTCTTCGTCAAGTTAAACCCCTCGTCCAATCCCCAGATATTTCGGAATATATCAATCAGCATAGTTAAGTGCCAGCGGGGCCGATCCTACGTTACCCGTGGGAATAAAACAAGTATAGTAACAGAGTGTTATACAGGCCCTGGGGGGCAGATATAGGTAGGCATATTCCGTGCTGTGTAGATATGGAGGGGGTGTCTGGGAAAGGCAGTTGACGGGGCGAATGAGAAAGGGAAAGAAGAAGAAAAACTCGTCAGCTTTGCAAAAGTGTCGTGTCGAACCCACCTGGTTTCCGATATTGTAGGAGTCCCCATCCGGTTTATCTCCTACAAAGAGCAACTTGTAGACCTCGCCCTTGTCGACCCCCACACTAGCAGCGAGATCCGCGAGTCTTTCGTACGTCTGGTTACGGGTCTCGTTGACGACGTTGACATCAAAGTATTCCCTTTGCGCGGTAAATAAGGCGGTAGAGTAGGCCCAAAACTTATCGGGGGAAACTTTCTCGACCGCGAGGGCGGACTCGTGAACGAGAGTGGATGAGGGGTGCCATGGTTGGACGAGCTGCGTGTTTGAGGCGGTGATTGGGGCGTTCGTGTTATTAGCAATACGGGCGAGATGGATGGGTGAGAAGTAACATGTATGGATAATAAGACAAAGGAAAAAATTATGTATCTTCTTTTTTTCGAGGCGGGCCAGGGATGGATGAAATCGAGAGAGCGAAAAGATAGTAAAGGCCATAATACATACCTGACGGAAAATGATCTCCACCTGGTCTGGTTTTGTCTTTTCGAGGTGAGGAATCACATCTTCATTAATCCTACAGAATACAAAGCCGAAAACCCGGGGGCAATGAGGTTAGAAGCCGATATTTGCAGTATTTCTTTTTGGCGATGGCACAGATGCATAAACTCTTCGTAGCGTGTGTCTCGCGGTTGACGGTAACCGTCATCGTGGATCATGGTCCCCCGGTGAACAGGCATGATGCACTGACAGCTACTTTTCTTGCAAAGAGGGGCACATGCTCCGAGTGCGTGCAATCTACGAAACCGGAGCGACAGGACCTGCGGGACGCACCTTTTCCAGAGTTTGGCAGAATACTGTCACGAGAGTATCAGAGAATAGGTTAGCTTGTTGTTTCTTCTTGTTGTATTGAAACTAGACATATTCACGATATGCTCGCATGATTCTATCCAGTGAAACTTTACGTAAACGAGCAAGCTCCAGGACAGCTTTTGTTCGAAGAACGGATGAAACCCTCGAGGCGCACCGGCAACAGACACACGGGAGGATATTTTTTTCTTTTTTTCTTCAACCGGAGTGCATGGAGGTGTTTGGTTTTTTTTATTTTATTTTTTCACACCCAAAGAGTGTTATAATTCTTTGCAGGCTTCTGGCCGGACGGCAAGGACGGCTGAGGCCCTCTCTTCCCCTCTGAGACACGGCAAACAGGGAAGGGTGAATAGGTATCGTGAACTGTCCAACCGAATTTTGCGAAAACAGAGGGGAAAGATTAGTGTGGTTCGGACTTGTGTCCGAAGGCGCAGTATTGCCCTCGCGCGACCCGGGCTTGGAAACCAAATATATCCCGGAGTCCGAACGAATCAACCAGACCACGAGCGACGTTACGGGTCCAACATCGACCTGGGGGAAAAAAGGCCGCCTTTTTGTTCCGAAACAGGACACCACCAGCGGGTCTATTGCATTCGAACTCGCGTCAAAGTGATAAAAGAGAAATTTAAGAGAGGATGCATATTTGTATCAAAGGTGAAGATATAAAAATCTCAGATCGAGCGGCACTTACGGGACAAACAAAGTCCAGATCTACAAAGCAAGCGCGCCGCCTCGAAATGCGACAAGGCGAGAGATGCAAATGTCAGCCTCACCCTTTTCAATTTTTAAAGCTTTGATGTGTTGAAAATGTGATAAAAGCAATGACGACACTCCGAATCGGGACATATCCGTCTGCGATGAGATGCGATGCAATGAGGGCGAGCACTTACACAGTTCGAGGGTGTGTTTGTTCGGCCCTGCAGCGTACACATGAGCGGCAAACTTGGGGTTGACAGCCATCTTGTTCGTGTTCGATCGAGTTTCAATTCCGTTGGCGTTTGAGGGGCTTTGGCTGATATGAAGCTGTCTCAAGTTGCAACCTGTGTTGGAGTCTGGATCTCCGAACGAATTGGGTTTATTTTATCGATTATCTCCACCTTGATTGGAGATCGCAATCAAGAATCGAATCGAATCTTGTTTCTAGAAAAGTAACTGATAGATGCTCGGTCAATTCGACGACGACGACGACGACGAGATTATTTATCTCGGATGCAGGTCTCAGTGCTCAGTAGTAGACGGTAGCGGCGGAGTGTTCGGATGCCTAGCAAAAATATTAAATGTGGCGATGCATGTTGCCATCGATTAGCTCCTGATTACTGAGCAACACATCTGCACATGCACGCCGACGTTGCGCGATCAGTGCGTCTTTAAGACACTTTTCTCATCGCTGGCTGTCCGTTGGTCCCAACCGGTGCTACGCTGCGAGATTATAAAAGCCTCTGTCTTGCTTGTTCGTCCTGTATGCGCATGTAGCATACATTTACAGTGAAGGAGTAATCACAATCGTAGCCGCTGGGGCTCGATATCATAATAATTGCAATATGTAATACATTGATTATATGATTATGTACAGTAGGTATACAAGGTCGGTACTAACTACTAATTACTCCAGTTAATTAACTGCAGCTCTTGGATCCATCCAACCCCCGTGTTTTAGTTATATTCAGACTTAGTTTCATTTTAGTACATTATTGGCACGAGACTGTACATGTATATCAAAGTAAGAGAACAAAAGAAATATAACAAGTCTCCAGCTGCGCGTGTATACTTTACCAGGCAACTAAACGATTGGTTGGATGCCGCCGAATGTCATGGTCTTAATAGTTATATACTCGTCGACACCGTATTTGCTAAGTAAGCGATCTTGTCAGCATCACGTTCCCATTCGTGGTCACTGGACGACCTGTTCCATATCGTCTCAGCGATATCAAAACTCACCTGCCCTCTCGTCCAAATCCTGATTCCTTAACTCCACCAAATGGAGCAGCAACATCCGAGATGATACCCGTGTTAATTCCAATCATCCCCACTGCGATGAACCATCATTAGTATACGATATGATACCCAGGACGCTTGCCAGAACAGGGAGAATCAATGAATGTATCACCTTCAAGGGCTTCGCCCACTCTCCACGCTCTCTTTGCATCTGTGGTAAAGAAATATCCCGCTAAACCAACAGTTGCATCGTTGGCCGCTTTGACGACGTCCTCTTCCGTATCAAACTTGAACAACCCGGCCACAGGCCCAAAGGTCTCCTCGCACGCCATCGCCATCTCCCCAGTAACCCCGGTGATCACAGTAGGCTGGTAAAAGTTGTCCCCGAGTTCAGGTAATTTCTGGCCACCCACGATGACTTTGCCACCTTTCGACAGCGCATCCTTAACGTGGCTGTCGACCTTTGACACGGCCCTGCTATGTATCAGGGGACCGTGGGTGATGCCCTTCTCGTACCCCGAACCGACCTTGAAACCCTTGACCTTTTCCGCAAACTTTTCAACAAATTTCTCATATATCCCCGACTGCACGTAGATTCGGTTGGCGCAAACACACGTCTGACCGCTCGATCTAAACTTTGACGCGATAGCACCCGTGACCGCAACATCAAGATCTGCGTCCTGTGGGCAACGGGGCAAAAAAACACGGGAGTCAGTATCAGAAGACCAACGGCGACAATATGCTCTGTCTAATTGGTCGTGTTAATCACTCACGTCGAAAACAATAAGTGGAGCGTTGCCTCCTAGCTCGAAAGAGAGTTTCTTGAGGGTGGATGATGACTGCTTCATGAGTAATTTCCCCACATTCGTGCTTCCAGTAAAGGATAGTTTCTTTATCGTAGGGTGTTCGCACAGCAAGTTGCCAACAGTCGGTGTATTATCGAGTGCCGTGACGAAATTCACAACGCCAGGCGGGATACCTGCGCGAAGAGCCAGTTCTGCGAGGGCCAGAGACGTGAATGGGGTCTCACCGGGTGCCTTTGCGACAACGGTACACCCAGCAGCGATTGCGGGTCCGAGTTTTCGTGTGACCATAGCAGCAGGGAAATTCCATCTGTGCTCAGAAACATGTAAGCGTTCATTCAAATTCGAATGAAAATGGTATGATGCAGTTTATCTCCAGTTTTCAACTGCACGACCCATCATCATCATCCATGGGACGGCATAACTTTCGATACCCTGGTTCGGCTAGTTCGGATGGAACCTACGGAGTTATTAAGGCGCAAACACCAACGGGGTGCTTGACCGTTACAACCCTATTCCCTGGCACAGTCGCCGGTATGGTGTCGCCATAGATTCGCGGAGCCTCTTCCGAAAACCATTCGAGGAATGACGCCGCGTAGGTGACCTCCCCCAACGCGTCCGCAGCCGGCTTACCGTTCTCCCAAGTTATCAGAGTTGCAAGGTCCTCCTTGTTTTCCATCATCAGATCGTACCACTTTCTTAGCATCCGTGCTCGCTCACGGGGCAGCGTATTTCGAAAATCCTTGAAGGCCGCTGAAGCGTAATCTATCGCCTCATTTACGTCGGCCTTGTCCATCTCAGGGACCGTACCAATAAGTTTCATCGATGCAGGATCTACCTCCGAAAAGATGACAAAGTAGAGACGTTATTCCAATTTCGTATACTATTTCGAGACGCTTTGCATCTGCTGGTTGACAGAACGAGACGAGGGACCCCCATGTTGTGGAGGTATATTAACCCGATTTACATGTACGCACACGCGCATGCGCAATCAAACGGTTTTTGTGGCTCCATAATGGCATATATAGGGCTCAAGGATAACCATGCTTACCGTAGACTTCAAATGTCTTGCCCGACTTCGCCTTGACCCATTTTCCATTGACAAATGCCACATTCTCCTTGAACAGGGATTTATCTTTGAGCTAATACCGCACGTCAGACAAGCGACAGATTAGCATCGTGTTCGCCCCGAAAAAACGAGCAGCGAAAAAAAGTGGAGAAAAAACAAACAAAAATCTGAACCACAGGGTATCTCGATGGGGCTCTGCTATAGGGGATTTTATGGATATGTCTCTACCGGAGGTACTGTGTGCGACGACATTGCCATTGCGAATGTTCTGATAAACAGTGGATACTGTTTCGGCACCCTCAACCCTCTAGTTGCGCACCGAGCGGTTGAAATGAGAAGGGTCGGAAAACGGGGCATTTGTGCTCGTTTTTAAACCAGAAAAATGTCTGTGCATTCGCACGTTATGTTTTATATTGTCAGCCTAGTGTACAGACACTTCGGGCGTTGAATACCCTCGGGATCGGTGGGAGGTCCGAACTTACTTCCAAGGAAAATAGATTGAGACAGGCAAACAATCAATGTCCCTTTTTCCGACGCCAGTTATTTTTTTCACTTTTATTTTTTTATTTCGTTCCTGTGGAGTCAAGTCGGCTATCCTCCTTTCGTGTTCGGGTGAATTTTTGGAGGTAATCAGGGAGAAGTGTGTTGGGTCGAGGTTCCAAGATTGTCAAACTATGGGGTATCCTGGTGCGCAGAGATGACGTCGGAATAGCCGAGATTATTAAACCGACCTCGGCCGATAAATTCTATTCCTCGACGATTGATATTGCCTGCAGGAGAGTTGATTGGAAGACGGCTTAGGCGGATGAAGTTATCGGCAATCGGCAGGGTCTTCGGGACGACAACGGGAGAAGGTATTACACAATGTAGTCCTGCCGTCACAGCTGCACGGAGCTAGAGTAATATTTTGAGAGAATACTTTTACGGGAAGAGATTAATCGAGTGTTTATTCGGTTGTGATTGTTCGGCAGGTTATATGTCTGTAATCGAGCTTTCGGCAGGGGAGCTCTTGCTCTCGCATATGCCCCGCTTCCTTCCTTCCGAGCCAGAGATCGAGGCAATCGGTCCCGACAGAATGACAAACTTTTACCTGCCGGTAGGAAAGAAGCCGTTAGCCTGTACATTTACCGATTCTCATAGAAATCAATGATAGACTACTTCAATCGAACGGCCTATCGATGTTTATGGTAAGTGATCAGAGTTGAGGCTCTGCTCACGTGCGGTTGGCCAAAGTGTGTTGCCATGTCGTCGCCGCGTTGAAGTAGAAAAAGCTCTGATCATAACGAAAGCTAAATCCCACGCGGCGGTAGACATCGGGCATCTCCTACTTTAGACTTCCAACGGCAGCGCTATCGATAGCGACATATCTCGCTCGAGATAGCATTTGCGGTTGCCCAGAACCTTGTAGCTAGCCCCCACGTACATATGCGGTTCGGTGCATAAAAGCTTACAAACGGCTACAATTGGCAATTGATTCGTCGACTAGCCTCTGCAGCGCTGCATGCTAAGAACACACGCCCTCTCTGCTTTGCATTAAGTTTGAATTTATGAATCGCACCGCCGTGAACCTTCTCCGACGACAGTCAATACGTACACAACGGCAATCGCTCTGTCATTCTCGACATTTGCATTCGCGGGTGCCATCCAGGAAACCCGATCGTCTACACTTGTGCTGCGGAACTCCCCAACTACAACAGTTATATAATCCTGTCATCCCAAACACAGGTTTCAGGATCTTTCCACCCCGTAACTTTCCAGTAACCAGCAGTCACCACCAACTCTACTCGACAATGGCTTCCGCATCCTTAGTGCAAGAGATCAAGGCGCCCAACGGCCTAACCTACAAACAGCCTATCGGATTATTTATCGGGGGCGAGTTCGTCAAGTCCAAAGCCGGAAACAAGCTTGAAACGATAAACCCTGCGTGAGTATACACCAGAATTAGCAAAAGCGTTCTTCTGAACAATTAAAGTGGGGGTCTAACAAAAAGTGTTCCTCAAAAGAACCGAAGAGGAGATTTGCAAGGTTTATGCGGCGGAAGAAGACGATGTGGACATCGCAGTGGCAGCAGCCAGAAAGGCGTTCAAAGATCCGAGCTGGTCTGATATTGAAACGATCGAACGAGGCAAACTGTTGTACAAACTTGCCGACTTGATGGAACGTGACGCAACGATTCTCGCTACGATCGAAACGATTGATAACGGGAAACCCTACTCTGTCGCCCTCGGTGATGATGTATCGGAATGCGTCAACGTATTTAGGTAAATAAAACCATAACGAATCAAAACCCGCATACCTTTTTATGGGGGAAGCACCTTGGAAAATTTCCGGTTGGATGTAGCACTGACCAGCGTGTTACAGACACTATGCTGGCTGGGCAGATAAAATATACGGCAGAACCATCGATACTTCGCCCCAGAAGTTTGCCTATGTGAGGCACGAACCTATCGGAGTCTGTGCTCAGGTATGTATCGTCGACCCGAAAGTTTGGGAATCCAACATTACATGTGTAGCTAACTGCTAATCCTCTAGGTCATCCCGTAAGCTTATACTCTTTCGCTGACTTGTGGAATCTTATACGTAAATTTGAGAGGTAAGAAAATATACTAACCTACGTGGATACGAGCAGGTGGAATTACCCACTCTTGATGGCCGCATGGAAGCTCGGACCAGCCCTCGCTACTGGCAACGTCGTGGTCATGAAATCAGCTGAACAGACACCGTTATCTGTCCTGTACTTGGCTAATCTCATCAACGAAGCCGGTTTCCCTCCTGGAGTCGTCAACATCCTAAGTGGCTACGGCAAGACCGCTGGGGCTGCACTTGTGCAACATCTAGCAGTGGACAAGGTCCGTTCTACCATGCTTTTCTTGCAGAATCACGATTCTCTTCAGCTTGGCGATAACGGAATCCCGATCTGTTAACTTGTGTATCGTAGATTGCATTTACCGGTTCCACATTCACAGGGAAGCAGATCATGAAGATGGCAGCCGTGAATTTGAAGAATATGTTCGTGAAACCATTCAGGCCACTGGGTTTGCGTGTTCTCATTCTAAAAAAAAGTAAGAAAATAGAAAAGTTAACTCGATTGTAGTACTCTCGAAACTGGAGGAAAGAGTCCCAACATCATCTTTGACGACGCTGAGATAGACCAAGCCGTCAAATGGACGCACTCCGGTATCATGAGCAACATGGGACAAGTGTGCACGGCAACCTCAAGAGTATACGTGCATGAGAATATTTACGATAAATTTATCGAAGAGTTTAAGAAATTCGTAGCAGAGGTATGCAAAAAAAAAGAGAGAGAGCGTGCTGTGGGTAGCCTAGGATGACCTTGGTCTAACTATTTGCCTTTAGGTCAGCGTGGTCGGTGACCCGTTCGAAGAAAAGACATTCCAAGGCCCTCAGGTTTCCAAGGTTCAGTATGAAAAGATATTGGGATATGTCGAAACAGGCCTGTCCGAGGGTGCAAGACTGATCTCGGGAGGAAAGAAGCACGGCGACAAGGGCTACTTCATCCAACCCACAATATTCGCTGATGTGAAGGACCACATGACCATATCCCGTGAAGAGATTTTTGGACCTTTCGTCTGTTTCTCCAGTTTCAAAACTGAGGAAGAAGTCATTGCCAGGGCTAATGACACAGTGTACGGTCTGGGAGCGGCCCTGTTTACCAGGGACGTTGAACGTGCCCACAAAGTAGCAGCGAAACTCGAAGCTGGAATGGTCTGGATCAACAGCTCAAACGATTCCCACTTCGGAGTCCCCTTTGGTGGTGTCAAGCAATCAGGTAAGAATATCAAAGACAGAACCCATATGCCGATCCCGTTTATTATTCCTTCCCCCGAACGCCTGAAAAGCACCGTTTTTAACGGCTTCCCCGCTAATCCGCCTCGTTACTTTTTACAACAGGTATCGGGAGAGAATTAGGAGAGTACGGTCTGCAGGCGTATACGCAAGCGAAAGCCGTTCACGTCAATCTTGGAAATCGGAAGTGATGTGTTCTTATTTTTGGGGGTATTCTCTCTGGTTCCAAATTCCAACCTCATGCGTCAGAATTATATTCCTTTGCATGCTATTACATGTCTGTCGCGAGGTCCAGACGCTCTGGCTCGGCGGAAATTCAGAGAGGATGTTCCGGTGCATGCAAGACCAAGTTTAGTTGTTTTACCTGAAGGGTATCCACAATACTGTATCCAATTTACTTATCTTGTGTCTTAAAAAAACAATTTACTCCCTTAAACCAATTAATAGCCAACAGTTCCAACTTCGATAATGCCAAGATCCATCTCACTCGAAGGTAGACCCGTTCTTCCGCACCTCTCAAAAAGAAAAATGTGACAGATTTTAGAGAGCAAAAAAAAGGGTGCACACCTTGGAACCAGCAGCGCTGCGTCTACTCCTCCCTTAAGTTTCGATCGATCAACACAAAAAAATGTGATGGGGATCTAGAACTCGCTCTATGTGCATGGCTGCCATCCCGTGTCCAAATCCAGTTCCATAATTTGATAACAGGCAAAGGGTGATAGCAGGACGACGAAAAAAATACAAAATCTAGGCTCACCATAGATCGTATACCGCCGCGTTTCACCATGCACTTGAGATCAAACAAATTGTTGGATTTATTATCGCTATATTAATAATAAATTCCTGACTTTATCGCACAAGGCAATAGTCGAATATCTTCCCCCTGCTCGAGATACTCTATCTCTCCTCCCTGTCCCACAATATTTCAGACACAGTTATCTCCTAAACCACCGACTGGTGGCTTCCTTCTTCCATGATGAGGTGATGGGGCGCAACCTGGGCCAGGTTCCCAACCCTTGAAGCTTTCTTGCTGCTGACGATTTTATTTTCCCCCGAACCCTGGCTCCCTGTGGCTTTCCATTTTTTGAGAACCACAACCCGGGATGGGGGCGGTACCTCACAAAATTCAACATTATTTTCTTTCTCAAGGCGGTGCTTTGGTCACAAAATTTGGCACCAGGCTCATTTGTGATGATGAACTGCATGAAAGAAGAGCTAAACTAAGTGTGATTAAAAAACGAATTTTATCCTGATGACCTGCAAATTTCGCCATATTAGTTCAATTCGGGCATACAATTCGGACGCTACGGCTACCGCAATGTTTCTTGGGAGATTATTGGTCCCGTTTAGCTTTAAATTTTTTTAATTTTTTTTTTTTGTTCGAGGCACGGTCCGCTGAACGCAAGCTGGACAATCTTCATACTAGCTGCCTGCTCATTTATCTACGCTAATGCGCTTGGGATTGCGGTCGAATATATGTCCACTTCGCGGACGTTCCGGGAACTGGGTCACCCTAATATCGGCATCAATGTTTGCACTTGGCGCATTCGCGCACGGGTACATCTATCTGTACATATATGTATGTATGTGCATGGGCTTCTGAATCTCGACGGGGCATCGGCCTCTGCAATGATTCAACGTTACAGTGCAGGGGGACGCGTAAAGATAGCCAATCGCAATTTACTTCGTCAAATATGGAGTACATACTATAAACCTCCAGCTATAAGCTACTAGACTACATGCACGTGCTACTTATTGTATCTGTCTTTCGATAATTACGATCGGGCCGTTGGGTCTAACATTTTGTAGAACTATAGATAGAAATACAAGTTTAGCCATAACCCTTGGAAAAATAAATAAAGGAACCACTTTAGAGTAGTATATATTAATTATTGTAGCCTAGAGCACCAAGCTAAAAACAACAGAGTTTTTCGGGTAGCAGCGTTTTTCGGTGCTTCGCTTGAAGATTTGTAGCATGCAGGTAATCTGCATGGCCTCATGGCTATTTCATGTCCGCTAGCTTAGAAAGTGCAAAGTTTTTTTTTTTTTCGCCTCTCGAGGACGGGTACGGGAAGCAGGAAGGCAGAAGGGTAGATTGACGACATCGCTTGTCACGCAACAACTGGGAAACAATCCTTCTCGTTTCTGGTACCCCAAATTGCCCCTTTCGTCGAATAAGTCCACGTCCTGTCGCACAGTTTGTTGCGACTTCGTGCAACACCCCCATATTCACACCCTTCTTACCTAAACGCTTTTCCCTGCTTTTAGCATGCAACAGAAAAAATATATATGCACAAGCTAACACAATTTTTTTTCTTTTTCGTGTTTTTTTGGGCTTCCGTCCTGTGCGTGTGTTCATGTTTCCGGGTACACGAAGAAACCTGGTTTGGTGTTTGGTACCTGGCCTGGTCGACTGTATTTCCTTTTGTACAATTCCCCACAGGCCAGGCAGATGAAATGACATGATGAATTAAAAATTCTGTGACATTGGTGCTCCGTGATCGAGCCCAGGAGCGGCTGCTCAATGTATAATAAAAGTAAACTATTCAATACCGTAGGTACGTGCCTATGCTCGGCCAAGAAGGGTCAGGGTAATCCTTTCACATCGAGTATTAACATTCGTAACGTAAATCGTTTACCATGGCTTCTCATTGCAGAAATATTGGGGGACATTGATACGGATTGCACTGTTAAACACTTCGGTTTTGCGCCTGCGCATGCTACCCCTCTCCGCTCCCTGGCCTGGCAGCCTCCGCCTAGAATCGTAGGATTCCGAGGTTGGGTCTAGTCTTCTTGACTCAAGTTCACCACAACCCCTTGACCTTGTATCGTTTTGTAAGCAAGCACAATAGCCGGGAAAGTGAAGAGGTGTGACGAAAAAAAACATGCGACTGCGATTCTTCACCTCGTATCTTACAGCTGTGGTGATTCGCACGCAGATTAATCTTCATTTAAGATGTCGCTCGGATCATTTTCTTTCTTTCTGGAGCTTTCCGTTGCTCGGATCAGGCCGCGGTCGTTACACTCCTCCCCGGGTAGTTCGTCTGGGTTGACCACGGACGAACCTCGCCGATGACGTCAAATTAAAGCGAAACTCGGGCTGTTATCATGTCAAGGGGCTCCTTTATCGGATGAACTGGAAACACTTAGAGTCAAATAGAGTCGGAAAAAGAACATCACATCATGTTCTCACATCACCGAAATCTTTTTTAAAAATTTCTTTTATTTCTGAATCAACATTTCGTAATACGTTAGTAGAGAGGTTGTTGGATGATGTGCGTCTATAAGAATCTAAAAGGCAAATTCTGAGTGGGTTGTCACTGGAGAAATGATGAGCAAAAAAACAGACTATCGGGAAAAGACCCGTCAGTGTGGGTGCTGGGAAACGAGCAGAACCAAGCAGCCGTCACAATATTCTTGGGCGCAAAATCGCCGGGGTCGGTCTCTGGGGCTAGATGACGTTACTGAGCAGTTGCGCAGCGCAGCAGGCTCATCAGAAACATCTGCCGTTCCGCTCTATTTCTTTTTTCCTTTTAGGTCACACCCCCTTCCATCAGAGGGTTATCATGAGAATTTGCTCTCTCTTGACAAAAGGTTTTTTTTTTTTTTTTTGTATTTTGTTTTGTGAGCTCATGGCTTGATGACAAAGAAACGAGGCGGCTGAGGGTGGTGGTGGTGGACGAAAAGTGAGGGGAAACCCGGAACGCCGGGATCCTCCCAAGAAAGGGATGAAATCATGATCATGAGGACTTTGACCCCGCTGAAGTGGATCAAATGGCTGTCTGTCCTCATACGAAATCCTCAGGTTGAGATCCCTAATCAAAACGCTTATGTGAGTGTGCAATATATGTCTAAGAACATGAGCAAACGAGATTGTCTCGAGCAGTCCTGGGGTTGCCCGGAAGGTGGAGAGCTGGTCCCGAGGTGTCGACAATGCACGAGAGAAAAATTGAACAGAGTGAAGATATGAAAATGGGGTAAAATGAAAATAGAATAAAATCAAATAAAAGATCAGGGTAGCAGAAGGATATAGTGGTTTAAAAATGGCATCTCTATATCTGAGGTGGTGTTGAATTTGAGAGGAACAATGTCATTGTTAATCTATTTTGCGTGGGTCGGGGAGCGGAATCTGCTGCCTTAGCTTCGCTAGATGGCCGTGTGACCCGGAGCCCCCCAAATTTCCAAAACGCTTGAAGGCGTTTCCACCAGAGCAATTTCCAGAGTGTCGGGTCCGAATATGATGGAATCACATTTTACGAGGTTGGGAATGTCCTTTTTCTTCTTTATTTCTCATTTGGTTGAATATCGAGGACACTGCGTCTGAGATGTGGGGAAAAGAATAATAATGCGTAAGGATCACTCGATTTCCTGGGTGGGACCAACTCAGATAACAGAGAGTATGACTGTCTCAAAATACCAAATCTCTTGAAGGGATAGGATACTGTTCGCACTCTCGGATTTGGCCAGATCGAAGGGCGAGGCCAGAGGTGCAGCGGACTGGAGAGGAAGGTCGGGCGGGATGAAGGTACCCGTCGGGCAGAAACGAGAGAGTTTGCTATGTGGCAGCTGTTCCAGGGATCTGGGTACGCTCTAATTGATGGGCCTACGCTACGCTACCAGCTACCGGTACTCGCGTATTCCCTGTCGGTTGGGAGCCACACCAGCCAGAAATAACCTGAGTGAAAAACGTCAGTGAGCCAATACTCAGGTCTATGGGATCCAAACCGAGATCATAAGCGGCCAAAGCTAACTCCCCCACGGAAGTGCAATCTCGACAGAGGGAGAGCGAGAGCGAAAGCATGATAATACACCGAGCAGGCGATTTGGTAATTAAAGTCGACCCGGCCCTCGTCAAACACTGCTAATTTGGGCGAGCTTGACAGGAAAAGAAAAAGAGGCGTTCTCTGCAATCCAAGTCCCAATGCATGTCGGATGCCCATTTTCTTCGCACAACGCTCTAAAGCGTGATGCTACTGGCTATGTGTCAGATGTTGGCGTTCGCAAGGATGTCATTCGGGGAGGGTAGCTGCGAGATCTCTAAAAGAGTATTTGGGGATCTCGGAATGGGGACTCTTTCTGTGTGCGTCTTGCAATTACACTTGTCTCGCACCTGCCAGCTCTCCTTTTTTTTGTTTTCCCATCACAGTTTATCTTATTTCTCAGCTACTCCGAAACGATTCACTTCGGTGCGGCCTGGTCCAATGATCATCACCTGCTCGATTGACGGGGTTTCCACTGATGGTGCGGTGAGATTTTCATAGAACGAACGTGCTATTATATGACTATCACTTTTAGACATTTTCTTTGCTAACCAGCTTGTCATGATCACATCTTCCTCGAAAAGCTAACGCGGGAATTTTCCCCTTGAAGAGATGACATACTTTTCTTTCCCCATTTCTGACATTGTGGAGCTGAGCTAGTAGCGTACTTTTGGAGGTTTACATTCTATCTGCAAGAAAAAGGAGCAAGATGACTATTGCACCGTCGACACGCCTGAATTGAAGACACCAGCCAGTTGTTTTCTGCGGTGCCGGGGCTTGTTACTTCCCTATTTTGATAATGGAATGCGCGGTCCGAACATAAACAGTTAGAACAAATCGTGTCTCCACATTTCCAGATTGATATCTGGAAAATATCGATGGGCCTTATAGATGAGGGAAATGACAGGCATGTTAGCACAACAGCGGCATGCTATCAGGATCACGATACCGTATGGCCAGAGGGGAAAGAAAAGCGAAAAAAGAAGGTAATCTTGTAATCCCGTACGTACGGAAAACTTCATCTTCCACACGTACGCACTCTCGGTTCTTCCTGTTCGGTCGTCCAACAGAAACGATCATGGAGGCCCTTGACAAGCCACAGGAGTTGGGACATCCCACGTTTCCCAACCCGCTTCCGCGTCGGCTAGTTGATTAGTGGCTTCTTAGTTACCTCTGCCATGGTAACTTTTCGTCTACAGACCTATCACCTACAGGTGCTAGCCTAGTCGTCGAGATAGGTGTATCGGGAACCTTGTTCGGCATGTTACAAGTTCGAGCTGCCAAAGGGAGGACCGTAGAGAAAGCGTGACTCCAACAAACCCCAGTTGTACTCGCTCTTTCGCTCTCTCTGTCTCTCTTTGCGTGAACAGAGGCTAGCAGTTAGTCTTTCGGGGACGACGGCAAGTGGCCATCCTTGGGGGAGTGAAGTCTAGTGCTTCGGACGGGACCACCAGACCAACAATAAAATAGAAAACTAAAACAAAAAGAAAATAAAAAATACGATAAATTTCTTCTTCTTGCAATGCTTGTCTCCAGTGTTTTTTGGAAATATTTCCAAAGGCAGACTAACTCATTTCCCAGTCAACCCCGGCACACCAGAAAGTTCAAGGCATCCCTGAAGCCCGGCTCGGGGCAAACCCCATCGGATCCGGGAGCCATCCCCGGCTATGGATGGTTTAAGCGTTGGCCAAGGGCCACAGCCACCTCCAGCCGGCGCAGAACTGGGACCCACCACCCAAGTCGAAAAAATTAGCACGTTCTGTACCGGTCACTGTCCCCTGCGCGACGAAATATCCCCTGTGGGCAAAAAAGGCCCTCAGGAAAAAGAACATGCAAGAAAAAAAGTAGCCAGGTTTATGGCCAGAGGAAGAGAAAGGGAAAAAAAAAAAAAGAAGAAAAAAGAAAAGGTACTGTGCAGACCCAATTTGTACCCGACTGTTATTGACCAGACAGCTCCTGCAGCATCAGGATCACACTAAGTAACCCCCAGTCACTCACACCTTTGTAGGGAAAATTGACCCCATGCTCCCTCGCCCATTGCAATTGGTCTTGCAGGCCAGCGGGCCACTCAAGATGTTGTGCGGTCTGGTCGCTGCTCACCAAGACCTTCCCGCAGCATATAGCCAGTGGTGTGTCCCACTTCACAGGCCATCAACTTGTTTCTCGAGAGCACTCTTTTGTTTGCCTTCTTGTTTTTTTTTCTAGAGTAATATAGAGAAGAGAAGAGGAAGAAAAGAAGCGAGCCAAATATATTTCATATCCATTATTATTATCATACATCGAAATATCTCATACGGCGGAAAAGTTTTTCTTGTTCATCTCGAGTATATCCGCCAGAAGATCGTTTGCGAATTCCAAAGACACAATAGAACCAATACATTATTATCACCGTACCGCTTTTTCTCACTTCTCACTCTTTTTTTTTCCCGCCTCGTTGCATGCTGCTGCTTTGATTATTTCATCCCGCAGTTCGCCTCATTGCAAATCCCCGGTCGAAGCTTGATTAGACCCAGATATCTCGAATCCAATACGCACATCTCGCAATCCGGACCTTCCCTACTGCGCCCACGGTTCCTAGTTTCGCCTGCCTGGTTTTCGTGCTTGCATTGGGGCCTTCGCCTATTTTCTTCCTGCCCAAATTTAGGAAACCTGCTGGACGACCTCCCAAGCGAACAACACCACACCCCCAACCCCAAAAATAACACCGTTCGGTTTTATACGAAACTGTTCTGACGGGTTCCCTTAAAAGGTCGCGGGTTTGGCTTCTATAATCTCCCAATACCCTTTGTCTCCTCCTCCTCGCAGCAGGTCACCATCTCTGCTTGGTAACCGTGAGGAGGAAGACAGCCGTCAATGTGTCCGGTGGCCCAGGCAATTCCCTGCCATGCCGCTTAGGGACGCAACCTCTATGTCGAATGCATACCCGCCACACTCGCCTGCCTCGAGCAGTGACAGCAGTGGCAGTGACAGCGATAGACATGACGACTCGAAGCTGTCATACGGGCAGGTTTCTGCCAGAGGTGACTTCGGCTACAAGTCCTCGCAGCAAGGCTACAACAGCAACATGCCATACTCTCAGGGTTCTGAGATGTCAGCTCTCTCGTCGACGGCACCCAGTCCTGAACAGCGAGCATCTCGTGCTCTCGACGTGAGCAAGATGCTCAATCCCACTCCGATTAAAACTGATGTTGGCAACAGCTCCAGCAATCGACGCAGAAATGCGGACGAGGCTGAACTCGATACTCCTCAGAGGATATCGACGACGCCCCAGCATCCTCCCTTCACCAGATCTCTTCCTCCGTCGCCCACAGACAGGTACGATGGCTCGAGGATGAAGGAAAATATCAATTATGGCACCTTTCCCAGAAATATCAAACAGCCAGTCCCACCTTCCAGTAAACAAAGAGATGGTCCTCTTCCCATGATCGAGCCTCACCAGCATCCTGGTTCAGCAGCTGGAACGCCTCCTCGCCACCCAGCAAGTCTAGCATCACCGGCAAACTCTGGTTCCATGCAGCAGCCAGGTGGTGGCTTTCCATTCCCACCCATTAATGGTCCTCACGGTCAGTCACAGCAACCTCACCCTCAGCAATCCAGGGCCAACTCTCCTGGCACATCGCCATTCTCGAGAGCACCACCGCACTCGCTGTCGGCTCAAGGGTATAGCCAGAACAGTCCTGTCTACCCGATGAACCCTCCCTTCCACGAAGGACATTCAGCACCGCCAATGTCCCACTCGACAAGTCAACCATCTTATACCGCCCTCCATCTCGCCGCACTGGAAGGGTTAGCCATCCCCGTTGATACCACTGCTGCGTCAAAGTTAGCTGATGAAAAGAGGAAAAGAAATGCTGGTGCCTCTGCTCGGTTTAGACAAAGGCGCAAGGAACGGGAAAGGGAAATGAGCGCAAGGATTGTGGAATTGGAAACTCGTCTTAAGGTTGTCGAAGAAGAGAGGGACCATTACCGCAATCTCGCCATGAGATACGCCGGCACTCCCTTGCCAAACACCATCTCGACGAACCTAGGAAATAACGCCCAGGGCAACGGCCCTCGACAAAGCAACAACAACAGCCACCACGGCAACCATGGACTTCAGTTATCACCAAGGACCATGGCCAGAGCCAACCAGCAACACCTAACCAACGATGGTCCTTATACCTCGCCAGCATACGCCCATGTGAGAGAAGACGCTTTAGGCAGCCCGGTAGTCCCTCTCAGTCGAACATCGTCGCAAGAAGGTCGAAGGGTCAGCCGAGCCTACTCAGCGGGCCAAGTTTACCCTGGTGGTATACCTGTAGGACCAGAGGGGTCCGATCGACCGCTAGAACCTTACATCATCAAATCCCGCAATGGTTCCCTCCACCATCCTCGACCACACCCGATCCCGGAGCACCTTAACGGCCGGGACCAGATCAAAACGGAATGGGGCACACGCTAGTCTTTTCAGCTCTACGATTACCAACGATTTCACTGCTCAGGTTATTGACGTCCACATTATAAGATCGGATTGCAGTTTAAAGAAGAAAAAGTCTACCTTTTTAGAAAAAATGTTCAGCCCCGCAGGCGAAAAACGAAAATTTACCAAAAGTCTATCGATCACTACTGAGTATCCAGATTTATCATTGTTCTATTACCAAGTCATATCGAGACTGTATCTCCATATTTTCTTTTTCACTTTTTCACTATCGCTTACCATTTGTTTCTGTTTTGTTGCTGTGGTTGTTTTCTTGTTGTCTATTTTACCTTCGGCGTTGGTCTGGTGTTCTTGGTTTTTTTTTTTTCTCTTTTCCTCTCATCTTAAAATCTCAACGGTCAAATCCTGTTCAAAAAAGTTTTCCTCCTCTGCAAAACTCGATACTGTTTAAAATACTAGCGCTGGCTCGCCATGGATCAAATGCATGCTCCTTCACTTGGACGCGCTTTATTTGTTCCGTCGACGTTATCGGAGCTGCGATCAAACTAACTTACACTTATATTCAAGGGATTGCTTTGTGCGTTGTAACAGGCGTTACTTCTAGATGAACTTGTTACATTTATATTTACTGGCGATGGGTGGCATGTTGTGAATTTGCAATATCTGTCTGTTTTATTTTTATTTTTTCTCTCGAGATATCTTTTCTTTTCTCATTTTCATATTGTCAAAGACAAGGCTGCAAACTACTTCTCCACTATGTATTATTTCTTACTAAATTTTTACCAACCTTATCTTTGCCTCCCGATTTTTCTTCTTTTTCGAAACAATTTTCCAACTTTACCCTCGATCGTTCACACTTGTTTCCCGATTTTCCATTATTGTCACCGTATAACTTATTTTTTTTCCAAGAGTGTTGGCGAACATAAACCAACAACCTTCCAATTCTTTCTTCCTAAATTATTATCCTTTCCTCTTTAAATTCCCTAGCTTGGCCAGATTGCGAAAGTTGCCTGTTACGGCAGCGTCTGTGTTGTATTTTAAAGAAGGAATAAAGTTTATTCACCTAGCTTCTTTATCTGAGTGTGGGCAGACGATTCACAACCACATTATCCAATTCTATTATTCGATTCTAACAAAAAAACAAAACGGCAAAAGACAATAAAAAACGAGGCTAATGCGTTTCGTTTGTTCGTTCGGCTTCATGCATGCGATCGAATGCACACACCATGTTTTTTCGTGGTGTTCAAAATCGTAAGCACTATTGTTGTGTCGACAGTGCGGTTCGAATTCGACCAATTCAATCTCGACGGCTGAACTGAAACCTGCATAAGTGCTTCTGGCTAACGAAAATAAAATAAAAAGAGTACCTGAGTACCGTACCCAAGCAAGCATCATGGATTCACCAGTCTAAGTTTTCGCTGCTACAAGGCACCGAGTAGCGTATACTTCTTTTGTGTGTAGGTAGATGATAGGGGCTGGCTAAAATTTTTGTATTTAATTTTCTTCGCGAGCCACGATTGCACCATCGGCCATCTGGTTCGCCATCGACGTGGGGAATATTAATATTCTCGCCATGACCTGTCATAGTAAAAGGTACATGCGTATTAAACATTAAAATCCTAACCAAATCGATAAAAATAGTCTTACATTACCCTGTTCTTTTAGTTTTCGCGCGCCCCTTTTTACCAATACATTTCCGACGGCACGCTGAGTCTAACTAGGGAGTTAGAATCTAAGCTAGCTATCTTATCGACGATAATAAGTTTGCTGTTGTCTCAGTCCGCCATAAGCCAGGGACCGTCTATCTATACGTCGTGGCGGATATGATATGATATACCTGTACCTTAATGTACAGCATTAGTACTGTAGTGTACGCGCGACCCACGCTTTTAACTCGAAAAAAATTGACACTGCTTACCCTAGTTTCTCGTAATTGGTCTTAATCAAATTTTCTAAGGCACTAACGATGTATTAATTGACTTGAGTTAGCTTAATGTCTAGGAAGATCACTGTTCATTGTTCACGGGGGTTTATCATTTGACTTGCGATTGTTTTCGAGGAGACAAGGGAATTTGTTACTCGGTTCAAGGGGGTTGACGAACGAGGAGTGCATGAAAGTCCTTTTTTTTTTTTTTTTTTNTTTTTCTTGTTAACCCAATGTATGCAATGCACGATATCGAATCCAGGGCACCTATCTACAGCGTGGCCTCGCTCGACGACACCCGTCTGGTGTGCACTGTTCTCCTGAACTTCTCTCCATGATTGGGGGAAAAAAAAAAGTCATTCGCAAGTGCCATGGTTGCCCCAACCAAAATTACAACAGGAAGATCTAGGCCTCGAAGCACATAGAAAACGCGAAGTAGCAAACTCTTTCTTCTCTTCCATCCTTGTTGGTGAAAAGGTAAGGTGTGCACCGTATCATATTCCTTGCCTTCTAACACCCCGAAAATCGAACAAGCAATACCGGGTCGTATAAAAAAAAAAAAAAATTTAAGTTACAATTCAATACAACCCCGACAACCCGAAACTAACTCAATTGCCAACCGCGCGTTGTTGTTACATTTCTCCCTCGCTTTTTCCGAGTTTGAATTCGGTTATCTTTTGTTCATTCTTGATTCGGAGGATACAAGCTAGGTGTGATCCAACGTAGTTTGTACTTCGGTGTAGGCATGCACGGATGGGATGGGGATTCTCCACGCTTCTCGCACGCACTTGGATCGCGAGACCCTCTCCCTGGGCCGCTGGGGGGCGTTGGGGACCGCAACGAAACGCGGACCTTCCAGAGATGGAGTATTTGAAGAGAAACCGTTCGCTTCAAATATTTCTCGCCGGATCGTCGTCTTCTTCTTCTTTCTTGTTTTGGATAGTATAAAACTTCTTTTATTAAGTGGTTTTTTGATAAAAAAATTTCTTCATTTTTTTCTTCTCGGCTCAATTGGCATCGTGCAGATATTGAACGGTTTGATCGAGTATCCCGTCTGTACGGCTCTCGCTTTTATCCTCCTCGTCGGGTCCCGGGATCCGTTCCATTCTTGCATTTTGTACAAGCAAAAATTTTCTATCTTTTTATATTTTTTCCTCTTCCCCTTCGATGTGGGTCCCGCTAAGCTTGGTTGTCCGTAGGCGGGCTTTCTCGTTTTTTTTTTCTCTTTCCTTTTTTCTAATTGGCCGGTGTAGATGCATATCAGGTAAGTTTTTTTTCATCTAACAAAAAAAAACTACAGGAAGCAAAGATCAAAAAAATTGGTTTGCGAAAATGTGGCTGTGAATAGAGTTAAGGCGGTACAGTTTTCTCTCGTTTCGTATGCAGAAGGCCTTTTTGGTTTAAACATATGGATCTTCAAGATGAGATGATGCTGGCATAGCGTTGGTTAATCGCCCGTTTTTCGGGGCCATAGCTTTCAGCTGCAAGTAAGAAGTACATACGTTACGTGCGGGAAGCGAAAAATGGAGTACCCCTCTCCGATCTTCAAGCATAACAAACATACTGAGAAAGAAGTTTACTCCGTGGAGCGACGTATCAGTCTTGTCCTCCGTTTTCCACGGAGATCAAGAAATTGAATTCAATGGAGAGAAAGGATCAGGACGGCGCAAGTCAGGCGTATGAAGGATGGGGCTGACCGACGCAGCGAATCCACAGTGGCCCACCCGCTGATGGGGCTAGTGCGATAAACTGTGCAGTATCGTTAGTTTTCTCCACAATCGCATCGCTCATTCGGTCCCGTCGCCGCAGCGAGCTTCTTAAACTAGCGGATGTGGAAACAAACGATGACCGCACGCAGCTGAAGAAATAACTATTGTTATTATTTCACGCCGTACATATAAGGTTATCGACTTTAATTCCCGGGGGTTTTTATGTGAAACATTTTATTTGTTCAAAGCTAGTTTAGCTCATGATCGTCAAGTAAAGCGGGGTAAAAAGGTCCGGCGTGGAGGTCAAATGGAAAACTAAAAAAATTTCAAGATGAAAAAAAAAAGTGTGTGTTTTATCCTCACCTTCTTAATTCTATCACCGCCTGGTACGCGTACGGTAAGTTCTTCGCTTCCTACTGGACGGGAAGTGGTAGCGAAAGCCGATGTTTCGCGGGTCTTGCATGTGGTTTAAAAGGGCCAGCAGCGGTCTGGGTTGTTGCGGTGGTGTTGGTTTTACTCGTTTGGGAAAGAGGCTGATGTCAGGCTCATACCAGCGCCGTCCCAGCTGGCATGATGGCGAACCCGACAATCAGGTAAATTAACCAAGGCATCCCAGCGGTGGGTTCAAACTTCCGTCTCCTCTTTTTTGAACCGGCGACGAAGCTAAAAAAATCAATGCATTGGCTCTTTCCTTCAACCTACCCTAAATTTTTTTTTCTCGGGTTTTTTATTTTTATTTTTATATTTTATTTTCGTCGCCTTGTTTTGAGGATTTGGGCTAAATTATAAACGGCTGCATATCTGTCGCTGCGAAAAAAAAGCGGCCGAGTCCGCTCGCCGGCCGCTTTTTCCTGCCTGGTTTCCGTGCGGTTAACGAAACTCTTTCGCGGGCCTTATCCGTCTGTCGTACGTCCGGTCTGTCAGTCCGTCCACACCCTCTCTCTCTCTTCTCACACACGGCACGAAGTGTCATCATGACGGATGGGCCGTGTATCCACGGATAGAGTTGATCTTTCACGAGAATTTGTTCAGGGAGAGAGCCCTTCCCCCGCTCTCGCTCTCGCTCGCTTTTTTCTCCCACGGCGCATCTATCATGAAGCGCAACGCAAAATGCAGTGTTGGATTTCACGCCCATCCCCTGGCTTCCAAGGGTAAACCACACTGGCCGCCCACACCGCCAAACGAACAAAAAGGGCTTTGTGTGCAGCCCAGCAGCGCATGAGCATCATAAATCTAACGGTCTGGCGTTTTTAATCTTCAGATTAACTCTCTTTGGGGACAAGCCTAATGGGAAAAACGTCCATTGATCTCACCGCGCGCATGTGCGAAATACTATGCAGCCAGCTAAGTAACTACCCAGGCAAGTGTGCCTCAAACGTCGAAGCCATCTCGTATTCGAAATGTTGGCCCAAAAGAAAGATTGGGGCGTCGCTGGGGAGTGGTGGAGCCCACCACCACCCAAAAAACCAGAACTTGAGCACATTTTCCTCAGACCGTGATATCTTTCCCAAGGTGCATGAATTGCGTGTTGCTTGGGGAAGGCGATGCCGCCCTTCTTGGGTTTTGTTTTTTGCTTGGGTGGGTAATAATGCCGTCTCTTTCGTACGCCGGCCCACGGTCCCGGGGCAGGGAAGCTACGAGCTTGGACCGAATAGGAAACGGGTTGGTTCCGCGAGACTGGGTTGGTATGAGCCAAATTCCCAGAATTCCTGCCCTTCCGCTCCACATTAGTACCAAAATATCCCACCACGAAATCAACCGCAGGAAGGTTTCTTTCCACCCTACTACACCACCCCAGCGGACGAGGGTCTGGAAATTGAATATGAAGATTAAGTTTTCCAAGCTGTTCATGCAACAAAGTAAAAATGCCGCTTACAATTCCACCCTACAAAATCGGGTGGGAAAAAAACACGTTGAAACAGGTCCCCCGAAAGAATGGGGCACTAATCGATAGTCGAACCAGAAAATGGGGTCCCAAAATGACGAACTTGAAAAAAGAGGACTTTCATTCCCACAGACTTGGGAAGGCATTCAACGTGAAGCGTGTATTTTATTAAATTTTATTAGGAGAGAACCGGACATTCAGCGAATGTTCCCCGGTTTGAGGCTAGGAAGAAAACAGCGATGAGAACAACAGGGGAAAAAAACCCCGCGTCTAAGTCGTATCCTTTCCTTCGAGTTTGTCTTCCAAGTCAAGAATAAATTGGAATTCATCAGCATTGACGGGACTAACAGACAACCTAGTTTGGCGGAAGAGTGCCATCTCCTTGAGCGCACCGCCGGAATGTGTTCGCAGTTCCGCAAGGCCAATTTGACGTCCGAGCTTCCGGATAGGACTAGAAATTTTCGTCATGCATGTCATCGAATAGGCAAATCCATCAGTTGGGGAACGTTCCGAGCGAGAAAATAAAATAAAATAAAAAATAAAAAAGAGGATTGTGTGAACCCAAAGATAAGGGTGTGGGCAAGCAGCAGCGCGGGATTTGGGTTGTGGGTCCCCTTTTTTTCTTTCTTGCCGTCTTGGGGTCGACGGTGTCTCTTCTTATCACTCACCTGCAGTGTACAAGGTACCATCTAGGATTTGATCTGGCTGCCTTCGCATCGTAGTATTCGGCTTTGGGGTCGAACTGGGACTCTACACATAGAATTTATTGTTGTATTCAGCCATCGGATCCATGTTCAAGGGTGCATCGGCCCAAATCAATATATTTTTGCTATTAAGCAAAATTAAGTAATGTAGGTTGACAGCGTGCACCGTGTTCCATCGAGAGATACGAATGGAATAGCCACGGCATCGGTGTGTTCCCATGGATGTATGCAATATGGTTATTCAGGGGTGCTGGGATATTGGGTTTGTTCTTTCATATTACCATCGATCGAAGCTTCACGGGTAATCTCCATGACCCCAACGATACCGGGTTCCTTGCAGTTGGAATGGTAGAAGAATGCCTTGTCTCCCACCTTCATGGCCCTGAGATGATTCTGCAGCTCAATAAGATAAGGTGTCAGTCAAATAAGCTTCCTAAAACTCGACGTAATTATCTCATATAAAAATTCTTTCTTTCTTCATTTTTTTCTTCAATCACTGTTCATCACGGCTAAAAGGGTACAATCTCGCTAAAAACACCACATGGCTATGGAGCATCATCGCCTGCCGGGCCCATTTCCCAGCACCGACGTACTGGCAAATTGCGATATTGCAGCCAACTTAGCGTTTATAGCGCGAAAGAAATAATATACCGCTACCAAAATTTAAAAATTTGGAGAAAGGGGTGGAGAAGGGTAACCTTTTGGTTTGACGGAAGAAAGAAGGGTGCGTATTTTTAGCCGTTTTTATGGGACTTAAACGACGTGAGACAGACCTTTGCAACGTGGTTTCTGACACCATCCCAGCCGGCCGGACCGTCGTGCTTGCAGAGGTCGTCGTAGCTGAAGACATCCGGCTCGGACTTCATGAGCCAGAACCCACCCGAGTCCTGCTTAGCTGCGTCTCCAGGAGTGGAGCCATCTGGCGCATCCTCAGATTTGACCGGCTTTGGTTTAGCCTTAGACGAAGCTTTGGTGTTGGAATTTTCTTTGGTCTTAGCTTTGGCGACAGGCTTGTCGTCGGCGTCTTCTTCGTAGCTAACGGCGGGTGTGTTGGACAGTTTGGTCCGTTGGCTGCGACGCGTTGGGAGTGTGGTCGAAGTCGCCTGAGGATCATGTGCTTCGTCGACGTGAGATTGCGTCCTGGCGCGCTTTCGCCGACCAGAAGCCGAAGCCGAAGCCGAAGCGGGAATGGAAGTGGAAACGGTGCTGCCGGTCATGGCGGTCGTTGTTGTGGCCAATCGCGGGCAGGCGACGACGAAGGGCGGAATCCGGAAACCTCTCCGCAGCATACAAGAACACGCGAGTTGAAGGATTCGAATGCGCAGAAGGTTGAAGACCAGCTGAAGAGAGTAAATGTTTTGAAGCTGAGAAATAAGTCGACCGGGATGTTGATTTGAATGATGGTGCTGGCTAGGAAGAATCCGGTAAGGCTTCAATCACCGGATGTGCTCCCGATGGCGAGCCCATGCAATGGCTGGCAATGGCTGGCACGTTTCATTCATCACGATGATGCCATTTAACATCGATCGGGCCAGCAGCCATTGGCCCATCCACTCCCTCGGCTTCTTCTCTCAATTTCAAATTGCGGTCTGTTAGTTGTGAGTGTTTCAGTGCGTTGATAACCATTTGCACGATATTTTTGTTATGGAGGTCTGTCGTGTGCGTGCGGTGTTGCGTGCACGCCTGGATTCGAGTCTTGGTCCCGGGGATCTGTGTGTGGCTCGGGAAACTGCACGCACCACCGGGTCGCCCTGTGCGTTGGGCCCTTGGTATGGCGCCGAGTGTTCTGTGCTCCGTGTTCCGTGCCAGTGCCTTGGGTGAGCCCGGCTGCGGTATGGGCAAACCAGCCAACCGGATGTATTTAAAGTCTCTGGCTAAGCGCCGGACGGTGGTCCTTTCGTGGACGTGCAGCCTGCATGAGAGAATACATAATATGCAAATCAACCTGTCCCGTGTGGCCTCTCCCTTGGCTAAAAAGGACGCGTGCGTGGCAGAGCGAATGATATTAATTAAGTTTTTTGTCTCCTCCCTCGTCGACGCCGCTGCTTGGGTTCATTGCCAAAGTGGCCGTAACCACACTCTCGGAATCCCGCTAACAGCTGGCTACACGCATTGCAGCAAAGTCATATGACCACCCCTCTTTTCCACATCATCAGGTCTCGCACAGAGAAAGAGCTCGAGCTCACCGCCAGCAAAGCCCATCACCGCCAATTCTAGCACCAAAAAAAAGAAAGAGGGGAATGCAATTGACTGATTATCTTTTTCTATATCGAATACACATCACCAGCTCACTCACGTTCGTCCAATTTTTTCTTTCTTTCGACGGGAATTCCTCGGGCGGAGAACAACTCAAACAAAAAGAAGAAGAAATGGAGGCCGTGTTTGACTCGCTAGCTGCAGAATCCTGCTTCGTGCATTTATCAAAACACCAGTCATGCAGCAACCTAGCAAACCTCTTCTGGCTGTTTGAACCCATCCCCATGCGTTCACCTACGAAGTCTACGCAAGTAAGCTCTGCCCAGACGCACCCATTGAGGGACTTTTCTATCTTCCCTTCTATTTTATTTTTAATCTTTATTCTTTCCGTTATTTTTACTCGGTCGGTCGGTCGGTCTCGGCTTTTTCTCTTCTTTCGAATCACCCTGGATCCAGGAATAATAAATCCAAGACATGGTCGGTATGACGAATTGAATCTCATCACCCCCATGCAGAATATATTCCTATATCCCTATCGTAAAATTCGATGGCGTGATGTCTGTCTCGAACTCGAGCGCTACCCGCAGCGAACGAAAATCCAAGAATTAAAACATAAAACACAAAACATAAAATAAACCAACTGTACAAATGTATACGAACGCCGAATACCAAACTAGAAAGATCATAAAAGAAAAAAAGAGGAGAAGAGTAACGTCGATAAAAAAAATCCTTGCTGATGACGCTGGACACTAGCAAAAAAGAAAGACAAAAAAAAGTGGGCCTCCTCTTCTCCTCACCTTGCCGGCAGGACACGATGTGTATATGCATAAAACTTTCTAAGAATTTTCTGCATGATGTGCATGCGAGAGAGTGGACATGCTGATTCGACAACTTTTAGATGCACCTCTGCAGCGGCCGCAGATGATGCATGCCAGCCCGACAAACATTTATCCCAATGCAACGACACTGGACAAATTTCAATCACGTTACTTGAAAGGCCTTAGGCGAGCTACAGAAAGGGTGGGTGAGCGAAAAACAGATGGCAGAAAAAAGAAAATAAGCGAGAAGAAAGAGAGGGGAAACTGAACTTCGAAGGGAATTCCTTCAAGACAGCAAAAAAAAAATATCACCCTGGCACAGAGTGCGAGATGCATGATTTTTGAAAAGCAAGAAAGACGGAAAGGGCGCTTTGCATAACGATTTTTTAGCTTCAAATATGCATGGAGAAGAAGGAAAATTAAAGGAATCTGCCAACGAACCCATCTTTTTCGAAGAGGTTTTCCTTTCGGTGTTTTCGCGATACTCGAGTCGAAACGAAAAAATTTTTCTCGACAAGCCCTGTCGTTAGAGAATTTCGAAACGTCCCGTTTCGTGCCGCGCCGCAGAAAACTTTTCTTCTGCTTTTAAACGAGAACGGGATGGGTTCGATTGCGTTACTTTTTGGCTCCCGTCAGTGGTTATATCTAATCTTAAATTTCACGTCCTGTCCATGCTGTGTAAGCATCAGACATTTCCCGGGTAGACGCTGTAAGGGAGTAACCCTTCCAAAAAAGAGCTCGGCTGGGATATCGTATCAAAGAACAGAAGGAGGAGAAGGGGGACCCAGGTACTTTTTGAGTCAAGATGGTGTGTGAGGATAGATGCGGATTCGCCTATTAACCTTGGTTGCATCGATGCTAAAATATCGACATCCCGTGTCTTTCACTTCGATTCGACCCGGCCGACTTCTTTCTGAGAGAAAAAAAAAAAAAGCAAAAGGCGCTTATTCAGAAAAGAACCCACGACCATGTCAGCTACGTAGTAAATTCTGAATCAAGAAACGAAGAGCGGAGAGTTTTTTCCCTGCGTGGACGTCTAAGAATCGATCAGTCGACGTCTTGATACATTTAATTTTTCTTTTCTCCACTCTCAAACAGACCCTCGCGAAAGGAATAAGCATGGCGAGACGATATATCTGGTTAGTGGATTATGCAAGCGATTATAGCGTATCTCTTGGTCTTGGAATATTATTAGGTTATGTTATACCTTTTGACATGCGTGCAGATACGTAGCCTCTGCATACCCTTGGTGGCATGATTTATGTATACATGTATACAAACGCATACGGTGAGAGAGAGAGGAAAGCCCTCTCGGTCTCTCGTGCGTGCTTACTCGCCTTATCACTGACCAGATAATTGCAAAATCCGGTTCCCCCAAAAGTTTCTGGAAAAGAAACAAGAAAGGGAGGCTTGATGAGGCATAATAGCTCGCTCAGACATGATAATATTAATAGCTGCCTGGTTCTATGTATCCAGAATCTGGAAGGGAACCATTCACAATTGACACCGAAGCGGTTCGATTGAGGCTATGTCCTGTGAGAGCTAGAAAGGCCCCTCCCGTCGCCTTGTAGGCAAATCATATTCGATCACTCGTTATACAGCAGCATCTAGCACTGTTGGATAAAAAGAGGGTAGGCCTGGGGACCGCCTTGTTTCTGAAGCACTATTCTTCTCTCTCTTCCTTTTCTTTTTTTTGCTTCTTTCCCATTGGGTCCTTGTGTCAAAAATATAGTGCGCTTAGAATTCCGCTGATCGGACAGCCCTCTTTAACGGAACTGAGGCTAACGGAGCAACCTAAACTATCTTGCGAATAACAATTCACTGCTGATCGCTGTTATCTCTATCTTGCCCGCAAGCTAAGAACGAAATATAGTTAAACTTTAAATTGTCAATTTCATTCTCGGGAACGGCCTGTCCGCCCCGGGGCGAAAGACCCGAACCTGCACCCGAGCTAGCACTCTCATTTCAAGACGTTGAACTTCGCTGCAGGGTTGCATATCCAGTTTGCATGCACCGGACGAATTGTCAATGTGCTTGAATTTGCGATTGCCAAACAAAACTAGCACAGTCGACTCGGAGCTCGATGGAATCCTTGACAGTGACTACGAGCGCCGATAGAACGAGAAGCAGAGTAAAAGAGAAAGAAAAAGAAAAATTAAAGAGAGGAAGAAAAGAAAATCTCGGCGAAAGCCAACCCCATTAACCAATCGTTCAACGTCCCTGCGGGCCGGAACGAACGGGTTTTCGTCCTTTTTCTTCTTTGCTTGCAAATTCTCAAAAGCCTAACATCATGCAGAAGGAATGCAGCCTACCTACCCTCTCTTAGCTCCATGCATGACCAGTTGTTATAACCTGGCGGTGTAGACAGCTGGTATCCCCCTCTCCCTCCTGCTATGAGCGACTCGCAGCAGGTGTGTTCCACAGATATCGGTCTAGAACAGGTTAGTGGGTCTTTAACCAACTCATCGAACGTGATGTACCTTCCTCCTTCTCAGGCATACCTGGATACCAGGACGTCCCTCCTCAGAAATGGCATATTCGAAGACCTTCGTAGACCTTCGTAGACCTAGTCCGGGATTACGGGGTATTTTTTGAATGGAGTACATGATTGTCACATAGTAGCGCATTCCACCGACAGGTTTTTTTTTTTTTCCTACGCTCTGTTTAAAAGATATTGAAATTTTGTTGGTTGGTCGTTACTAGTGTCGTCCAGTTTTATACGTTATGCAAACTTGCATTCTTAGATCTCACGTTATAAAGGATCCGAGTGAATTCGAGAAACTGCCATGTGAGTACTTTATGCCTCTCTAATTCGTCTAGAAAGTATTTCGTCGAGCTCGGCGCTTAATCTCTTACTATTGGGGAGATCACGAATGGGTATAATACCCACTTTTCCTATGACTAAATCAAGAAAAAAAAGACTTGTCGAATGTACCGTTAGGTCATTCTGTATTATTCAAATGTATATACATTACATGGCATTGTACCACATGCTCATTCACAAGTATCTCTGTTTATCCCCTCGGAAGCACAGAATATATCCAATACCGTTATGTTACCATCGCCAATAGCAAATAACCATCAGATGTTCCCCAGGGTTACTCGAGAGACACAGCTGCAATAATATAACTAGCTGCATGCGCTAGTTATGTCTGTTATTGCCTTGCCTATCCTCTGTGGGTGAATATCGACTGACTAATGGTCTCCGTTTCGTGTTTTCCTTGCTATATATAGCCGAACGTAATATTAACATATGCACCTTTTACTCGCATCATTGGATATTCATGGGTCCATCCTCGGGGTGGGCTGTAGACAAGAAAGCCATGATAGGGAACGAAAGAAGAAGAAAACAAAAACAAGTAAGAATATGGAGAACCCACGCCAAAGGCTTGCTTGCTTGCGCAATTTCTGCCAAAAAGATGCAGGGGTCGGGGCCTTTTTGCATGTGGACAGCTGTCGACAAGTCATAAAAAAGCACAGACAAGGGAGTTCAAAGGCCTTACCGATATCAAGTAGCGAATCTGCGTCTACAGTTGTTCGACAAGGCTCACCCTTGGTAAAATACCGAGGGGAAGCAAAACAATTAGGCTTAAATCGTTCCCCGGGGCCAATGTATATATTATATTTTGTACCTCGACAAAAAGGCAACCAAACGGAGTATAGGTGGATATGCGAGAAAACGGGGTCTTACAACGTCCTGTACTTCTTTATTACGCTTGAACTCATGTCTCGCCCAGGACAGCATTTCGTTTCTGGTCGAAGTATCATCGATACCTGGGGTAAAATGTACGGCGAGAAAGTCGGGGTACAGTTGTCAGTCGCATTCGAGCATTCCTTTCTGCCGGGTGTCATGACGTAGCATACTTACACCGGATGGTTCTCAATATATCCTTCCACAGCGCGAGCACACGAGATCGTTGGATGAACTGTGAGAAACAAACGTGTCAACTGGGAGACTCCTGCCAATCGATTTCTTCTCGCGAATCGGCTTTTTTTCTCGTTCTCCCATCTTTCCCAGAGGTTCTAAAAATCGAACCTGTCGGAATGAAACATCCATTCATATCTGTGGATACGAATTGAATTGAATCGAATGAATCGAACTTACCCGATCTAAGCTTAACACTGGCCCAGCGCCCAGAGCCCGACTGGAGGCAAACCTCCGAGCAACAAAGATCATGGCATCCGTGACGAAACCCCACCAAATTCTCTATTTTGTCTCTGGGAGTAAAGTTATGTTTAGAAGCGAAAGAGTTGAGAGCTTGTTGGATTGTTGCAGTTTTGGATTTTTGAAAACCACGTTGTTTGCCAAGAACCCGCTTTCCGTGATCCAACCGACTCACAACGCAACGGACTATGACCTGGCCAACAACATTAACAACGTGTGTGCGTTATACGTATCGTGAGATGGGGAATGTATTCACATGTTGACTCGGCCGACGAGAAACTCTCCACACTACATACTACCCGGACTGAAGCTTTGTGGCGGAATGCATATCATACTCACATATCCGAGGTTACTCAAGGACAGTTGAGGGACTCATGCGCCTCTGACGATTGAACACCCTATCAGACGAAAACTATATGCAGGTTTAATACGAACGTAGACACTCGCATTTCGACATTCGGCACCTGCGGTATCCCGTAATATAATCACTAGACAGACTTACATTTCTCAAGACAGAAAATAATGTCGTCCAGCAACCCCACGTCCGGTCACGAATCCGTCTGCCGAGACGGTTCCACCAAGAAACCCAAGTCCCGTCGTCGCACGCGAAGCACCCCGCCCCCTCCATCCTTAATTGTACGCACGAACGCCCTATCCCTCGAAGAACTCAAATCAGCCTTCCTAGACACCTCCCTGCTCACCTTCACGCTCACCCACCAAAATGCCACGCCGCAGGATTACTCAATCGGATTATATACCTCAACCTCCATCCCTCCGGACGTATTCGATTCTTGCTTCGACCTGCTGGAAGCCAACATGTCTCTATCTTACAAACAGACATCGATAGGCTGGCACCCGCGAAAGAAGAAGGATGAAATGAAACATCCGGCTATGCGGTATCTCGTGTTGACTGCTGATGCTGGTACGACGACGTCATCTACATTTATCGGATTCCTCGAGTTTATGATCACTGAGGAGGAAGAGAAGGAGGCAATATACACGTACGAACTTAACATCGTGCCGTCGTATCAGAAACTCGGGTTGGGGAAACGGTTGCTCGTTGTTGCCGAGGAGTTTGGTAGACGGGTCGGCGTGGAGAAGACGATGCTTACCGTGTTTGATTCTAATACCGGTGCTAGGAATTTCTACGAGAGGGAGGGATACGTTATTGATGAGATTTCGCCGGAGCCGAAGGTGCTCAGAAGCGGGCTGGTGAAGCCGCCGACGTATCATATTCTTTCCAAGCAATTCGATAGAGGAGTTGAGTCAGGGAAGAATTAGAGAAAATCTCATAATGTACTAATAGGCTCTGGTGATCCCGTGTATGCTAAATGACCTGATGGCGATGATGGTTTTTATGATGATACATGATTTTATGATGCATCGATGCAAGGATAAAATAGATTATATATACAAAAACTAACTCCCAACTACTTTTTGTTTCGTCCTTCATGGTTTCTCATATTTGTACAACATCTCGTCCGATTAATTCTGGCCGTTCGGTTTCATGTTCATCACGGAGGACTGCGTACAATGCATCGGCCACAATAAGGGCGTTGACAATCGACCAGACAAGCGTGATAGCATAGAAGAAATTGGCGTTTCCACTCCCGGCATACACCCAAAGATAGTAAAATGCTGGTCCTAGGAAGGTTCCATAGAGCACGGCAGCTGCGAGGAAAAAAGTATACCTCATGACTACAACGTCAAACAAATTAGTGGGTAGGGATATCATAAACTCCATGTAGATTTTTGTACTTACGAGGGAAAACATGGTTATATAATACGAGGAGGCCGAGGTAAAGTCCCGTATCTCCGATGGCAGGGTACGATTTGAATATCGACGTGATGCCAACCAAAGTGATCAACGCGAACAGTGGTTGGTTTCTTTGTAATCTAGTCAGAATTGAAACTTATCATAGATATATCTGCAAGACTCACCGTAACCTCAGGCATAATCCTGGAACATATATGAAGAGATGCAACTGGAACAAGCAGAGGAAGAATGCTCTGAAACTGTCAAACATTTCGATAAAAAAGTACCACCATAGCCCAACATTAGGGGTCAGATCTGGAAGTAATAAATGGACGCCATATGTGGACGCAATGAACTCCCATGATCCTGTAAGGCTATGCGAAAGCTTGAGGTATATTAGGAAGACCCAGACGAAGAGGAACGTAGTGAGGGCTGTAAATGCCTAAAGAAAAGTTAATAAACTGGAAATCTACAATTCTGGCAGGTATAAAGTACCTACTTGGATCGATGGTTTGGAGGCCGTTTTCAAAGAATCATAGGTGAGTAGCAAAAGTGGGAGGAACAATAGTATTGGGTACAGAGAGAGGTATGATGCCAGAGAAAGAGAGACAAACGCCGGGCCCCTTCGACCTATTTTGTGTTACTATTTGCCTTAAAAATATATTTGTGACTGGTATTTGTGAAGGATGCTGTACCTTGAACTCCCGCAGCGATAGCATGTAATACAATGCTATTTGTAAAGACGATCGTGGGACGTGCAATGCATGTTGCTATCGAGAACGGATTGAACAGGAATCTGTGACAACAAAATTTGTGAGTATAGTTCTGACATGTAGTGGTTCGGTAACCTCTACGGAACATACGCGGCAGCAATGGCCCATGGTGGCCATCTATTGTCCTTTCTTGGTGATGAATGGTGTGGTGTAGCACTCGCAGCTCCAGAGCGTGCGATTTGGATAAGGGAAACGGCAGAAAAGAGATCCGCGAGGACATATAGTAGATTCGTTATAACTGTGGAATTGGGTAATATCGAGAATAATGATAATAGTAATGGCGCCTGAGGAGTTTGAAAGTCAGTCAGCCCGGCTCAAGCTGGCCAAAAAGAAAGATGCGGTCATACCTGGTGGAAGACCCCACCATCATAAGGCGACACCCCATGCGTATACAGATAGACACCCTCCTGGACTACAGCATTCGCTCATATTAGCCTATATATCTCATGGCCATTCGAGTTGATAGGGACATACGGCGTTTATAGGACGTGACGGGTGTCGAAATCTCCACTCGTTGAGCTAATGTGGTGGGTAGTGACGGAAAGGCGGTGAACATGACCAGCCTAAGGAGAACACCGGCTCCTATGACCAGGAGGCATTTCCGATCCATTCCTTGTCGACTTTGTCTATTGTGTCTGTCTGTTGCTGCTGCCAATCTCGATCCTGGAAGGTTATAATGTCGACAGGCCACGTCGCGACTGCATTACAATGGCTTTGACAGTTAGGGGGGCTTGTACGACGGGAGAAAGCCAACGGCAGGCCGTCTGTCTGTATCGGATGTTTGCAGAAGACGAGTTTCAGGACAAGATCTAAATCGATGGCCGGAGACAATTCGCAATTGGAGATGGGCGTCAGGGTCGGTCCGGCGGGTGGTCGCATCGACTGGGATGTCTCGATATTAATTAGCACGGTGGCTTCGAATGTTGGTTTCGTTTTCGGACTTGGCGGCCGGTCATCAAAGTGTTGCCGTGTTGAGCTGACTAGCTCCAATTTCGTCAACCCGCATGATTGCAATATCGCCTGTGATCACATCCCACTCTCTCTCATATTAACCCTCATCTTGATTGATCTTGCCTCCTTGCTCGCCATAAGCAACTGACGCTTTCTGCTCCTTGTTTCTCTGCTTCCACCGCCGTCATCCCTCGTCGTTTTAAATCTCCACTACAGTTTATCCGCCGTTTCTTCCGTTTCTTTACCTAGAGCGTGTGTTAAAGGCGTCTGCCTAAGCCTTCGATCCTTCCAGTTGCTGAGACGTGGCCAGTTATATCCGTATCTCACCATGGCTTCGCTATTCCCATATCGCGATATCAACATTCACGCTTCTGCCGCGCACTATGCCTTCACCTCGCCGTCAAACCCTTCAGCACCTACTCTGGTCGTCGACCGACCCTCTGGGCACATTTGGCTCAGTGACAGGCCGATTACCGGAGCCAAACGAGTTACTAGTATCGCTGGTATTCTTGGGATGATCCGTTTGAGATTAGGTAAGTTTAAGGTAGTAACTCCAAGGGACCAGCACAGATAGCTTGCTGACACCTCGGAATTCTGTAGATAAGTATCTAATCGTCATTACGAAGGCTGTCCAAGTCGGAAGGATCAAAGAACATCCTGTTTTCAAGATCCAAGCTACTGAATTTCTGCCCCTACGAGAGAAACCGCTCCATGTTTGTGGCCTGCTACATGATGCCTGCTCACCCGCAAGCTTATGATACTAACGAAATAATCACAAGGACATCGATGAAGACACATACACGCAACTCCTTACCACGCACCTCAGAACGGGACCAATATACTTCTCGTACTCATTCGATCTCACGAATACCTTCCAGCGCCAGATTCATGCTGACCAAAACCTACCGCTATGGCAACGGGTACGTAACACCAGGCCCATTTTTTGACATTAGCGAACACTAAACGTAGCTAGGCCGACAATCGCTTCTTCTGGAATCGCTACATCTCGTCTGATCTCATCGACCTCTGCAGTTCGAATCCGGCAGTATGTTTACCGTTCCTCAATCCGTAGCTGCACTGTGTGTCCTAACGTAGCTAGATCAACCCTTATGTATTGCCTGTCATCTTCGGAATGATGTCAATCACTGCAACCGCCATCAAATCGACCCCATTATCATTCATTCTGATTACAAGGCGGTCCCGATTTCGCGCGGGTACACGGTATTTTTCGAGAGGTATCGATGAGAACGGAAATGTATCGAATTTCAACGAGACGGAACAAATTATCATCACAGGGAGCGTTGGTGCTGGTTACGACAAGAATACTGCCGCGCAGGAGAAGCAGCAAGTTCAAATCATGTCTTACGTCCAGACAAGAGGCAGTGTTCCTGTGTTCTGGGCCGAAGTCAACAACTTGAAGTTTATCCCCAAGCTGTTGGTTCGAAGCATCGACCCTGCGGCGGCTGCCGCTAAACACTTTACCGAGCAAGTGCTGCTGTACGGCGACAATTATTGTGTGAATCTCGTCAATCAAACTGGCAGAGAAAAGAACGTCAAGGATGCTTATGAGCGTGTTATCAAGTCTATTGTGCCAAACACGATTGAAGGAGAAAAAGCGAGCGTAAGGACCGAAGAGCAATTCCGTGCCATCGAGCCGATAGGAAAAAACAAGACACTTTTCGACCATGTTCACTATGTCTTCTTTGATTTCCACCATGAATGTCGAAACCTTAAGTGGCACCGAGCATTACTTTTGCTTGAACAGCTCGGAGATGCTCTGGAGAAGCAGAAATATTTTCATGCAACGGAAGGCGCTGCAGGGTTGACCGTGAAGAACGCCCAGACATCCGTTGTTCGGACGAACTGCATGGATTGTTTGGACAGGACGAATGTCGTCCAAAGCATGCTGGCGAGGTGGACTTTGAGTAGACAGTTGATCGACCTTGGAGTTCTGAGTGAAGGCGAAACGATTGAGAAATATGCTGCCTTCGAGTTTCTCTTCAGGAATGGTAAGACTAGTATTTTTCGGTCTGCTATCGCAAGGAGTATGCTAATACCAGCATGTAGTGTGGGCTGATAATGCCGACGTTGTGAGCCGTGCGTACTCCGGAACCGGGGCCCTAAAAACCGACTTTACGCGAACCGGAAAGAGAACCGCCAATGGAGCCCTTGCCGATGGAATAAACTCGCTCACCCGCTACTACTTGAACAATTTCCAAGATGGTCCACGACAGGATGCTTACGACCTCTTTTTGGGAACATACCTACCTGCAACTTCAGGTATCACCTCCAGCCTCATGTTTGTCGATAGACGCCCGGTGTTCATTCAAAGTATACCGTATATATTCTTGGGGGCCTTGGTATTCCTGATCGCTGCCCTCTTTACGAACTCTCAGCCTTCCACCCTGTACGCCCTGCGGTTCTTCATTGCCCTTTTCCTGGCAATTGTTGTTTGGTCCGGACTCTTCATTAAAAACCACGGGATGCTCTATGTAAGTTACAGTTGTTTATTCGGTAATTTCAGCATATCTAACAACCCCCTTTTTTTTTTATATAGGTAAACTGGCCGAAGCTGAATAACCTCACCTGGGCGAACGAAGGTTACAATGATGCCCTCGGCAAAGTTGCTAAGGACAAGGTTGTCGGTAGATGGGTTGCCCGCCATGAAAGAGGCGCCAGCAGTATCAGATTGATGCATCTCGAAGAAGGAAAGAAGAGAATAGAATAAGCTTTTTTGTTCTCATAGCCCTTTGAGCTTTTAACTAGTTGAGTACCCAGGTATAAGGTATATAGCAAGCCTTCGGTTTAATTGTGGCAGTTTCGATTTGTCTTTTTTTGATTGTTGTACATTGTTTCCACCTGCTAGCCTTTGTAATCAAGACTTATATTCTGATTTTTCCACATTGTTCCTTCTTTTACTATCGGAGTCAATAGCTAGACGTCCTACATATAATTCTCAAAGACATAAATCTTATTGTTTAGCGTTATTTCTTATTGCAAACAACTTTGGTCCCCACGAGCAGTCCGAAGGCTTTCCTATCACAAACGTGTCTGGCTACGGGACTGTAATGGTAATGAGACTAAGCTTGTCTCGTAGACTAAGCCACTCAAAAGTGCCCCGATTAGATGTGTTGCTAGTGTTGTGTTTTTAGCCTCAAAGTCACGTGTCACGAAATGATTCCATCGCCGTCAAGTCGCCACCACAAACCTCGAAACTTCGTCGAGAGCAGCTACCACCTCACCACCCGCAACAATGCTATCGCTGACCCTCCGCCGCCTACCTGCGGCCCTCCCGCGGCTCACATCAACTCCTACAACCTCCATATCCGTCTTCGAAACCCTGCGAAACCTCACTACCGTTACAAACCGGACACCCTTCCGACGGGTATCCGCTGCCCTCACTGGTGCCGCCGCCAGACCGACACTTTCAATCCAACCGCGTAACGGACCGACAGCCATCTCACAAGTGCGTGGGATGAAGGTTAGGAGTGCGGTTAAGAAGTTGTGTACTGGGTGTAAGGTACGTTATTATCCAACAGTCCAGATTGTGAGCGGTATATTATAGTCAATCGGACACTGTTTGCTGACGATATCATTTTTCCATTTCGATAGAGCGTGCGAAGGAAGGGATATTTATATATAATTTGCTCGAAGAATCAGAAACACAAGCAGCGGCAGGGATAAGATGGTTAGATTGAAGCCGACTCTCGAAGATTAGCAGAATGCCCGGGTGAATGTCGTTCTAGCAGTGCGCAGAGGGAGAGGAATCGTTCTTGTGTTAAATACGATGAACATAGACCTGTATACCACAGAATCACTCCAAAGTATTATAATCGGCTCAGAGTCTAGTCGTATTATATCCACAGCATACCTATTGTTCTAATATATAGTACAATCGTGAGAAACGCCAGTAGACGAGGCAAAAGGCAAAAGAACAAAGTACACAAAAATATTCAACCACATTGAAAGACGACATGTATGCGGTTGCACAATAAAGAAACAGACATCAGAAAAGTTAAAACGCCATACATGCTCTTCTATATACACCGCCATGATAGTAAGTTTGAAAAATCGAGGTTTAATAGAAAGCATATTCGTGAACGCCGCAAAATAGATAGCAAATCCAACACCACCGCCTCGAAAAAGAAAAGAACAAACATTGATGCTACAAGAAGAGAGGCGTATAAATTCTATATCTGTAAGCTTCGAAACAAAAATTTGTCGTAAACGATTCTCGGTCTATTTCTTTCGGTCATTCCACCCATTCATACTTCGTCTCATACCAAGGGTCTTAGGCCCGGATGATGTCTTGCCAGATGAAGGATTAGAATCCGTACCACCATTTAGGCGGCTCATGGTCGTGGGAGCGACATACGAGCCACGTGTCATAGCAGCAACCGACGTAAAGTTGGAGTGTGGGGGGTTAAGTTTGGGTGGTAGAGCGTCGGTGTTTGGAGGTGGGCGTTCTGGAGACGAAGAGAGGAAGATGTATTTCTCTTTGGTTCGATTTTCAAGGCCTGAGTTCCCTGTAGGTACAGTGAGTGATTGAACTGGAGGTTGATGCTCTGGTAAGTTTTCAGACACTTTTCCGAGTGGTTTTTGGAAATAATTTGTCAGATTGTTAGTCTGAGCTTTCCCTTTGGCACCCTTAGTCGTCTTTTGTTTGGAGGCTTTGGGCTGGCTCTGTTCAGCGGCAGCACTTTCTCCAGATATACCGTCAGACTTTCTCTTGACAGTTGTTTTGTGAAAGTCGGTCGCACACTCTAGTTGTGAACCAGCCAGCATTTGCATGTGACCCTTAGCCGATTGAAACCCCTGCATCGTGGTTGCTTGTGTGGAAAAAGTGGTAGACATTGTTGTTCTATTCGTAGAATAGGAGTTGCTCCTATTGTATACCGAATTTATATTTGAAGGTCTTGGAGCCGTAGCGGATCTCCATGCTGGATTACTCGTCGTTCGTGATCGATAAGCGTTATAGTCGTCTTCGTCATCTCTGAGTTCATTTTCCGTATAGGTTCCGTAGTTTTCCGTAGGTTCGTCCGAGTCGACCCAATCCTCTCGAGATGGCAGTAATGCTGCCTTGGTAGTTACCTCGATCTGTTCAAGGCTTGGACACGGCCTGGTCATGATCTTTCCGAAAAATTCAATCATTTGCAGCGTAATCTTTGGACCCCTCGGCGCCATTAGTGCCTTCAGGCTATCCTCCGCAAGGAAAACGCTAAGATTGCTTTGTTCTAGTCGATGTCAGTATCAAGTGACCTTTCTGACAAAAGGCGGTAGGCATACGCTTTTCTCCAGATTTTCGGTCTCGAAGCTCAAATGGGTACGAAAGGTATAGAAGAGCTTGTGCGCGAGTCATGGCAACATAAAGAAGTCTTCGCTCCTCATCAGTATCCTCGGATCGCGAGTGTGGCAAGGAACCCGTGTAACACCCTGGAACAAAGACTATTGGCCACTCGAGACCTGTATTGCGTTAGTATAATTTGCTCGGCTCGAACATGGCACGGACTATACCTTTGGCATTATGGATTGTAGAGATGGTTAGAACGCCATTTGATCCAATACCCTCTGCTTCCGGTCCTTCTTTAACAGTAGCGAGAGCAGCATTGGCAAGGAACCTGCCGAGTGACATCGAAATTGTAGACTCATCAAACACAGTTCCGTCCGCATCGCTGTCAGGTAATTCGGCCTCGTCAAGTCCTGCCGCTAGGTTATTGCAAAATTCTGTTGCTTGGACGATAAGTTCCTCGACATGTTGCCATTTGTCTTCCCCAGGCTTCTGGTTACTCTCAACATGGCTTTGATACCCGATCTTATCGAGAAGAAATTTGATGATCGGAGCGATATCATGTTTCTCAGTAAGTTCTGCTGACCGTAGCATGTTTCGTGTATCCGTGATGATCTTGATGAATTGATTTAAGCTCTGCTCGCCGGCTTTGCTCACCGGGGTTTCAAACTTGATATCTCCTCTGACTCCCTTCCTAATGAGAGCCCAGATGCTGATACCTCTTTTGTGAGCCTCCGCGATAAATCCCTCAATAGATTTAGTACCCAAGCGGCGCTTAGGAATATTGACAACCCTCGCCAGCGCCTCGCTGTTATTGGGATCCAAAACAACCCGTAGATAGTCCAAGACGGGTCTGACTTCCTGTCGTTCGAAAAACTTGGTTCCAGCAATCAATCTGTAAGGAATTCTTGAGTTGTTCATGTGCGTTTCAATCTCTCTCGCAAGACCAGCCGATCTGATGAGGACGGCAAAGTCACCGAACGTGAAAAGGTTTCCGGTAAGTGCTCTCAGCCGGAGAACTTCTTGGACAATCCATTGAGCTTCTGCATCTGGGCTGGGTAGTTTTCGAAGAATTGGCGATGAACCGAGTTCGTGGGTTGGTGTGATTCCTTTCTGAGGCCGAGCCTTATCCTGCTGGATGATTTCCAACGAACAGTTGAGAATGGCGGCACCTGAACGGTAGTTCTCTTCAAGGTTGAGGACGATGGTGTTCGGATAGACCTGTTGCATGGTATTAAGGTTGCCAATCTCGGCCGCACGAAAACCGTAAATGCTCTGATCACTATTATCAAGTATTAGGACATAATCTCTAAGTAGCCAACTCAAACTGGGGAACCTACGGATCTCCGACGATGGTAATCTTGTTCTTCTTCGCCGCGAACAAGCACATAAGATCGAACTGGACCAGATTGGTATCTTGAAACTCATCAATCAAGACAGCTTCGATATTCGAGACGCACAAAGGATGAGCACGCAGCAAATCCAAGCATCGCAAAAGCAAATCGTCAAAGTCCAAGAGATTGGAATTCTTGAGCTCTTTCTCATATTCCTGATAGAGTTTCGAAAACTCATCATTATTGTTAGACTTCTTTTGAGCTGCGATGTATTCGTCCACCGATTGCATTTTGGCCTTGATATTCGATATCCTGGATCGCACATTGCCAGAATCGTTTCCTTCGATTGTCGAATATTTGTTTCGTTTGATCACACGGGAGATAATAGTCTTACTATCACCGGTATCAGCGATGCCGAATTCTTTCGGGAGACCAATGAGGTGGCCATATTTCCTCTGAATACCAAAGTTTATCAGTAACCGATCTGGCAAACGTAACGTTCGTTCATGCTTCAATAGGATAACGGACCAGATATCGTGTAGCAATCGAATGGAAAGTTCCAATGATAAGTTGATTCTCTAACCCCCCACCAATCATCTTTGAAATCCTCTCCTTCATCTCCTTGCTAGCTTTGTTCGTAAAAGTTGCGACTATGATATTCGAAGGCCGCATGCCATTCGTGAGCATCCAAGCAACCCTGGAGGTCAAAGTACGAGTTTTGCCAGATCCAGCTGCAATTGAGAGTTTATTGTTAGCCAATTGACTCGAAAGGACTTGAAAGGGTAGTTCTGAGCATACGAGGCGCCAGAATCTGCAAAACCTCGGCGTCACTTGTGACCGCCTCTCGCTGGATTTTGTTGAGGCCATCCAATATGAGCTCGACGTCGAGTTCGTTCGGGTTGGAAGACTGGAGCTCAGTCACTGGCTGGGCCTTCATTGCTGCTTAAGGTCAGCCGCACTGGAGGACAGAATCGCCAGTAGTGTCGAGGGGTAAAAGTATATTTGAAGACCAGCTGTGTCGTAAATGTTAATTAATGGTCGCCAACTTCTCCTGGTTACGATTCGGGCGCTCACTGTTTGACGCGATGTTTTGGTGCTGATACGAGCGAGGTCACGTGGTGGCAACGCACTTTCAACGACACATCATGGTTTTCTGAATGGGCAGGCGTGGAGTCCTCGAACGCGGATTCAGGCATGATGCTGCGATAATAAGCACGAAATTCAAAGTCTCACGTAGCTCAGAAGGACATAATGATGAGGACACAAATATATAGAGTATGTATGAATAAATATACACAGAAGCGATTTGTAAGAATATGAAAGGTATCGCGATATAACCTTCGAATGGGGTCTGGGAAGTTGCCGAGGGAGGGGAAAAAACCGAGTGTATGTGTACCGATATGCATGGATAATATTCTGGGATTGGGGACGGGGACGGGGAATCGATAGTGGACGCTTGGGGGGCTGGTGGGAATTATTACAATATAACCTAAGGCTCCATAAAACATTTCCGACGAAAACAAAGGAAATCGGGAATAATCTAAGGGTGTCGAAGGTCTAGTATAAAGGGGGAATAGTAACAATGACGGAAGTAGAATTAAACGCACTGGGGGTATATGGTATTGGGAAAACAAAAACACGAGGGATCAGCTTTTCTTTGCCGAGATCGAGATGGGTAGGTCTTGATATGAACAGGGACAATCATCGAGCGATAGATTAGGTGGTGGTGATGGGATGAGGAACGAAGAAGTGTATGTAAAATATAAAAAAGCAGGCGGTTTCGAAGATGAAACTAATGAGAATACACAAGAATGGAAAAATAGAAGAGCAAGAAGAAGCGCGAGAAGAAATATGGTGGTGTAAAGAATAGATGTAATATTCGGGAAGGCGCAATCAGTAAAGATGTGCCCATGTGTACCGAGATGGAGTTGTTGATAGCAAAACCGCCGGAGTCGTCGATCCGCTATCCAGCCTCTCCCGTTCCAACTGAACCCAAGAGAAGAGGTAATCTTCTGCTGCCTATTTACAGCTTCGCCGGAGGGACCTCTGTCTCTCCTCCATGTGAACAATCTGAGCGTCCGCCTTGTGTCCAATCCGTTTGCAAAACGGAGTACAAATGAAATGTACAGTATTAACCTCCTCAGTAAACGACCGATTCTTTTGATATGCAAAGGAAGAACAGAATGCAATGGTGAATGGAAGGGCAACGTGCATCTAAAGGGGGGAGTATTTATTTTCTTTTGGATTGATAAAGGATTCAATATAGACAAAGGAAATGTATGAAAAATGAAACCAGGTGCGCTGGAAGAAAAGAACTCGCTAAATATCACGAAAATGCAGATGGGTAGGGCAGGGACAACCGTGAGAACGAGAACGAGAACCCGAAGCAAGAAATCCAGAGACGGCAACGCGAAAATCATCTTACGAAAGGGAAAGAAATAACCACAGACGGAATTTCTTCCCACAACCGGATCGATCAAAGCCAGACCATGAAACCAGAAGGGAAATGGTTGAACGAGACGTTAAACTGGAGGAAGGTTGGTGTTAAATAACAACGCACCCAGAAAAGGAAATAACCGCGAGTAATTTTTTTTTGTGCTTTTAATTATGACTTTTCGGGACGGAATAGAGCGTTGGTGAGGAATGTGTTTTCCTTTGTGATTCGGATTCAGTGTGATTGAGTCGTGCGTTGTATATCGGACTTGAGATATGTGAATGTAAGATGCGAATATGAATGTGAACGTACGATGTAATGGGTAGCGGTGGTGGTAGAAAAGTCTCGATGCTGCAGGTGGTTGCTATACGCGATAGGTTAAAACTGATAAGTCGTAACCAGCTGCGCGGGGGCCGATGTCGGGGTTGGTAAGGGGGTTGCCGGATTCTGAGGGACCAAAACCTGACCTGCTGCTGCCGCTGCTTTGGCAGCAAGCATTGCCTGATGCTCAAAGTAACCGTCGTCGGGTGTCTCAGGAGGGGTCGGGTATCCGTGTGCAATTTGTTGCTGTCCCGGAGCCAACTTCTGTGGGGTCATTGGAGTAATGGCTGCCTGCGCCTGAGGAGCAAGAGTATTCTCGGGCTCCTTGATCAGGGGCTGAGGGGCCATTTGACGAACACGAGGGGCGATGGTATGTCGACGGGCTATAGCAGCCTGTTTGGCCATGAATTCTTCGAGGGTGATGGCGACCATTCCGTAGTGTGCACTGGAGTATTTGCGGACAAGAACCTGGGAAGGACGATGAAGGTGCTGCGAGAGGAGGACGATGGTGGTGGTATCATAGCTCATAGCCCAATCCGACTGTGGAGGTGGAGTACGGCCAAGGATGTGTCGTGCGAGAGCGAGGGAGGATCGTGCCATGACCGAAGGGAGGGTGCTGACGAAGTCTTTATGAAACATTGCGATCTCGCTGAGATACAACGCCATGTACTCGACCTCGGGGTCGTAGCTAACCTCGGAGAGGATCATTTGCAGGAAGTTGTCGACAGTAGGGTGGCCAATGGTCCAGTTCAAAGTCTGAAGAACGTGTCGCTCCATTTGGACAAACATATCTTCTTCGTATAGACCGCAGCACATGCTCTGGAGCTCTCTGATGGCGGGGACGCGATCCTTCTTGTCGCCGTATTTGGCAGCAATGAGCATTGCGGCGCAACCGACCAATTGGTAATGTCTTTTGAAGACGACGCGCTTAGAGCAATAGCGATCCAAGAGGTTGACGGTAAGAAAAAGTGTTTCTGGAAGGAGTTGGAAAGCGATGTGTGCCTCAATCAAAAAGTCGAGAAGATAGGGACGCATGAACCATTGGATTTCGGTCTGAATATCGATGCTATCAACATCAGGAACGGTTTCGGCTTCCATATGCTCCATGTGGTCAAGGATATCCTCTTGATACTCGTCGGCAGTAACCCTCGACATCTCGTCAGCCATGATCTGGCGCTGCTCCTCGGCATAACGCTGAGCTTCCCGAGTATTTTGGCTTCTAACGAAGCGTCCTTGGCCATCATCGTCACTTTCGAAGAACTGGTCGTTAACAGTTCGAACTGTAAGCCCGCCGTTTCCAAGTGTTGCAGAGTATTGAGCCATGGTGGAGGTGATTTTCGGGTAATTAATATTAATATTAGGTTGCAGTAAAGAGTGGACGTCGAGAAGGATCTCTTTAGTTTTGCCAAATATTCATCCAAGTTGACAAGACGAGAGAAGCCGATGTCGACCTGAAAAGAAAAAACTGATTGTGAAAAGAGTGGCTGTAGTTAAATAAAAGAAATAACGGAGCGTCGAGGAAAATCCGAAGGATCCAGTTTGAATTTATGATCAGGAGAATACCGGGAAGATATTTTTGATTTTTTGAAGATTCCAGAGAAGATGCCGTAGGATATCGAGGTGAGATCCGTGTTCTGTATGATGTTGATGATTACTTCCCAAGGAAGAAAATCTCAGAGTCAGATAGCAGACTGCATTCAATAAGATGACGGAACAAAGAGGTTCTCTTTCGATGATTGTTGGTGATGAGATCAGTTGGCTTTGGTTTGCTGTTTCTTTAGTCTTTGAAAAGGTTGAGGATGAACGAGCTAACGTCTCCTGTGTTCCTTTCTGTCTACAGTCGCAAAATCGACGGTTGCTCGCGAGTATCGCACAGAGCAAAAACACCAGGTTAGGTATTATTGCTTTGTTGTGTGGTTGCAGATGTCTTCAAGGAGTGTGAAGGGGTACAGGGCAAGTAGCACTGCGGGAGCGTGGCTCTTATTGTCAGTTGGGTTCCTTGGAGATAGAGTCGGCGGGACACAAGCGAAGCACAGAAGAGGAAGAGGAGTGGAGAAGAAGAGAAGAGAAGGAGAGAGAGAGAGGAGAAAGAGAGAAGGGTAGTCACAACTCGTCGGTGGACGATATAAGTCGGCGAGGCTGCGAGGTGGAGATCCTTTTTGCACGCACCAACACCACCAGACAAGGACGATGGTCGATGACTACAGAACAACACGGAAGCCAAACACCAGAGACCAGTCACCACCGGTGGGATTTCTAATCGATGACCAGGCAACAGTACCAGCGAAGAAATATTCAGAGCCCTTGATGCCCTGGAGTTTACACAGGAAGTGGCTGGCGGTACCTACGTGCACGAGTTTGTTCAAAGTCCCTTTGCAGAGGGAAACTCGCCGTCGTCCATCGACCAGCGCAGGGGGAAAATTTTCAACCCGGCTAACAACGCTAACGGGAATATCAAATAAAAGAAAAATGCGAAAGAAAAGAAAAAAGTCTAAACCCAAAAAATTAAAACTCACCAAGGTATCCCGTTGGAAATAAAAGAGAAAGACGAAAAAGTTTTACTAAGCAGGACTGCAAAGAAAGATATCGTGAACTATGAGAATCCGATTGTTACAAGTGAAGGTACGATGTCACCGGCAGCCAAAGGGTGGGAATGTGAAGTCGACGGGTGAGGATCCGGGATTCCGGGGGAGGTTCTCCGCTATCAAATTTTCCTTCCAGCAGATAAATTCAGAGTACAGAAGAACCAGAGAGAAAGAGAGAGGAGAGAGAGGGAGAGAGAAAGAAAGACCAGTATCGTTGAGGTTGATACTAAGGCCTGGCGAGTGAGGGAGAGTAACTGTTTACGAATCCAAAGTTGGAGGAGGTGGTTGGTGAGACGACGACAAGAGAAATCTCAACGATCTCTATTGCCTATCTCTCCCGCTTGAAACGGATAAGGGATTTTGCTAGTTTGATAGCGTCAAGCCCTCGAGTGTCGTATATGGACGAGTCGAAGGATTGTATGATACAAATTTGCAGTCGGTGTTTGCAACTTGTATCTGTAGTCGGATAGTCGTCTCGTTTCGAAATGTCGAATTCTGACAGTTCGGAAAATTGGAATGCCTGGGGAGTAGAGGCAGACCGGAGACCAGGGGAAGAAAGCGGATTAAAGAAGGGAAGAGAGAGGAACGACGACGATGGAAAAAAGAGAGAAAAGAGAAGAGAGAGTGTGGTCAGGATAGAAGGACAAGGACGAGAACAAAAGGAAAGGGAAAAGAGTGGACGATGAGTGGATGATGAAGGAAAAAGGAAGAATAGGGACAACGAATAGGAATGAATGGACGCTTCTCTCGTCCACCACGCTGGTACTAACTATGCTGCTGCTTCTCCTGGGTCTGCCGCAGCATTAGCGTCCTCTTGCGGGTTACCTTTGAGCAATACAATGTACTTGCCCTTTTCTTGCCTTGGAAGGGTGTGGGAGAAGGAAAACCCAGCCTGGCAAACCTGCAAAACCCAGCCGGAACCCAGCACTTGCCAGACAATCGCCCGCAACAGTCGAACGGGTGTGCCTCTCCTAGTTTTCTTTTCTCCTTGGCCGTAATTATTACTACTGAGAAAGAAGCAGAATAAGAAGAACGGGAAAAAGGAATTACTGGGCACACACAGGTGAAAACTTGGCTGCGAGTCTTTACAGGCACACATTACTGACACAAACTGACTAGACATGTCTCCATCCAACAAGGAACCGGGTCTTTGGCTGGCGTCGAGTCCACGTCCAGCAGCCGTATGGGGATTATTTCTTGATGGTGTGTCTCTAGTACGGCACATACCCGCTTCCTTCTTTGAGGGTATCGAACAAAAAGGAAAGCAAGGAGAAGAAAAACAGGCCCTATCATCCTGTGCTCACACGAAACAGGTACATTACACGTTGAGAGAACGATACCCGATTTCAATGTAGAAATCTGAGGAATTTCAAGTATATGTCTAGCTTCGGTAAAGTACAGATTTGGTATGCAAACACTTTGGCTAGACCCGAGCGCACAGGTTTCAGCATCGATCGGTCCTCCTCCTGAATGAATCATAAAAGGATGAGATAATATTATCAAAAAAAAATAATAAATTTAGCTTCGTCTTTGTTACAGAATATAATACAGATCTATCTTTAACCAAAAAAGAGAAGTTTCCTGCTCAAGACGAGCAAATTCGAGATGATGTTCAATAAGAAAAAATACACTATTGTTAGGCTCTGAAATTTGCTGTGCTGTGCGCACCGCTTTTAATTTCCCTTTGACGATAGAAACTCGCCTCCTTAATAGCTTTGCCACTTTCAAGAACAAACCAGGCCCAACTGTTTAATACAAGAAGGCCTTTGATCTTCTTTATTACTCTCATTATTTCTGGACCTTCTTTCAATATAATTTGTTAATGAAGAACCAAATCTGGTAATCTCTAGCTCAGGACAACATTCAGACTAGTGTTGGGCGTCTGAGCCTTGACCTTTTAATTTTGCTCAATTTTATTGCGTGCCCGAATAGGTATCGTGATTCAGAACTTCGCCATATCGTTCCCCACGAGCTAGCCAAACCTGGCTGAGGTCGCCCCGAAAGAAAACTTCAAATAAAAACCCCTCCACGCAGCAAAATACGTCGATGCAATGAAGGATATATGCAAGCCTACAAATTGGTTGGACAAGGCAGGGGTCAGCGTGTTCGTACAATTGTTTTTTTCTGAATGTGGGCACTCCGGCCCTATCCAGTAGATTAAATCATCCACGCTGACTCGCTATTCTCACGCTGGGCATCCAGAGCGAACGAGAGGCAGTGATCACCGATTGCTACTGCTGCCGCTGGGACTTCTGGCTGATACCCATGTTCGTTATCCTCATAAGGTTCCAAGTCCCATATGTACTCTAAACTTGTCCTGCAGACCTTTTCATCCGGAAGCTGATTGCAGCAGATGGCGCTATAGACCAAAGTCAACGGTACCAAGTTGATGAAGTCACCACCACCATCCTCCAAGGCAGCCCACAAAGCCCCACAGGCCTGTCTGGCACAGCAAAATTAGCAATCTGGAAACTTGAAAGGCGGCGCCGATAGCAAGACCAGCATTTAAAATTCTCAGACTGATACATGCATTGTCCAGGATCGCATCATATCTATCAGGAGGCAGTCAGTCAAGCTCCTGCCACCTTCCGCGCTGCGACTGTGCTGTGCGAAAGCTCCATGCTTGGGCGCTGGTGGCTTACATCAAAGCCGTTCTGGAAATTGAGCTGATTGAACGCATTCGCCCTATCTCCGACCCGCCGTTCATACCCAATTTCGATGCTCACTTTGATGAAAGGAACCGTCTGCTTTCGGCATTGTTAAAGCCTTGCCATGCACCTTTTCTTCACATCCCTTTAACCCAGGGTCGATTCGCTCGCTCGCGCAAAGGTTTGGTTCTGCACACCAGAACATTGCGAGCCTACGCCTCCGCGAGTTCGAGGAGAGTTTTCCGCCCATCCCGGAGACCGTTTCTGCGCAAAAGGCATCGGGATAAGTTCCCACCTCTCTGCAGAATACACCGATGCTATCTACGCTATCTCACGAAAATGGACTAGTAAAAGCCAGAGATGGATGCACTGTCCTGTTCAAATTACCACGCGAAAATATTAAATCCCGAGCGACCACTGTGTTCGAAAATCCCTTTTGTACGCGTTTCACGACGCTATAAAAAACCTGCTTCCGGACTTTAGTGCGGTTTCTTTTCGCGCAAGCAAGTTCAGAAAAAGACATTGCCTTCAGGAATCAACTGAACAGAAGCTTCATCTTTGGAGGCAAATCTTGAGTCTCCGACCGTTAATTGGGTGTCATTTGCACCTTCTTCTCCACCGGGTTTCGAACTCGAGTTTGTGCGCCCGCCAGCAAGACCACACGGTTAAAGTTATCTTCTTCACGAGGCCTGCAATGGGGCAATTATTACTCGGCCATTCTGGGAAACATTCATGTCGAGTGGATATTGAACGATGATAGGACGGACGGCGCAGAAAAGATGATCGATGGCAACAGGCCTAACCAGCACTTAATTAACCGGATTCAGCTGAAAGTGCAATTCCAGCCTCCGTTATTTCGGCCAACCCACTTTCACCGCCAGGGGTAAACCGGCCGGCAATTGGCCCGCCGATGCAGTGAGGCTCAGTTACCCTTTCAAAACTCTGAATATTGCGCGAAAGCCACGCTTGGGATGCATGTACTCCAGCCACAGAACACGTCAGTAGCACACTAAATCGCCTTCTTTAATTTATTCTTTTTCGAGCTTCGGGGAAATATCCCCCAAAAGATGCCACCGTGCCCACATCGCCATCGCCTTAATACATCGCATCCTCCGCCCGCGATGAGCAATGATCTTCTTAAAAGTTATAGCAGTAGACAGTTCGAGACCAGTATACAGCGGATATGGCGACAGAAACTCGTTCGCTGAAGCATTTTCTACGTGGAGACTGATTCGCCGAACTCAGGTAACTGTCGTACCTCAGCCCAATTCAGAGAGACACACAGTAATTTCAGCAAAAACTAATATGACCATAACCCCTCCTTCCGCGGGTAAGGGCAAGGGATCAACATGAAACACCATCCTCTCGGCTCAAAACGAAAGCAGGGCTGTTGCATGATGGATGGCGGACCATGCGGGTGTTCCATTCATTGGAGCGTTAAGCGAAACGGAACCGACATTCAAAATGGCATGGTCCCGACAGATATAAATTTAGGTATTCTGCCCAAAGTGGGTTCCCGCTAAAGAACCAAGTTGGGCTCTAGTCAGCGCGACAATTTCCTAATCTGACAATGACAACCTCTTTCTTTGCGACCGTCTTTTTTTTACTTTCCGCGTCGCGTGTGAACACGCGATCTCGATCCACGAGCATGTGCTGCCGAAAACCCCATGAGTCAACTGGATTGATCCCCGCTTTTTTCTTTCTGTTTTAACGAAAATTATATGTCCGGTTAATTGCGTTATGGACTCCCAGCCATTGCATTCGTTGGACGGATTTCATTGTGCGCTTTTGGCGGTGACTCGAGCTCGCAGCTTTTTTGATGTGCAACCCAGAGCTCGACGGACTCACATCCCCGCCAACATGTTCGAAAATGGCATACCGTCTGAATCTGGGCTCTTTCTTTCGTATCCCTTGGCAACAGGCTGGCGGCAAGGCCCAGATGCTCAGTTGCGGACTCCTCGCGATCACGTCTGCAATTGGATTTTTGTTTCCAATTCCTGTTCCACCAAGGATCCTTGGAGGTTCTATGTTGCAAAGCGGACACCGGGGAAAAGAATTTCGGATGCGTGCAGATGGAATGTTAGCGTCTGGACAACATGTCTCCACATGAAGCACGACGGATGACGTTGGTATCTCCCTCTTTGTGCCGGAGTCTTTCTTAATATTTTGATCACATTCCAATTGACGACGCAAGAATTCCTTTCTTGTTTTTCACATCGGATGGCATCGGTTACCGCACGTATCTGATACGGACTCTCGAGGCGATCGGATACCGGGAGGTCTTCCTGTCAGCAATCCAGATTTACGAAACATTGCCTCAATTAGGCTTTGCACAAGAAAAAAAGAACGGCGTGGTCCGTTTTAGGCAACGTTGGCTCTCGAGAGCATGGGTATGCACGCTCTTGAACGTCCCCATCAGGTACGTCTTTGGCGGTGGCCTTCTAACCATTCGACCGAGAATGGACTGTCGCTTTGACCAAAACCCACAAAATACGAATCATGTTCAGCTCTTGGTCCTACGGAACGCCGTCTGCAGGAGGATCACCACCTTTTCTCGTTCTAGTGTCCGGCTGCACTGAGCAATCACGGGAATATGACACGATAAATTTTGATAAAAGGACCAAAAAAATCTCTTAACGATCACAAAGTTCGGTTACACGATGCAATGTTCGGAGCAACTGTCCGTGTTCTTGGACTATTCCATGCATGTGTGTAAAAGAAGGGAATTTTTTTTTTTTCCTTTGCCTTCCCGTGCCTTGCTTTTGTGAAACCTCGAACAGACAATTGTATCAGCGTACATGATTCTGTTTTCGCTGTTTTGTCTGATGCTTTCGAACAATCTTTCAGGCATGAACCTGGTTCTTATCGCTGTCCGCCTCCCAATTGCCAATATCTATGCCGTATGTATCTCCGGATACAAATCATTCGTTGTCCCGCTTTCCCGCTGGTAAAACGGACTTGCTCCACGATACGTACTCACTTCCATCTGTGAGTTGCCCTCGAAACAATTTTAATATACCAGAGGCAGACATGATCATGAACACACGGGTAACATTCGCATTCTCGTGCTCTCGCCAACAACTTTAGCTATATGATGATATTATAGCTCCGTGTTCCAACAAAATCCGAACCCGCTCGCCACTGTGTTTACCGAGAGCCAAAATCCCTCGCTGAGAAGTGCCTTCCGAAGGCTACTTTATCATGAGCTCGAGCTGATTCTTTTCTTTGCTCATTGATCCTGTGACTGTTCTGGCGTGCATATGCAACATCGTTTACCTCGTTTAGATAGTAGTAGCAGTGGACAAGAATCAAAACATTTCGGCACCGAAATATTACCCAACTGAATTTTCCACCTCCGAGTCGCAATCGCGGATGCACAAAGTGCAAATGAACCGAGCAGCAGTTTGTTTACATTTGTTTTATATACACCAAAAAATTGGTGTCGACGGATGTTTGGAGGACGCGTTGTTTACATTTCGCTCGAATCGATCAAATTGAATTCTTCCAACTACCGGTTTATGCAACAGCTGCATATGTGCATCTGCAACATTAACATGCAGATTAAATGACTCCAATGGCACACAGCTGCAACTGCAAAAGACGGGCCCGTGAGAGGGATGATCCAAAACCAAGGAAAGGAATCTTACGCCATCAATAAGCAGAATCGGAGGATCTCTTACTCGGGACACCTTGTAAATAATTGAGTTTTCCGCTAGAAGGTGGGGAGCTTGGTTTGTAACAGGGTTGGTTGGCAATCGGTCTGCGTGCTCAATTGGCAGAAGGCAAATTGAAACGACAGGAAAAGAATACAAATTCAAAAAATAGCATCTTGAGCCTATCAGTTCGATCAAAAGAATTGATAATCGCAGGTCCAAACACGAAACCCCCCGCTCTGCGGGCTTTTTTCTTATTTGCTCTGCCATCTGCGAGTTCAAATCGAAGGTCGATAACAAATGACAAATTCGAGCGTCCGCTGGTCGCGGATTTCGCCATTGCTTTCGACTCGAGACCTGGCACATACGAAAGTGTAAAGCCAGCTGAACTAACAGAGTATTTTCTTAATATCACTGGCCAAAAAACACCAAACCATCCTTGTCACAGAAACTAGTGAACGAGAAAGGGTTGAAAAAGCACAGCGCTATTCGAACGTTCGGCGCAGGAAGGGGAAGCAAAAACAGTAGTCGGCCATTCGAGCCGTGTCTCAGGTAGATGCTGCATCATCGACGTCGAGATTCTATTATATCTTCCCCCAGCGACATGGAATACACTTGTTCATAGAACCCACATTCCGGACAAACTCATACGCTATTTTTTTTTTTCGCATAAGGAAAATGTTTTATAACCGAACTATAGTGTACTACGCATCCAACATCTATTTTCATGTTAGAAAACAAAGCGAACTCCATTGCGGGGTCAAATCTTCAACATGGCAACAGCAATTAGCACCTTCCAGGGATATTAGTCGCAACGACGAAGATCCACAATTGATTTTTTCTAGCGCTTCTCCAGCCCCAACTGCCATATCCAACATGTTGCTATATGTAATTAGGAAGCGATTACAATTGATTTCCCACAGTCAACAGATGTGCAAGCGGCTCCAGATTTGGCAATTGATACCGAGCATATCAGAGTCAATTAACGGTTCCAGGACCCAGCTGAATATGCTTTTCACTGTGGATTCAATCGGACTTCGGAACTTTTCAAGGAGGGGTACTTTTGGATTCATGAACAAGTTTTTCATCGTAATGGCGTGGGCTTTCTTCGGTTCCGCAAAGCTGAACTCAATGCGCCCACACCACCATACATAATTATAATTATAATCAAGGTAGACGTGTAGAACTGGTTTCTTTTGTTTTGAATTGCGACTGCACGCGACATCCGGCACGCGTAGCTGAAATTTGCGCCATTTGATTGCGAAATTTGGTGCAAAAATCATTGAATAATGCGCCCGGGAGTCGATAAACAGAGAACTGAGATGTAAAGGTAAACAATCGGTCGTTCTGGAGCGCCACGATGTTGACATTCTTTGAAACCTCAAGGTGGCTGGTTGATCAATTGATAATTTTCGCTAGCTGTGGCTTGGATCCAACATTCCAACGCATTCAGTGCATTTTTTTGGAATTTCTGTGCCTGGTTTCGAGGCAGGGGCGGCATATATCGCCCTGATTCTATCTTCTTGGGTTTAGATTTAAATTTATTCGATTTCCATTTCGCTCCAATGGATTATAAGACCGTATCAGTTAATGAATCAATTTAGATCGAAATTAGAGATCCAGTCCGTACATTCAGCATTAAACGCACCACTGATATATTTCAATATCAGTAGTTTCTTCTCGTTATTAATATTGATTTTATAAATTTATAATATAAATATCGCTATAATCTCAATATATATATATATATATAAACTGCAGACGTATATCTTATATGATCTCATCTCACCATATATTGAAACATCCCGGACCTTTAAACTAACATTACAACAAACCGGCATATGCAGATCGATCTCGCGAAGATCTCGCTAGCTCACGATAGCTATAACACAACTGTTGATACTTGATTATCTGCGGCCAAATCTTGCTATTGCATTTATGTTATACTCCCGAAACCTGTCTGTAGCTGGTCTCGTGTCTACAGTGTGCATGCATGTTGGGTGTTGTCTTGCGGATAACGGGCGAAATTACAATTAGGCACGTACCTGAGCTGAGAGGAATAGTTGGATCGATCACGCCTCGCTGTCGACTGTCTCAGCGCTCGTCATCTCCAATTTAATCTAGATCTACTCTAATTGACCCGGTGACCAAAATTGCGGGACAGGTCTGCAGGGGTTCCTGAATTCGCAGCGATGACTGGCAGCGAGGTCCAACTTGGGTGACACTGTTTTATCGTAGACTAGATCGACAAATCGTATATAACCTGCCACTGAAGAATAACACCATTCAAACATTTTGGAATTATGTATGTACAAAGTATACAATATAGCTATTTACATAACCGCAACCAGCATTCTTCATAACAGTATCTACAAACACTGAGAGTAGTAAGGGTTTCCGGAGACACATGCAGCCGGTGGAGCACAGGCAGTTGGGCCGGTCCAACCAAGGCCATCGCACTGGCCATATCGGGTCTGGAGACTGCCACCTGCTGTCGTCGTTTTGGATGATGTGGCTGTAGTCTTAGTTGTGGTAACGGGGGTAGTCGTGATGCGGGCCGATGTTGTGGTAGTGCGAGTGGTGGTTACTGGAGTAGTAGTTCGACTCGCCGTAGTAGTTGGACGGCTGGAAGTGGTTGTGGTCCGCGAAGTGGTTGACGGGGTGGTGGTTATCCTTGTAGTAGTAGTCATTGCCTTGGTCGTGGTAGTCGTTGTCCGACTCGTCGTCGTGGACGTACCACCGGAGCAACCAGTCCCTGGGCTACCGTAGAATATTCCACGGCCGTTTCCGCCTCCGATGAAGACCCTTCCGTATTGACTGTAGTCAACAGCTATTCTGTTGGATTCAGCTGTACCGAAACCCATGGTAGCGTCGTTAATCTGAACCCATGTTGCACCCGTATCATCGGATCGATACAGTGCCTTCTTGCCATCGATTACAGCCATGGCTGCGATCGACCAGTACGCACTCGAGGTCTTGGGAGCACCTAGATCGAAATGTGCGGCCCAGGTTGGGCCACTAACAGTCGTGAAGGAGGTACCCGCGTTAGTGGAGCGGAACAGACCTGCATCGGTAGAGACCCAAACGTCGCCGGCTGTTCCAGGATTGGGGACAATCTTGTAACTGGCACCGCCACCAAGAGTGGCTGTTTGTGTAAAAGTGGTTCCTGTGTTCTTCGAAACGTAGAACTTGTTACCATACACGGCGTAGAATACAGTGTTATCACGACGGTCAGCTGCTACGTATGCTGTAGCAGGGAGAGAAGAGACCGAAGTGAAGCTGCCACTATTTGTAGAACGAATGACGCCAATATTATTGGTACTCCAGACAATGGTGTCCGCGTTCGCAGAGTAAGAGACGATACCATTGGAACCGGTTGTGCTCGCGGACTGGGGATGCGAAAACCACGAAACACCACCGTTCGTAGATAGAGCAATGTTTCCGGCATCACCACCTACACGAACGTAATTCAAGTTCTTGTTGCCAGCGTAAGCAAGGGAGAAAGTCGTAGCAAACTTGGGGTTGTGGAACTGGGAAGCTGATGTTCTCGGAGTATCCAAATTATCGTGAATGAAGCCGTTGATATCACCAACACTGGAGACCAGTTTGACGTGCTGGCTAGGAGGAGACAACAGATCGAGGATGGCTGTTTCTTCAATGCCATCGGCGAGAGATTTGATAGTGACGTTATTGCCAGTATCCCACTCAGTCAAATCACGACCGCCGTATATGGTAGCGCCCGTTCCGTAAAGCCAGTGATCAGAGTTAAACGGGTCGATAACTAGAGCCTCCATCATCCATCCAAGTGGCTCTGGAACCTCATCTGCGGGATCTTTCAACCATGGTGCAAGAGAGGAGTCAATGGTAAAGCGCTTGATCTTGTCTGGGTAGACACCCCAGTCCCAGATTCGACTCCAGGTCGACCCACTGTTTGTGCTTCTGAATATAAGCTAAATTTAGAGTAGGTTATTAGAGATGTGGGACGCTTCAGGCATAATTGCAGTTTAATTGGTTACCACTCACCCCCTCTGGCCACCAAGCATTCAAAGCGGCAACCATGATTGTTCCCGGTTTTTTAAGGTCAACGGCGAAGCCACCGAATCCATAATAGAGATCCGATCCAGTGGCAGGGGTGATATCAGTCCATGTTCCCGCAGCAATACTGTATTTCCAAACCGCACCAAGAGTTCCGTCGTAGGGACCAGCGCCATCAGAGTAAGTTATGTAAAGAAGCTTATCGGACGGAGAAAGGACACCCTTATGCGGGATATAGCTCTGAGATGGCTGGCCGGGAACCAAACTCCCTAATATATGCATATAGTCCGTTAGCAAATAAATCCGGACTATTTCCTCGTGGAAAGTTTGCCAAGTTTAAACGTTTGGATAACGTACAGCTTGATCCGCCGTTAGTGGAGACCCATATTGAATTCGATTTATCAGCGACTCCTACGAAGATCCGAGGCGTAGCCGTGCCCTTGGTTCCGCTCGTAGAATCAAAGGTGACCCAAGCAATGCCGACAATATCACGATTGACTGAACTACTATCGGACGGATTTGGAACAAATGTGCCAACCGATGTGAAGGGTGTAACTTTGGCCCATGTTGCGCCATAGTCGGTGGACTTCCAGAGACCGTTTCCACTGCGAGCCCCGAAATAGATGATGCTGTTCAGGTTTGGGTCAATGGCCAAGCGCTACTTGCATCGAGCTACTGTTAGTGATATAGCCCATTCTCTTTTCTAGCTAAGAAAGATATGCATGTATAGGAACAATTCATCGAAGGAAATATCGCTCACCTCGCCCATACCTCTGCCGGGCATGTTACCTCCAACTTTGAAAGGTAGTTTTGTCACCAACCAAGTCGAGCCGCGATCTGTCGACCGGAGTATAGTCCCCATATTAGGATCCCATTCGTTCGTGTATAACCCCACCACCATAACAACTCGATTGGTATCGATAGGATCTGTAGCAATAGCATCCACACCCATGAAGTTCCTGTAAGCATGTTAATAATTCTTGCTGTCCAAAAGCATCAGATGTAAATTAACATACCAGTTCGAAGAATCGACCCAATCGAGCAAAGGCGTCCATGTATCATCCGCATTTAGTCGATAAGCGCCACCGATGTCACACCGGGCGTATGCCACACCAGATGCTGTCGGATTGAATACAATTCCATCGACAAATCCACCTCCACCACCAATTTTGGCATTTTTCCATTTGTAGCATTCGGAGGCAGCAGAAGCCACGAGAAGAGGCCCTGTGGCAAGTGACACAAGGACAGCTGCGAAACGAACCATCTTTTACTGAAAGTCCTAGAAAGAACAAGAACTTCCTTGGCCAAATGGCTTAGTCGGGAGGATAACAAGCCATTTTGGAGGCGAGTTTATTTGGCTCTATAGACAAGACTTACAAATTAGTGTAAATCAGGCTCGGAGTTCTCGATGCCGGCCTGACAAGCGCCTTCAGGAGTATAGTGCTAGCAATGCAGCCTGTCGGACCAAGTCTATTGCTATTCTTGGGATCCATCGGCTCTAATTATATCAAAAACGGTACCATCTTATGGTTTTACTTTGGATCGCCCAGTTCAGCTCCGGCTCTCCAAACCTGAGTCGTCAGCCTAAAACTGAGCGTGCATGATACCAAAGGTGCTACCCCACAATGGCGGGTTCTTCTTTGTCTCACCCCTGCTATGCGTTCCTGGATTTCCGGCGATCAAATAAAGCTTGTAGATGGGAGGCCGTTTCGATTAAACATTTGCGTTTAACGAGGGAGTTCCTCACCCGGGCTTTAATCCGAATATCCTACCCCAGCTGGAATGCCTTTAATAATACCGTGACTATACCGTCGCATATCTCAAACCGCGGCGACTGCGCTCGGAATATTCTTTGAATCGCTTCCGTTCATTCGAGATGAACCAATATAACGGCAGCACCATTTATTCAAATATGAGCGGATTGGATTAATCTATGGACTTGTGTTGACGCTGTGGTAATATTCAGCTTCTCATGGCTCGTGGGGATTGTAAATTCGGCTTGCGCTTGTATGCAATGGAATTTCTGATCATATGAACTCTGTAGTCAGTCGGCGTCATGCAGATACGACTAGCTTCCTGCCAAGAGTTGACATTGAAGAAAAGGGAAGGTAGCTAATAAATGTGAGCCATGGTGGAGATTTGTAGACGTACCGTGGTAAACCTCGCAATCCGTTTCATCAGATGGAAGTTACCGCAGATGAGCCCGACGCTAGCTTCATCGAGTTGGTTGTGGAGCCTTGTGATTCCTTTCCCGCCATCCCGGGCCGTGAGCCCTTTTGTGCCTGTCGCAACACCAACTAACAACTGGATCTCGAATCGCGGGTGGAGTAATATTCGAGACTGTGTGCAAAGGGCCTGTTATTAGTTGATATTTCTCGGATGTTCTTCAGAGGCTCGCGTTCGAGGATCATCCGAATATCGAGATTTGATAATGGCGGACCCCAAAGTTAAGACGTCACGTTGACAGTATTAATATCAGTATGCCATGGTGTGCTCGTTTGAATAAAGCAATATTTTACATTGGCAGAGCGCCAAGGCTTCAACATCTGCGCGGCGATATGCACGGAATCCTCGTCGAATCAATAAATCATCCTTTGGTCAGTCCTGCATGCAGTATATTGTATTGCACGTGGAGGTACCGATATCGACATTGCTTCTGGACCTGCCGAAATCTTCGGCATTGCAGAAAGTAGGCAGTAAACATGAACGGCTGCTCAAGCCTTGTGAACACAACCTAAACATCAAACATCCCGAGAATCTTCAACATCAGAATCAGAATTATCCTGGTAAGCGTAGGCTGTCGGGCAATATGCCAAAAAAAGCAGGTATGTACCACTGAATTCCCACATTCACGAGGCCACGGGTGATCGTTTCCTCTCCTGATTTCGCTTGGCGATAATATATCTTCTTCTGGCTCTGATAGATCCAAATACTCTAGGGTCTTCAACGTCCATCTGAGCCAAGGCGACAGCTGCGAAGGACATGCTGACTATCTCCCGCCTTGTTGTATTCTGCTTACTTTCCCCGTGATCGGTATGCATATCCAACATCAAATAAAATTGCTAGAATGATGGGCTGGTTTTAGCACGGAATCCGAATTTTCCACGAGCAGCGTTGCTGTAAGCTAGCACTCTATAATTTATATATCTCCCATCAGACCCCTCAGTGTTTAAAGGTTTGATTGCGAGAAAATCCAGTTCGCGAAGAATCTATAAATTAACGCCATAGATAAATATCAAAATGAAGCTCGGCTCGGTACTCTTATCCTTTTGCCTGATACCTTCTCTCTGTTCCGCCCTAGCGATCCAACCGACCAATCCAGGCGTTAATGTTAATGCCGTTAGGTCGCAGGTTTGGGTTCAAACATTCGCGACTCCCAAGGGCAAGCAATTGAACCTATTAGAGTTGCTGAGCCGGAAAACTCGGGTCACTCATATATACCTGGCCTCTGTTCATCTGAACAACCCGCCTGGAAATATCCATTTAAACGATGTCCCCCTAGAAGACTCTCGATTCGATTACGTTTGGCCACAGATTAGAACGCTCCAACAAAACGGCGTCAAAGTCTTGATGCTGCTGGGTGGTGCAGCGCAGGGTAGCTTTCAGAGATTGTCGGGAACGGATGAAGAGGTGTGCATGGCCTGATCCTTTGAAACTGCTAGCGCTAGCTTTGGTTTCGAATTCTTACTGACTTAGTATATTCGCACCCACAGTTCGAGGCTTACTATTTACCACTCCTGGGACTCTTGAAAAAATACTCAATAGACGGTATTGATCTTGATATAGAAGAAGAAGTGGACGTCGAGGTACCGCTTCGTCTTCTGTACCGGCTAGATGCCGATATGGGACCGGATTTCATTTTAACAATGGCTCCTGTAGCAGCAGCTATGCTTCCGCCTCCGTACTCCAGGAGCCTCTCTGGCTTTGACTACCGAGAACTGGATGACAAAGCGATATCACCGAGTAGACCTAACGGGAAACTCATAAATTGGTACAACTGCCAGTTTTATAACGGCTGGGGTGATGCAAGCTCCGCAAACTACTACAATGCCATTGTGAGACTGGGCAAATGGGACGCATCTCGGATTGTCATGGGGGTTCTGGATCATCCTGGAAATGGAGGATCCGGATATATTTCTTTATCGAGACTGGTTGATGTGATCCATCAGCTGCGCACAAACTACCCAAATTTCGGGGGGGTTATCGGCTGGGAATACTTCAATGCTGGAGCAACAGAAGGATTTGCGAATCCTTGGCAGTGGGTGAACGCTATCAGCAATGCCTTATATAATTCGTACAACCCTCGCAGGACTAATCTGCTTATTTCTCTCGTCCCGGAAATACCTTCACCATGGCCAGAATCTTTGAGAGTCTTGACAGGTGAAGGAGCGGAATATTTCGACGCATTGAGGGCGTTGAATATGACGGATGGAAATCTTGGGCAGGCAGAGTCGTTACTTTTCCCATAAGGGGGCCCGGGGTGATTTTGAATTTGAATACAGTTTAGATATATATGTTTGCGATTCGATTGATGGCGAAAAAAAGATACCCATGTTATAGAATTATTGTTTTGTTTCTTTCGATTCTTCTACTGAAGATCTTTGATTTATGCGTGGAATCCCTGAGCTCTACATACAATTGTACAATCGACAACGAGATCTCGATCGGAGACCGGGCTATATACATAGCTATAAATCCACAACATACAATTGTTTCTTTGTCTAAAAAGAATCAAGTATCCATAATCTGCAATTGCATGTCTGAAAATGGATATGGTATTTGCCTTGATGGCTTAATGTATCCTAGTATTTTGAATTTTGTTGCACAAGATATTCGCCACTATAATTGCTTCGAACAAGTATACGTCTAAATTCTTATTAGCAGAGCAGGATGCAATATGTAGGAAAGTTCTAAGCATACTAGCTTGGTTTTGATCATATTACCGCCTTTATAGAGTGATATTCATTAAACCGTGTAGTTCTACAAGTCCTGAGAGCCTTAAAACTTGATGCCATTGGTGTCACATTCGAGGTCAAAAAAATAACGTTTCCCACCAATGCTAAATACAATTGGTAGAAGCTCCGCAGAAACTGGCCACAGGGTACCCACGTGGACCCGGACATTCAGAATGTAGGTACCTGGTGGGACTAGTCCATCCGGGCAGTTGGGAACATCGATCGACCCTGCGTCTCATAGACCCTGCACCGGGTGGAACGTAGAGTGTCGTCATAACCAAAGGGCACGGTAGCTTGGGCAACCTTTCAGCCCTGCCGAATTGAGAATCTCGATACCATTGCGCCATAATACAGTTCTCTAGGGAGCTTGGTAACAAGCAGATCTGTCACAATTAAGCTTATTTCTGACCGACCCCGACTAGGGATAGATGTTCGTTGATTCATTGGATTGGGTTGAGGCTATGGCCCTCTGCGAAGACTATATTTATGCATGCTAAGATTTCCAAGATTTTCAAGTATCTTATCGATAACGCTCTACTAAATCATGTTGCTCCAAATTGATAGCTGCAAACTCGAAGTTTTCAATTCTAGCGCCTTGCCTTAGTCTGCGTCTCATTTTCTTCAATGACTTGTCTCGGCAAAATTTCATTTGTTGCAAAAAGTGCGTCGTGGGCAGATGCTTGTCAGGAAATGGGGAGCCCCTGTACGTATGGTCCAGGGGTTCCCAATTCGCGAACGTCAAGAAATGCTAAGAAGGCAGGAAGGATAAAAACACCCGACGGCTGTTTACAGAAACGGGAGCGTATTTGGAAATGCGGTGGATCCGTAGCATCATTCATAATTAAATTAAATCATAATTGCATTTAAATAGCATAGCGGTATAGAGAAGATAACAGGTGAAATATTGGCATTGCAGCCGAAAACATGGCGCAAAATCCTCCTCTGGCGAGAAAATAGACTGTTTTTACACTGCAGAGCTCTCGGCCTTCTTGGCCTTGCCGGTCTCGCTCCATGGGAAGTGAAGAACGGGGACAGGGAACCAACTATGAAACTGTTAGCTGCGAAGCTTCGAAGGGTTCGTCCCGGATATATTACTAACCTGTTCTTATCGTCCAAAATACCAGCCAAGGCGTTATACCAGGCCAAAAATGCGGCCATCAAACCGAATACACCACCAGCTTGAGTGAGTTTAACACCAGGTGCACCTCCCTCCTCAGTCTGGAAGTGAGCAATGGAGAGCATGAGGAATGCCAAGTCGAGGGTGAAGAAGAGGGAGAAGAAGGCGACTGTGGATCGCAGGGTGCAGATGAGGAGGATTGTAGTGAAGATCCACCATCCGGTCAAGTAGAATCCGAGAGCAGAGGAGACGTGCTTGTTGACCTCCCCGGTGGACAGGCCAGCGGTCGCGTATCCGCTAACAGCGCCGTAGTTTTGTTCACCACCCGTGATAATGAGAGCGAAACTGGTAAAGAAGATAGATATATCAGTTTTGAACAACTTGGGGTCATGTGATTGGTATGAGATGTTAGGCTTTTTACCTGATCCAGAAACCACCATATGACGAGAGAGCTGTGGCACCAAACGTGTTTCCAACAGCCATCTCCCACATTCCTGCCAGCAACTGCACGAGACCACCATATGCGTAGGCGCAGCCGATCACAATGGAGTTTCCATGGATACCTCGAGATCCGACATTGATCAAACTGAGGATGAACGTCGTCAAGGCGAAAGCGGACAGACCGAGAGGAGCAGGATTAGCGAACTGGCGGAACTGCTTCTTCTTGTATGGAGCTGCATTGATCGGTCTGAGTTAGTATGAAAGCATTCGCTCGCAGAGCCATAAAGCAAATCATAAAGCTAATGACTTACCAGGCATGAAAGCACCACCATGAGGAGGAAGCATAGATCCGGAAGTCTGGGTTTGGGCGAGGGGGGCGCCATTGGCACCGTTCGTATAGTTGCCCTCCTTCATAGCAGCGACTTCTTGTCCTACAGCAGCCATTGTGACGATGTATTGGTCTGTTTAGGAAGTTGTCCTAGTCGTTAAAGAGTCGAGACAAAGGTTCTTCTTTTTCTTTCTCCCAGAAGAAACAGAATAGGATGCTACGAGGATTGTATTAATTCTCGAGGGTAGGAGGGGAATATATAAATTTCCTGCTGACCGGCTCTTTGGAAAGGAAACTGTAACACGGACTACTTTGTACACCAGGGCCTTGGTATGAAGGGGAAAAGATAAGAGCCGTTCCAGGGTATTTTACTCGAGTTTATCCATCGTGCTTCAGTCGCACCTTATATGCCTGGCACCCACCCTCCTTGAGCGACGATCTGGGGATGAAAGCAACTAGGATGAGATCATGCAAAATTTCCGCAAGTGCGTGTCAGCGCATCCATTGTTTCCCAAAAGCTGGAGGCAGAGCGAACGGGGCACTCGGATTCCAGACTCCGGTTTACGTCCGAATAGGTTTGTGGAGTATCGATTATCTCCAGTTTTTTGGTTCTGTTTTCTCCAGTCGCATGACTCCAGACTCGCTAATTACCATCGTACGATTCTCAGTCTAACGAGTTGAGGCCAAGGCCCAACGACCGGACCCACAGTTGCGATCATGGAATCCGGATCTTCGTAAATGAGCAGCTCTTGCTCCAAGACCTGTGGAGATGTGCGAAACCGTCACTAGTGCACGAGCGGACCTGATTTTGTCCGAGATTTGGATGTGCTCACCAAGCAAGGTCACCCTTTCGTGTGTGATTTCTCAACGCCCTTCACCCGCAGGGCGACGTGCAGGGATGCGGCCTCGAGACTCCCATCCACCCGCAGCATCCCCCGCAATTTTGTGTAGGATGAGATTTCCGCTTCACAGCAAGGTTTGTTTCTTTTTCCTTTCCGTTTTTTATTGGCTGCCAGTGTGGTTGACGATCCAGGCCTTTTTTACATACCCTGATCGCTTACAGTTTCATGATCTTCAGAGTTCGGAGCTGCCTTGAGGAGGAATGCGAGCCTTTCGGAAAGCGTGGACGGCAGATGTTGACTAGCTTCCTCAAAAGCGTATAAAGTCACCGTAACCCTCTCACAGAGGCTGAAGCGTCGAAGGCTTGGTTTCACTGGATGTCTAGTGCATGGAAAACTTCCTTTCTGCTTCTGCCCGCTAATCCCTCTTCCGGATATTCTGTTTTGTTTCTTTCCAGCCCAGCTTAAAGCCTCAATTGTAATATTTCAACATCGGATATTGGTTGACCATGCGGAACGATATCGCGATAGCCAAGAAAATAGGACTTGCATTTGACCGAAGCCACGTTGGTTGAATAATATGAAAAGGAGCTTCACAAAAGACGTGCTGCTGCTCACTGCATGCTATTTGACGCCGGACCAAAGGAAGTTTGATTTTTTTTTTTTTTTTTTTTTTTTTGCGATCGCGCAGATGGAACGAAACCCCCAAATTCCTTTTTCTCGGTTAACCATTCCAGCAAGAAAAAAGCTTTTTGCTGGCGTAATTTCGATGTTGGCCGGCATTGGCATACGCCATGCCAACCGGCTAAATTGAACCACGAATGATTTTGCGGCATTCTCTGTTCTGACGCACTAAGCAAGCTCCAGTCTGTGTCTGAGTCCATATCATGAGTCGCTGCCCTTCGTACTCCTGTTGTAACCACCAATCTCGTACGGGAATCCCCAGAGCGAAAGAGGCTTCGCACACTAAAAGGAAGCGGTGTGCCGTATCCATTCGATGTGGACCTTTGCTTAGCATATACGCTAGTATGAGCACATGGCTTGGTCGTCGATCTTGAACGGAAAAAGAATCGATCATATTGGGCACATCACTGCGATTATATGTGAAGCTACGCCGCAAACTGTCAGCATATTTCTCGGACTGCTTCCTCAAATGGGGCTGGCCATGCGTCCTGCGGTAAATGCAACACAACATCAGTGCTTATAATACTTTCCTGGCAGCCGTAATTAAAGCATCCTTAAGAGAAAAGGTTTGTGAAACGTAAACTATACTAACAAGGTAATAATCTAAAGAAAACAGCAGCCTAGACTATAAGAGTGCTGTGTCTGCCATGATTACTGTGAAGGAGTAATAATGAAAGTCAATATAAGCATTTTTCTTGGTACAGGTCGGCTGCAGCCACCAGTCGGTACACGAACAGGGGTTTCTAGTTTAGCATATTTTGATCCTCGACGTTTTAAAATCTGGGAGACATCTGCCCGGCTCAGAAGCTAACTGCTCCCTAGACCCCAGTCAATATTGATGCATGATAAAGTTGTCAGAAACCTCAAACCTTTTTGTTTTTCCTGCAAGAGATACAGTACATTTTTTGTACACGAATTATCCGGCCGGCAGATAACCAATTTCTCTCCTATTTGAATTGGTCTAACGGAAACTAAGAGGTCATTTGAAGCCCCGATCTTACTGTGAGATGTGAATCTTTCCTTTTTGCTTCTAGTTTTGTACATAAATCAAATCTTTCTCGGCCGCCATTTTCAAATTGTGTGCAGCATGTGCCAGCTTCGATGCTAGCCAAATAAGACTAGATATCCTGTCTCAATTTTCCAGACTCTTATTTTCATGCATCTAAGACGGAGAGTCCGCGATACGGACTACCGCGAAATGTATTAATTTCGATAAGAATGTGGGTCAAATGCCTGAATCCTGATACCGACGTGCTGAAAACTTACTGCCAACTCAGAGTAGTTAATCGGTCCTTTCGAAGCTAAATGGTGGAATCTGTCGTTGATAGACAGGGTCTAAGAAGGTCGGACACATCAAAAGTTAATGTACTTGACTACCCTTACCCTGGAAAATGCACAGGCCAACTTGTGTTACTGCATAGATAACATTGCACAATTGATTCTACGCCGTTCGGGTCGATGACTTGATACTCAGAATCGTAGTCTCGGGGACGCAACCCTGCGAGCTTTCAGAATCGGGTGTGGGTCCCACCAAAATGAAAACCAAAGGGTCGATTGAGCGAAGCCTTATCAAGGGAAAACTTACGGCTGACGGCAGTTACCAGAAGGTAGCTTACTTCCAGTAAATATCAAAATTACACACGACTTTGATTTATTTGAGCTTCTGAGTACCGTCTTGACTTATATGTAACGTTGAATGAGAACTTCGTATCAACTTCGATCTCTAAATGTAGATATCCAGATGCCAGGTATGATCGTTTTAAATTTATTGAAATACCGCTATTTCCAGCCTCACGATTTACGGTAAGTTGATTATATTGGTATTTTTTTTCCGTAACGATGTATGTATATCCTGAGAAATTTGAGATAACAGAGATAACAATCGAGAAAAATTATTCTCACTAGTATTATCTGTTTCATTCGAATTCCTTCCGCGCGCCCGATAGAATTTCACTTGGCAATCCACACCAATCGATATATCATCCCAAAGTGATCTAATTACTGAATTAGCTCGCCAAGCGCCGGTTAATATTTATCAGTATCAACGCACCCGAGCACATTGAACATGACATCCGGTCTAGATATGTATGGATGTCGAGATGTGTAGATACACTGAGAAATAAGACTAAAATATAGCTGGCTGTATAAACCATATATGACACATAATCTTATATATATATCGCCTATGGCGGCTATCACGGCACCTGATGACCATACCGGTATACCACTAGGCCTTAAGCTTGACGGCTTTTCTGAAATTTAAAGTGCGAGAGTATTGAATAAAGCTCGTCAACACGCATCGGTTAAGATATCCAACATCATCAACTTGCCGATTTGAGTCTACACTGGCCTATAAACCATACTCGTCGACTCGACCTTACATAACTTACGGGCTTTCTTGAACTGTATACTCGGCACTATACAATCTCAACCGAAATACAAAATTTGTCGTCATATGTGTATATGTGTATACACAGCTTTCTCTAGTCTAGGTAGCGTAACCGACGTCTGGTCCACAGATATCAATGAACTCATATCGCCAAGAAATAGTCCTTCATCGAGCAGTACCTACGTACATACTCGAAAAGTACTATTTAAATATCTGTTCCTACTGGGTTTTCTCCTGAATTCGTTTTGCGATTCTTCTGATAGCATGGTTTGGGCCCCGAACCGCCCCGCATACTCACTTTTATCTTTCTCATTCTATAACCGGAATAATTATTTTCATACGTTTGGTACGCGATTTATATACCCAGCTGTAGCGAGCGCTATGGGCTCTAATTCCATTGCTAATGTAAATGTCATTAGTTTAGCTTATCAGGTTGAATTAGTGTTACTTGAAGATGAAGCTGTCAATTTTTTATAGTATCTCATTCTTGGCTCCGGTTGTCTTTTCGCACTGCTTGATCACGAAGTCCTATGGAAACGGCGACCCCAAGATAATGGGCTACGGCCTCGGTTTGCTCGAGGATATCGACCGTCCCGAATTGAAGGGAACTGATCCAAAGCACCCATACTACAATAGCGGCGCGATACACACGGCAAACTGGATCGAGTGGATGAACGAAAAGAGTAAAATCCCAAAGGTTACAGCGGGAGGTTGGCTATGGATCAATATGTTTCAGCAAACAACAGATGGGGCCGGACCATACACTTGCAAACTCGACCAAACAGGCCAAGGAACTCAGTGGGAAAACATCACCGTCCCCGTTGAGACTGTGGGAATTCAAGGTGCAAATCCGTGCAACAATATCAATTGGCAATGGCCCTTACAAATGCCCGAAGATTTGAAATGTACGGGAACCTACGGTACTTTGACAGATGTTTGTATCGCACGCTGTCAGGATGATGCGCCTAATGGGCCTTTTGGTGGATGTGTCGCTTTCCAACAGGTGCCGAAGACAGGAGCTACTGTTATGACCCCGCCGTCGTTTCAGAAAGTCCAAAGATGCAAAGGGTTTCAATATAAAAGACCTCTGAGCGATAAGGTGATTAGGTTTTTGGCAGGAGATGACTCGATTAGCGCAGCAAATAGAGCAGCCATTAGAGCCATGCTTCTCTAGCAACAGATAGCGTAACAATTTAAGTCTGCATTTCTGTATCTCGCTCTATTTTATTAGTCGTATAAAATTTATAAATATACTTATGCCACTAAGAAACCGTTAGCTAAACCATTTATGTACGTATACGAGTATACAGGTAACATTAAATTGGAAAGGCCACGGATTAAATCCAAGAATAAATGTCAATTAGCCCGGTTGAAACTAGAAATTGTTCATGTTTTTATTTTATTTTTACTTATGTTATAGATTTAATACATATTAGTATTAGTCTGTAAACAGCTGTACATCTCCCGGTAGACGTCGAGACCATCGCATTAACGCCATTCAAGCCAGCCCTTCGTCTACAGGAGCAATGCTTCTCGATTTGGCTAATTGTGGAGACGTCTGCTGCAAGGCAGAGGCAAGGCGCATGTTGCCAACACGAACACCAATCAAAACCTCGGGACGGCATGGCCAAACAAGGAGCCAAGCCTAGCCCTAGGATCCTTCTATTCAAGTCGATACGAATATAACGACCTTCGAACTTGTTTACCCCACCTTGCCAGCTCAGTTCAGTGCTTCTTTATGAGATAAGACAAAACATTTAATCTTGTCAGCACGTCAGGAGAACTCAACAGAACCGAATTTTCCTACTATACTATCCGGATACATCCTATATCCTAATCACATACGCCATGTCTTCTCGATCTTTCAAATCCATCCTGCAGAAGTGCAGGCGGAAAAGCTGGAAACCCAGCCTGAATAACTTAGAAGCAGAAAACCCCAAAATATCGGAGTCTCCAGCTGCACCGTTTCGGTTCTTTGATCTTCCCCGGGAACTCCGCGATGAAATATACGGATATTTCGTTCTGTTCAGCGTCGAGCGGAAACCCCGCCAAGTTCCGCATAAAAGTGATTTGCCTGCATACGAGAAACCATCTCTAGACCTGAGTATATTGCGAGTGAATAAACAAACCCACGATGAGGCCTCACGGATCCTTTATAGTCGAAATATCTTCCCTGTTCGGATGGTATTGAAAGATTCGGAATCCAGGGGCACACATTATTATTGTGACGTTGATTGCGATACTCCATGGGATACTATGCGACACTGTGCTTCGGGAACAAGGTGTGTATATTCTTTATTTCTTTAAGAGTACGGTAAACCCGAAACCAAGGCTAATTCTGATTTCTAAAGAATGGGGAGATGCTTTCATCGAAATGTCTCGAGCTGGAACCGGGAAATACATCGTTGGAACGGCGAAGTTCAACTACCTTTGGCCTCTCGATACCAACCTTTACTACGCCGATGCCGTGTCGAGATTATCGATGCTCGGAGCGCCCAACATAGGAATAGATTCCCTGAAACCACGGGGAAAGAGCAAGAACTCCTGGTGCCATTCGTAAACCGGCTGCGAACACTATTTGCTGAGGCTGGGAGTGCAGCAACCTTGTATCTTACAGTAATCCCGGCATCACTCTCCGCCGAAGAACAAAGCCAAACCTCAAGCAACGATGTCGAAATTTCGTATCTTGAGAAAGAAGAACAGGAAATGCTTGCAGAGCAGAAGGCTATCGAGAGAATGCGAATATCTTATAAGGAGCTGATCGCAACAGCTTGGCCACTGACCAAAGGATTCTGGAACTTTACACTTGAAGCACCAATTGAACCCGAGCTTGAGCCAAGGTTTAAGGCTCTCAAAGAGGAGGTGCTCCGTGAGTGTGATGAGGAAGAGGACGCTAATTATGAGAGAGAATCGAGCCTTCAAGCTTTGCAAGTATTTACAGGATACTGGGCCATGGTTAATGGCATATTGACTTGACGAACGTCTCACAATTCCTTTCTTTCCTTGAACTTTTTTGCACCTATGGGACTTTGGCGCCAATTTTTATGGGAGTATGTTATGTGTATTTTATAATCATCCTGTTCTAATAAATCCAAAACAGTGTCTGCCATGGTGAGGAGACAGACAAATACCAGTAGTCCATATTTGTGACCCCCCAAGTTGTAGCCATATCAGATCTTCGACAATTAATTTGAAAGACCACGAAGACTGCTGGGTGACGAAATATTCCGCTTGGCTTTGGAGGAATCCTGCCTTTCCGTCTTCATTGTGTCATCGACCCCCTGCAATTATTCTGGAAGAGAGCGAGGTTGGCTCGGCTCGAAACGAGCTTCTCATCCTCCACTTTTCGAGTAAAAATCTGGTAATTTAGTATTGGTAAGTACATGAAAGTACATGAAACTACTGGTAACAGCAACCGAGTCCTTCCTCGCAAATCAAATGCTGACAAAATCTATTGTCCTAATAACTCCTGACGATTCGCTGTTATGATCTGACTTACTTCACCATAGTAATAGATCTATAGGAGGTGCCCATCGAAGCGTTCAAGTGCAAGCCAGTTGAGGAACTCCTGGCGTCCCTGCAATAAATATGTACGAGAAGTGTAGACAACGGTTACACACTCTGTGGACTCAAGTACAGATACAATTCCGATACGTACTTATCATTGATAGAGTTATCAAATATACCAGCCAATTTAATTGGTCAGGCATTTGCATGTCGATCTGACAGTTGAACGAAAAGGTATAGCAAATTCTAACCCTTCATGCATATTATTCATTAGTATTGGTTGCCTACAGTGCACTGTAATGTGCAGTTTTCAGTAGGGAAGCAAGCTAGGAGCTGTCTATATACTGGACGTAGGGGCAAGGCAGGTCGACTAGGTTAGCTTGTCGTAGCCATCCACAACTATTTTGCTCATGATCTTCGCTTTCTATGCAATCCATATTATATGGCGATCACTATTCTCAACCTGCTTGTTATCTGCAATGATTTCGAGTCCTGCCAAATTCTGATTGCTCACAAATTCAATGTGGCATGACTCGGCAGCTCGGATGAAAGGAAATGGGACATATTCGGCTCTGTCCTTTATTTTCCGGAGTTGCCGACTGCCGTTCCCTCAACCCTATAAATACCAAGACTCTCGGCGCGAAAACAGCAACCGAGTGCGAGCGGATTTCGAACTTTGAGAGATATAAAAAAACTGGTGTTTACAAATGGATGTGCATCTGGGGGATTCGAGTTCGGTATCTTGCGGTTACTGGGTCAGCTGTCTGTCGCCTTCGCTCCGCTAGCAACATTACCACGCCATTGCCAAATTATATCTTAACTGTATCAAGGTCGATTCCTTCTGACCGACATCCCAACAAGACAGACTACCAATGTGGCTGCGCCCGCTAGCAGCCCCACCGAGCTCCATCATACCCACCTTAACACACAGACTCGTCGCAGAACTGGATGTTTTTTCGATATATTGGACACTACGGAGAACCCTCTTTCGATCTTTTCGGGTCGGGAAATAAGATGGCCGACATCGATGAAGCACATTGCATTGACGGCCGCTTGCCTGTTCGACATGCAACATCATGCATCCCGGACCGATGACTGCATTGGCAGTAACAGCACCATGTCGAATTCATGATCAACCCCGCGAGTGCATCTTGTGAATCAAATGATCAGGCGCACACTGATAAAGAGTAATTAATAATACAAGGCAAAAAGAATTGATATATCGGAATCCAAAAACTCCGGAGAGACTTAGCCAATACTCGGCCGAATATGGTTTTCGACACATCCTGGGAATTTACCTGGCTTTGTGATCGAACGCTCTCTCGTTTGGGACGTTGGACTTTAGACCTAGCTTGAGTACCTCATTCTCACTTTGAAAACCATGCGCCGCGCCACCTCGTCTGGAAAATTCTCTGGTCCGCAATTTCGGAATCACCCGTGCTCGTGTTATTGGTGGTTTATGTAACCTCGCTAGGAAACAAACTCGTGCATTTCTTAAGCATTCGAGTAAACCCGGCGGAATATCGCGATAATACAATCTAAAAACCGAAACCGATTTAAAAATATATATGCGCTGCTTCAAATAAATCAACTGCCCTTAACCCTTCAATCTCAACTATTCACAAGCGTAATTACAAACTTCCAATAGGACTCGATGACCGCAGGAAAATAAAAATCTTCTGACGTTAACGCGTTTCCGCTTACTCAAACAGCGCAGAAGTTTTTGTTTTGAGCGAAAGCTCTATACAGTTCATGTCCATTCGAATAACACCGACGATATATACCCGAGCTGTTCTGGTCTCGATCGAAATCTAGATAGCACAAAGGCACAGCCATTCTGGTTTCATTATTCAGGAGTAGTGAGATCCAGTCCGAAAATGCAATTACCATAGCACGATAGGCATGAGGGGATATTCTTATGGGTTATGTCTAAGGTTACTCCATATATGCGAGAGACGGTGAGTCTTAGGATCCTCTTCTTTCATTGGGCTAACTGGTGCTTGTAAAATTATACCTTTTGATTATACATTCGGCTAGTTGGTTATAAGGAAGTAGTTACAACCCTAGACTACATTGCGTTCTATAAAGTAAGGTAGAATCTGGTGTATAAAATACGCAAAATCTTGTGAAATCTGGATATAATGTAGGAAAGAATCTGTGCATTAGAATTGCCACCAGTACCAATTGCTTATATGGATAAATATTGATCTACACACCTACTAGCTACTTGGAGTTACTATATGAATACTGTAAATTTAAAAGCAGAAGCAATATCATGCTTTTGATAAATCATCGAGAGTAAGCTTGAGTAATATACATCAACTAATAATATATAGCCGTACTACAGGAGGTCTCGAACTTAATGTTGTTATTTAAAGGGAATTTTAGATACAGGTATATGAATAAAAATCTACCGCGGAAACCTCTTATAACATAATCTGTGAAGCTTGGAAACTTATATTTGTGAAGGCTAGATGGCCAATGGCATCGATCTCGTGTCTAAGCTACTGTGGGTGGAGCCTCGATAATGTTGTTAGGGCAGCGCGCCCCATAGGTCGGCGCCCGAAACCGGTTCCCCTTCAACAACAATTCTTGGAGTTAGCTGATCATAGATATTCACAATGTATATCTCCCCTGATTCTTTGTTCTCGCAATAAAGATCCCCATTGTCGACAGCAAATATAGCGCCGAAAGCAGTAGTCATCGTCATCTCGGTGAAAGTCTTAACCTTGGTGAATACATGGGTTCCCGTATGAAACCTAACAAGAACCGGGTGGTCGTTTCCATTAATCCCCAGGGTCCATATGTATGGTCCAGATGAAGGAGCATAGGCCCAATCGGCGAAAGAAACACTGGCAAGAGCTGATGACCCAGTACCAACGTTCTCGGCATATGTGGGGGATCCCGGGGGAGATCCAATTTTGACCAATTGATTGCGCCACCAGAAATACTTCTCACTACCCAGTACTGCCCATCGGAGTTTATATCCCCAATTACGCTACCTGCGAGGCCCGCGCGAGTGACAACTGGATGTGAGATGCCATCTGCTGAAATACGCAGAATGACACCAGATGCTATCACAGTGCCATACAGGTACCCGTCGAGCACATTGAAACCTATGGCATTGATTTTGCCTGCTGTAGTGCCGCCGTTCAGTGCAGAAGTGATTAATGTTTTCTCGCCAGTATAGATATCCATCTTGTATAGCTCAGTGTCCTGAGTCAAATACCCATACTCATCGCAGGAAAAAGTAGGCACCGGGTTTGCTGTTGTAGTGGTAACCGAGGTCACCGTCACAGTAACGGGCTCTTCTGTCACAGTGATAGGGTCATCTGTTATTGTAACCGTCACCAGGTCCCCTGTTATGGTGATAGTATCCGTGACTGGAGGCAGTGTAATCGTTATTGTGGAGGTACTTGTAATTGTCGACGTTTCGGTTGCAGAGAAAGTTTTGGTGACTGTGCTTTCGCAGGAGTCACTCATTGCGAGAAAAGGTGTAGCTACCACTCCGTTATCCAGTGCCGCCTGTAAGGCTGACACACAAGAAAATGAAGTAACTGTGTCATTATAAGATAGATAAGAGAAAATTCTCAATCGATCTATGTATTTTTATATGAGTATTTGACAAACTTCTGGGCTTTATACTAAGAGGACAGATCTGGTGAGGCCTGGTGAAAGTAGGAAGATAGATACAAGAGCAGGATGCAGATGCTTTTATAGTAGGTAGTTCCTACACTTTAGTTGTATAAGACGCTATCTATAGATCTAGAGGAGCGATACCAAGAATTATGCTACCCACTTTGGCTGTTTTCTCCTTCCCCACAATAAAATGCCGCAGGGAAGAAGATTGAGAAAATATTATCCTAAACCGAATATGGCGTATTGTGAATCACCTACTTGTCTGGGTGTTACTGATGTAGCTGATATGGATGCCGGCTGCCGGGTCATATGCAATAAATATGAGAATATAGATTGATATTATATTAATTGTGGCTTCTATAGAGCAAGAGTCATTTAAATTTCTCTGGGAACTTTTGCATACGGCTGCGCTGCCTTCATGTCGAGCACCTGGTTTACGAGATAACTCTGCAGTTTAATTGTTTACTTCTCTTGATTGATTGATCTTACTATAGATAAATATAATTCGTTTTCTCACGCAAGATCTTGCAACATCGAGATGAGCTCCTGGTGACTACAAGTCGTTGCTGTATCAGTCAGCAGCACGGTACATGACTGGCTAGCTCCACGGTTCAGCTTTAACGATTTGATTTACACTTATATCTTATATATAAAAGTAGCTATAGCTTTGTCTCATGAACCAGACATGCTTGCTAGAGCTATATAAAGCATATGGAAGCTAAACAGATACGAGTTTACGCTAGGTTATAGCTGCTTTGACCTTCAGTAAATACTATTGGTTCTCCCCTGTAGCTATAAGAATCAAAGGGCCATATTGAAGAGGAGTTCCCACTTGTAGATGGATATTAATATTAGCTTGATCCAAATTCTGGCTCATTATCCATCAATCCTGTCAGTACAGACCTTGTACATATATATCTTGTCTTATGAACCAAATGCTGACTGCGAAGCAGATATCGCCAACATATATATATATTTTCGGAAATCTAATATATGATCTACAATACTCCTAATAGCCACTTACTTAGTATTAGTTTATCAAGTGCTAAAGTGCTCAATGGGACAATATAGCAATATCTAGCTGCTAGATATATAACTTCTGACCGAACAGGTTCTATGTACGAAGGAGTCACCATGAATTTAACGAAGTGGATAAGGAGGGTGTGCGGGCGTTCTTCGTTCGAAACACGAACACATTAATATTACATGAGAACTAGAGCTAAAGAATACCATGCAGATAGATATACGTCTGTCTAAGGCCGTGCAGAACGCCGTGTAGTCTGACTGACAAGATCAATGTATAAATTCGACTGCTATTTGGTTTTCCTATCCTGATTGCGCCATGTTGGGCGACTTTCCGAACCAAAGCGGAGGGTTCAGCGGCACCCTGATACCAGCACGCCCTGATACTAGCAGTTACTGGACACGGCGACACCGCGCATGGTAGGACGACAAATTATTCGCGCGCGCGCCGGAATATGTACAGAGAACCTGCAGATCTCGAGTCCCCGAAGCGCATTGTAGATGATACTATACCTCAATATCCTTCGTAGACCTCGCGCTTGCCTCGGGAGATCCTGAGCAGCATTTGACACTAAATTATCGCACCAATAGTATAGCAACAAGATTGCCACCAGAATCGTTGACAGGACTAGACTACGTTCTGCAGTCCATTGGTTTTGCGGGAGCGCAGTCTGCTAGCACATGGGAATTGAGAATTAGCTGAATCGCATTCCAAAAGTAGACCTTCGAACCGACGAAGATTTTTTGGAAGCCACTTTTGTGGAGAATGTCTGGTTACGAGACTGCTTTATAAGCTATATGTGGTCTTCATGGAGATTGCACTGCCACAGTTCATAAAAAGAATAACATTTTGCATGCTATTATATTATATCCAAATGAAGAACGGTTTAAAGCTTAGTCCAAGGGACGGACTATACTCATATTCGCTGTTGCTAAGATAGAATAATATCGGAAATCCTGTCGCTACACTACTCCACACTTTGCACATAATTAGACAGCGAGCTGGCTCTTGCAAGTCTGGCGAACTCTCAATGATCACGGTTTATCTTTCGCTCCGCTACAACATGGTTGAATGAACTTGTCAGCCACCGAAGTAAAAGAACAGGCGAATTAACTCCAACATTAATGAAGATACACGACCATTGCAGCGAATACACTTAGGAAACTATAGGGATGTGAAGTTTTCACAGGGTGAAAAATCTGACTTGCAGTGGCAAAGCTGGATATGATGGAGCAAAGGCAGCCAAACTAATATTCAGATAAAACCTATTTATAACTTAATATTCTACGATGGAGGACATAACATATTGCTATATTTAAGAATTAATACGTATTATACTCTAAAGCTTGATTGCAAGTTCAGATTTTTATTACCGGTAGAGTAACTACTACCTACTCAGCAGTATCTTAAGTGTTCTGTTACATATAGAAAACAATAAGAGAAGATTCAATTGATACATTTACTGTATAGCATGTCTATATAAAGACCTGTTTCCCCGTTAACTGGGTCGCGCAGCTGCTTGATATTCTACAAAATCCCGCATATTCAAAGCTACGCCCCATCCACGAGCGGGAACCGTGTCATCATCAACTCGGTAGCATTCTAACCATTGCAGATATACTTGATCATGACCGCTGGTAGAAACACCAGCTGACAGGTACATCTTCCGGGATATATTGATGCGACACACACCCCATTACATTTCTATTCTTAATATTATCTCATTTTCAAAGAACCCCCAGTTGCGGTCTGCGAACCATCTACAATCACGTGGGAATCGAAGCTTAAGAGAATTCACTCAACTTAATGTTATCACCTAGTATTGTATTTCTGAGGCTGTTATCTAGACGTGGGGGAACCTTCGGACGGGAAAATCGGCAAAACGATCCGGTTAAGATGTTTCCGTTGAAGGATCACGAGTATAAGATCCCACGGTGGTTTAATGACGTTATCTCGCTAGATACAAGAGCTGCCTTATTATTCTTCGAGAAAATCTGTTAAGGTATGACATGCATACAATAACTAAGGAAAAGACGTTCTTTTGTCCGACGTGGCCGGTTGTCATGTCATGTATATGGAATGCATATTGTTGGCTCATTCTTTGGTTAGAGCCTATCTTCGAGCCCGGTTACGAGATTGTCTTCGAGCACACTTATAAACTCTAAGCACTATAACTAAAGCAAGATGTGAGTTTACTTTAATTTAAATCTACTTTTTCGACGCCTGAACCTCAAACCGGGAGCTTTTTAAACATGTTACCAATGGCCATCCTCTAAAAAGCCGAAATCCAATCATTTCACCCAACATTGCATATATACGCAACCTCAAGCTCTGTTGCATTTTTTGCGTTGCCAACGACCAGGATCTCCCAGCATCGCTTCGAACACCAAAAGTATTCACATCGACAGAAGCTTTCGAAAGGGTGTACGACATCACCAAGAAAATATATTAAAAAACAGCCAGGTGAGAGCATGTAAACAACCCATATTTCTCCAAACAATACCCCGATCCGTCTTAGATCGTCCCAACATCGTCCCAAAACACGAGAAAAACGTTCCAAATTCCCCCATGCAAGGGAGAACATAACATATTAACATACACATCCAGATTGCGTGAAATTTTCGCAAAACCCGTGAAAATGCGTTGACCGTGGGGTTACCGAACGAACGAAGGGGTTACACGGAGTTGCAGACGCGTTTCAAATAGAAACTCAATTAAACTCTGTCAAAACGGGAAACTTTCGCGGCTGAACATTTTTTTGTGCTATATTACCCGATCTTTTGTTCGTGCGGTGCGCATTCGGTCGGATTGATGTGCAAAGCCATCCAATACATTTATAAACACTCTACCGTCCGCCTTTCTTTTGCCGTGCTGCTTGAGCTGAACTGTTGGAAGGGTGTACGACGCACAGATGCACGCCAAACTCGGCATGTACGTCTGGTTCGTAGACATCGACCCAACCAACATGGAGGAGTGCAGTTGGATAATTTGGAAGTTACAGAGGCACGGCACATACGGTTTTGTGAGTATTCTTTTCCGATGGGGGGGGTTTTTGTCGAAAAAGTGATCGGTGTAAAGTGCTTCGTATGATATTGCGTATAGTGATCACGGTCACGACACTGTGAGATTATAGATTGGAAGATGGCAGTTTTGGTTATATGAAATCGATTTCATCTGAAGCTGCCTCGAGAAGGCTCAAGCGTATCTCTCATATAAGAAATAGAGATTGAAAGATTACAGAGTAATCAAGAAACATGACTTTGAGTCGTTAGAAAAGTAAAAACGAAGAACCAAAAAAGTAAAGAACCAAAAACTCCAAAACAGAACACCGTTAAAAGATTTTGTGTTTTTGAAAACGGAAAGACTCGAAGGCAATGAAGGGGTCATAGAGAAGTATGATACAAAGCATAATCGTTAGATGTCGTAAATTAAAATGTGCGCTAAAGAAGAAAGAGGATGAAGCGCAACACCCCGGCGTATATAAAGGATCCAAAAAAAAAACCGGCCCAGTAATCCGTTCCACCCAGGCCTATAACACCGGAAAAAATACATTGATAAGATCCACCCGTATCTAAAAATTCGTATGTACAATGAAGAAAGTCGAAAGGGTCGTAGATAGGTAGATGTGGATATCTTCAAAGGATGATAAGTTTGATGGATTGTTCAAGCCTCGTCCTCGCTCTCCTCTGGCATCTCGGAGAATTCCCGACCGGTGGAGGCGGGTGGAGAGCAGTTGTGGACGACGACGATGCTTGATCGTCTTCGTTGGCCGGAGACGATGATTGGGGTTTGTTCTTGCATTGAGGCGCGAGCAGCCCTTCGCCTGGACTGTTTGAGAGTTGAGATAGAGTAAGCTCGGACCCTAGTGACCATTGGCGCGACCGTGCTTTTCGTGGATGGGAAGTCTTCTTCCATGGGAGTGTCTTCAGGCGTCGACTTGCGTTCGACTATAGCGGTGGCAGAGTCGTATTCCTGCTCGTTTCTGTAGATGATGCTTTCTCTGCGGCGACAGCTACCCATGCTGATGGATGTTCTTGAGGCGCGGCGACTGGTATTGGATTCTTCGCTTCCGCGACGAGAGCTGGCAGGCGAAAGGATCTTTGTTGGAGTTCTGGCAGGCGAGAAGATGCGAGGGGACATAACCACGACGGTGGCAATACTGTTACGACCTCGGGGAGAGTGTGGGGAGATTGGGGAGATTATATGCTTTCCTTCAGGGAAGCGAGAGTCCTTGACGATTATGGAGAGTCGAGGCACAGATGAGCGTCGCTGGTGGGTGAGGAGGGATGGCAATGCCGGTCGGCGAGTGGCGTATTCCATTTTAAACGTAGTGGAGTTCGAATATAACAAGATATATTAGGATGCGAGGGGCAAGATATGCGAATGAATCAATGGGCGCGTTCCTGGAGAGGAATTATATATGTGGATGAGACGAAGAAGGAATGTGTCCGCTTGCAGCAGAAAATAGATCCTTCTCGTGAGCAGTAATATTATTATTTATTACTAAAACTGCGTGGGTGACGTGCCTGGACGAAAGCGGTATAAGCGGGCCAGGCCAACAGGGCGTGTGATTTTCGTGACTGGCGACGGTATTGGGCCAAAGATGCAGAGCAGACTATCACTGACGATGATATGTAATGAATTGTTCCCTGTTTTTATTAGGACTAATTAGAAGGCCAGACAACCGGTGTTGGGCTTCTTGTGATTATGTTCTAGACTATTCCTTCTGCGGAATGGGATTTGTCGATAGATGATGGTGATGAATGCGGATTCGAAGATGAGATGAACAGCGAGGGGCCACCGCCAGTCTTTATGTCCCTTCTCAGCACTATGCTCTCTAACGGTTAGCATGGTAATAAAAAAATAAAAAAATAATAATAATAATAATAATCAGTTGGTTGTAGCAGCTCCGTAACCTGCTGGACCCCCTTTGGAAAAAGCAAACGGCTGATACACTTGCCTAACCCGACCCTGCCTCTCTCTGCCTGCCTGGCCACAATTGAACCCTTGTCCTGTCCTGTCCTGTCCGGGCAGCCAGCCAGGTCCAGCTCCAGCAAGCACCCACTTCTGCCCCAACTGCCGCCATTTTTCTGTCTGTTCTGCTTGGTAGCAGCTGCTGTGCTCTGCCCTCTTGCAGCGGCGGGCCTCCGTACGTAATCTCCTCGCCCTCCAAAGGCAATGTACCGTATACTGTATACTGTATATGCCCATGCACTTAGTAAGTCCTCTCGTTAATTATTATCGTGCCAAAAATAATTATTATCTCGCTGCAAACCTATTTGGCATCAATGCGCCCAGCCCATCATTCGACAGCTACATACATAGCTTCCAGAACATCGCTCACCATTGATCGCATTTGCTTTGAACATTCATCTGCGCTCGGGTCCCCTCCCCGCCCTTGCGTCCGAAGGAAATAACCCTCCAAACAGGCTCGAATACCATCATTTCTGTGCGCTGCGATCGATTGATGGCTGTGTCGTGCTATTTTCGCGACGGTATTCCCCAGACCGCCTCGCCCTTCTTACTGGCCACGCTGGGAAGCGACCTCCAAAGGGCTTGAGCGGCACCACTTCCCAAACGCCTTCTCCCCAACCCGACCCGGCTCCACAGGTTTCACATACCAGACGCACCTGTTAATTTCGCACATTCCCGTTCGGTAGACGCGACCTCAGTTAAACCTTTCATAAACCTTGAACGCCTTTGTCGTGCTTTCATGTGTCGATAGCCACCAGTGTGTCTGTTTGATTTGTTTTTTGATTTCTATCTTTCTTGGCAGGAAACCTTTGTTATTCCCCCCGCGATATCTCGCCGGATAACAACGAACTACCAAAGAAACAGAATCTAAAAAGCAATCAATAATAATTTGATATCATGCACTGCATGCAGAAAATCCCGTATTGGCATCGGCAGCAATATCGTTCAAGTCGAACCACTTTAGAGTAATGAGACCCCGTTCTCCACTCAGGAATGAACCCTTCAATATGCAATATAAATACGGATCTGCCGGTTTATACTCAGTGGGGGCAAACTTGCCTCAGTCTTTAGGGTATTCCGATGCCCGATGATGCCATTCCAACCACTATTCCCATTGAACCCTAGTTTCCACTTTGGGAATCTCGACTTCTCCTTCGCATGATTGGATATCAACATTTCCGACCAGCCATTGATCTCTTTAATTTCTAATTTACCACTAGCATTAACACTAATTTCATTCAATTAAGGGTCCTTCTCCTGGATACACAGATCTCTCAGGTCCTTTAGCCCACGGGAACTAACTTAGTAGCCACCGTGAGATAGTATGCTAATTCCTTCGTATAAAAGATTAATAACAAGCCGTACATATACACTGCATACCACCTGCATACGCCTGCAATTAAAGTACCCAGTACATGTCAATCTATTTATCTTGTAAAATAAGACAAAAATAAGGGTCCAGATTCTTGTCCTCGACTCTACCGACTCGGATATACTTGTGCCTGCCGAAAAAAAACACCTTGCGTCAATGGAACCATCAATTGGATCTCCAAAATAGGATCATTTAACACTCGTATCTCCCCAGATAAAGAGCTCGTTATTATAATCCTGCATTCCAGACCGCTGATTCGCAGGAGATTATCAGTATGCAGAATCCCCTTAGCTTCGATCGTTCGATACCCATTAGCCACCCGCCAGAATACCTGTACGCAAAAATGTTTGCCGCCAACCAACAGGATGCAAGAAGCGTGCGAATAAGGAAATTTGTGCGGTCACAGGGCATCCATTCCTGTCCGTTCATTTACTCGCTCGCTTGCGCAATTACCTGCCAGTGACGAGTCCCAGAATGCTAGAAGTTGCAGAACCCCATTGACCAAAAAAACAAATACCACATGTAAACAAAGCGTTTCCCAAAATAGAATCTCGATCAGATTTGGGTTTCCTGTACAGAATACATACCTGTATGCGTACATCCATTGAAAACCCCATCAGCATCGAATCCGGCTTAAGCTGATGATATGCAGCATAAACGAAATTACGATATGCAACCCCTCCTTGCCAGCTGAGAACCCACAAGTCTAAAGTCCTTAGCCTGACCGAAGATTGGTATCGAGTTTCCACAGCTCCGGGTAAATAGATGTTCAGACTTCCACGCTTTTAACTCATTTTGTCAGCTCATCACCTTTCGTGATGGAACAGACAGGAGCTAGTAAGATTTTAGTCAACCCCAGCTCGCTCTTTTCGTCAAACTCGGAAAGAGTAATGTAACACAGTTCAATTCTACGTATGGATACATTTTTTAAAGGA